>OZ035840.1:17920003-18520003 GCA_964034765.1 Knipowitschia caucasica
TGGCACACTTCAAGACACCCCCTGACACCTCTACAATAAAACATAATACAACATCAACACAAAACAACGCTATAGAATTACTAATAATGATAAAAATAATACATTTAACATTGTAAAAAGCTGAGTGTAACCATGTCATCACATGCATTCCATCAGGTGCAAGTGTTCTTAGAGTTGGAAAACTTATGACTTTACTTCACCTTTGAGCAGTATTATAACTTACGTATTTCTTATTTACCATGAACAACTGTGTGTTCTAGAATTAGCTTTTGTTACATCTTGAAAGGCAAGTTATGGATTGGTTTTAGTACTTAAATACACATGAATTAAATGCATAAATCATGATTGTTATTGATATTTTATACTCTTTTAGTATACCAACATACAGTATTTTCCTCCACAGAATGGCCTTCTACCTGGAGAGAGCCCTGCCCTGCACCAAGTCTCTGATGAAGCTCATATCTGGCTGGATCCCTCGTCACTTAGCCGGAGCTGCACTGGTGTCTCTGCCTGCGGTGGCTGTCTTTTCAAATGTCACCTGTGATATGTACATGTCAATTCAGGTACCATATATTATTTTAAATTCTTATGTATTACTATCTTCCCCACATGTTGTGTTATTTACTGAACTTAAATATGTTTGGTTTTCAGTTCACCATGTTCATCTGCTACGCTGTGATCATAGCAATCATTCAGTTCTGTAACTTCTGTCAACTCTGCTTTTGGATGAGATCAAGTCTGGCAACGGTGACTGGTCTGGTGCTACTTGGCCTTCTCTTTATGCTACCATGCCAGTAGGTGCAAGCTCAGGGTTAAACAAATGCATTATATATAAAGAAAATGATTCAATTGTTATATTTTACAGAGTTTCACAAAATCTTGGTAACACACTCTGGTAAGTGCTCCTACAAATTGTGTGTGTGTTTTGTGTGTTTTCTTAATATATATTGTGTCCTCTTCAATAAGGTCTCAAGGCTATCTCAATGACAGCAACAGTACACTGGTCATCTCAGACAGACTAGGTCAATCTGATGTGCAGCTGGACTCCAAGAAACTGCTTGGACCAGAGGCCTGTGTGGCCTTTTTCCTGCTCCTGGTCCTCGTCTGGTTCCTCAATCGTGAGTTTGAGGTCAGTCATCGTCTGCATTATCATGGAAATGTGGAAGCTGACCAACACCGCATCAAGATTCAGAACATGAGAGATCAGGCCGACTGGCTGCTTCGCAACATCATCCCCATTCATGTGGCAGAGCAACTAAAGGTTACTCAAAGTTATTCCAAAAATCATGACAATGTTGGTGTCATTTTTGCAAGTATTGTTAACTTCAGTGAGTTTTATGAAGAAAGCTACGAAGGTGGAAAGGAGTGCTACCGTGTCCTTAATGAGCTCATTGGAGACTTCGATGAGCTCTTGAGAAGACCCGCTTTTTCAAACATTGAAAAAATCAAGACCATTGGAGCAACATATATGGCAGCATCTGGGCTGAACACACAGCAGTGTGCAGATGCTGCTCATCCTCACGCCCATCTTCGAGCTCTTTTTGAATTTTCCCTGGAAATGATGCAGGTTGTGGATGACTTTAACAAAAACATGCTGGGCTTTGGCTTCAAGCTTCGCATTGGATTCAATCATGGACCCCTTACTGCTGGTGTGATTGGCACCACAAAGCTTCTTTATGACATCTGGGGGGATACAGTCAACATTTCCAGTCGCATGGACACCACAGGGGTGGAGTGCAGAGTGCAGGTTAGTGAGGAGAGCTTCTGTGTGCTCAGTAGCATGGATTATGAATTTGACTACCGAGGAACTGTAAATGTTAAAGGGAAAGGTCAAATGAAGACCTTCCTTTACCCTAAGAGCAGTGATAGTGGCCCGGTACCCCAGTATCAACTGTCTGTATCCCCAGAGATCAGGGCACAAGTAGATGGTAGTATTGGGCGATCTCCCACAGATGAGATTGCCAGCATGGTGCCCAACTCAAACATAAATACAAGCAGCACTGCTGCAATGGTTCCCAGTGCTAGTGCTGGCTCATCAGCCATGGCAGGGCTTTCTCTCATGAAAGATTCAGGACATCGGGCTACAAGTGAAAAGAGACCTTCTCCAGAGGTGTCGTTAACCAGGAGGTCTGTGTCACATAGTGGTCTCACATCTGTTATCAATGTGGTGGAAGCATCACTGCCTGAAAACCTGACACAGCACTTCATCACGGCTGCTCCACAAACATCAGCCAACCGTCCTTCTTCAAAAGACACCAAAAAGGTTGACAATGAGTTTGTAATGAAAACTGGAAAAGTAACCAGACTTTAAGACCGCCTTTCTCATTATGCCTCTACACCCTTTAATATTGATGTACCCTTAAGGATTTATTTTATGTTTCTGAAATGCTTTTTTGCGTTTTTGTTTTTGTCTTAAGCGTAATTTTTTTACACTCAGTATCATCTTAAAATGTGTTGTAAGATGTAATGCACTATTCTTAACCTTTCTTTGCCTGCTATAGATCTACTAATAACCTGAAATCTTTTGAATAGTATGAATACTTTTTTATGTAATTTAAGTGCCTTAGATTAATTGTTCACAGTGTAGATTCAAGCCTTTTCAAACTAAACAAAAGGGAAACATTTGGAAAACACTATATAACATTTAAAGTATGTTTTTGTGTCTTTCTTTGATTTAATTATTATTTCCTAAAGGACTTTTCATATACAAAGTGCAATCATTCTTGATTAATAATAAAGGGAATTTCGTATGTGTGCCATAGTAAACACATTAGAAAAACAACATTAGAAATGGAATTGCATGGTTAACTTGAGAAAGGCAAAATGAGTACATTAACGAGAAGTAAGTATTCTTTATTTATATAGCACCTTTCACAGACCAGACTTACAATACATGTTATTGTGGGCATTTGTCTCTCACTCCACACAGAGATGGGAACGTGCTCGCCATACATGTTTTTAGTGGTAGGGGATCCAGCACACCCGGAGGAAACCTACACAAACAGGAGGAGAACATGCAAACTCCAAACAGAAATGTCCTGGAGGTAGAATCAAACCCTGGACCTTTTTGCTGTGAAGCACTCCACCACCATGCTGCCCTGGCTCGGTTTAGATGGTTTTCTGTGTAAGCAGAATAAATATTCTGAGTTTAATCTGAAAACTAATGAACCTCAAATAATAAATCCCCAGTCACTCTTGGAGACAGTTTAAGAAAAGTATTTGCTTTAATTATTTGATTGGCTTCAAATAGATGCTGGGTGTGTGCTCGCTGTAGTTTTATGAGGGCCCAGAATTGTCATATAGCACATATAGGGATCACTCACTTCATGTGTCTCAGTGGTTCACTAGTAAAATAACATTGTATTTGTTGTATATTGGAGTGTAATGTATTTTTTCATCATTATGGACAGCATTGTCAAGTTTACAAATGCAATGCATTGAGTGTTAGAGTTTAGCAACACATTTGCTTGTGCCTTTAATTGCTTAGTTTTATTGTTTTATTTCAATAGCAATTATTAACAAATCCTGTGCCTTGATCATTTTAATAATCTATAATAAACAGGGCCTTACTTTTTCTTCATGTTAATCAGTGTTTTAATACTATCATAGCTTACGTTTTAACACAATCCTACAGGCAAATACTTTTGTGTTTTTGAGGGGTATCATGTATTAACAATATGCAGTTGGCCTCATTTACATTGCAAGCCATTTTCAGCTCATGCACACTGGCTGCACATGTTTTAAAGACTTGGACCACATTGTACAAACATATATTTGATGTTCATTCAGACACAACTTTTTACTGCTTTCCTTTTTGTGTAATTGTATATGAAAACGCATTCTGAACGAGAGCAATTGCACAATAGATGCATTATGATGCCAAAGAGTGCAAGATCATATTTTTTATTTTCTGAGTAAATTATTTGATTTTATAGTAAATGCACAGACTACTGCACAAAGCACTCATTTTCTTAAACTGATGTTTTTGTATTGTGTTGTACTTGAGTTCTCTATTTTCATTTGTATATGCATGCATTGAAGTGTTCTGTATTGTTAGTGTTTGCATGTGTGTAAATGTATGAAAAATACTGAGAATGTATTTAGGAATGTTTGTACCATTTCAACAAACCTGCCATTCATTTTGACCTCTTAAAGTTACCATAGAGAACTGTAGAAATGCTGAACACTGATCACTTTCCTGTATTTTGCCTAGTTCGACTAAGCAAAGATATCTGGATTGTGTCCGGATATTATTATTTGCTAAAGCCATATTTCAATAAACTGGTGAACTTTGATTTATTTTAAATGTTTGGAATATTGCACGTTCATTGTTTAAATGAAGGTTAAACTAAATAAACAGCTGGAAGTGTCTCTCTTTAAATTTTATTGTTTATGTATACTTTTCAAACATGCATATTATATTTTTTACGTGTTCATGATTTGTTTTTATTACATAGTCTTAACACTGGAGTTCCTAACTTTGGTGTTTGTCCCAACAATAAGAGCAGTTTAAGACACATATTTCCTCATCTTATTCTGAAACATGTTATCTTTTACTTTAAAATCTGATTAAAATAAAATAAAAAATAAAAAAGATGTGACATAGACCAAACATACATGCATTTAAAAACTAGTAATAGAACCGTTTTGAGAGCTGGGAACTAGTAAAAATGTATTGCATTGTTATTTTCAAAGTTAGGTACTCCAGCTTTAAACATGGGACAAAGCAGCAGAATGAGTAGTTTTCTGTATAACGTGTGTGCCCATTGCTCCCAGAGGCTACCTTGCGTACGTGCACATGACGCTGGTGGGCCACAGGTGACGTCAGGGCGTCACTCCTCCCCCTCCTCTGGTCTCACTGAAGGAAAAAAAAAAACTTTTTTGTATCGGAGGAATCAACAGCCGCCATCTTGACGCGGCTCAGAATCGGGATTTCGGGGGGAGCATTAATTTTGAAAACCTCCCGGAGCAGCCCATGACGGACTCTAATGGCCTTTTGTCGCAGAAAACGGTAGCGTTAGTCAATCCGTCGGGTCTTTTGAGAAACGCGAGGGTAAAATAGGCTTTTGTCGTCTCGATTGCACACTGTATATTTGATTTCCCTTTTAGAGAGCGCCGCTTCTCGCCGTATCCCTGTGCCGAGACACTCGTTTACTGGGGAGACAGCGGCTATAAAAATGATCCACCTCATAGAAATTATTTTTTGAAATTTCTTCTTTTTATTTATTGCCAAGGCATAATTTATTGTTGCTTTATTTTACGGTAAAAAAGATGATTGCGAGCGGTTGCGAAGCTGACTGTTTACAAAGAAAGGGATTCACTCACGCTGCTTGTAATATTTTATGATTGTTTTTTTTATGCATCGATCTTAAGCGAAGATATTTCAGAACGTAATTATTGGGGATAATTATGTGGGTGTTGGGTGTTGGATTATCATGGGGTGATCTTCGGTGGCGAAGCGTGGCGCTGTTGCCTTCCTTTTGATGCATTTCTCACCGGGCAGCAATCCGCCAGTGTTCCAGCTTTCGTTGAGCCTCCCTGCGTGAAACTGTAATAAAAGTTGACAGTTTTTGCAAGGTTGATATTTTTTTCTGCGAGTGCAAAGTGTTTTTTCACATTTACTACTGATCAATGACGACCAGGATGGCTGATAATCTGCTGGATGTTGGACCTCCTACAGCAAAGCGACCCAAGCTTAACTCTCCGCTCTCAGGATCAGATGGCCCAGGTAAGGATACAGTGCAGGTGGACATCTCTGACATTTGTTCGCCACAGGTTCATCACAATTGCAGGATTTTTCCACATGTTCTTAGATCCATTCATCGTGGTTCAAAATTGTGAAGTTATGATTATTTAAAATTCTGTAATGTCCAGATGATTCCTCCTTACTTCCAAGTGGCCTGTCAGTGTCTCTGATGTTTATTGAGTCTAGACGACTGTGTCATTTGAGCACACAGCTGCTTTACTTAATCTTTGTTTTGATTTAATACATTAAATGTGAGTACATTGCAAAACCTTGAATTCAACTCTGGATTTCTTATTGACATAATTAGTTAGTTAGTGTCAAGTGGATGGTGATACGACTTTATTATAAACCTTAATGATATTTTACTAATGTTAAACAATAGATTGCCTGTTTAACCCTTGTTGAATTACTTGGTGGTTGTAAACAACCACACATAAAGTACAGGCTAGTCTCCTCTATCCTTCATTGTGAGCTAGCAGCTGTCTTGGGCTTGAGTGGACATAAGTATTATTTTGAAGCGGCGGGTGTTCTAGTTAAAAGTCATCAAACCATTATGGTTAGAATTGTCCTGAAATATCAGCAGAAGTGGGATCATGGCTGTAATGAGTTACACACGATTCATCAAAAATGTATCCACATAGTAAAAATGTTTGTGTCATTCATTATTTTCAGATCTTGTTTCTCTGTTTGACCTGGAAAATGACCTACCTGATGAGCTTATCCCAAATGGAGATTTGTCCCACATGGGGTTCCCTTCCAGTGGTCCAGGAGGCACTGGGGCTCCTGTCCTCAACTCTGCCATCCCAGATGCAGCAGCCAAACACAAACAGCTATCAGAACTACTGCGACCTGGAAGCTCCTCCATCCTGGGATCACCACAACAGGGGAACATGGGGGGAAATCAGCTTGGACCTGTTCTAGGTAAAAGTCCTCTTGGACACGGATCTCCAAATCATCCGTCTCCACAGCCACAGAAGGGTCCTGCGACAGGTCCAGGCAATGGCTTTAACCAAGCATTAATGAACAGTGGGCACGGAGTTATGGGCCAGACGGGGCAGGTATTGAACGGGGCTCTAGGGGCAGCAGGCAGAGGAAGACCAGGTCCTGGGATGCAGTATCAAGGCCATGGGACACTTGGATCTGCGGCTGTGGGAGGTGGTGCTCTGCCAGATTCTTTGACACCAGGAGGACTGCACATGGGCCCCCACACTGGAATGAACTCACAGCAAACGGGAGGCATGAACAAGGTAAGATTTATTAAACAAGTCTTTATGATATTTGACTGTAATAACTCTTAAATATTCATCATACGTAGCCTAATATCTTACATTTCGTTTATTCTGCGCTTGTTTTAACTGAACACACAGTTTTACTGCAACCACATCTTGTATAGTTGCGCAAAGTGACTCCTGTCTGTGATTGGAAAGCCCATCCAGCTAGCGATGAAGTGATTGATCTTGGACCCTTCTACATTTGAACATGTTTGTCAAAATGCAGAAGCTTAACGATTAAGCGTTAATGCCGTCATAGCATGCTAATAATTATGACAACAATACCAAATGTGTTTTTGTTGTAAATCAAGTGTATGATTATGATCTCGATATTGATCTATTCATTTAAAACATGTTCAAACTATGGATTCACACACAATAGCATGTTTAGTTTGAAAAATTATGAATGCACAATTTTATCAGGGTTTGCTGCTTTTTTGGGATTGAAATGAACTGTGAAATTTATTTTTTAAACTCTTTAGAATCAACTTTAAGAAAGTACAGGAAGTGCATGACACTATGTTTACAAAGCATAAGAATACGGTCTGCATTAATAATAGGTTAGGGTTAGGGCTCTGTTCGGCATGATTTTGGTCTGACAAGTTTTGGTCAAGTCTCCGTTTTCAAAGGCGTCTCATAGCTGTGCTTTTCAAACAGTATTTGTACAATTGTTATTAGGGGTCTCATGGTAAGCATGGTATGAAAATCTAACCTTCCGGTTATTGTGACGAAAATCATTGCGTTTTTTTGGTATTACTGTGGTTATTTTTAAAAGTTGTGATGATTTGGTGTCTTAACCAAAATGGTTATCAAAAATCCCGGACCTTCCATTTAGAAATAATATAAAATTGTGTCATAGTATTTATCACCACTAGGGATGTAAATCAGTGACCATTTAACCGGCGTCAAAGCTGTCAGCTAAAACAAGAAAAGGGGGAGGGGGGTATCTTAATTACGATATTATAAACCCTATTCGCACGGAATTAGTATTACCTGTGGACCTCTGGTAATTTGTGATAATCACGGAGGACGTCTGAGATCTAACGGCGCATTCACACGGTATAAGCAATATCCGTAAATGACTATATTTTCACTGACATATAGTAATAACGGACACCGCCGTGCGCGAGTCTCTCCGCTTCACGCAGCCCAAAGGATCCTCGCAATGACGCGGCTCCAGTCAAACCACATGGGAACATGTTTGTGCTGATGGTCCTTAGATCAGATCCACACACACATCACTTGTATTTGAACTTTAGAGGAGACCTGCGAAAAGCGGCTCTCCTTTTCTTCAGAGAGGCGCTCGCCGCTTTTACAATTTGTACAAGCCGTTGTTTGCTGCTAAAAATCTTCAAAAATGCGAAGCAACATTTCTATCTTAGCCTCCATGGTTTGATTCGGGAATTGATATGAAAAGATGGGCGCAAGATATTGGCAAAAAACCCCCAGAAAGTAGAGAAGGGGGCAAAAGTGATTATAAATGATATACATGCAGATTCACACAGATGCACTTATGAAAAGTGAGTGGCTCAAAATGGCTGTTATTTCATTGAAAGTGGAATGTTTCAAAAGGGCACTAACGTTATTAAAAACAATTTTCTTTTCTGATAAAACACATTAAAAGCATGTATTTCCCACCTTTGCAATGTGTTTTTGTGTTATAGATAAGTAATAAATCAATAAAATTACCTTTTAATATCAACGCCTCTGATTGGCCAGAAAAATGATGACGTACTATGCCGCTTTTCCACTGTCCTAGTACGGTACGTTTTGACTCTACACGGCGCGCCATGGCCCAGTTCGCGTGCTTTTCCATCAAAAATAGTACCCCCTAGTATGTCCTCAGCGTTGTCAGACCACGTCATTTACGTGTGACGCGTAACTAGTACTGGTGCGGCGGTGCATGGATTTATTATAATATCAGAGTGTTTAATAGAAAATTCAGCACAGCACGAGTAGTTTTTGAAAATGCTTATGTCTTAAAAGAATGACTCAGACACTGTGAAGTCAATGGTGCTGACTGCTCTCTACAATCTGAATGAGACCTTTAGCAACAGCAGCCTGTGTGTGCAGAGGAGGAGGGCTGCATGTCCGAGGATACTGCTAGGCTATAGCTAATGCTAGCGCTAGCTCGAGACTCTGCTCACTCACTAACCCTGGATTCCAAAGCTACTACAATTGCTTGCTTGCAATTAGGGGTGGGCGATATGGCCTAAAATTCATATTGCGGTAAAATTTGGGACACAGACGGTAGACGGTATATATTGCGGTATAATTTGTTTTGTGAATTTCAATATAGGTCTAGCAGGTTCTTGCATAAAATAGTCAAGATTGTTAATTATTTATATATTAGAATCTAATATATATATTTTTTGAGTTAGAAAATCAGTTGTGAGACGAATAAAGAGACAAATAACATACATTATTTATGTATGTTACAGTAAATACCATTCACTGTAAAAGCAATTTTTAAAAAGAAAAACATGCATTCATTTAAAATATAAAAAACTCACAAATGTTGAAATCAAAGTCTGTAGGAGTTAGACATGGTCATTATTCATAGTGTCTGAGAGTTTTGTGCAGGTGCATGACTTCAGTAAAAGCTGTTTCTTTACAAAGCTGGTCTTGCCATTTGTTGACGCTCCCTAAGCGCTTTTCTCTGCGCTGGATGATTCAATGGATTTATGTTCATTAAAACAGCGCATTGGATTTGAACAATTGATGTAAATGATCATTTTGGCACAAATAATTTTGTTTAACAAAGTAGCTTTCGTGAGATATTGACCGCGGAGGTCCAAATCTGACGCTAACTTTCCCAAACTTCTGCTGTGATGCTGCGGACACGGCACACGCATGGATCTATTTTGGCTCACGCTGGCGCTTTGAGCTTACTCCCACTGATTGGCCAAAAGGTAGACTCTTAAACTGTGATTACTGTGTGTGTATTTACCTCTGCTGGGGCCGCTGTGACAACAATACATAGACAGAAACACGGTGTTAATGCCGTGCTGTTGTTCGTTGTTTCCAGTGGTGTCCAATAGTGCTAGGCTAATGCTAGGCTAATGTGCTAGGCTAATGCTGCTGAATGCCGGTTTGTTTTGGTCCTTTCTGCTGGCGTCAGAGCCTGCGCAATTTAATGACATAATGACCTATCGCAATATGCCGGTATAACAAAAATCTCTATCGTGGGCCAAATTTATATCGCATACCGCTTATACCGTTTATATCGCCCAGCCCTACTTGCAATTGACGTCACGTCCGCCTCATTACATATGCGTATCACGAAGTGGTGGTCAGCCGAGCTAGTTGTTCACTAGAGCAGCGTGTCTGAATATGCCTTTTGCATGTGTTGTTTTAAGTTTCCTAACCGATCGAGTCGCGAAACCTTTAATGGATACTTTAGGATTCCTCGTGAAGAGATTAATAAAGAGTCTCGCACTAGGACTTTACGAAAAGACGCAGGAAAAGTGGCTCGCTAACATTTCACTAGCAAAGACTTTTACATCGAAGGATTATTTATTTACCCAGCCATGGAGTCACAATGCGCAGTTATTACATCCCCATCTTTATTTCATTCATTGTCAGGTATGAGTTGGAGTTTTAAATAATCACTGTGAATGTTTGACCTGAAAAGAACACAGCCACAGACGCATTGTTTTGTTGAGAATGATAAGTTCATACCAATCCTTACTTACACGGCTCTTTACGATGCAGGATTTGTCCTTCAGGACCTCAACTCTGAGTTCTTAAACCCACAGACAGACGGAAAAGTTGCAGTATCCGTGTTTATCCAAACCTTCATTTGTTTAGCAGTGCAAAAGCTTGATTGTAACACTAGCTGTGGATTTGAATCTAAAGTGAAGAAAATGACTGTCTAGGATCTTGTCTTTAATTCAGACAGAAGACATTTTTTATTGTTGATGGTAGAGGCAGCATAAACAAAGACGTTAAAGAATGTAAGTGACATACAGCGGAGGAATGGAGACTTATTAGCATTATTAGCATATTAGCATTTGCCGCGGCTCCGGTAGCTTCAACCTTGATATTACCAAAACATGTAGTGGAAAAAATCTGCCTTGAGCATATTGTCAGAATGATGAGTTAGAACGTTAACCACAGTAGCTTCAAAGTGTCATGAAATATCCAAAAAAGTTTGCTTTTAATACGAAGAGTCGCATTTTCTTCATATATCAGCAGCAACTCTTGCTGGCCTGACCACCACTTCGTCAACCGGAAGCTTATGCGTCACGTGATTGCAAGCAAGCAATACTACACATAACACATCTATCACTGCCCTCAGAGGAGGATCCGGGGTTTAAACTCGTCATATGGCAACTTGAGCAGTAAAGGACCGAGGGAGAGACAGCGGCAGCCATAGGGGTAGCGAGTTAGCGGCTAGGCTAGGCTAAGCTAGGCTAGGCTAGTCCGGACTCGTGTCCGGACTACAGCAGACTCAGAGACCAGACAAACAATCGATACCCAAACCTCAGATACAATAATAATATACGAATGAAACAGTCTTGGGATACAATCACAGATTTATTGAAAAAAAAAAAGTAAAGTGCAAAACCAACAGTTTACAAAGTCAAAAGTACGTATGTGTGAGACCAGGTCCGGACCAGGTCCAGATGAGGAGAATACTCTGGTCACTCATTACTCGTTGATAATCTCCACACTTATGGGAAGGGATTCTCATACAAATATACACACGACAACTTAAATACAAGCACAAAACAGAATGACAACACGTAAATACTACAGATAATACGAGATAAAACACGGTAGCACAGGGAGGACGTTAGCTTAGCTGCTATCGATAGCTAAATGAAGCTAATTGTAGCTAGCTCACTGTGTACAACAGACAATCAAACATGTACACAGTAAATACATTTCAGTGAGAGCTTTAACGGGATTTGTAGCCAACCAGTTATTTCAGGATTACCACAGACTAGTCACAAATCCAGAGCTGGGTGATCTCCCTGAAAACTGTGTTGTAGCCTCGAGCTGCCTTTGAATTCTTTCTTTGGCCTGAAGCGAGGAACGTGTGGACCTCGTCCACCGACCAGGACTTTTGGGGCTTTCTGTGCAATTCCATTTCTCTGGAGTGAGGAGGACGTAATGTAGCCGAACCGGAGCCGAGCAGAGCACCTGGTTTTAAAGATGGCGGTTGAGTTGTTTTTCCCAAAGGGCCAGATGTCGCTTCCATTGACGACACTCGTTGACCAATCAGTGTAAGGCAGTGGACTGACGTGACGTCATGGCACGGGTATTATGGGGATGGAACCACGGCTGAGGCAGTACGGAAAAGTACCTAAATCTCCATACCATCCACTAGCGGAAACGCAAAATAACCGTGCTGAAGCGTACTGTACTGTACCGTACTGATACTGTGGAAAAGTGGCATTAGAGGGGTCGCAGCTCTCGCCTCACTGTTTATGGCATTGCTCCTGCTGCCGCTTTGACACAAATAAACCTTAAAATGGGTGTATTTTGGACGGCCCCGGGATGCAGCAATGAAAGTTACCAAAAGAAGAGTGTAAACAGCAGTCCCTACGATCTTTGACTTATTCAGAGAAGGCGACGGTCCAAACAAACTGAGAGAAGACACCAGCGCCAGTTCCATGAAATTAGTTCTATCAAGCTCCAACTAAAACCAATTTTACGAGTCTCAACCCAGTATTCAGCAGAAAACACAACTGTCATTGAACCATGAATCCATGTTTCACTCTAACTACGTTTAGTAAAAGATATAGATATGACACATACCATCATGTTTTAGACTTTAGAACCACAGACACACATTTATATATGACTTTAGAACCACAGACACATGTTCAGAATAAGACCATAACACTACATGTTTGCATTTGATTGAAGACACTCACCATTTCTGTCAAACTCAACATCTGGAGCTGGGACATAGAGTTGAGGCTTCTGAGTTGCGGGTATTGACGTGTTAGCTGGTGTTAGCTTGTTAGCTGGTGTTTGCGTGTGAGCTGATGTCCGTAAAAATAGCGTCAATCCATCTTGTCAAACCACCTCCAGGCTTTTCAGTTCTGTCACTTTTACGGCTGGGATCTTTCATTTCACGGTAGTCACTTTTACGCTTCTAAACTTTTCTCCCCACTGCGATGTCCCTGATGTATTCCTTCGTCCCTAGCGCTACCTTCGCTAACACTTAGCACACTTTACACTCACTCGGGTGGACCATCAAGCTCAAACTGACCGCATCCGCAAACCGGGTCGAGACAGGTCGGACCCGGTCGGACCACAGATCCATACTCCAGCCCGTGGAAACGGCCCTAATGTCCGAAAATGTTCATTTCTTGCAGATTGCTCCTCATCTGAACCGAGTCAGAGTCCTCAAAATCAGAAATACTGTCATAACAAGTACGCAAGGGCTCATAAATAAAAGCCCCTGACTTGTATTGTCCATCACTGAATGACAAATATCTGTTTAAAACGTCCGTATACAACGTTATGGCTTGCAAATGCATATCAACAAAGCCCAATGACACCTATGTGTACGTCACTTCCGGTCTCTGCAATTTTTACGCGAATGTCTTTTTGCATGATTATTATTGATAGAAACTGCTAAGGGTGAAACTATCTGTCAAAATGAGTTCTATTTAACACAAAAAAAATACCACAATATATGAACAAAATAAGATTAGGTCCCTTTTAACCCTATGAACCCGTCTGCATCGGCGCCGATGCATGCGCACATGTTTTACAAATGATCAATTTACTTGCGAACGGTAAAACGTAGCAACTTACTTTTGTCATCTGTGAAGTACATATTCAGGGCTTTCCGAAACTAGTTTTGATTTGTCTGTGCGATGCACGGAGGATAAACTACGCTTGTCTGAAAGTCCGTGTCCAAAGCGTGACCCGTGAGGTACAAACAGCTGTGAGATACAAACACACGGGGACTGCCAAAGATCGTCAGAGAGTGAGATGTCTCACTCCTCTGTGTGTACTTGTTCTCCCACAGTTGAAACTACAGCTGCGATTGCAACAACCGGCTGAAGAGTGCGCATTATTGATAAAGACGATAATAAATACAGTAAAATGACATTATGTGTTTATGATGTATATAAATATATGTATTATATAAATAATTGATGTTTTTTTGTTTTTTTGGCTCAGTTTCTTATGTTTTTTACAGCTGTGCTACAGAAGCAACCCCAGCATTATAGACAAACTGCTTCAGGAAGGGCATCAGGAGTACAGAGTTTTTTGCTTTTATAGTGGAATTTTGTAAAAAGTATAATAGTTAGAGATTCAATTTTTTTCCCCTTTATCCCCAAGTCCATAAATAAAATTTCTGTGCAGTGTAAAAAGTTGTTTATAGCATTTCATTGTTTTTTTTCAATACATTTTTGTTAAATTGATTTTCCGTTAGATTTTTCTCTTTATCTTCATGATTCCATAATTTTTATATAATTCATATGACAGCTTTACAATATGAATATTCTAAAACCCCAGGTTGTACTGAAAAAAACAAAGTATACTGCTTGACTCTGCATCAAAAGATGACTGTTTTATGAACAATTATACACAAAGAAAACCAGGCGAGGAAAGTTCCCCAAAATGACCCATGTGCATAGAGGATTAAACTACACGGTTAACCGGTTTCAACCGGTTAATGAGGCTCGGTGGTCAGTCACTGAATTTCTTTAAATTTTACACAACAAGAAATGGCATCAGTGGATATCCTTAAACAATTCCTATATTCCACTTGCTGCACGACTCCTTCAGAACCCAACATAATTACATTTACATTTTCACCTTTGTAGCAGACTGATAAAAGCAAAACTTGTTTCTATGTTTAGACACTCTGTGGCACTGTGCCCATGCCCGTGTCTGTTCGCAATGCCCATGCGCAATGATCCCCCTGTTGTCTTTAGGGCAGGGGGACTGTGTGTAAAGGGGTCCCTCCCCTCCTGCTGTTTCTAAAGGATGAATGTTTATATTGCTCTATAAAGTGCCTTACTCAGGGTCCCCTGTGAAGCCTTTGTCTGCACCATTTTTTTTAGCAGTCCGTCGCTTCGTCAACAGGTCCTGAGATGGCAGGAGCTGTGATTGGTCCTCTGAAAAATCAACGGGGTAGTTGAAAAGACTGCCTCTAGTCAGCAACTTTTGAGTTGACCATGCCCGAAAACCAGTTTTTTTTATTACAATTTCTCATTAAATTAAACCTCAGGAAGCCCCAGTACTTGGGGCGGCATAGTGGCTGAGTGGTTAGCACTCTCTGGTCACCTCAATTGAAACAAGCTAATCACGGCTCCGATCTGCTCCTTTGCCTGCGCGCAGAAGAAAATCAGCATGAAAGCTAACTATTTAGCTTTCACCGGTACATAGTAATTTCAGACCTGAGAATAAACTTTCCAACAATGACAATCGGTCACATAGAGCCCTATGTCCTCGACTTAGAATCGTACCCTAATTATAAAACAGAAATATACCAGTTATTACCATTGTACAACAGATCTAAGCTCCTCGTTAGCGTCTTTGATTGTGGTAACAACACCATGTTTCAAGATCAGCTGTTGAGTAAGTCCAGTTTCATAGTAAATGTAGTTCTGGAACAGCCTTTGGTGAAGTGTCACTCGTAGTGCTGGGACAACGCGTCGACGCAAAAAACGCAGTAGACGCACATTCTCTAAATTTCAGAGGCTTGGGGTGTTCAGACCAGAAGTCCTGGGCTGTGGTGGCGCCCTGCGGAAGGAGCGGAAGTGCTTTGATGCTAACGGAGTTAAGCTTGTGTAAAGTTCTTCTAGGGCTGGGCGATAAATCGATTTGAATTATTAACTAAAATTTGACGTTTAGGGCGATTTTGATTTTTTTTACTTTCTCCAGCGCAGATCTACAGTGCTAACATGCTAACCGTGGGTGTTGAGTTATTTTGAAAGCTCCCTAATGCTGTGGCAATAACACTTCAGAAGTTCAAGAACCAGACTTTATTTAATCGCCAGAACATACCAACACACACGCACACACGTAAATGTTTTTAAGGAATGTAATGTAAATCAACATGTATACATTAATGTTAAAATCGAATTGAACTGAAAAAATTTAATTGTTTAAAAAATAATTGTTTATCCCAGCCCTAGTCACTCGCAGATGAACAGATTCGTCACAGATTTCAAAGATCAATCCCTGTGAATAGAAAGTTCAGCTACACTTGCCGCAAAGTTTGAGCCAAATGGATCCAAAAACACATTTTCTCCAAGTTGACATGGTGCTACCACCATCATGGTTAATAGCAGAGAAACAATATATCGAACACAGACTGCGGTCGACGCAGAACCATACGCTGGGAAAGGCTGTGCACACTGATTTGCTGTTTTAATTTCTCTCTCCTGTCAATCACCTCCTAGAGGCAGGCTTCTAGAGCGCATGCCGCATAAGAAAGTGGTGCTACGTAACAAAGTGAATTGAGGTTTTTTGCTGCCTCTTGAGAATGAAAGCGAAAGATTCTAACGAAAGCTTAAGGGAATTAAAGAAAAAGCTAGTTTGAGCATGTGTATGAAGGCCAAATAGTGCTGTAATGGTGATTAAAGTAGAGAGAAGTCATTAAGCGTAATATAGGACCTTTAAATTACAATGAGCACTTACCTTTCTTCCACTTTGCGTATCCGACACCACAATAAAGAAGTGTACAGCGGCTTACTTCTACCAGGGGTCTTTGTAGTTACGCACTTAACAAAAGTACAGGAAAGTATAGCACATCCATTACGTTCATCCTCCAAAACAAATGGCCTTTCCTAACAGTAACACTGTTTATGTGAGCAGAAAGTCATTAAAGTCACCAGGCTTGAGTTTTGCCTCAGATGCCTCCAATGCGGGGAAACTCCACATTTGATCCACTGAAATGCCGCTTTTCCACCGTAACGGTACGGTACGGCATGGCCGAGCTCAGGTGCTTTTCCATCAAAAATAGTACCTCCTAGTATCTCATCAGCATTGTCAGACCATGTCATTTACGCGTAACTAGTAACATTGGTGCGGTGCATGGATTTATTATAATATCGGTGATAGCTGGTTATTACCTCCTAGAGGACTCTGCTTACCACCCGCAAAACTGGCTCATAAAACCTTTTCAGGACACCGAGTGACAGACTAACAGCCTAAACATTTATTTTGACCAAAAATAAAACCTTTTTGTATTTACCAAATGTCTCCATCCTTGGTCATAAATTTACCAAGGTTATGCGGATTTACTGACAAATATAATGTATGTAGTAAATCGTAACTTTGTCGTGTACAGACAAATTAATGAAACAAAGTCTTGATACAATCACAGATTTATTAAAAACAAAAGTAATTTACAAGTCCAAAGTACGTTTGAGACCAGGTCCAGATAAGGAGAATGTTAAGTACTCCGGTCACTCGTTGGTAATCTCCTCACTTGTCGGAAGGGATTCTCAAACAAATAAATATACAAACGACAACTTACAGTAAGTATAAGCACAAAACAGAATGGCAAGACGTGAATACAGCAGATAATACGAGATAAAGCACACTAGCACAGGAAGGAAGTTAGCTTAATAGCTGCTATCGATAGCTAAATGTAGCTAAATGCTAGCTCACTGTTAGGGCTGGGTGATATAAACGGTATAAGAGGTATGCGATGAAAATTTGGCCAACATTAGAGATTTTTATTATAACGGCATATTGCGATAGGTTATTATGTCATCAAATTGCGCAGGCTCTGACACCAGCGGAAAGCACCAAAACTGGCATTCAGCAGCATTAGCCTAGCAGCATTAGCCTAGCTGACACCACTGGAAACGGCAAACAACAGCACAGAATTCACACCGTGTTTGTCTCTGTATTGTTGTCACAGCGGCCCCAGCAGAGGTAAATACACACACAGTAATCAGAGGTCGAACGTCGCTTCCAGTGACAACACTTGTTGACCAATCAGTGTAAGGCTGATAAGGCTTTATCGTCACATCATGGTGTAGGTACGGCGCGGCTGGAACCACAGTCGAGGTGGTACGAAAAAAGTACGCAAAACCTGGCCCCAACCCTGGTGGAAATGCAAAAGTGCCGCGCCATGCCGTACCGTTATTGTGGAAAAGCGGCAAAAGTGTTCCAGTCGAACAAACACAAAATACAACCCTCTACACATTTATAATAAAGATAAATGTATGTTTTGACCATGGCTTCAGTTTGAGTGGGGGAGAAGAAACCAATGCACAGTTGCTGAGGGTGTGGCCCTCAGGCTTCAGGCTTCAAGTTTTTTTGGTCTCCTTTAGGAGAAATTTGGTTTGGACCTATGGGTCTGCTACATTTCAATACAGAAAATACATACACACAAAGACACATCACCTCCTTGGGTCCTTAGTCCAAAGGTGTCCAAACCGGTCCAGAAAGGGCCGCTGTGGCTGCAGGTTTTCTATCAGACCAGCAGGAGCAGAGCAGACTCCACCCATTTAACTCATTGACCGCCATTGACGTGTTAACACGTCAAACCAAATAGTAACGTTGTCTGCCATTGACACGTCAATTGCCTTTCCCGCTATTTTCACGTTCCCAGATGTCTATTGTATCTAATATGTATGGGGATTGGCTTGAGGCAATATTTTATCGAGCCAGCAGGTGGCAGCATTTCTCTCTGAATGGTTTGAAAACAGTTAGGTGCACATGTTGTGCCTCTTTTTTCTCAACTTTCTGGTGATTTCAGTAAAACCTCCCTCTATTCGACTGGGGATTACAGGGGAACGAAACAAGCTAGAAACAAAATTCTGTTTGCTGATGAAAGTAGACAGTCCATTCTTTCAGAATTGGATTTCAGATAGTCATAGTACACAATATTATGTGGGTCCTGAAAAATCTGTAAAAATCATCAGAAATGGCTGGCAATATGAGAGTACCTGTTCTGAAATGGGCTGGCAGTCAATGAGTTAATCAAATCTTCAGGCTAAGACTGATCTCACTTGAGGAAATGGGCGGAGTCTGCGCTGCTCCTGCTGGATCTGATAGAAAACCTGCAGCCACAACGGCCCTTTCTGGACCGGTTTGGACACCTCTGCCTCAACAGCTTAAAATGTATAGCCTACAGGGAAACTTCTGCAGACTCCAACGAGACGCCGGAGAAGCTTACAATGTAGGGCAGAGCAAAGGAAGGTTTCTCACCCATCATCTGTACTTCTTAGCAAGTTTTCCCGACGTTTCGTCCTCAATCCAAAGGACTTCTTCAGGGAATGAATTCTCAGACCGCGCGTTGGAGATTTATAACCTATGGGTGTGGTTAGCCACACCCTAATCCTGATACTAACTCATAAACAATCTAAGGTCTGTTTGGTGTAGAAGGGAGCAGGTCTAACGACCCTGCTGAGGCTAACGACCCTAACTCATTAGCATGTCACAGACCTTGTCCCAAGTTAGGGCGTTGTTTTTAGGATGTCGTCATAGATGCGAGGCAAAACAAATCTTAACCCTCCTCCTCTGTTAAGAGAACGTTTTTGTTTCCTCTCAAAAATGGCTTCTTTCACCCCTCTCTCAAACCAATTCTTCTCCCGAGCCAGAATTTTAACCTCTGTATCATCCACTGTGTGGTTGGAGGCCTTGAGGTGGAGATGAACAGCCGACTGTGGCCCACTAGAGTTTTCTCTATGATGTTGGTAGGGTCGTTTCTGTAGAGTTTGTTTGGTTTCTCCAATATAGTGGTCAGTTAGTGGTTATAAATCTCCAACGCGCGCTCTGAGAATTCATTCCCTGAAGAAGTCCTTTGGATTGAGGACGAAACGTCGGGAAAACTTGCTAAGAAGTACAGATGATGGGTGAGAAACCTTCCTTTGCTTTGACTAATCCCTGTACGACTGAGGGCTTACACAAACTTAATGTAGGGCAGAGATAATGCAGTCTTATAAAATTAAAAAAGTTAGTGTTTGCGACATTGATACTCCTATTTGCTATCATATTCTATCTATATATATATATATATATATATATATATATATATATATATATATCAGTGCCTTGCGAAGGTATTCGGCCCCCTTGAACCTTTCAACATTTCGCCACATTTCAGGCTTCAAACATAAAGATATAAAAAATACATTTTTTGTCAAGAATCAACAACAAGTGGGACACAATCGTGAAGTGGAACAGAATTTATTGGATAATTTAAACTTTTTTAACAAATAAAAAACTGAAAAGTGGGGCAATATTATTCGGCCCCCTTGCGCTTATACTTTGTAGCGCCACCTTTTGCTGCAATTACAGCTGCAAGTTGCTTGGGGTATGTCTCTATCAGTTTTGCACATCGAGAGACTGGAATTCTTTCCCATTCTTCCTTGCAAAACAGCTCGAGCTCAGTGAGGTTGGATGGAGAGCATTTGTGAACAGCAGTCTTCAGCTCTTTCCACAGATTCTCGATTGGATTCAGGTCTGGACTTTGACTTGGCCATTCTAACACCTGGATATGTCTATTTGTGAACCATTCCATTGTAGATTTGGCTTTATGTTTTGGATCATTGTCCTGTTGGAAGATAAATCTCCGTCTCAGGTCTTTTGCAGACTCCAACAGGTTTTCTTCCAGAATGGTCCTGTATTTGGCTCCATCCATCTTCCCATCAATTTTAGCCATCTTCCCTGTCCCTGCTGAAGAAAAGCAGGCCCAAACCATGATGCTGCCACCACCATGTTTGACAGTGGGGATGGTGTGTTCAGGGTGATGAGCTGTGTTGCTTTTACGCCAAACATATCCTTTTGCATTGTGGCCAAAAAGTTTGATTTTGGTTTCATCTGACCAGAGCACCTTCTTCCACATGTTTGGTTTGTCTCCCAGGTGGCTTGTGGCAAACTTTAAACGAGACTTTTTATGGATATCTTTCAGAAATGGCTTTCTTCTTGCCACTCTTCCATAAAGGGCAGATTTGTGCAGTGCATGACTGATTGTTGTCCTATGGACAGACTCTCCCACCTCATCAGTCTTCTCCTTGTTTGAGATGAAGGTTTGGAGGGACGGCCAGGTCTTGGTAGATTTGCAGTGGTCTGATACTCCTTCCATTTCAATATAATTGCTTGCACAGTGCTCCTTGAGATGTTTAAAGCTTGGGAAATCTTTTTGTATCCAAATCCGGCTTTAAACTTCTCCACAACAGTATCTCGGACCTGCCTGGTGTGTTCCTTTGTCTTCATGGTTCTCTCTGCGCTTTTAACAGAACCCTGAGACTATCAAAGAGCAGGTGCATTTATACGGAGACTTGATTACACACAGGTACATTCTATTTATCATCATCAGTCATTTAGGACAACATTGGATCATTCAAAGATCCTCACTGAACTTCTGGAGTGAGTTTGCTGCACTGAAAGTAAAGGGGCCGAATAATATTGCACGCCCCACTTTTCAGTTTTTTATTTGTTAAAAAAGTTTAAATTATCCAATAAATGTTGTTCCACTTCACGATTGTGTCCCACTTGTTGTTGATTCATGACAAAAAATTAAAATTTTATATCTTTATGTTTGAAGCCTGAAATGTGTTGAAAGGTTCAAGGGGGCCGAATACTTTCGCAAGGCACTGTATATACACTTTTGGTAAGTGTAGTAATTTTACTGTACTGTGACTGCAGCAAATAAACGCAGTTTCCTGCTTTTGCTGCACTCAACATAACCAAACAAAACAATGAAATATGTGACGATGAACGGTTACGGTAAGTGAACAGACATCGGCCAAATACATACATTTATAATATAAGCATGGCTTTTCTCTGTGATCTTATATGCATCGGATGCCAGAGACTCAACAATCCAGTTAATTAATGGTATCATACTTAGGTGGTACCCCAGGATCACCTTTTGCGTCAATTGTCAAGCAGACTTGTGCTTATTAGCAATTAGCATGGTGAGCTACTTGTGAGTTTGATGTGATGAACAAGTTTTCTTATATTTGAACCACTGCATCCTCTTGATCCATAGTCTGTGTCTCCTTCTGGACAACAATCTAAACAATTCTTGCCAGCTACAATTTTGAGTAGACATGTGCCCAAAATAGTTGCACTCTGGGGCCCTGGTCTAAACTATTGTACTAAAGGAATTTTCTTCAAATAATGAAAACACTGCAAAAAATAATGTTTTAATGTATAGAATAACATTTAAAGTAGCAATAACATTTGCATGTCATCATTAGATGGCCCCAATATTTCAAAAGGCATTATTAAATCATTTTCTTTTTGAATACATCTTTAACTGATAACATAAGTTCAGCCGAGATATTTGAGTATCAAAATTAGTTTTACGACCCGTAAAAGTTGGTATTGTTTTCATTTTGATGTCCCACCCTTCGCCGTTTCACCAGTCAAGAAGTCCGTGATCCGGGTTGCCAGAACTTTCCACGGCTAGCTAATCTCAGTGGTAAAATAACATGTGGCCGCAGAACTAAAAAAGGTCTTTTGATTCTCAAATCATTAATGACAAAACAAAGATTAAAATGAGGATTTATATCGAGAATCCTTTGAAAAATTGAGACAATTGAAGGCGGATAAAAACATTTCGTGTGACGCAAAACTTGCTGCGGTGAGTGCGTTCTTCATTGACAGTTGAATTTCCTGTCTGGAGTCCGTTGACCATTGAATGCATTGGTGGTCTCGTGGTCAAGTCATAGCGCTTACATCTCAGTTACCCGGGTACGAATCCAGGCGAGGTGTTTTGGATTAAACTATATAATGTGGGACTTTTATAAATGTATGTCTAAAAATAGGGAATACATTTTTTTTTTGATAAGCTGAAGAAATATGTTCAAACATCCATTCTTCCCACTCCTATTTTGAACATCAACTGCTTATTTATTTTCCATATTCAATGTATAATTACATTGCGTTTATCTTGTTTTTCTCATCTTAAAAGTCCAAATATAAATATATACATATATAATATATATATAATAATATATATATATTTTTTTTACCTCTTAACACCCTCCTCATTTTGGCTTGTGCACAAAAGTTGGGCATACCCAAATGTCTTTGCTTATGTCTCCTGCTTATTTAAAAACATATCTTACATGCTTGTATGATGCATCATTTTAAAGCTTTATGTAAATATACACTAAAATAATGTTTGTCATTCCTATTTCACTCTAGCCTGACTCTCGCCAGACCCATGTAGTTCGCTGCACTTCACACATGAGTCTGGTACTGAGCCATAGTGGTTGGATTTCAGAAGGCAGGGCCTTGTAAAAAAAAAATCCTTGTATGTGATTGGATAGACCACTTGTCCGTTATCTTGAATGAAGTCTGCTTTCAACCACTCACATCGAAGCACACGGCTCCCATAGGTTGCCAAATCCCAGCAATATTTTCCAACCCAAAATCCGTGAGAAAACCCACAGAAAAAAACACTCAGAATGATTTTTTGGCTAAAAACGTAATATAATCAACTTGGGCTATCATGATTGTGTTTATTGTAGGGCTGGGACAACGCGTCGACGTAATCGGTGACGTCGACGCAAAAAATACACCGACGTATAATATGCGCGTCGGTGCGTCACACACAAAACAAAGATGGCGGCGAGCGGTAGCAATGCGAGTGCCGTGTTAGAGAAGTGCAAGCCGGTGTAACGCTGAGATACACTGCCTTGAAGAGATGCACAGCCTCAGCTGTTTATCATGTAATGCAAACCTGTGCATGCGCGTCTCACGGCAGCCGAAGCAAACCAAGATGGCGGACCGTGAATTTCTTTAAAAGTTAAAATACAAACAAATTCAGACACAAATGTCACTTTTAATGCAATTTGAGGCGAGATGTTGATGGTTCCGTTTTGTCACATGTGGGTTTTAAGAGTCAAAGTTTCGTGCAAAGTTTAGTTTAAGCAGTCAACTGCGCCTGTGAAACCACAAAGCTAATGTTTTCATAGCAGCCTCCGCGGCTGCTGACGTAGGCTGATGACGCGTCCTGTGGCAACTCTACAGCTTACAACTAGTCTGTCTTTCTTTGTATCAAACGGAATATTGGCGCCCGTAATAGCCCCTACATGTATTATTCACTGTCATGCCCGCCGTATATGGACATTTTTCAACATGTGTTCAATATCCTTAATGTGTTTAACTGTTGATTGATTCTCTGATCTGTGTTGGTGACTTCAATGTTGTTTTAAGTCCTCTGAGATGACTTCTACTGTATTCTTTCAGTAACTCTAAAAGAAAGGATGACTGGTTGACCTTTTTATTTGCTACACAATGCATTGTTTTTCTCTTGTACACTCTTACTTGAATTTTATTTTTGAATTTTGAGTTTAAGAAAAAGAAGAGTGGCAGAGTTTTGACTGTTATTTTTATATGAATGAAGAATTTAAGAGATGCACTTTAATTAATGGACTTCAGTAATATAGGCCTATGTGTCTTCAACTTAAATGTTAAACTCTGTTGGTTCAGGAAGGACGCCATGACAGGCTGATGGCTCCCACTGTTTTTGCTGGAAAAGCACTCTTTGTTTAGCTTAAAGCCTTCAAGTTTACATTGGTTACTGTTTTCTTTTAGTTGCTCTACACAAGTATTTGGCTGAACTTTTTCATATTTTTATTGAATGCTAAGCATCAAATGTTTGTTTCAAGAATGATAAGATGCACTTTTTCAGTAAGCTGTGTTTTCAAGGCTTTAAGGTTTTATGCTACCTCTAAGAATGTCTTAATTTTGAATTTTAAGAGCAAGCAATAAATATTTTTTGTGAAGGAATTCATGTTTTTTTCATTAAAATATTTAAATCAACATGTATACATCAATATTAGTCAATTAATGGGGAGATAATCGAGAATCGAATCGAATCGAAATCGAATCGAAGCGAAAAAAATAATCGTTAGATTAATCGATGCATCGAAAAAATAATCGTTAGATTAATTGTTTAAAAAATAATCGTTTATCCCAGCCCTAGTTTATTGTCTTTCTGTTTATTTAATACCTACAAGTCTCTTGGAAAAAAATATGCGGGAACCACCAAACCTGGCAACCCTGCTGCATAGTGTGTAAACAGGAACACTGAACCAGTGCTTCAACCAAACTTTACAGGAACATTTGACTCTTAAAACACACATATATCAACATAGAACCATCTACATCTCGCCTCAAATTGCATTAAAAGTGACCTCCGTATCTTAATTCGATCGTATTTACTCTTTAAAAAAAATACTTCATTGTAAGTTCACAATATTCAAACCCTCCTCAGGGATGTATTTTGAGTCCTTTGCTTTTTACCTTGTACACTCACGATTGTGTGTCCTCCTCTGACTCAAACTTGATCATCAAATATGCTGATGACACCACCATCATCGGTCTCATCAGTGACAACGATGAATCCTCTTATAGAGCAGAGATACAAAATGTGGTTCAGTGGAGTAAAACTAACAACCTCCAGTTGAACGCATCGAAAACATGTGAACTGGTCTACGACTTCAGTCGCAATAGTTCTCATTTGCCTGTCGTAATCGACAACTCCCAGGTGCAGATCGTAGAGGAGTGCAAGTTTCTGGGTTTAATTCTGTCTAACGACCTGAAATGGGTTAAAAACACTGACCGAGTCGTTAAGAAAGCTCGCCAGCGTCTCTACTTTCTGCGTAAACTTAGAGAATTTACCACTACCTCTAAGATTCTGCTTAACTTTTATCGCTGCAACATTGAGAGTTTACTTGTTGGTTCTGTGTCTGTGTGGTTTGGAAACATCACAGATAAAGAAAAGAGAGCTTTAAACAAGGTGCTCCGCTCTGCAAAGAGGACCGTGGGCTGTGAACTTCCTGTTCTGGAGGTTCTTTATAAATCCAGACTTTTAAACAAAGCTCTTAGGATTGTTAATGACTCTTCTGGCCACCCTGGGAAAGCCATGTTCCAGCTTCTTCCCTCTGGCAGAAGATATCGCTCTCTGAGATGCAGGACATCTCGTTACGCTAACAGTTTTTATCCACAAGCTGTTATCAGTGTGAACAGAGCACTTTAATGATTTGCACTTGTTTTGAACTGTTTTAGTCGATCGATTTCACAGTGACTTTTGTTTACTGTTTTATTTGTTTTATTTTTGTCTTTTAATGTTGTTTTATGTCTGTATTTGTCTGTGCACACTGGAGACTTTTCGCTAATGTATTCCAATGTGGTTTTTTTACTGCAAATGGCAAATAAACTGAATCTGAATCTGACCCTGTGGTCATTGTGTTGTTGACAACAACTGTCTAAGGCTGAGTTTACACGGAGACAATGTGGCAGTAAAACGGTATAGTTGGATGTCGGTTTCTATCAACCGTTCATACGAAGACTGTGTTCCAGGGGGGTGAAAACGTAAGTGTTCAGATCCAGCCTGCAGAGTGGGACAACTCGGATACGCTGCACAGCGGGGAGCTTCTTCACACCCGCAAGAGGGAAAAAGGTGTGAAATCCCCCTGTGCTCTGACCCCCGCCTCCGTGCTGCTTCCCGCACGTAAATTTGGACATGTGCAGTAGCGGAGAACAAACATCAACAACAATGGCGGCGGTCACACTAACTAGCTTCGTGGGCTTCCAGCGCGGCACAGAGGATAATTCTACTCGACGACTTCGTTCGTCCAAACGAGACCACGCGAAGCTCTAGTTTCAGTTTCCATTTTCACAGCTGCTGTTAAAATGCAGAATGATGTTGGTGCATTCTGAGGGTCTGGTACAGGAAGTGAGTATACTGCCGAGGGGGGGGGCTGGGCACGGGGCTGGGGGTCATGTGAGTGTTGTAAAGTTTCTCTGCCCACTACTGGCCGAGCGCTAGAACTACATTGTTTTTCAACCTCATGTGAACGCTGAGAAATTTGCATTAGCAGCCAGGTCGTTTCTGTTAATAGCCTGGAAACGTCTGCGCAGCGTCTCAGTATAAACAGGGCCTAAAGTTTCAGACTTCTAAGTTTTATAGTTTTTATGCAGTTTCTCCTTTTCATCAAGTTGTGCCAAATTGCTTTACTGACATTTAATTATCATATAAACCATATTTTTTATTTTTGATACTTATAAGTTACTAATCTATGTGATTTATTTATTTATTTCAAAGTAAAATTTTGATGTGTGTAAAATTATTGCTGCTCCGTCAGCGCCTGTCTCCAGGCCATTACGCAGCCTTCTACTGAGACAACAGTATACATATGTCCCACCCCTTAATAGAAAGCTTTCCTCATTGGCTACACGGATATGTCAATCTTTCGACCAGGAAGTAGATGCAAAGCAGTCTAATGACAACAAATGTGAAGTGACCCCATGGGCAAAACGCTAAAAGTCAGTTTACAGTGAAAGAACAGCCTCTGTGCTCTTTTTTTTCGTTTTTTTCGCTACAGATAAATGCTAATTTTTGGATTATTTCTCCAGAATGGATTATACTTTGGGAAATACAAGTGGATATTATTTTTAAATGGACTGTTCCAGAGAGAAAGAGCCATAGAAAGCCGGGAGGAGAGCTGATTTATTTGTGCAGCACAAGCCCAAAGGTAAAAACTTTTTCCGACGTGACTTATTTTACACTTGTATATAAATGTAGATAAGAAGATAAGCTTTAAAATGATATACAGCTTTTGGGGTTTGGTGTGCAAAATGCATCTGCTATTGCCAGCAGAACATTGTAAAAATAAAAACATCATGGTGGATGTAAAGAGGTTAAAACATTCATTCAACATTAGCACAGCTATCATTGCAATGTTAATGGAGACAGACAAACAACTGATAAAATAATTCCTTGTGTTTGCTGCTGGATTTGGTGCGTAACTGGCAACCTGAGTAAGGGAGAGTGGGAGAGGGCTACAAAATATTGATTGTGCCTGCAGTACCACTTTTGGCCAGATTTTTACATACTGCTCCTTTAAATGCTTGAATTTAGAATTTTGTTTTACTACTTCTGAGTTTAAAATAAGTTGCAAGACATCACATGTGCCATTGTTCCAGTGGCAAATGTATAAGACTATTCCACAATCGAGATACATTTCGGTGTGTGTACCTTCCGTTCATTCTGTCTTCATTTATGTGCACATCAAAAAACAAACTTTAGGACTTTTTAGATTTCCATTGCCAATTTTTTTAAATAAACCCCTTCCTAAAAATAGTTCAATTTTACAGACTTAAAACTTGGTTTGGGGTGAAAGGTCTTAGAATAAATTTTTTTGATTTGCAACATTCAGTTTTAGGGTTTTCAGTTCGGTGGCCCAGAAATTGAATGATTATTACGTGGCCGGCCGGTCATTTAAAACTGAATTAAACACTGCATTGGTGCGTTTCTCAAAACCGCCGGTCACGTGAAAAAAACGTGTCAGTGTCTCTGTTTTGAAGCGTTTCTTTAGCTCAATGGTTGCGTTTCCACCGCAGGAACTTCGGGATTATTTTCCAGGGCGTGTCTTCACTGCAGGAACCTCCCCCACAGGGCCATTTACAGGAACTTTTACGGGGCCCAACGGAATCCCTCCTCCATGCTAGGTACTCCGTTGGGCCCTGAACTGCTCCTGGTGGGGCTTAAGGGTAATCCGGCACTGATTTGAGCTACACTCAATTGACTGAGCACCAGCCACTGATCCTCCTGCAGGTGGTGAGTCCACAGCAGGATGGCTTCTCTGTCAGTGACGAGCCCCAGCAATCCAAGATGGCGCCGTATTCAAATTAATGGTTTGTGCTCAGTGGGGCATGGGCGCCGAAAGATTAGCGGAACTCGCAAAGATCCATGGAAACTCGCCTGTTATTTGGGCATCGTCTGGTGCTCCCGGTTCTGCGCAGTGTATGATCTCCCATGACACGTTGCGCCAAATACGCGTGTGTGGCTCTCATGCACGTGCACAGAGGGGCTCGGCCGCGCTCTGACCAATCAGAACTTCTCATTAGAGGGGGAGTTAGAGCGGGAGCCAGACGGGCAGAGTTTGTGGCACCAAAAAGATTTAAGAAGAAAAAAAGTTCTGGATGACAAGGGACGCTAAAATCCCCAAAGGCCAGTGCTCTACCAACTGATCCACTGTTGCCCACCCGTTAAAGAAATACATTTTAGCAAAATAGAGACTCCGTAAGTTCTCCACTTGATATGCAGTTGCCACAACGGCTCATGCCACAGAAAAAGAGCATTTTGACTCTGAATCAGTGAATGTTTACATTGTTCTTAATGGGGAGATTTACTTCCTGTTCCGCTGAGGACTTGCAACGTTGCAACCAGCAATACACATCGGCTGTGTTTATCTGCCCAATTTTATTCATCGGTCCGATGTCGATTGGTTAAGAAATGATTAACATTGGCCGATTTCGATATGTATGCCGATATATCTGCTTACTTTTGAATGCACTGGAAAGTGTCCTACCACAATTACTCTGACGACACTCAGATCTATGTTTCACTGACTGCAGGAGAACATGGACCACTGGATTTGCTCCTTCACTGTATCCAACAAATCAGTGACTGGATACAAAATAATTTCCTCCAGCTAAATGCAGACAAAACCGAAATCACTGTCTATGGTCTCCAGAAACAAAGAGAGGGCGTCATTTGTCAACTTCAGTCTCTCTCCCTACTGCCTTCAGACAAGGTGAGAAATTTAGGGGTAATACTGGACTCAGACCTAAATTTCAATAGCCACATAAAATCAATAACATCAACAGCTTTTTACCATCTGAAGAACATTGCCAGAGTTAGAAATATAGTGTCCAAAGCAGAGATTCTTGTCCACGCATTTGTCTCCAGCAGGTTAGACTACTGCAATGGCCTGCTCACAGGTAGGGGTGTGACGTGATACTTTGTCCCGCAATTCGATTATCGATATGCATTTGCCAAGTACCGATATCGATTTAAATTTTTTTTTTTTTACAATAATAATAATTTTTTTTTAAATAAATATTTCATATATGGCTACATACGCATCTCCATTCCATTTATCATAAAATAAAGTGTATTTTTTCTTTTATTTATGCCATAAATTGGCATATTGTATATTTCTGACCAATATATCGATAATCGTCATATCGTGATACAATTGTCATCGTGATAACATTATCCTTATATCGTTATCGTGATAATATCGTGAGCTTTGTATCGTATCGTATCGTGAGGTACCCTTAGGTTCCCACCCCTACTCACATGTCTGTCCAAACAGGATGTTAAACAGCTGCAGTACATCCAAAATGCAGCGGCTCAAGTCCTGACTAGAACCAGGAAATACGACCATATTAGTCCGGTCCTCAGGTCTCTACACTGGCTTCCTGTGGCTCAGAGAATAGATTTTAAAACAGCTCTGCTTGTGTACAAGTCTCCATGGCCTCGCACCAAAATACATTAGTGACATGTTGGTGCCATATGAACCGGCTCGGACTCTGAGGAGCACAGGGACTGGCCTCCTGCTGGTGCCCAGAATGAGAACCAAACATGGGGAAGCTGCGTTGCAGATCCATGCAGCTAAAATCTGGAGCAATCTTCCTGAAAATATGAGAGAGGCGTCTACTCTGTCAATGTTCAAATCCAGGTTAAAGACTGTTCTGTTTGCCTGTGCATACAACTGAAGGATTTTATCTCCATTTCTAATGCACTGTGTTTATTTTTATTTATTTTATTTTTTAAATCCTTGTGTAATTTGAAAGTTTTAATGGTTTTAATCTTTTAAATCTTAATTGATTTTAATGTTTTAATTGTGATTCTGGTGTTTGTTTTATGTGATAATTTGTGATGTGGACTGTGAAGCGCTTTGTGTTGCCCTGTGTATGAAAGGCACTCTACAAATAAACTTTGATTGATTGAAAACGGCAGCAAGTCCTAAGTAGCTCTAAAACGGTTGTTGCTTTGTGCTTTACAATTTTTATTTTTACTGCTTTTTTCTACCTGAGATGTTGCTGCAGTACAGTGTTCATGGTTTTGCACTGGTCCAGACCGGAGCAGAGAGGATTCATGGTCCGAATCAAGCGTATCAGCCGAAAATCCACTAGAGAAATGCAACCTTTTTGAAAAATGCTAATGAAGCATTTAGCATTTTACTTTGGACTAGAGCAGAGAAAATGGTCCGAACCAAGCGGCTACTCCACCTTTTGACCTCCACCCAGAAGCTACTCCACTTCTGCTGTTCTGACCTGTCCTGCTCCACCCAGAGGCTACTCCATCTCTGCTGCTGGGACCTGAAGGGCTGTTGCTGTTTATTACTATTGTTGTCTTTTTTAGAAAGATCAATTTTATTTTATATTTTTGCTGCTACTGGACACCGGAATTTCTCCTACGGGGATCAATAAAGTATCTATATTGTGCATCCCTACTCAGCACTCAAGGACAGAGCAGAGCAGAGCAATCTTTTCAAATCCCAAACCCGGCTATAGCACAAACATTATTTTTGTGTTTGCCCTGATGCACTGTACAGGGTTCTCATCACAGAGCAGATGAAGAAAGTACAGTCCTGATGTCCCTCTGCAGCACCAGTACACATGCAGCGTGTATCTTTGCCATTCAGCTCGACTGCTCTGAGCATTCTGTAGCCTAACATAGAATTTGTGTGTGCTTGCAAGTGTAGAGGGTGAGAGAGACTGAGCAGAGAAAGGGAAAGGGACAATGTCAAGGGGAAGAAGCAAACTCTCTGCTCTACTGTACAGTTGTGCGCTACTATACGGCTGTGCGATATAGCCCCAAAATGATATCACAATATGAAATATTGCGCTTTTATGACTTTAAATTCCATTGTATTCCTTGTGTTGTAACACTTTTTATGCATTGTTTTTTGTGTTAAATAAGACTTGCACTGTTTGTAGATCTACAAGAGCCTTGAATTTGAGCAATTTCGACTGGAGAAATAAAGGATTTTTATGCTCCCTATAACCCACTCCATGCATGATTCGTATTGTTCTTTTCTGAAGTATGAACAGTGAATCGTTGTAGTGGTGTAGTTATTTCCCCATACCTCAACACAATATGTGAGATATGGAAGAACTAATGCACTGTACAATATACGAAGTGAGTGATAATCAAAAACAGATTTTGCTCTATACAAGAAGGTTATACTTCTGGCCAGTTTTGCTTGAACGTATTTGACATGAGATTTCCAGTTATCGGCCGATATCGATAATTATTGATCCTTAAAAAAACAAAACATGTATTAATTACATTTGTTGTGTCGGCTAACACGTTAGCAGCCCTTGTTTTACAGTCACGGGGGAATGAGAATTCAGGCTGGAGGCATATGTTCTCAAGTATGGTGTCCCCCATTGTCAGTCCTGGTTAAGCTCTTGTTTTGGCTGTTATCGACGGTCTTGTGTCCCCGTGACGGCTCCGTGCGGCTCTCTGGTAGCCGCTCGTGCTTCCAGAGGAAAAAGTTAATCTCTTGCTTTTGCCGCATGCATCAAGTCTACAGCGCCGCACATGCTAATCCTCGCACCGATGTGCATAACCATTGACACGGCATTGAAACGCGAAGCAATCTATAGATCCATAGCATGGTGCGGTTGTTTTTTTTTTTTTGCATTTGCTAGAAGGTTTTACAGTTCATGCTCGGCCGCGATAGGTCGAGAAGCCTCTGCCTACGTCCCCCAGAATGCCACGCGCTTCTGATTTGACTTAACTTCCTGTGTTTTCTTCCTGGTTTTACTTCCTGTTTTTTCTAACGACGTGAAGTTAAAATATAGAACATTCTATTGACCCTTTTTTCTATTGCTATCGCACACGTGTCTACGGAATTTCTGTGTGAGGAGTTTTACCATAAAACAATTTCAGCAGACATTAGGCCTGGACTCCACCGGGCGCGTCTCCGTTGACGCGCGTTGGCTGCTGCCTGTCAGACGTCCGTAAAACGGAATAGTGGCCAAACCGGCTGCAGCTGTGCGGAGCTCTGGCTGTGCGTTTAACAGCACCATGATAGATATAGAAGAAGCGGTGTGTGATTTGCATGAGCTGTGGCTATGATCTAAGCAAAGCACGACATATTGAAGCATTGAGGACGTCGCGATGGATGAGGCAAAACTTATTGAAAGCAATTGGAAAAAGGGGAAAGAGAAAAGAACTCCAACATATCCAGTGTTGTGAGATCTGTCTCTCATAAGTGCAGCTCTGTGGGCAATGTGTGTGTGTGTGTGTGGATGGGAGTGCGCGGTGGTGAGGAAAGAGCACCTGGGAGGTAGAGTGGACAGAGCGAGAGGAAAAAGAGCGGGGGGGAATGTTAAGATTAGCGTATTAACATTACACAAAAAATAAATGGTAGATTTACGATCAGGAAACAATTATTTCAATTTAATACATGAAAAAATTACACACATTTGTTAATGATCATTGTCATTAACAAATACTTATAACCAAGGACTACAGCATATATCAATACATGTTTAATAATGTGGTAAATATATTTTTCCATTGCATTCTCAATGGAAAACGGACCCGACATGCGTTGACGGACGGAACAAATAGGATTGTTTCTATTTCGTCCGTCCACGTCCGTTGCACCCTCCGTTGACGGAATGCGTCGGACGGACGCTTGTTGGAGGCAGTGGAGCCACTTCCATTCACCCTCATGGAGATAACGGAGACGGAGATGAAACGGACACGTTTGGACGGATCCGTCGTCCGTTTTACGCGCCCGGTGGAGTCGGGGCCTACGTTCATGTTACAGTATACGACAATACTACTCATAGACTGCTTTTTGGTTCTGAGGCTTTGCGGGGCATGGTGTTGTAATGTAGAATTGGTGTTTCCAGATTTTTTTCAAGTTTTCTCAATAATTTAGATTATGTTATTGAACTGTCCAGTCCTTTACATGTAATACTTACGCGTTTGAGTTGTGGCATTTTACCTTCAGCTAGTGTTTTCTTCTAGTGTTGTATGCACAGTGGGGCCAAAAAGTTTATTCAGCCACCACTTGTCAACTTTAAGGAAAAATTGCATCTTTTTTTGTGACAGGAAGAATGATTTTGTTTAGTCTTTTATGTATGCAATGAAAAGCGTACCTAATATCGAACCCTGTGGTACTCCACTTTTGATAGTTATGTCTTGGTCTGTTAATTTGCGTTTATTGCTCTATCCTCCGATAAATGGCTTTTGAACCAACCGAACGCAACTCCTGTGACTTATTATTTGCTGAGTTTCCCCAGGAAAATCTTGCATTTGTCAATACAACAAGATCTAAAACAGCCATGCAATTTGTGCCTTTTCTAAAACTATACGGGCGGCATGGTGCTGAGTGGATAGCACTCTCGCCTCTCATCAAGAAGATCCTGGGTTCAAATTTTGGTCGGATGAGGGCCTTTCTGAGTGGAGTTTGCATGTTCTCCCCATGTCTGCGTAGGTTTCCTCCAGGTGCTCTGGTTTCTCCTACCACTAAAAACATGGACTCTAGGTTAAATCCTCCAGCTCCAGTAGTCCTCCAGTAGTAGTACTGCTCCTGACGTGAGCCTTAGTGGCATCAGGATGGGTCAAATGCGGAGGACAAATTTCCCTCAGGGGAAAATAAAGTTTGCATTTACATGGAGTTAGTATCCACTGGGCCTCATATAAATCATATAAAACATGATCAAATACTGTGGGGGAAAAAGACCGTAGTGCAAATATGGGTGATCATTTTGTATAATATTTTCGTCCCCAGATCCCCTTGATTTAAAAAAAAAAAAAAAACACTTTTCCATAAAGCAGTGAGTGATTACTACAACAGACCAGTGGGTGCTATGAATTTTGCGGTTTCACTACAGATCACTCCCTCTATATGGGAGCTTTTCATTTCTGTAATCCGTTGAGATATTGATCTTATTTTTTCTAGTATAGTAGAGTTTAGGCTGTCAGTAATTTCTTTACTAAAGAGATTTTAAGCATAATCTGGAGTTGTGCTTTGATACAGCCTTTAGATGTAAGGTTAACATACAGTGCACTCAATTGTTTTTAGTTTACCCGGTTTTGTTTGTGTTACCAGATCTGTGAAAAGCAAATGAGGAAAGGATCTGTAATATCTGACAGAAGAATACATATTTTGTTTCTCAAGGTATATGAAAGGGAAAGAATAGGAATAAAGACATTTTATGATGTATATTGAAGTCACCAAGAAGAAAAAAAATTCTTCATTTATATTGTCTAGAGTCCCAGGTTGTTCAAAAAGCGATTTGCCTCTGCATCTGGGGATATACATTACTGACCAAAAGTTTGGACACACTTTCTCATTCAATGATTACCCTTTCTTTTCATGACTATTGCCTGTAGATCCATACCCAGGCTGTGTAAGGGCTCTTTGACCAATAAGGAGAGTGGTGGGTGCTGGGCCAGATGACCCGGCCTCCAGTCACCGGACCTGAACCCAATCCAGATGGTTTTGGACCTGAACCCAATCTAGATGGTTTTGGGGCTGGACCACAGAGTGAAGGCGAAAGGGCCAACAAGTGCCAAGCATCTGTGGGAACTCGGACCATTTCAGGTCCTCTTGAAGCTCATCAAGAGAATGCCAAGAGTGTGTGAAGCAGTAATCAGAGCAGAAGGTGCTACTTTGAAGAACCTAGAATATAAGACATATTTTCAGTTGTTTCATTTTTTTTTTTTTAGTATGTACATAATTCTACATACGTGAATTCATAGTTTTGATGCCTTCAGTGTGAATCTACAACTTTCATAATCATGAAAATAAAACACTATTTGAATGAGAAGGTGTGTCCAAACTTTTGGTCTGTTTTGTGTGTGTATATATATATGTGTGTGTGTGTGTGTATATATATATATATATATTTCTAAACAATACATTACAGGTTATATATATATATATATATATATATATAAAAAGCAAAGGAAGGTTTCTCACCCATCATCTGTACTTCTTAGCAAGTTTTCCCGACGTTTCGTCCTCAACCTGGGGACTTCTTCAGGGAATGAATTCTCGGACCGCGCGTTGGAGATTTATAACCTATGGGTGTGGTAAGCCACACCCTAATCCTGATACTAACTCGTAAACAATCTACGGTCTGCTTGATGTAGAAGGGAGCAGGTCTAGACCTGCTCCCTTGGTGAGACCTGGGTGAGACCTGGTCTTACCCTGGTGAGACCCAGGTCCCTTAGACCTGGGTGAGAAACCTTCCTTTGCTTTGACTAATCCCTGTACGACTGAGGGCTTACACAAACTTATATATATATATATATATATATATATATATAATGTTTAAGCATATAAAATGTCTCCGGTATCTAGATTCGTAATGGCAGGTTCTGAAAGTTGGCTGCTTCTTTCTGGAGAAGGGGGAAGGTGACTGAAGTACGGCCGCAAAGATGCTACAGCTCATTCTAGACTCATCAGGAAGGCCTATATAGATCATTTTATATTTCCCAATTAACGCTGCAAGCAGGAAATGGGAAAACTGACCCAAACGATTAAAATGGCTGTGTGATGAGAACATTAATTTGTGTATATTGTAGGTGTTTGTTGAAAATGCCATCATAAATTCATTAGGCATGCACAGCAATAGCTGATACCTCTTTGCTTCTGCTTTCTTTAGATGGGGATGTCAGGAAGTCTCTTTGGCCAGCAGTATGGACAAAGTGGGCTTCAGCAGATGACCCCTGCAGGAGTCAATGCCCAACAATTACAAAATAAAGTGGCTCTGGCAAATAACCTCAGCCAGTTTTCTGGAGACCTTAAGGGGTCTTCAAATACCCTGAACATGGTAAGTCACATGGTATTTTATGTTCTCTCAATCTACTATTTTAGCCTTTGGAGTTTTACATTATCCTTTTGCTAATGTTTTTGCTATCACAGACTCAGCAGCAGGCCGCAGTCGGGGGCGGGGTGCCGGGGGCTGGTCCAACAGCAGACCCAGAGAAACGCAAACTTATCCAGCAGCAGCTGGTTCTGCTGCTTCATGCCCATAAGTGCCAGCGGCGGGAACAAGCCAACGGAGACATGGGGGCCTGCAGTCTGCCCCACTGTCGCACCATGAAAAACGTCCTCAATCACATGACCCACTGCCAGGCGGGAAAAACCTGCCAAGGTAAGCTAGTGTGGTGGATGATAGAAAGTAAATTACATTGAGTGGACTGTATTTTGTTCCAGTAGTACTTTTTTCCCCAAAGTTGTTGCTGTGTTTAGCTATTAAGGATTTTACCACTATAGTCCTGTTTTTAAATTTCAAAACACTCTCATAACACATTCTCTCTAAACGATAATATATAACACCTTTTCATAGAGCTGGGCGATTCACTCCGTTAGAAAAAACAGGAAGAAAACACAGGACGTAAAGCCGAGTCAGAAGCGCGCGGCATTCTGGGTAGGGATGTAAATCGGCGACCGGTTAACCGGTGGTTGACCGTCACAGCGTTAACCGGTCAAAGCTGTCGTTTAAAAAAGAGAAAAAGGGGAGAGGGGAGGTCTCTTAATAACGCTATTTTAAGCCCTATTTGCACGGTGTGACGAGCGGGTCTGTATCTAGCTGTGTGCGCCCAAGTATTATAAACTCCGGGACGACTCTCACGCCGCACGAGCCACATATGCACACACACACACACACACACTTTCCCCCTCTCCATACGTAACATCCACACGCATCATCTCTCCCCTCTGTTACCGTCAAAGTTGCACACTGGCACGGGTCAGAACTACATTGGAGCTTACATTTACACACACACACATATACATACACACACACATACACACACACACATACACATACACATACACACACACACACCGGTCTGTCGCGCTCCTCTGTGTCACGGAGCCCAAAGGATTCGCGCAAATACGCGGCTCCAGTCAAACCACATGGAACATGTTTGTGTTTATGGTCCTCGGGATCAGCTCCACACACATCACTTGTATTTAAACTTTTGTGAAGACCTGTGAGACGCGGCTCGTCACTCGCTGCTCTGACCATGTGAACGAGCCGTCGTTTGCTGCTAGAAAGTTTTGGTATTAACCCGCAGCACAGCAGAATGGGAAGATTAAAAAAGCAGTTCTCTGTGCGCAAAGGTGCCGGAGCTGTTGCGGGTTTTGGCGCCGCTGTCTCAACTCTGATCCAGTAGAACGCAGAGCTGCACTTATGAAAAGTACGCGGCTCGAAATGGCTGTTATTTCAAAGAGCGTGGACTATTTTAAACTACGCGGTTAACCGGTTTCAACCGGTTAATGAGGCTCGGTGGTCGGTCATGAAAATTCATAGTTTTTTACATCCCTAATTCTGGGGCACGTAGGCAGAGGATTCTCGACCTAAACCAGGACTGACAATGGGGGACACAGTGTGCCTCCAGCCTCATTCCCCCGTGACTGTAAACAAGGCTGCTAACGTGTGTTAGCCCACACAACAAATGTATTTATTTAGGTTAAAAAAAAAAAGGGGGCGGGAGTTTGGTTACTGACAGAGGACTATAGTACATGTTTTTAGTGGCAGGGGAAACTGAAGTACCCAGAGGAAACCTACTGTATGTAGACACAGGAAGAACATGCAAACTCCATGAAGAAAGGCTTTGTCTTGAGGTGGAATCAAACCCAGAACCTTATCGCTGTTGCAGCCCATGTTTAATAGGCTCCAGTACAATTGTTCTGCACAGTTAGTTTTGTCCAAATATATATATATATTTAATATATCCACCAGCGGTGTGAAGGAGTTATGCCCTGTGAAAAGTCTCTTCTTGTATTGATAAGCTTATATAAGTACTGTATATGCATTATTATTGCCTAAAATGTTTCTAGATATCATCAACATTTTTCCATTATCATCCACGTTTTATTTAATTGACAGGCCTACTAGGTCTGACTGTTAGAATTTCCAAAAGTATGAACAATGAAGGGATAAAAAAAAGATTGAACCATACTATAATGAAGTTAATACGTTTGGCCCACTTCAGGTATTGAGAAGTAATATTTTGATAAAAAAAAGTGGTGTAAATGTCATGTGCTGCTCATTGACATTTTCTTTCTGTAATTGAAATCTGCCCCATATATTCTTTTGAAATGGGCCAATGGGAGCTCATTGAGCCATGATAACAAGTGGACCAGTGGTGATGCGCAAGATAAGATAAGATGGACTTTATTGATCTCACACTGGAGAATTTACATGTCATATTTGGCATAGATAGAATCACGCATATTGCGCAAAAGACAGGAGTGTGCAAACATGTTAAAGGTTAAAAAATATAGTCTGTGCAGGATATATTATGTACAATAAATTAACGAAAGAGTGGCAATAGCAGTGCAGGTTTTTCAGTCCTAGTGATTTAAAGTGACTTATTGTACAGTCTGACAGTGGTCGGGATAAAGGCCCTATGGTAGCGCTCCTTCTTGCACTGAAGGTGTCTCAGTCTTCCACTGAAGGAGCTCCTCAGCTCCTCTACAGTCCTGTGCAGTGGGAGGTGTTGTCCATGATGGAGGTTACTTTGACTAGCACCCGCCTGTCCCTCACCTCCTCCACAGAGTCCAGGGAGCAGCCCAGAGCGGAGCTGGCCCTCCTGAACATCTTGTTGAGTCTACTCCTGTCCGCTCTGTGCTGCCCGGGGCCCAGCACACGGCAGCGTAGTGTATGGCAGACGCTACCACAGATATAGTCATAAAAGGTCCTGAGCAGAGGCCTGCTCACTACGAAGGACCTCAGCCTCCTCAGAAGGAAGAGGCGACTTTGGCCCTTCTTGTGCAGGGCGTTGGTGTTATGGGACCAGTCCAGTTTATTGTTAATGTGAACACGCAGGTAATTGAAGCTGTGCCCCAGCTCAATGTCCTCCAAAGTTCAGCGGCGGGTGGGAAAGTGGTTTTTTCCTTAAGTCGATTACCGTTCCTTCATCGTACTGGTGTTCAAGCACAAGTGGTTGTGCTCACACCAGTCAACAAAGTCCTTGATTACCGACCGATATTCCAGTTCGTTCCCCTCAGACACACAGCCCACGATGGCAGAGTCGTCGGAGAACTTCTGCAGGTGGCAGTTGTGTGTGTCGCATGTGAAATCTGAAGTGTAGATGGTGAAGAGAAACGGTGAGAGGACAGTGCCCTGAGGGGCCCCAGTACTGCAGACTACCACCTCAGACTCACAGCTGCACACCCGCACATGCTGTGGTCGGTCCGAGAGGTAGTCGATGGTCCATCCAGTGAGGTGAATGTCCACTCCCGCATCCTCCATCTGCCCGCGCAGCAGTGCCTGTCTGATGGTGTTGAAAGCACTGGAGAAGTCAAAAAACATGACCCTCACAGCGCTCCTTGCGGACTCCAGGTGCGAGAGCGTCTGCTGCAGCAAGTAGATGGCCGCGTCCTCTACTCCAATGTTGGGCCTGGAGCGGAGATGGGTGAGGATGAGCCGATCCATGGTCTTCATCAGGTGGGAGGTCAGTGCGACTGGTCTGTAGTGAGCCAGTTCCTTGGCATTCGCTGTTTTAAGAACCGGGATCATACAGGAGGTTGTCCACAGGACAGCGACCTTCTCCAGGCTGAGGCTCAGGTTGTACATGTAGCTGAGGACCTCAGAGAGCTGGTCTGCACAGGTCCTTAGCAGCCTGGGACTGATCCTGTCCGATCCTGTGGATTTCCTTTTGTTCAGTCGCTTGAGCTCACTCCTCACCTGGTCCGGTGTGATGAAGAGGGGGGAGTGGGGGGGGAGACCGGGGTGAACTGTCGGAGGTGGGGGCTGGGGATGTGGGGGCAGGGGGGCTTGGGGCAGTTGAAGGCAGTGTCTACTGGGCTGGAGAGTGCATCTCTCGGTTCTTGGTGGTTTACTGAAGCACAATCACTTGTTAACCTTTGATGCCTGCCCCAGCAGAGGGGGGGCTGTGGCTCTTAACTCCTGGTTTTAGTTTTAGGACTGGTCCTGCTTCAGCCTTGGGCTGATGCGTGTGCATCAACTCACATTGTAACACTCCCATGAGCTCTGTGGTTTGCCTGTGATTGATCATGTCCATCATGGGTTGCACCAGGACTTTTATTCAGTCCTGGTGCAGGTGTAAAGACTTGATTTCAATAATACAAAAAAAGTTTTCAAAAAAATGTATACAATTTTGCTCTCTGATGGACAGCAAAGGTTAACTTATGTGAATTTTTTTTTTGAGCCATAATAATGATAATTCAATGGAATATAGGATTTGTTTCTGTAATAAAATAACACCATAAACTATTACACAATACAGAAATGTATTGAAAGGTACATCATTCACAATATTTATGGTGCTTTATTATTACTATTATTATTATTATTATAAATAATTGAATATATATATATTTTTTTCTTCATCCAGTGGCCCACTGTGCATCGTCCAGGCAGATCATCTCCCACTGGAAGAATTGCACACGGCAGGACTGCCCCGTCTGCTTACCTCTGAAAAATGCCAGTGACAAAAGAAGTCAACAGGGTTTGTGGAACAGATCCAGTATAAAATCTTAAAATGGATTGTTTGCATTTGTTAAGCAATATGGAGCCATCTGCAGGCTGTGGCCTGGGCAGAGGATTCCTTCACAAAGGCTGGGCTTGTAATTTGACTCTGGGGGAGGGGCATTGTGGCTCTACTATTAGTGGGCTGGGCCTTATTTACAAACTTGTTTCTGATTGGTCTAAAGCACAAATGACGGATTTAAATCCCCACAGAGGGAGCATGCTCCCAAAGTGCTGCAGTAAACACAGGAAATAAATTTTTAGAATGTTCTATTATAATTCATGATATCAGGCATTTTCCTTGGTAACATTGTTACTTTGAAGGTTCAATATTCAAGCAACATAGGAAAAAGATTGGGGAGCTATATAAAAATAATATAAATAAAAGAAAATAGATTGTTTTTTTCTCAAGTTATAATACAAAACCAAATCATTTTGTTTGTCACTAGACCTGTGTTTATGTGCATTATTCAAATGTATACATATGTATCTCCAATATGTATCCATATTGCTTGCACAATTGAATTGGGGAGCGTACTTGTTGGCCCTTAGTTCATCTTAGTTTGAAAATAACGTTATGATGATGCTCTTTCTTTAGCTCTACTCAACTCTCCTGGAGCAGGATTGCAGAGTTCTGTCAACAATGTAGGCCCTGGCCAGCCTAATGCTACAGCCATAAACAGTGCGTCCACACATATGGACCCTAGTTCCATGCAGAAGGCTTTTGATGCTCTTGGTCTGACCTACGGGAACCAGCCCTCAGCTCAGGGCCAAAACCAATCCCCGGGATCACACAACCCCCAAACTTCCCAGCATCACAATATGAACTCTATAGGTATGTTTCTAGTAACGAGTGTTGTTATAGTGATATAGCTGTGTTATAGTGCTTCTATGTAATCAAACTTATGAATATTCTGTACCTCAGGTGCTAATCCAATGAGTAAAATGGGAGGAGGCATGGGTTTCCCATCTTCAGACCAGACTGGGCTGCTCCAAGACACTCTACCTGCTTCTCTCAAGTGAGTCCCTTTTAACCTGCGGTTCTGAATTAGTGGTACAGCTGGTGGTTCTCAAGCTCTTTCTAGTGGAACGCAAATGCCTTATCTTATTTGGAGTCATTTTGCATATCATATTACCACTATAAGAACTATCTAAATGTAAATGTAGCATGTGCTATGGCTTGGTTTAGCCTTAATTTAGATCCATAGCAATCCTGGTGTGGGTCTCGTATTCGGAAGGCCAAATTATTATGTGGTGTTTCTTGAAAGACAAAACTGTTTCTTTGGTGTTACTGCAGGAACCACTGGTTTATATTGTCCATCTAGTCTTAATACATTTTCCCTTTGTAGTCAGCTGATGCCAGATGGCTCTTTAACCGGAAGTTTGGGAAACCTGCCTGCTGCTACGCCTCTTGCATCCTCTGGGGTTAGAAAGCCTTGGCACGAGCATGTCACTCAGGACCTGCGCACTCACCTGGTGCACAAACTGTAAGAGCAACAACAAAAAGCAACAATTCTTTGGCCTCTGGAGTAGTAGTACTTGTAGTATTAGTACTAATGCAGTGTGTTTCCTCTGTGCAGTGTACATGCCATCTTCCCCACCCCAGACCCACAAACACTTAGAGACCACCGGATGGAGAACCTTGTGACATATGCTCGTAAAGTGGAGGGAGATATGTACGAGACTGCCAACAGCAGGGTATCAATTAATAATACAAACATTATTGGAACAACTTTGGAGTTCCTCCTAATGCTTTGTTGGTTTTCTTCTGAAAGGATGAGTATTATCACTTTCTTGCTGAAAAAATCTACAAAATTCAAAAGGAATTGGAAGAGAAGAAGCGGCTAAGGATCCAGAAGCAGCCTGGTTTACCTGGTGCTGCTGGTCCTCAGCATTCTGGCCTGTCACAGCCAAATGGCATGGGTCAGGGGCAAGCTGTTCGTGCTCCCAGTTAGTACACATACAATCTGATTATTTTGTTAAAAAACATATGTATACCAATATTTGAATGAATGTAAATTATGGTTTATTTTTCCCCTTAGATGGGCCTGTTGGCATGTCCAATTTACCAAATCAAATGATGAATCGAATGCAAGGACCTCAAGGTGAGTCAATACCTCAGGCCTTATATTTGAGGTGAAATTTTTCCTCCTTGCATTACTGTTAAATGCTATCATGACAACACAATGGTGTTTTGCTGTTCTTCACAGGAATGAACCAGTTAAATCCTATGGCAATGCAAAATTCACAGATGTCTCAGGGAGGACACGGCCCTTCTATGAACCACCCACAGCAAATTAATCTGAACTCCGTCCCAATGGTAAGAACTGTCATTCTGTGAATTTCTCTCACTAGTTTTCCCCCCTACTTTTAATTGTAATTTTTGTATTACTTTTCAGATGAACTCGAGAATGCCTCAACCACAAGGAATTGCAAGTAGTCATCCTAACAACATGATTGGGCAGCAAGCTAACCAAGGGCAATTTATGTCCCAACAAAGCCAGTTCCCTACAGCACAAGGAGGGTCAATGAATGTGAATGCAAACCTAGGGCAGACGATGCAAAAAGCTCCCATTACACAGGTACGTGGGCAGAGTCCCTCACTTATGCATGCTTCATAATGATGTAGTCTGTTGTCAGCTTTTTTTGATTCAAACTTCATATTCTATTTCAGCAGCAAAACTCAAATGTTCCCTTAAATTCAATTGGCTCCTATGGGACCTCAATGCCTAGTGGTTCAACGGTTCAGGCCAGTCTCGGTAGTACCCCGTCCCCTAATGGTTCTGCTGGACTACAGTCTCAGCAGCAGATGCAACATCATCCTCCAGCATCAACTCAGATGCCCCAGCAGCCTTCTACCCCAGCCTCTACAGGGGGCCCATCCTCTACTCCAACCCACATCCCAAACAACCTGCCCGGACCTCTGTCCGCTGCAGGAACACCGTCTGAGCCTGTCCAGCCGCTCACTCCACTTCATCCTCCACCTGAACCACCCACACAAATAAAGCAGCCGCTGTCAGCCCAGGCACAACACCCCAGCACCCCAGTAAGATCTGTTAGCTGTTGAAATAAAATGTGTTTTTGTTCATCTTTATAATATTTCTTTCATTATTAGTTGTCTCAGGCAGCTGTGAGTGTTGACAGAGTCCCTACACCTGCTTCTGTGGCTGAACAGCCAACTCATCAGGCCTTACCTGAGGTAAACAGTACTGAACCGAAATCTGAAGTAAAACATGAAGAGGGCGACACTGTCTCCAAGGAGTTGGACATAAAAACTGAAGTATGCAACATTTCTAATCATGTGATAAATCTACTTAATGACATGATTAAACTATGTTTGTTTTCTTTTTACAGGAGGAGGAAACCAAGCCCCTCCCTATAAAGAAGGAAGAGCCAGAGACCATAGCACCAAAGCAAGAACCAATGGAAACGGAGGAGAAAAAAGTAGAGGTGAAGAAGGAACCCAAAGAGGAGGAAGACAGTGAGGCGAGCGGCACTTCGGCTGCTTCTGCGAACCGTAAAAAAGGTTTGCGTTTTAACTTTTTTGCCCTTTTGTGTTATCAAAGGTTTACTCAACATTTGTGTGTTCAGTCTTCAAGCCAGAGGAACTGCGACAAACTCTCATGCCAACACTGGAGGCTCTGTACAGACAAGACCCGGAGTCCTTACCATTTCGACAACCTGTAGACCCAATGTTCCTTGGCATTCCTGTAAGTCTTCTTTCTTTCAGTTTACATTTTCAAACAAAGTGTATAACATTTATTAACATCAACATTTTACATTTATTTGTAGGACTATTTTGACATAATAAAGAATCCAATTGACTTGTCAACAATTAAACGAAAACTGGACACTGGTCAATATCAGGAGCCTTGGCAGTATGTGGACGACGTATGGCTAATGTTCAACAACGCATGGCTGTACAACCGTAAAACCTCACGAGTTTATAAATACTGCACGAAACTGGCAGAAGTGTTTGAGTCTGAGATTGACCCTGTCATGCAGAGCTTAGGCTACTGCTGCGGACGCAAGGTAGGGACAAGTACATGTTGTTGAAATTTCTTGTCATTGACTTCAGCCTGTTGATTAAAAAAATGTATTGTCCACAGTATGAGTTTTCACCTCAGACATTGTGTTGCTATGGCAAACAATTGTGCACGATATCCAGGGATGGCACTTACTACAGCTACCAAAACAGGTAAAGTCAGCTTTAAGTTATTTAGAAATACATAGTATAATGTCATCTTTACCACCATACTCAACATGTCTGCAAGGTGCACAGACAGTGCATGCTGTATAAACTGCTCCACCTGCTGTGTGAATGATGCAATTGCATCCAGTTGAGTGAATGCATTCATTTTCAAGATCAATGTTTTAGTTAGTGTAATGAAAAGTGAATGTAATACTGAAAGTAATCTTTAATTACATAGCCCATTTCACGCTTCACAGAAAGTGCGTTACAATATAGGGTAATCTCCATTCACCCCACACTCGCTAATGACAGAAGAAAGACCTGGCGCCCCAACCCTCGACTATCACCAACAATTCATTCACTCATTATATTCTTTATCATCATACATATTGTCAGTGGTTGGGGCCCTGTCTTTTTGTGAGGAAAATATAATAAAGTTCTCGAATCCTCACATTAAAGTGGTTTTTAAGCTACGTGCGTTTGCGTGCACTGTCGCTGTGTCCTCATTCATTCTCATTGTGCCGCTTCTACTGTGTGCGCCGCCTGCACTTCACACAAATATGACCTTATTCTCAATAGGTATCACTTCTGCGAAAAGTGCTTCAGTGAGATCCAGGGCAATAGTGTAACACTGGGTGACGATCCGGCACAACCCCAAACGTAAGGAATCTTTGGCTTTTATTTATTTACTCATAAGGATAAAAACCTGAAAAAGTGCGACGTATTTCTCTTTTCTGCAGTATGATTGCAAAAGAGCAATTTGAAAAGAAGAAAAATGACACTTTAGACGCTGAACCGTGAGTTTTTTTCTTGATTTTCTTTAAATATGACTTTGGTTGTCATTGTTAACCTGTTCACATATCGTACAGTTTTGTTGAATGTAAAGACTGTGGGCGTAAGATGCACCAGATCTGTGTGCTGCACTACGACGTCATTTGGCCCACAGGGTGAGCATAGTGTTTAATTGCTTTAAAATTATCATGTGTTAATGGCATGCCTAACAATTGTATTTTTCACTAGATTTATTTGTGACAACTGCCTCAAGAAGTCTGGAAAAACAAAAAAAGATAACAAATTTGCTGCAAAAAGTAGGTGTAACATGCTTTGACCCTTTTTCGTCTTTCGTGTACAATTAGGCCAAATTCTGAATTTGTTTTTCCCTCAAGGATTGCCGCCTACAAGATTAGGCAGTTATATTGAAGACAGAGTCAACAAATACTTAAAAAGACAAAACCATCCCGAAGCTGGGGAAGTTTTTGTGCGAGTGGTTGCCAGTTCTGATAAAATGGTTGATGTAAAACCTGGCATGAAGTCTAGGTAAAGTTTTGATTATGTATTTGTGAAAGCAATTGTACAATTCAATTGTGAAAACCAGTCGTAAATGTAGATTTATACATACTGAACTCCTTTTGCAGGTTTGTAGACACAGGTGAAATGGTTGAAAGTTTCCCTTACAGAACCAAAGCACTTTTTGCATTTGAAGAAATAGACGGGGCGGACGTTTGTTTCTTTGGGATGCATGTTCAAGAGTATGGCTCTGAATGTGCCTTTCCAAACACCAGGTAGCACTCTCGATCAGCTGCCAGAATGGCATCTTTGTTTTGCTCAACTGTAGCTCTTAAATGTAATATTTTTGTTGTAGGCGGGTTTACATTTCATACCTTGACAGTATTCACTTCTTCAAACCACGCTTGTTGAGAACTGCAGTATACCATGAAATCCTGATTGGTTACCTGGAGTATGTGAAGAAACTGGGGTAAGTTTTTGTATTATGAAAGAATCCTGTTTCTGGCTGTCCCTGGTGTTTATATGGTTGTTTTTAGGTATGCAATGGGTCACATTTGGGCATGTCCGCCCAGTGAAGGTGATGACTACATCTTTCACTGCCATCCAGCTGATCAGAAGATCCCCAAACCCAAGCGGTTGCAAGAGTGGTACAGAAAAATGCTGGACAAAGCTTATGCGGAGAGGATTCTTCATGATTATAAGGTCTGTTTATTTTGCATCCCCGTTAGCATAGTCAAGCTAGCTGACGCGCTTCTCAGATAATACTGTACAGCAATAATAGTGTATATAATTATTGAATCAACAATTGGTGACATAAACATTGCTTTGTTTTCAGGATATTTTCAAACAGGCAACTGAAGATAGGCTTACAAGTGCCAATGAATTGCCATATTTTGAGGGAGACTTTTGGCCCAATGTTTTGGAGGAAAGCATTAAGGAGCTGGAACAAGAAGAGGAGGAAAGAAAAAAAGAGGAAAACACTGCCTCATCTGAGACTGTAGAGGTAAGAAAAATAAATGCGTCTTATGTTTTAAAATGTCTTTTTTTTTTTTTTTTCAACATTCTTGTCCTGTACTTCTAGGGAGCTCAAGCTGACAGCAAAAATGGCAAAAAGAAAAATAATAAGAAAACAAACAAAAACAAGAGCAGTGTCAGCAGGGCAAACAAGAAAAAACCTGGGATGCCAAATGTAGCAAATGATCTGTCCCAAAAGCTCTATGCCACAATGGAGAAACACAAAGAGGTAAGAGAAATACTGACACAATCAATTTAGTAAAATATCTGGAGCCTTCAAAACTTTAAAAACATAATTCCATTCTCATTCTGGAGGAGCTCCACTCAGTTGTTTTTACTTGTGGTTTTATGGTGGTCCAGCGTGAGGGGTAAGGGGCGAATAAATAATATTCCCCAATTTGGAATGGCTTAGATTTACAGACTTAGAAATGGAACATTTTCAAAATGTATAATAATGATAGAGTTCATGGTACGTCTTAACGGTTATTTTTGTCTTTAGGTATTTTTTGTGATTCACTTTCACCCTGGGCCAGTGATAAACACTCTGCCCCCCATCTCTGACCCGGACCCTCTGATGTCCTGTGACCTCATGGACGGCCGTGATGCTTTTCTAACTCTGGCCCGAGACAAACACTGGGAGTTCAGTTCTCTGCGGAGGACCAAGTGGAGCACTATGTGCATGCTGGTGGAGCTCCACAACCAGGGCCAGGACCGCTTTGTTTACACCTGCAATGAGTGCAAGCATCATGTTGAGACCCGCTGGCACTGCACCGTTTGTGAGGTGAGTTTTCAAATCCAATAGAGAACCCAAACAAACAATATAACACAAAAATTGAATGTTTCAAACCATTCTTTTGTCTCTTTCTCATTAGGACTATGACCTATGCATTAACTGCTACAACACGACCAAACATGAGCACAAGATGGTCAAATGGGGACTTGGATTAGACGATGATGGCAACAGTCAGAGTAATGAGGCCTCAAAGAGCCCACAGGAGAGCCGTCGCCTCAGTATCCAGCGCTGCATCCAGTCTCTGGTTCATGCCTGTCAGTGCCGCAACGCCAATTGCTCTTTGCCATCCTGCCAGAAGATGAAGAGGGTTGTTCAGCACACCAAGGGCTGCAAGCGCAAGACCAACGGTGGCTGTCCTGTGTGCAAACAGCTAATTGCTCTATGTTGTTATCACGCAAAGCATTGTCAGGAGAACAAGTGCCCTGTGCCTTTCTGTCTCAACATCAAGCAAAAAATCTATCAACAACAGATGCAGCAGAGGTTCCAGCAAGCACAGTTGATGCGGCGCAGAATGGCCACCATGGCTGGACGCATGCCCATGCCTTCACCACCTACCTCAGCTGTCGCTGACGCTCCCAGCGCCGGACAGCAGCCGATCACGCCTCAACCACTCCAGTCGATGCCCAACCAGCCATCACAACAGCAGCCACCACATGCTGCAAACATGGTCCAAGGCTTTCCCAACAGTGGGCGTGTGAGCCAGCCCTCCACACCGGTGTCTCATGGTAAACCCGGCTCCTCTCCGCTGCATCAGCAACAGTCTCCTCTGCCCAACATGTCGCACCAACAGCACCAACACCAACAGCAGCAGCAGCCACTGCTCGCAGCTCTAAAGGTCGCCAAGGAGATCGAAATGGTTGTGAAAGCAAAGCAGCAGCAGCAGCAGCAGAATTATACCATGAATGGGATGCCCATAAACCACCCTCGAATGATGGGAGCAATGCAGGGGCAAATGCAAGGTCAGATGCAGGGTCAGATGCAGGGTCAGATGCAGGGCCAGATGCAGGGCCAGATGCAGGGCCAGATGCAGGGCCAGATGCAGGGCCAGATGCAGGGCCAGATGCAGGGCCAGATGCAGGGCCAGATGCAGGGCCAGATGCAGGGCCAGATGCAGGGCCAGATGCAGGGCCAGATGCAGGGCCAGATGCAAGGGAAGATACAGGGGCAACTGCAAGGGCAACTACAAGGGCAGATGCCGGGGCAGATGCAAGGGCAGATGCAAGGGCAGATGCAAGGGCAGATGCAAGGGCAGATGCAAGGGCAGATGCAAGGGCAGATGCCGGGGCAGATGCCGGGGCAGATGCCGGGGCAGATGCCGGGGCAGATGCCGGGGCAGATGCAGGGGCAGATGCCGGGGCAGATGCCGGGGCAGATGCAGGGGCAGATGCCGGGGCAGATGCAGGGGCAGATGCAAGGGCAGATGCAAGGGCAGATGCAGATGATGCAGGATATGCAGGGTCCACGTGGTCCTCATGTGATGCAGCAGGGGCAATGGGGGATGCAGAATCCCATGCAGGGACCCCAAGGTGTTCAAACACAGGTTCCCGGGCCACAGGGCTCCATGGCTCCACAGGCTCAAGTTGGCCAGATGGTCCCACAGGGTCAGCTGCAGGCTCAGCTGCTGCAGAGGCCCATGATGACGCAGCAGATGCCTGGTGGCATGAATCCTCAGGGGTCTTCGCAGGGAATGACTCCACAGCAGCAGAACATGCCTCGGGGCATGCCAGGGAACTTTGCTCCAAGTGCTTTGCAGGAATTATTACGCACCCTCAAATCACCCACATCACCCCAGCAGCAGCGACAGGTCCTAAGTATCCTCAAATCCAATCCTCAACTCATGGCGGCTTTCATCAAACAGAGGACTCTAAAGTACCAGGCCCAGCAGCAGGGTCCTCAGCAGAGCCCTCAGGTCATAATGGGGGTCCAGGGGGGGATGCAACCGATGACCAACCAGGTACAACAGCCTGGGGTATCCCCACAGCAGCCCACACCACAGCAGCTCCCCGGACCTCAAGGGATGGTGCCTATGGGGCCACAAGGACAAATGATGAATGCTCATCAAAATGGAAACCCTCAACTCTATCGACAGCAGATGCTCCGCATGCAGCAGCAGCAGCAGCAGCAGCACCAACAACAGCAGCACCAGCAGCAGCAGCAGCAGCAGCAGCAGCAAGGGGGAATGCATCAGGCTCATGGGCAATTTTCGCAACAGCAGCCGGGACCCAACTATACCCAGCTTCGAATGCAGCAGCAAATGGCTATGCAAGGAGGAGGCAAACCCATGGGCCAACTACCGCTTACATCCCAAATGGGCCAACCTGGAATGGGCCAGCCTGGTATGGGCCAGCCTGGTATGGGCCAGCCTGGCATGGGCATTGAAGCCCACCAGACTCACCAGACGCTCCTCCAGCAGCGCATTCTTCAGCAGCAGATGCTGAAGCAGCAGATGGGATCTCCGGTCCAGAACAGCGCCATGAGCCCCCAGCCCCACATGCTCCCAGGTCAGCCCCCTGGGGCCCACTTATCTGGACAGAACATGGGCCTGGGAAATCAAGTTCGCTCCCCTGCTCCAGTTCAGTCTCCTCGGCCACCCTCACAGCAGCCGCCACACTCAAGTCCTTCTCCCCGAATTCAACCACAGCCCTCACCCCAACATGGACCCCTTCACTCCACCTCCCCCCACCCAAGCCTTGCAGGACCCATGTCTGGCTCTATGGAACAAGGGCACCTTGGCACACAGGAGCAGAGTGCCATGCTCCCACAGCTCAACACGCCCAACAGGGGGTTGAGCAATGACATGAATTTAGGGGGAGATGCCACAGGAGACACTCTAGAGAAATTTATTGAAGGGTTGTAGCATTTGGAGACAGAAGTTGGGCCTTGTTCTGTTTTCAACTGACATATTTTGTATTTGCTAAAGTGCAAAATTCAATTAATTAATCAGAGGCCTCAAGACTGTGAACGTTTCCTTCCATCAAATAATGCTTTACTTCCTGAGTGATTAATGGATGCTGTTGAATTTCAGACTACAAAAAACGTTTTGGCTCTGAAAAGAATTTGTGGTTTTCATTTATTTGGTTTACACTATGGACTTATATCAAAATCTTGCACCAAAAATCATTTTAGTGTTCTGTATTTTTAATTATTTTTGTTGAAAATAACTGTAAAATGTATTTGTTAACCTTTTCCTTACTTCCCTTCCTGGCTAATTTATTCCAATATGCCAATTTCATAAAGACTGCCTTTGGGAAAGCCTTAATTTCTTTCCTGTTGCAAAATCTATGGGAGATTATTAACATATTTGTACAGATTTAATAATTATTGCACACACAAACACAACATGCAGGTGTTGGCCTGCACTGAAACTTCATGTTCACAGGTGCCGAATGTTGTTTTTCTACTGGCCCTTCCCAGTATTTGTCTTGAAATAGTAATTATTGATGGCTGTGTTTTTGCAAAAAGCTTTTTGCCTGTGGTGGGAATTACCTATTTGACTGCTGATTTCTTTCCTAAGTTTTTTGCATTTTTCCCTTCTTGCATTAAACTTGAATTGATAATGAACTGTTCTCACATGTAAATTATGCAGCTAGACAGTACTGTAAATAAATATGATGAAAATAAGAATCACTGTACAAATTCACAAATGTCTCATTTCGTACTTATTTACCATATTGTTAAATAAACCTGTGTGCCACTGAATCTGTTTTTGCTTTGTGGTGTGTATTTTGTGGATCTATTTTCGCATTATAGATTATTCTACGGACACGACGTTTTGTCAGGCGACGCTCGGACACCTATGTTACGTCATTCACATGCGCCATGTAGGGTCCTGTGTCTACTCTCAGCGTGCGTCCCCTACGTCACATCGACCTCTGCTTCAAACCTTTAATTATAAGTTATAAACACAAACGATCTGTGGTTTGGACATGTCACGCTGCTTGTCTCTGTCCCGCTTCGTCCTTAACGTCTCCAGGACGTCAGTGCCGCGTGCAGCACGAGCCCTGCGCACGCGAGCCACCCACCCGCTCTCGTGCGCTGCAGGTGAGGACTTTGTTTTTCTGATGTCTTTCCAAGATATTACTGTCATTACGAGCTTTCTCCATCAGTCTAACCTGACATTCGTCGTCTAAATTGATCAGATGAGTGGCTCTTGTACCGTAGCCATAACGATTATTAGGCTTTACTGCTATCACCAAGGCTAGGTTAAATATGGGTTATCTAACTTCATAAAATCCATGTCACTAGTTTAGTCGTAAACAGTGACATGGATTTTAACGATTTAGTCGTATCTTTAGTTTTCGCATTCAAGTATTTTAGGCCATCTTTTATAGCTTTTTTTCAGATAGATTATAAAGGACCACCCTCAGTGAGCCAATCAGCTCTCAGTAAGATGTTTTCTAATAACATGATCGCATATTGTGGTCTAATTTGTTCACTAAATGTAATTTAAAAAAGACCTTCTGTTGGGGAAAACAAAATGTGTTCATGAAACCACCAACTTAAATACTAGACACTGGTCTGAAGGAAAAATATTTAACTAATTGATGTATACATTCAGAGTACAACGTGTGTTTACTTCAAAAGAACTTATTTTTCACCATAATGTATAATCTTCAAATTCTTACAGGTTCTAATGCCACACAGCTACAGAAATGGAGCAGTCGATCCAGAGTGTGGAGCTCATGCCTCTCCTTCAGCCCAAAGAATTATTACAGCACTCAACAAGCGGAGCAGGAGCCAGAGGAAGAGCCTTTACACACCATCATCAGTGACACAGAGTCTGTCCAAGGTACAATTTAAAAAAAACTTGTATCCACCAAAAACATGGTCTATAGATTTGAAAAGTGTAAACTTAAGTCTGACGGCTAAGCATTTTGTAAAAGTTACTTAACTTGATCATGTATCCAACCTGCACTGGCAGGAACCACCACACTATGCATACATTTGATAAAAAGTAGTTGTGTTTCTCCTTTGTGCCTTTGACACATTTTTTACATTTAATAGAAATGTATTTATTTTTCTTCCAGGTTCTTTCTCAAAACATGAATTCCAGGCTGAGACCAAGAAGCTCCTCGACATTGTTGCCAGATCTTTGTACTCAGAAAAAGAAGTAAGATGAACATGCGATTTAGTAATGATGAATTTGACTGGAATCCCTAAAATAACCCATTTGGAATATTTTAGGTTTTTATTAGGGAGTTGATCTCTAATGGGAGTGATGCTCTTGAAAAATTTCGACACAAGTTGATGACAGGAGGTGGAGATACTGCCCCAATGGAGATCCATCTGAAAACTGATGCCAACCTAGGCACATTCACCATCCAGGTCTGTCTCTGCTAACTTTTCAGTGTCACTTGGAGGCTATAAAGAAAACGATGATTTATAAACCGCATCTGGTTGTCAAGGTGATTCTGTAAAATCCATCCTTTGATTACATTTCATCAAGCTCATCCGGGGGAATCCTGATGCATTCCCAGGCCAGCTGCAGTGTGCAGTTATCTGCTGAGGTGGTGGAGGTTCATGCTCAGCTTTTCATACTTTCAGTTTAAGGACCGCTCTTTATTGCTCAGTGTAATTTGTAGTTTTGTTAGTGTGAGCTTCTGTTTAAAGTAGTTTTCACATCTGCTGTTTTGCCGCTGGTTTGGAGGATACAGATTTATTATACCCCACCACAGATCCTTTCCTTACTGTGGCTTTCCCCTCACTGCTCCTGTGGTTGACCTCAAGAGAAGGTAAAGGATAAGGAAGGGTTAGGAAAGGCCTTTATTGTGTCATGACAGGAGGCATCAACGCCCAAGCCACCTCAGCATTCTCTTCTCGAAGTGGAGGAGCACTGGCTCTACTCAGAGTTCCGTGTGACCCGATCGCTGCCAAACAGCTCTGCAGAAGGGACTCATTTTGACCGCTTGTATCTGAAATGTTACTATTTCGATCATTACCCAAAGCTCATGACCATGGGGGAATATGGAAAGTAGATGTATTGGTTAATCGGCTCAGCTGCCTCTTTGTGCAATCCCACTATATTGTTATTTCATTTTGATACAGGACACAGGGGTTGGTATGAATCAAGAAGAGCTGGTAGAAAACCTGGGAACTATTGCACGTTCTGGCTCTAAGGTATTTGAGATATGTTTATCATTTTTATTAGACCTGTTTAAATATCATGTTAACATCACAATGTTTTTTCTAGGCTTTCTTAGATGCTCTTCAGAGCCAGGCAGAGGCCAGCAGCTCCATCATTGGTCAGTTCGGAGTGGGCTTTTACTCTGCCTTCATGGTGGCGGACCGTGTTGATGTGTATTCATGTGCTGCTGAGCCAGACTCTCCTGGATACAAGTGGTCCTCTGATGGGTAAAACAAGTCAGACAAACATAAATAACGTGATTCAATATGAGACCAACATTTATTTCCTTCTTTGTCAGCTCTGGAGTTTTTGAGATAGCTGAAGCCAGCGGGGTCCAACGGGGCACCAAAATTGTGCTTCACCTTAAAGACGATTGTAAAGAGTTTTCGCAAGAGGACAGAGTCAAAGGTGATATTCAGCACGTCAATCGGTTCTTCACTCAGAGAAGTTTTTGATAATGGTTTTGAACATGTATGTCTATAGAGGTTGTGACGAAGTACAGCAACTTTGTGAGTTTCCCGATTTTCCTCAATGGACGAAGGCTCAATACCTTACAGGTTGGTGTCATCTTCTTTCTCTCTGCATGCAAAAAGCAAATGAAAGCTAATGCACATATGCGTCTCCATATTAGGCTCTTTGGATGATGGAACCTAAGGAGATCAGTGAGTGGCAGCATGAGGAATTTTACCGCTATGTAGCTCAAACATACGATAAACCTCGCTACACCCTGCACTACCGCGCTGATGCCCCAGTCAACATCAGAAGCATATTCTACGTCCCAGAAGCGGTGAGAAACCAAACGGGCTTGTAATTGGTGTAGTGTGGGAGTCAATGCTTTCATAACACTCTCTCCACATCAGAAACCCAGCATGTTTGACGTGAGCAGGGAAATGGGCTCCAGTGTGGCTCTGTACAGTAGGAAAGTCCTGATCCAGACCAAAGCCACAGACATCTTACCAAAGTGGCTGCGCTTCCTTCGAGGTGTGTGGTGATGGAAAATTAACCCCGGGATCCATGCGCCTCTTTTAACACTGCTTTTGTGTGTGCAGGTGTGGTGGACAGCGAAGATATCCCCCTGAATTTGAGCAGAGAACTTCTCCAGGAGAGCGCTCTCATTAGGTACAGACATACTTTTAATGTTTCAGTTGGAGAGCAGAACCCAAATAATTATACGCAAGTTTCGAACCTCTTACTTGCCCAAAAACATAATGTCATCCTTCCTGTGGCTCAAAGGCAATTGACAACAATGATAGGTGTTTTTCTTTTTGTTTGCTCTGGATGGACCTAGTTTGTACATAGACATGACCATAATCCATAAATCTGATATTGGACACGGACACATTCATATTGAGAATGAGATGAAATGATTTCCTGGAGCTCAGTGTTCATCCAGCTTAAAGTGATTGTCTGCAGTTTGTCAGCGAGAGAGAGAGAGAGACAGAGAGGTACTTGATTTGAGAAAAAACGACGCAAGCTCCCTCCCCCTTCCTTTCTGATTGGTCTACACCTATGTTTCTGTAACACATTTAAATGTTAATGGGAGAACATATTATACATATACATTATTAATACACATGTTTTCAGAATTATTTGTTAACGTTTTCATGAAAAAAAGTTTTTAATGCACAAAAAAAGCGATCGCGGCAAACCCGGAAGAACCTATTATCATGAATTGCACATTATAGGACACATCTGCAGAGGATCTGATTATGGATATAGGTTCAGTATATACATAAGTACCTCAGCGCGGATGTTCAGAATTCTTTGTTCAATTTTCATGTAGTTCCAGAGCCTGATGGAGGCTTGATTCGGAGGCGCCGCGAAAACCAACAACTGATCATGCGCAGCTACGAGTTTCAGCGCGATGATTGACAGCCCTTGGCATGACTTGATTGGTTAACGTGGACGGCATCGTGGATTTTGAGCTATAGCTAAGAGAAGGGAAGGCGGGACTTGTCTGTAATATTAGAATTAATAAAATGACTTATTTTATATCAACATTTAAGGCCAGGAGGTCAATTTAATACAATTCTTAAATATTTTAATTTATTTCGAGTTACAGACTATCACTTTATTTTGATTCATTCATTTAAGTTCTGTGGTTAATTCTTTTGAAGGTCCGAAAGGTAAGACGTGCTATGCAGAGCAATCACATTATGCCCCTGAGACTATTTGTTTAAATGTCTAAAGTAGTTCAAATATATCTTGCCTTGTTCTAAAATGTATTATGACGGGGCTAAACTCGAGACTAAGATAAAGGTGTCTTGCTTTAGGAAACTGCGGGACGTCCTCCAGCAGAGAGTCATTCGTTTCCTCCTGGATCAGAGCAAGAAGGAGCCCGAGAAGTACAGCAAGTTCTTCGACGATTACGGCCTGTTTATGAGAGAAGGCATCGTCACCACACACGAACAAGATGTCCGGGTGAGCGACGAGATTACAGTAGATAAAAGTATTTTAATCGTTTGGTACATTCGTCACAACACAGTAGCACCCCTTTTTTTCTCACCTGGACTGAGTGTCTTGAGTGTCTAACACAGGGGGTAGAGCAGTTCTCTCATAAACCTGGGGCGAAGGTTCAAGTCCTCGCCGCGGATCCTGTCGGGAGAAAAAATCTTATTGAAGTGGTTATAAGAATTTGATAATTGATTATTGTAAAAGTTAAGACAATTGGTATTAGCAACATACAGTACATACATTAGACAGGGTTATACAGTGAATGCAGACAAGGCAGATACACAAGTTTGGACAAAACATACTTGCTTAGTTAGATAATAACTAAATATTAAGTACTAACGTGCATAATGAGTGATGTGGGTGGGACAGGAATTTTTTTTGACTTCAATTACATTCATTATTAAACGGTGCCAAACAGTAACTGCTATGAGTGCTTTAGGGCAAATCGTAAATGTTAATACTGTCAAATCTCTTGCAAAAAATTTTAACTTTAATTGCCATCGTCTTTCGTTGTCATAGTGTTACGGCTAGTTTACTCTCTCCACTCTTGCCTCGTTCTTTGACTCGTCTCGTTCTCTGCATAGGAGGACATCGCAAAGCTGCTGAGATTCGAGTCCTCGGCTCTGCCGGCCGGTAAGCAGACAAACCTGATGGAGTACGGCTCTCGCATGAAGGCCGGAACCAGGAACATCTACTACCTGTGCGCCCCCAACCGTCACCTGGCAGAACACTCGCCCTACTACGAGGCCATGAAGCAAAAGGACATGGAGGTGAGGAAGAAAAGACTGCGGTCCTGTTCTTCTTTGCAGCTTCCATGCCCCCACGTTATTGTTCGTAACACGGCATGTCTGTCTGTATTTGCACAGGTGCTGTTTTGCTATGAGCAGTTTGACGAGCTGACACTGCTCCATCTCCGAGAGTTCGACAAGAAGAAGCTGATCTCGGTGGAGACGGATATCGTGGTGGACCATTACAAAGAGGAGAAGTTCCAGGACGTCAAACCTGGTCAGTTGCCATTTTTCTTATTCCCTAAATAGTGGAAAATATGTGGTTCCATCTGGTGGCAACTATGATTATTAGGCCATGGCTCTTGATTGGGCCTCTGCATGCTCGGTATTTTGAAGGAGTAGTAGGAAGTAGTACTTATCTGAACATGAAGATAAACACTATCTTAACTGAAGACTCAAAAGTTTATCTTTTCTCAGGACGGTTTCTGAATTGAACGTGAATACCACATACAGGTCTTAAATGACGGGTTCTTTTTGTTCCATAAGAAAAAGCCCTGTATGTATGGGTGGATGAGTGATGGCCTGGTCGTACCACACCATAGTACAGATTACATTTCGTACTAAGGTCTGGAGGTGCTCCATTGAGCTCCGTTTACAGGTGGGAGGGGTGAACTCCTTTTGCAGATTGAAACGATTGGATCTGAGTTAACCCTGACGTATGTAATGCGCCGATTGAGTCGTTAGCGTTTAGCCTAGCCATCTCCTTTGTCGCTAACGGAGCCCGTGGGGAGTAGCGCAATTTTTTCCAGCGACTACATTTGCTAAACATTCCTCTTGCTCCGGCTTCAATTTCTTGATAGAACCAGACCGGATTACTTTACTATTGCATTTTTCGGCATTGCCAAACTACACCCTTCCCGTTCGATGCAAACTCTTGACGTTCCGCGCTCTCTGAATGGTCGGTCGAAATTCAAGCGATTTGTAATCGCAAACACAGGGACTAGACCCAGACGTTACATGCAGTGAAATGATGATTGAGCGGAGTGTACGGATGGCTAAGGCCAGGCTGGATTTTATTACTTAGTTAAAAATAAAAAGTGGTTTGAAAGTTTTTTCCCAAAGTATAGGTATGTGAAGCGTTAAATCAAATTCATTAGAAACCATTCCCACATGTGCATTTGGAAATAAAATCCTGTGTCATTTCTGTCCTGACCTCAGAGTCAGAGCGCCTCACACAGGAGCAGGCCGACGACCTCATGGCCTGGATGAGGAACGTCCTTGGTTCTCGAGTCACCAACGTCAAAGTAAACACCGCAAACTTAATATTGTCATTGTCGCTTGTATTTGGATGTGAAGGCACACTTGTGTTGTAGGTCACTCCCCGTCTGGACACGCATCCCGCCATGGTCACTGTGTTGGAAATGGGAGCAGCGCGCCACTTCCTGCGCACGCAACAGATGGCTCGCACTGCGGAGGAAAGGGCTCAAATACTGCAGCCCACCTTAGAAATTAATGCAGGGTGAGTCTCCTTCTAAACCCTGCAGTCTTGCATCAATGATTGCTTGATAAGACATAATTGTTTTTCTTCAGGCACGACCTCATAAAGAAGTTGCATTCGTTAAAGGATACTAACGCTGAATTGGCGGGGCTGCTACTAGAACAGGTGCTGGTGCTACATACCACCTTTCAAAACAGTTCAAAACACGCTGACATAAATAGAATTTTAAATGTAGTTAAAATGATGAAACATAATTTACATGGGTTCACTTTGCTTTTTCAGATATACGACAATGCCATGATTGCCGCCGGTCTGAATGATGACCCCAGACCAATGATTTCCCGCCTCAATGAGCTGCTCACAAAAGCCCTGCAGAATCATTGAGACACTTTGCACACAGACTGTTTGGATTGATTGTGGATCGCTTTGAGGACAGTGGCTCAAGGACCTGAGGATGTGCAGCTGAAGGAACAACTGTGCTCCCATCTTAGGCCTTTATCTGAAGTGAAACGTTTGGTGGTAAGGTACTAATGCTGAAGGTCTCAAAACAAAATTCTGTCCGTGTTATTGTAACGAATCTGTAAACAAAGGCATTGCAATGTACGCTTTTCTAATTCTCCAACTTAATTTGATCAATTTCTGGAAACCTGCGCAGTGTTTAAGATGTGAAACTCAAGTTGGTCATAACTGGTTCCAACCAAACTATTTCTACTCTGGATCCTATTGAGACAAGGTCAGAAAATACTTTTGAGCATAGGGAACTATGCTTCTATTATAAATATGTATTCAAACTCATTCATTTTGATAATTGCAATACATACAGCCCCTTGCCACTCTTTTAATTGTAGAAGAAACTTTGCGTTAAAATTAAATACTCAATTTGTATTTACCAAAAGTGTGCTTAATGAGTTGATGTAACAATTATATTTACAATTACTGTTTCAAAGTTCTAGTACTAAAGTCACAAGGTTCACACTGGAGCGGTCAAACCAGTTTAGAGCCATACACTGTATTCTTTTGCCTTTTTGTTAAAGCTCATTGTCAGAATTGTTATCCCTTACATTTAATAAATTACTTAGTAACGCCTTGATAAAGCACTCGGTATTGTATAAACTTGTTATCATGATTAACTTTTTCCCAATCCTTAAAATTCATGATTGTTTCCTGCAGTTATCGCCAAACGGCTCTACACAATATGGATCATTGTTTTGCTTGATTTGTGCTTTAGTTTTATTCTGTTACATACTTGGGCCGCACCGTTACTGCATAAGCACTGCACTGCCTTGATAGTTAACCAAACTCTTGCACACCGATTCCATTGTAGTTGAATACAAATAAACCACTGCAAAACCTTTAGCAAAACACACATTTTACTCCCAACACAATGACCTGAAAAGGAGGCTCGCATCAGCTGCAGCTTAAACATTACGGACGGATCCTTTAGTCTGTCTGTGGCCCATCCCTCGGTCAGCGGCCCAGCACTGTCCATACATCCACATCAGACCGTTCCCGTCGCTGCCGTCCCTCCATGCTCCAGCCCGCATGGGTTTTCTGACCTAAATGTTTTTCAAGTCAAATGCCAGAAGCGTGTCAGGAGAGCTTGTCTATGTTGTCGAGGAAACGCTGTGCCCACCACTCATCAAGGTCAATGGGTACAAAGTCTGCAAAAAGAGAGATGTGGAGAAAGTTGTTGGTTATACAATGATCTTAATATAATGTAAATCCAGAAAATAAACATTCAATATGATGAGTGAGTTGTGTGTATTCTCAGTTTACTACACGTGTGTATTCTCAGTTTACTACACGTGGGTATATAACACTGACACTTGACCGCCCAACAGTGGTCATAAGAGGTAAGTGCAATGCAATTTATGAACGTTTGAGCCCTGTAGTAATCTCCTGCATAGATGTATGAAGTGATAAATGGGTAAAGTCAAAGTCTTACTCTTCATGTGTGGACTTGGATCTTCCTCCTTGTACTGGACAGGCTTCTCGGCTCCTGATGCTTGACCTGAACTGTTGTCCACTTCTTGCCAGGCTAAAATAAAGAATGTTTCAATGAGAAGATAGCTGGACATACCTTTTCATCTCAAAAAAAGAAAGGGGTAAATAATTGGTGTATCACAAAAGTTATTGCAAAGTAGTCCAAATTAAATAATTAACCCCATTATGTATTCAGTCTAATTTTTATAGACTACATCATAATGGCCTACCAATAGTACATTTTAAATTGAAGGATTACTATGGGAAAACTGCAACGATAAGCAATGGAGCAAGATTTCCAGCATTGCGCACTCGAAATGTAGATTCATTTAACGTTCAGATCATGCTTTCTTGATTTAGCGTGTGCTTCCCTTATTCATTTGCACTTCAGCCAGAACATTTGTGTGTGATTCTTTGTTTGTACGACCAGCTCACTGTCTCCATTCACAAGTTTTATTATTACATTATTTTCAAGAACAATTTTTGTTTGACTTAATGCGAAAGAGTCTTGTACTGATCCGAACACAAATGGATGTTCACTGTCTTTGTTCAGGTCAATGGAGTTTGAAATGATTTCGCTTCTTTGAATATAAAGTGACACAGGGGAATCCTCAAAATTGGGTCAAAAGATTAAACTATAGATATATCCGAACCTTTTCTTTGTGCTTGTTACAAAAAGCAGACCACAGACTGCGGCTTTCTCATGGCCCTCAAATCCTGTTTATTTTGCCTCATGTGACACTGATGTGAGTGTGAAAGGAGCTCTTTTAGGGGCCTATCAGTGCCATAGCAGCTGTTTTGGGAGAGGCCTGGCAGAAAGGGAGGGTTGAACAAAACCACTTATTTATCATTTCTAGTCCCATTACTGATTTTCTTACCTTCATAAACAAACCTCACGTTGTCCTCATGTGCAGGGGTGAAGCTCTCCTCCTGGAAGTCGTCAGAGCTGAGGGCTGGAGCAGGGTGCTGGTACCTCTTCCCATTCATACGATTAAAAACGATCTTGGGTGCAGAGAGGCTGAAGTTTAAAACCGAAAAGTTTGCACAATTTTACTCAAGTTGTTTGTGTACCGTTGCAACAGCTGAATTGAAGGTCCATGGGCCACCTTGGCTTGACAAGGTCACACATGGAAACGGCAAAAAAGGCACAGCTGGCCTCAAACACGTCTAACATGTGTGTGTGTGTGTGAATGTGACAGTGTGTGTGTACATTTTATTGACTTTGCCTCGAAGTGGAGGATATCCTTTGTTCAACATGTTCAACATGAAACACAAACATTAAAACATGTTGGACCAGTGCGTGATAACTGCGTATACGCACCCAGGCATGCTCCAAGAAGTCTGCTTGTGCTTGAATTCATTTATTTTGTTGTCCAGTTGCTGTGTGGGTCCTGGTGAGAGACAGAAATCAGCAATTACGCAATTATGACTGGGCCCAAGATCGAAATAACATAATAATAACGCAGTATTCGTACCTGTGTTACCTGTGCGCCGCTGTGTGACCAGTTTGCTGGGGCCTCTGGTGATAGTGTACATACTGCGCAGAGAAAGTCGCCTGGAAACTTTGGCTCGGTCCAGATGGCGCACGGGTCATGCAGAGGCGCGCAGCTCTGTGGGGCGACACGGGTGTAAAGACGGGGTCCTCGCAGAGAAAGAGTGTGGCTGAGATGAGGCTTGGAGCATGGCACTCAGTGAGACTTGTAACCGGTCAAGAAACACATGGACATTGTAACGGGACAATGTCACGGAGCGCAGGGGACAGCTGTCATAAGCCGCGTCACGCCCCCCAGCACCATTTAAAGGGACCGCGTCACAATACTGTACTACTCACAATATTGTACCCAGAAAGATTCAATTATTTTGTATCTACTTGCTATTTTTAGGATCTAAATATTCGCTGGGGTGTTATTAACATCAACATTAAATAATAGTAATTAAAACGTTAGTTAACAAACCTCAAACCGATTATCCAATCAGAAAGCAGACTGAGTCTTCATTTGGGTTGCCAGTTTCGTTGGTGAAACCCAGCTGAATGACCACCATCTTTTTTTCTACACAATGAGTGAAGTTTTTTTTTGTCGTTAGCATTTCAGGTATAATTTATCATTTTGATTACTCGTATTTTATGTAATTTGAAAATACCAGATTATTATCTTATAATACATGGATTTTGAGCATTATTCATTCACCTTTATTTATCCAGGAAAGCTCCACTGATATTTCAGAACAACATACAAACTCCACTCAACGTTGTGACCAAATAAGACTACATAATGTTGGTTAATCTTATTAAAACACAGGCTATAGTTTGTTTTCTTTGACTCTTTAGCATAAGAGGGTGGTCCTCTCACATTTCTGTCTGAAATAGCAGAGATAAAATATATAACAAATATCAATCCATTTCTGGGTCAGGGGGGTGGTAATCAGAGATGCCACCCAAGTCTCATAGCACCAGCCGCTCACTTACCCTCTGCAGGTGGTGAGTCCACAGGAGGACGGCTGCTCTCTGAGTGTGAGCATAGCCTTGATCTTTCAGTGGGGGCTTTGGGCAAAGTGGGGTTAAGTGTCTTGCCCAAGGACACAACGACAGCAGTCATCAGTGGGAGTCGGTGGAAGACAAATATAATCTATATAAATACACACGTGTCTTATGTCGACATTCCCCTCGATTTATTTCTCAGATTAATGCTTTGAGATACATTTTCTGAAATAACATCCACATCACTCTGTTTTAATTTGAATGTGTGTACAATCACCGCCTTTTTAAAACTCGTATTTTATTCAATATACAAAAAGCAACAGGACAGGGTTTTAATTAGGCTAAATCTGACGATGTGAAAACACCAATATAGAAAGTCTCTTCTAAACCCCAACTATTTAAAATATAATATCAATCCCCTAGAACATCAATACATATTTTCCATTTTTAATGAATTGTTTTAATTGAATAAAGTTTGACACAAGGTACAACGTGTGCTAACAGTCCAGAGAACTAAGCAAAACAAACACGGAATATTTACAAGGATTATAATTAGAAGGCAAAACATCTTTTAAAGGCATAAAATAATTACCAAGTGTTAAAAAAAATAGATAAACACAAATGCATGTTGTCGTCTTGGATACGGCAGCATTAGGTCTGTGGTGTGGGCGGCTGAGAGGTCACAGAGCGGATGTGCTGAAGCAGACGGTCGCAGTGCCCCGGACTCCGCTGTTTGTCTCTGACTGCCTCTGTCTCAGACTTCAGCAGAGACGGATGAACCACGCTGCCTTTCTTCAAGATCTCTGCACAGAAAATAAAACAAATACACTGTCAGTTAAGCAAGGGGAAATAATGAGTCTTTTTCTACCATGCACATATTTATATCTAATTAGGGAAGTCTGGGCGTCTTTGCTTAGACTACAGCCCCCGCGAACCAGCAATAGTGGAAGCGGAAGAAAATGGAATTTACAGTATAGTATAGTATAGTATAGTAACCCTAATTTAATAAAGCAGGTAGTGAAGCTATAGACAGAATGTGGAGAGTTGACAAATGTATTCAGTCTTACCAAAGCCAAACAGAATCTTCGTTTTCAATGTCCAATAATTCACTAATCCTAACTTATTGTTTTACGAAATCAAATGCTCAACTTCAGACAACAATTTGTAAACAAATTCTTCCGGAATTTTGGCCAAGGATAAGAAGAAAATTACTCTATGCATAAATAATAATTTTAAAAAGGGAGTTAATTAATATGCCTTTATTGATTACGGCATGTCTCTATAGATCCAGTGAGTTTAGGCCAACACTAATATAAGACTCGACAGTGACGACTACTGAAAAGAGGGTTTCAGTCAACACAACTATAAACAGCATTTTATTTAATTGACTTGGTACAATAAGGATTTTTATACAGTCAGTGGAAATACAGCAACACCTTAAACTCAATGAAAGTGCGAGGATGAAAGGCTTTTCAGTATTAACTAATTATTTGACAAAAAAATATTTCCTTGAAATGGACTTAAATAAAACGAATACTTCAAATACATAAAATGTTAATGGATTTGTTTTGACACAAATGTGTACAACTTGAAATATTATTAGGTGGTGAGGCTCGTGAGTTTCTGGGCTCTGACTGAAACATCTAAATACAGCAGGGGGCAGTGTTGGTCAGCATTTGGTATTCACCTTAATACTTACAGACTGGATGAAACAAGTGCTCATGAACTCACAAATGAACAATGTATGACCTGGGAATGCACATGTTAAAGTAATAAACTATCAGTAAATGAATATGCTTCAACTTCAGAACTGTTAAACATCGTTGAATAGTTACATAAGTTTAGTTCGAGCTTTGATGAGATGTAGAAATGTCAAAAACTGCCAATAAAAAATAATCAGTTTATCAGTTTCAAATCTATGTCCATTAGACAACCTGCAGTTCACTAGTATTGTGCGTCTGTCATAATGTAAACACGTAACAATATACTGTATGCATTTGTAAGTAAGTAAAAGAAGGCCAAGCAAGGGACAAAAGGCTAATTCATATATGGGTACTTTGTGATCAAATAAGGCCAAAATCAAGAAGACAAACATTCAACACAAATGAGTTATGAGATCTTATCACAATTTGGCAACGTACGAGAAGATCCACCGGGGCTTTGGACCGGCACAAAGAGATTTCTGCTGAAGACGTCCAGACTTTCAGTGCTATGAAGTTGAGTTTGGAGGAAGCAGAGGCCTCAACACTCACCTGCAGCCTGTCAGAAGTAATGACATCTAACAGGAGAGTGAGGGGGAGAGAGGGGGGGAGAGAAAACGCCACTCACCCTTTCCATCAAAACGTCCCTAAAACGTGGTAATCAGAAATGCACACGGACCATTCACTCGGAGCTCGCTGATAGAAAAAGATGACGTTGTGAGAGAGAAGAAGAAATGCAGAATGGGAAGACACCATATGGAGGTGATAAAAACATAGATGTTTTTTTTGACTTCCCCAAAAATGATAAATCGTCTCAGGTGAACTGGAAGAGCTACAACACAAACACACACTCAGCGTGAACTATCAATGATGTGGAATAACATTTTCCATCCCTAATGATTTTAAGAACAGATCTCATGCCTTGGCAGATGACTTCAAGCTGTTCTGTGAGATGAATGGTTTAGCGAGTGTTCGAAATAAAAGAGTGGATCTGCGGCCTTCATGCCAGAGCGATAATCCCCCCGTTTGATAGGGGATACCCGAGAAATCACAACCTCCTGCAACGTCCCTCTGCATAACTACAAGATCTGCAAATCATAACCTCAAATAAACCCGGCTTTCAACAGATTCCTTTGCCTTTTAGTATTAGTTAGTTAGTTAGTTACATACATCTGTAAACTATTATTCCCCGTGTGTGCGTCATAACTGTGTGTGAAGAGAATCTGAACCACGTAAAGCGCTTTGGGTGACATTGGTCTGTAAAAATGCGCAATATAAATTACTTACTGAGGACACAAGACTAAATGGAGATCTCTGAAGACAGACTCACCCAAAACTCGGTCCTGCACGGCGCTGTCGGGGTCGTCCAGATGCAGAAGCAGTTGTTGAAAGAGCAGCTGGAGGTGAGAAACGCAGAGGTCTGGACTGTAGTCTTGGTTCAGACCGGTGAACCACAGACCCAGCGCCTCCAAGGCCACGGCGCGCACCTCCTCGCTGCTGTCGTCCAGGCGCTTCAGCAGCTCTGCCCCAAAACAAAAGCGTTATGCAAAAAAAAATATGTCGGGGGGGATTGTCTTTGGGCAGCAGAGGACACCTTACCTGGATAAATCCTGTTCAGAGCGTCCGGGTGAAGACTCGATCCAACCAGTCGGAGAATCGTGGACACAGAGCGGCAAGCTAAGAGTCGGGCCATCTGCGAGTCCTCTTCCAGAGCTGACAACATCGGAGGACTCAGTTTCACCTCAACACGCAGCACCTGAAATTGTGTTTAGAGTGAGAACGATATGGCCAAACTGTTGCATCATATTCTGTAGTAAAATAAAATGTCAGAGGTACAATAACATCTTCAAAACCAACAGGAAATTGATAAACGAGGCACAAGTTAATGGATTGGCCACTGAACTGATTTAGATTAAACAGAATCTTTATTGTAGCAAAGCAATGCAAAACAGCTGTTGAAAAGAGAAGGGGGAATCCTGGCCTTGACATGAACATGTTAAGATGACGAGCAGGATTGAGTTGTGAGGAAACACTGGTCCATCTGATGAAATGCCTTTTTGAGAAAGTCCAGAAAACACATCTGGAATACACTGATGTACAATTTATGCTGATCTTCAAAGGCTCCTGAGGTAATGGATATTTTTGCGTTCATATATCTGGTGTCAGCCGGTGCAGTTCACGAAGGCGTGCTAGTCAGTTTTGCCTAGTCACTTTGGAAAAGAAGCCTGTTTTGAACACACACAGTTAGTGGGCACAGCGGCAGGTGCACAGGGCAATGTCCTGTTAAAAGGTGCTGCTGTTCACAAACGGAAGCATTGTTCCTCTGAGACAAAGTTATGTGAACCTGCTTGACCTTGTGTGCACCTGCTGCTGCCACTGGCCAAGTCTGATGATGGCCCAGTTATTTCCCTGAAGGATCGAGTGGGACATTCATAGGATGAAAATGGTCTAAACAGAAATACTAAATTTAATCCCATCTCATGGATATAAACACAAATCTGTTTCCCTTCGGTCTTCAGCCCCATGTGTGAGTTTGACTGAGGTCATGTGGTTCAGGCACCTGTGCAGGTGTGATGGCTCCTCCATGCAGCAGGGCCAGTAGGCAGCTGATGGCTGCCGTGCGCACAGCAGCTGCAGTCCTCCCTGCACGCCACACCATGTTAGGAAGCAGGATGTCACAGAGAAACTTTTCTGAATGCTCCAGGAAAAGGCTGTGGAAATAAATGAACCATATAAGCAACGGGAATTGTGTTAAGTTTGACTCTCAGAGCGTGCAGTGAGAAACTATAAGCTGTACTGGGCATGGGGCTCAGTCCAACTTCCACAAGTGTCAAAACTCAAATGTAAGGCCAGACATGTTTCAACATTATGGATTTCCAAAGAAAAGATGAGCAGGACTTGTCGCCCGTGTCTCTGTGCACCACTGCCAGGGAAGTGTGAGTGTGCAAGAGCAGCCTTTACAGAGAGGCTTTTGTGCTGCTGAAACAGCTCTAGACAGAGAACAAATGATTTTCTCTCAGAGCAAGAAACTGCCTCTGGTCAATATTAGGACCAGACAGGTCCAAAAATGTCTTGTGTTTTTGTCACATGAGTATTTTAAATATTTATCTTGATGGCCCTTTTTATGTTGAAAAGGGACTTAACAGAGATGCCTGTGGCAGTTTACACGTCCACACAACACATCATTTTATGTCCTTATGAGAGAAAGGCTCTTTCTACCAATTATTAATGGCTCGATGCAAAAAGAAAGAGACGAGTTTCATGTGCTTGTCCTGATCGGGTTAATGGCTAAAGCATTTGTGAGTGGGCTGGTGTTTGGGAAGTAAAAGAAGGAATACTGGCAGAACACACAGACCAACATTTGTAGTAAAAGTGTCATAAGAAACCCACTTGGTGTTGATGCTCAAAGGATTATATAAATGCATGTGAGAACGAATATTCATCTTTGGCTTTTTAGTATCCGAATTGAAATCTAAGTAATATATATGCATGTATAAATGCCCAGTTGGCTCCGCTCCAGGGTCACAGGCAACAAAGAAGTTACCATAGTAACACTATGGACAATGTTTGCCTTTCTGAATGACATGAGCAGCTGCTGTCATCACTTCAGTTCTGGCCGTAGCTGAACACATTCTCTGAGATTAAACTTTGAGCAGAGCAGCTCAGAAACCAAGCATAGTTCCTCAATCACAAATTCTACATTTAGGAATTGTCCCACAATTAGAAAACTAGACAATTGGAATATATAGACACTGAAAAACCTGTGTGTGCAAATATGTGTGTCTTGTGGCTAAAACTTTTTTTTAAAAATACACACAAATAATTACGAAGACAAATATTATTCAGCATTTTCCATGTACCAAAATTAAGCCATAAATGATCACTTCCGAAGAAGCCAGGGGGCCTGCTCTCACCCTTGAGAATCCACGGTGTGCGGAGCCTCCAACAGTAATTTGGCCATCATAGTGAGAATACTCATTTTCATCTCATGATCTTTTTCTGGTTGAAGACATTTCAGGAGAATCTGCATCAAGCGGCCCACGAACTCGCCAATCACTGGACCTTCAAGGACAAATATTTGAATCAACAACAATTTGATGAAAATGTGGTGAAAACTGCGCAGTGTTTAGTTTGTGTTTTGTCTATGGACATATTTGAGCACTCGGGCCGTAGATGGAGAGGGGGCCGAGGCGACAGTGACGCACAAAGACACATAAAGAGGTCTTTGTCTTAACAGTGACTAATATCAGTCGGACTCTAAGCGAAAAACACACAATACAAGCAGCCTGGTCGCAGCTCAGGTCATGCTTACACACACCCACACAGTCTAACAGCGAGTTTACAGAGTTAAAAATAGTTGTGTGTAATGAGTGATAGGTGTGCGCCAGTGGACGTGAGCCATAGGAAATCCTGTGGCTGGCTAAAGGTGACGGCAGATAAAGGAAACAGACGAATCGAGAAAAAATGCTCTGAAGGGAGTATCCGTGTCTGATTTCACTTTCATGTTATTCTGTTTTGAACACGAGCGAGAACAAAAAATACCTCTGAGAAAAAGGATTCTCCAACCAGATAAAGTAAACGTATACATAAACAATGGCAAAAGTAAATGTATACATAAACAATGACAAAAGCTGTGGGTTTCCCTAGTTCTCCTCCAAGGTTTCTCACTTTTTCCCACTGGGTTTTTTAAGAGTTTTTCCTTGTCGATGCAGGAGGGTCTTGTTGGACAGTTAGTGTCCAACAGAAAGGATTGGTGATGATCAGGACACTTTAGCATTCTACAACATGTATGGACATTTTCTTCTGTGTGTGCTTTATATTCTTCATGTGTTTTAACTGTTGATTCTCTGACCTGTGTTGGTGATTTCAATGGTTTTGTTAAGTCCTCTGAGATGACTTCTGTTGTGACCTAGGGCTATACAAGAATAAATTGTATTGTATTGTATTGTATTGTATACATAAACAATGGCAAAAGTAAATGTATACATAAAAGAAGATTGTTCTTTTATTAAAGGATGGATGTGGATGTGATTTTCACCTCATATTACATTCATTTATCATTCTCCTTACCCCACTATATTAATATCTCAGTCGTAACTTGCCCAAATCCTTCCACCACCCTCCTTTGAGTTTTTAATGCACCACAACTCATACACAGGAATATGTATATGTATATATATATATATATATATATATATGGATACAAATACATAATACACATGCTTACAAGAAGAAGAGAAAAGGAAGGAAAAGAAAAGGGGGAAAAAAGAAAGAACTAGTAGGGATACAGGACACATGGGAGATGTCATGGAACAGTACCCCTGCCCCAGGTAAAAAACCTCCCATAGTGTCCTTTTTAATGCACTACATTAGACAGACAAAGGAGCAATGAGGGTGATGGGGAATGCATCAAATTGCTAAAATAATGCATACACACTCTCACTCACTCTCACACACTCACACACACACACTCTCTCACACTCTCTCTCACACTCTCTCTCACACTCTCTCTCACACTCTCTCTCACACTCTCTCTCACACTCTCTCTCACACTCTCTCTCACACTCTCTCACACTCTCTCACACTCTCTCACACTCTCTCACTCTCACACACACATACACACTCTCTCACACTCTCTCACACACTCTCTCACACACTCTCTCACACTCTCTCTCACACTCTCTCTCACACTCTCACACACTCTCTCACACTCTCTCTCACACTCTCTCTCACACTCTCTCACACTCTCTCACACTCTCTCACACTCTCTCACACTCTCTCACACTCTCACACTCTCACACACACATACACACTCTCTCACACTCTCTCACACACATACACACTCTCTCACACACACATACACACTCTCTCACACTCTCTCACACACGCACGCATACACTGTATCTTGTCTGTCTTGTTGTAACTGTATTTGTTTGTACGTCTATCTTCACAATAATAATAATAATAATAAAGAAAAAGAAAAGGATGGATCGGGCACTTGTTCAGCCATAGTTTGTTTCCTTGAAGTAATCAAAGGCAGAAGTTACACTAATCCACGTACACGGTTGAGAAAAGCACCGTTTATTTTATTATTATTTTTTTTTAACACATCAAAACTACACCACACACACCCACTAACAAAAAACAAAAACAAAACACTGTCCTCACACTGTTACAACTGTTACAAACGACAATCACTACATTTCCACTATAAACACTTCTGTGATATCCAGCAATAACAGTGACCTACACACACACACACACACACACACACACACACACACACACACACACAAGCACAAAATGTATTAAATCCGAGCATGAAACCCTAAAATGTATTAGAACCTCCCCTCCCTCCCTCCACTTATTCCTTATCAGTAGTAATTTCATGTAAATATTGATTTGCATGGTTTCATTATAATGCAATGTGTCACTCATGTTCTTGATGCTTCCAATAAAAGATGAAAAAAAACACACACACACACACACACAGACAGACACACAAACATGGACACAAGTCCCAGCTTCAAAGCGACCTTGATGTAGAGAAGGGTCAAAAGCGGAGAGGTATTGTGCCGTTTGAAGTCGTGACCAGTCCAGTTAGCTCATTGAGTGTGTGTGAGTGTGTGTATTTGAGGATTAGAACGGCCCAGCCAATTAGAACGAGGGTGAGTCTAGACAAGAAAAAGTAAGAGATGAAAGTGTGGTGTGGCGAGGCGTTGATCACCGAGGATTATTTAGTTTGGGAGGGAGATATGATGAGGGCCACAGAATGAAAGATGGGGGCGCAGATAGACATGTTGTGTACGCACGGAGATTGACAAATGCTTTGGACAAGGGTGAGGCTAGTGAACGGATATACACAGAGCTAAATTCTTATCATCCCTCATTCTTTCCTCTATTCCTACGGCTTTTAAACTTTGAAATTCATTTGATAGTAAATGCAAATAGGTACCGGTGCTTGCATTGTTCATATGTACCCTTTAGAATGTATTGTATAACCTCTTAAAATTTCAATTTCACGTTTTTTTGCCAGTTTAACTTGAATGGTTAAACTCACGCAATTTCTAAATATAATCTTCTGAAACGACTTTGGTAGAAATTCTAAAACTACTGGAAGAACAGCTGGTGGTGTTGACTTAATAATGGATCTTGTATGAACAGGACAAAAAGCGTGGCGCTCAAATTATGACGCAACGTGTTATGTCTTGACAAGCTCTGGGGAGGATTTTGTCCGCAAACCAAGCGAACCCTGCGTATTTACAACTATGAAACCATCTTCAATCAAGTTTTTAGATAAGCTGGTGGAACGCTCGGGCATGTTTTGTTTGATATCTTTAGAAAAACGAAACATGAAGATACAAAACTAATCATCAGTGACATGTTAGTGTCGTATGAACAGACTCGGGACTCTGAGGAGCACAGGGACTGGCCTCTTGCTGGTGCCCGGAGTCAGAACTAAACATGGGGAGGCAGCATTTCAGATTCACGCATTCAATCTAGAACAGTCTTCCTAAAAAATGTGAGCACTTTGAGTTTCCTTTTTTATATGAATTGTGCTAATCTGCGCTATAGTACGCATGTTTAAACTTCAGTTCCCACCTGATTGTGTGACTATGATATGTAGCTTGAGCCTCTCCAGGGAATAACTGGTCCAGCTGTTGACAGAGGTGCAGAGCCAGTCCATCAGCTGCTCCATGTGGACTCTGTAGAGCTGCTGCGGCGAGTCCAGGCCCTGCACCTTACACAGCACCTGCAGACTGACTATGGCCTGAGGATCAGAGGGATAAAACACAAAGTGAAGAGCGTACATGGTGAATAAAACTGTTTTTCTGTGATGGTGTATAATATTTTACGTGACAGTACATCTACCACAAGAGCAACAAACACCGAATTGTCTTTCACTTTCCCCACTGTGAGACAAATAAAGAGAGCTTGTCTATCTTAGTCAGGAGACATATCTGTTAAATGCCAAACCCTGGGAAAGACAACATAGTCTGAATCATCGAAAACATCTTTGATAAAAACTAAGAGACAGGAAGTCACAATGTCACAGGAACTGAGTAAGCCACACACAGTCACACACAGATGCATTAATAAAGCTGAGAGGAAGGAGCAGAAATGAGAGAAAGAAGAGTAAATAATTAGCCGACTCTTCAGGGGAGGAAAGTGACCTGTCAGGGCACTTTATAGTTCCTTCATGGTCCCTCAGGGATGACCAAGGACCTAAACAAAAGCTAAATCAGACATTTGGGTCAGTTGTGGGTCCAAAGAGACCTAGACAACCGTGACATGACGGCTGATGGGAAAGACTGTCCCCTTTATTTTGGGAAAACATATTCTGCTCCTTTCCTTTCGGTCCTGGGACTGCCTCAGGCCATTCTCAGCCATAGTGGTTTTAATTTATTCCTCCTTGCCTCTTCTTCAGCATGGTATCACAACACACTCTCATTAGAGTCTGGAAAAAGAAATAGTGGTAACATACGGCGTCTGGATAAAATCTGGGCCAGGCCTCAAAAGGGTTTGCTTATTATTAACCTCCCACAAACTTGGAAAGTGAGATTACACTTTGGAATCAGTTCACTTCACTATCACCTGCATCACTGCTCCTGTGCACTGAATTCCAGTCTATTAAGTCATTTGTCTGCGCTGTCTGGGCTAACCACCCACAAACAGGATGATGCACCTGGAAATCCGCCACTTTATTTCCTAATATTCTGTTTTATTGTCCCATTTCTAATAAACCGGGAAAAGCTATGCTATTTATCATGTTCTACTAGACTTATAAAAGAGGCCATTTAAAGATATACAAATTGGGTGCTGTACAATGTGAAGAGAAAAAAGTACCTGTAAACACAATTAGAGACAGAGAGTATAGTACTTTGACTAGTTTTACCCTTTCAGTGAGTTCTGGCTCCGTGGAAAGACTCTGCACTGTGACCAAGACTTTGAGGAGCTGCAGACTGACAGAACTGCATTCAGAATCACATTGATGCAACAGGACGTCGACACAGGCCAGCAGCTGCTCCAAGTACACGACCTGGAACAAAAAGCCACAAACATTTAGCATAAAAGTAACTACACCGGTAACAAGAATAGGACATACATTATTGGTACATATCAGCCATTCAGTATTGGTATGGAGCTGACTTTCTCTCCCATTATCAGTAAATAGCGCAAAATCAAAAGCTCAGCAGGCAGATTGGTATGTTCAGATTGTTTAATAGCTAGAAGAACACGATTTAGTTTCATATTTGCAGTTATAAGCACAAACTGAACCCCCCCCCCATGTTCTCCGGGTAACTCTGGTGATGCGTGTGTTTCAACATTTCTCTTCACATGTATAGCCTGTAGAATTGCGTCAACATAAAATACAAGGAGTGCTGTGCTGTGAGAAGGGGCGGAGCACATGGGCTGGGGGGCCTTTACCAGTGGGGGCCCCTGACATAACACAATAATAATAATAATAATAATAATAATAATACACATATTTAGATCATATACCGAAGGTCTGATTGTAATTTTTTATGCATTACCGGTGCAATGAAAATGAATAAATTACATGGCGGGTGTAAATGCTACAAATACACACAAATGCATTTATCTATACAAGTTTTGTGTTGAGTAGACTCTACAATGTAATATATACAGTAACTAGATATGGCCATCATAATTTACCATTTGAACATAAACTTTACTTTACAGGGTGAGGTCTGTGGTGCTTTTTCTTATGCTATAAAAGTTTCAGATAATAAATAAACAATACACATCACCAGCATTTCATTTTCCACCACAGAAGAATGTGCTCGTCTGGTGCTGCCACTTGTCAACCAGTGTTGTGATGTTGTGGTGAGCTCATGTTTAAACAAAGTCTCGGCTCAGGCTAATTTCCATGCCGTTACTGGGATCATGGCCCCTTTTCCGGTTTGGGTCTGGCCTGTTATTAGGGCTGTTTGGAGGAGAAGGGATCGGGGGGTGTAGTTACAAGGTAGACTTGGGCAGGGGGCTGTGTGTGTGTATGTATTTATAAGTGGAGGGGTTTAGAGTAAAACACCTCCAGGTATTTGGTGTAGTGATGAGGAGTTGGTTTTGGAGGGCAATTCAATAAACACACAGTCACTGGATAATCTGAATCACTAGGGGGCACTCCTCATGTTCTCAGAGTATACACACAACGACACGCTTGCCGTTTGTCTGCGGATGACAGGACTTGTATGAAAGATGTATTTGTCCGGAAATTGTAAAGAATCATAATCTTTAAACTCAAGTAGTGGCAGAACATATTTAGAGGTATTAAAGAGGAAGGAAATTCTAGCTCTTGAAGTGAACAAATGACTTGAGGAAATAAAGGAACAAAGAATAGAAGAAAAGAAACATGCAGACATAACGTAGTAGTGGCACACACACGCATATTACAAACACTTGGAAAACAATCATTAGGGCTGGTCCAGGGAGAAAAAGCGTGAACGGAAAAAGTGTTACCGTGTAATGAGTAGGTGGACACCTGGAGCGAGGCACCATACACCTGGTTTTGTTGGTCTGGGCACGCTGCTTCAGCTTGTTACAAAGTGTGTTCGCCGTTCGTCGCATACATCAGTTGCTTGTACACACATAGCAATTCCAGGGGGAATGTAACTGCATACTTTTGTCGTGTAATCTACCCGAGAGCATTTTTGGAGCTTGCATCATGATCATAATCACAAAGTTATTTTTGAAAATGGGGCGGCAGGCTCCACCCGAGTTGAATTAAAATTGCAGGTTGAATAAGTAGCAAATCATATCACTCAATGGCTACAATTATTTGAGACAAGTGTGCTTCCAAATGTACCCAATCCTGCTCTGTGCGGACTAAATGTTGATTTTTTACGAACAAAAAAAGAAAATGGCACAACATTTCAGACTAATACATATCACAATTAACAATACATATAAAGTTGGGGTCTCTAACTCCCCATGTAATGGATTTTATGTTTCCCAACAGTAATATTCTTGTTAAAGTACAATTCTGTAAACAAACATCATGCTGTCTTTATCCAAACATTTTATATTTGGAATACTTCCTTTGAGTCACTGCTGTGATGTATTTTAGCTTTGAGCTGATTGGCTGAGCAAGACTCGTTCACTTTTCTTTCTGAAAAAGCTGATTTTAAAATGTGACAGAAGCCAAAAAATACATGCACGCGCCAACTACAGATAGCAGCAAAATGAACCACAGTAGCTAAACGGATTTTTATATTTAATCTTTTGGTGGTTGAAAACTGAGGTACCCCAGCTTTAAGACCACAAGCCTGTAAAACCTTTGTATGAGCAATAGTTGCGCTGGTGCCAAAGTATTCAGTTGTAGTAGCAGCAGTTGCATGAGTAGCTATCCATGCCCACTCCTCAGTTACCGCTGCCTTGGAAACGGGCAAACAAAACAGCCGGCCATTTGTCGTCAGGTAATGTTTGCTGACCTGCCTTTCTTCTCTTTTCTCTATCTGTCGCTCGGTCAATAAAGGAGTCATATGCACATGTCACTCGCAATAAATAACAGGCATGCCAGCACACAGACGCATGACCTCAAATGTTTGCATATAGAGGTACAAAGTATTCAGGGATATAATTAGCCTGAAACTGGGGTACAGAACTTTTTTTTTCCACATTTACTTTTCATTTAGTTTGGCCCAACAGAGAGAGTCTTGCAAAAGAAAAAATGTTGTGGATAAAGCAGCCCACAAAATTCCTCTTTATACAATTTTATATATTTATCTATTTTTGAATGTACTTGTAGGAAAGTAGTAAGTACTATTTGACTCCTTGTATGAGCAATAGTAGTACTAATGACAAAGTCTGCATGTGAAAACTATAGTGATAGACGCAAACTGTTTTTGAGAGAATATAGTTAGATGGAATTGATTACATAGAGGCATTTCTGTGGCATTTCAAAGTTAGGTACTGCAGCTGAAAAAGGTAGTCGCGGCCAATACGGGAAACTGTTTATTTTTCCAGTAATTCTCTGTGGTGCTTTTTGAACTGCATAAATATGGTTGCAAAAATATGTGGCTATTTTCAATGTCTTTGTTCCTTCACCCAGCCTTATATGCATCATATTCCTTACGCAAACCTTGCACACGGCTATGTAAGGTGCATCGGTTTTGCGTTTGCTTATCCGCTTAGTAATCATTCCTGTAACATTGAGCTGTCATAGAAAAACAAACAACAATTTTGCAGTACTATGTGCAAATCCAGTGGCTTGTCTAACCAGAGCAACTCCTGTTATTCTACCTCACATTTGAAACATCCTGCTTTCTTTCTTATTTTTTACAGAAAGCATATGTCATGTATTACTTTAAGTCATGACTCTTTCCGGTAAAATATAAAAAAAAGTGTCAAGAAAGAGGAAAAGAGGTTATATTGTAGCACATACGGCATTTCGGCTTCTAGATACAACTTGCTCAGCTTGTCCCCCAATCTCCCCACAGGGCCTTGCAGTCCCACCCCGATCTCTGTACACTTTGAAGATTATTTATATTTCATATCTTAACAGGCTTCATCTTATCCAAGTCAAACCATGCATTTTCATTTCTCATTGCCTCTGGTTCATATGGCACATAACTCTGCAAAGCTGGATCAGAGTTCACATATTTTAAGTTCCTTATTCCTTATTAAAAGAAAACAACTGATATAAAACATGTGCATTTTGACTTTTTGTCTTGTTTTTATCTGTCCTTATCTGTCTTTTACGGGAGAGCGAGATAAATAACTAATAAAATGCTATGAAATGGATGAATGGGTTTGTGTGGCCAGACAAGTGTGCAGTATTCTAAGGGTATCTTTTGTTTTCTTTATTTGTCTGTTAAATGGATATATGTAAAAATAAGTATTGTGCAGGTTTTAGCTAAAAAAATAAATACAAATATACAAAGTTTCCCTCAGGTATATTCAATTAGACCTATATCATCTTCAAGGTTCATGTTGTCATCGTTCAACATTTCACAGCAATGCATTTATACAATGGTTATACGTTGGTGAAAATGTACAAAATAGAATTCTCTGAATATACCTAAATATGTAGAATAAAACTTGCAAAAGAAAGTCAGATCTCAGCAGGTAAGCAGAGAAGGGTCTGGTTAGTACTGTGATGGGAGACCTCTGGGAACAGATGTAGTCGTGTCTGGTCTATGCACAAATGATTGGTGATTGGAAGGACCGATGGCACTGGTTAGCAGCTTGCTTCAGTCAGTTTGCCCAGGTCAGCCGCGGCTTCAGTAGCGGCTCACTATCGCAGAGTACGGAGTGAATGGAAAATGCCACGTAAAGCATCTTTGAGTGTCTGCACAAAAGCTCTACATAAAATAAACGAACTAAATATAACTAAGTAAATTAACTAACTAACTAAAATCCATCCAGTAATGTGTACTATTGTTTTCTTGTTTGTAGGTAAGTATGTTTATATACATAGCGCATTTTACAGACCAAGGTCACCAAAAGCGCTTTACAATGTTCAGAGTTCAGATATTGTTCCAAGCATTCCACACAAGGTGATGACGGAAGCGAGTCGCCGAACACACTGGCGCATCAGCCCCCAATCAACACCATCCATTCACTCTGTCATTTACATTCAGACCTAGCCTGGCCTTAGCCATCCGTACACTCCGCTCAATCATCATTTCACTGCATGTAACGTCTGGGTCTGGTCCCCGTGTTAGCGATTACAATCGGTTGAATTTCGACCGACCATTCAGAGAGCGTGGGAGGCGGGTGTTGTAGTTAGTTGTGGGTGATGTCAAGAGTTTGCGTCGAACAGGCAGGTTGTAGTTTGGTAATGGCAAAAAATGCGATAGTAAAGTAATCCGGTCTGGTTCTATCAAGAAATTGAAGCCAGAGCAAAGGTAATGTTTAGCAAATGCAATCGCTCGAAAAAAGTGTGGCACTACTCCCCACGGGCTCCGTTAGTGGCAAAGGAGATGGCTAGGCTAAATGCTAACAACAGACTCGAGCGTACTACATACGTCACGGTAAACTCAGATCCAATCGTTTCAATCTGCAAAAGGAGAACCCCTCCCACCTGTAAACGGAGCTCAAAGGAGCACCTCCAGACCTTAGTACGAAATGTCATTTGTACTATGGTGTGGTACGACCAGGCTAATTCAGACCTAATGTGCATGTTTTTAGTGGTAGGGGAAACCGGAGCACCCGGAGAAAACCTACACAGACACGGGGAGAACATGCAAACTCCACTCAGAAAGGCCCTGTTCCGACCGAGAGTGCTATCCACTCAGCCACCGTGCCTGTTAGTTAATTAGAGATTTTTATGTTTATGTATTTATGTTATGCTGCAAATTAGTCTTTGGCTAGAAGCCCTTTGTACTTGACATTGGTTGTCTATGGGTGACGATGTTTTTTGTACTGTCCCTGTCAAATATATAAATACAATAAAAATAAAATGTACTTTGTGTTTCTGCTGCTGGTCACCCGAATCTTGTCTACAATATTATTCCCAGCAACCAAGTGCCATGGCCGTGCTACCTTCAGTGACCTTGTTATCAAAGATGCTGCAGGTGTATTTAGACTCTTTTAGCTCATGCTCCTAAACACAACCTGCCATAAAACAGACCGCAGTCGATGAAGAGAGGAAACAGAGCTCGGCAACTATCTGCGTGACAATGTGTGACCATCCTGTTCTGTGGTTCCCCCCTCTGGATGACCCCGACTCCACTGGAACAAGAGAACAGAGAAGCTTCCTTTCCCATTTATCACATGGGCCCGAGCAGACAGGCTTTGAAATTTCAGGGATTGTTTTAAAGGCTTGGCATTGAGTCAGGAAGAAAAAAAGGTGGTGAACTCTGGTCTTTTTTTGTGCGACCTTACACAGAACTATAAAAACAGACATTGTGTTGCCGTGCAGACTAGCAGAGGTCACCAGAGACATGCTGGGGTCACATGGAATTAGTGGATTTATTATTATATACTGTGGGGGAATTCACAGTGAGGGATATGGTAAAGGTGAGTTAGAGTGAGAGCAATTCTGAAAATATGATTTGAAGGAAAACCTGTTTTTAGGAAAACAGAATGACAAAAGAGGACATGACTAATATTTTCCAGTTTGTGAAGAAAGCATCTTAGTTATTTCTGTTGGCGTTTTACGGTCTTACGGGAGCTGTACACATGGGAAGACACATTTTGAATCACTGTTTAAAGAGTGTCACTTAAGCCAACTTAGCATCTCCAGAGCAAACTCGCTGAACTTGCTGCTAACAGAGGTGCTATTGAAACGGGAGCGCCACATCAAAATGATCAAGAAGCCCACTTACAAGCAGAAACGGGTTCAATGTAAATGAATGAATGGAACATAGAGGACATATTGGATGTTTTGAGGCTCAGACGTGGATGTAGAGTGATCTTTCCACAAACTGTGGTGCAGCAGTTCAATAATTAAAGCTGGGGTGCCACACTTTTAAACCACAAAACATTTAACTATGTAATAAAATACATTTCGCTCCTCGCTCTGAAAACGGTTTGTTCTAGTTTCCACATGCATGCATTTGGGCCTTTGTCCCATCTTAAGATCCAGTTTTTCGAGAAAGAGAGAAAGTGAGAAAGAGAGGACCTCCCTGACTCAGCCATCAATCAGAAAAAGATAATATTTATTTTTTCTTATAATTATAATCCTTTTTTTTCCAAACACGAATGAACCATAGACTGTATGAATTCATGTCTTTCAAATCAGCATCAAATTTTTTTTGGGGGTGGTACCCTAACCCTAACCCTAACCCTAACCCTAGCCCTTATAAATGTGTGATGTTTACAGATTGTTTTTGTTTGATTTGGATTGATTGTGAAGCTAAATAAATAATAAAACCATTAAAAAATACATGTTTTCTTATATGTTAAAAATCAAACAAATGTTGTGGTCCAATTTGTTCACATAATTTTACAAACAAAAAATATTATAAATAAAACAACAAGTTTAGGTACCCCAGCTTTACTCCATTGAGAATAAACTTTATTTTAATAGTAGTACATGGTAAAGAACCAGATATTTAGATATGGTGATACTTGAGAGTGGTTCTTTCAGTGAAAAGTGTTTTAGTGTGGACGAGAAAAACTGAAATAATTAGTGCCCATTTCTAAAACAAATATTCCTTCTCCTCACCTGTTGATACTGCTGGCAGATGTCGGGTTGAGCTAAGGTGTTGGTCACTTCTTCCAGGTGTGGTTTGAGGAGGGGCTTGGGGCAGCCTCCTAACACTGCACTCAGCACCATAAGAGGAGTCCAAGGATGAGACACGGAGCAGGGGTATGTCACATGACCGAGCATTAACTTGAGGAAGACCGCAGGAGGGACAAAGGTTCCCAATAGTTTTGCAGCTTCCAGACACTACAGCATGTGTGGGCAGAGAGAAAGAGATAACAACAGGATGTCAGTAACAGGAAACAATGTATAAACCTTGCACATCTATAAAAGATCGAGTGAAAACAGATGCATTCAAGGGCTGTGTTTGACCCAGAGTCAAATGAGAACCTGATACGAAGCTCAGCCGTTGTGTTCTCGTAATCATTTATCAAGAATGTGGTTGTTTTTTTGGTTGGATCTGGGACATTTATGAACATTGGTCACTGCTGGACACTCTCTCTGTTCTGGAGAGCAGTTTCAGTGACAGACTAATTCATCCTAGCTGTGTGAAGGAGAGGTTTCGTAGGTCCTTCCTCCCTGCTGCTGTCAGGCTGTATAATAAAAATGTACTGTATAAAGTGTCACTGATAATAATTCACTAGAAACTTAGTCACTAGTCACTTTACCTGTTATTATTATTACTGCATTATTACATAAACGTCCATTTGCTGTCATTCACTAGTCACTTTACTGCTGATATTGTTACTATTGTTAATTCTGCTCATATTCTCCGCTGCTAAAGTACAATATACACATTTATAAATACTTCTGAACCAAGTGCAATTATAGCTCCAAAGCTCTAGAGATTATTTTACTTAACCATCTTATTTTTTTAATTCTACTGTCTATTATCTTAAATATTAGAATCTGTTTGAATCGTAAAATCTGTGTGCTTTCTCTGCTGTAATCTTATCATCCTGCTCCCATATGGACAAATGGCTACATACAATAATACATTGAATTAGATGTCAATAAACAAATAAATTAACTGCAATCTTGGCATTATAATGAGGATATGAGTAATACCTTCAATACTTACATTGTTGACGACGTCCTTTTCTGTGTCTGTGCAGGCCCGATAAAGCACGGTCAGCAGAGGCTGGAGGTGTTGTGTGCTGTGGTCCTCAGCGTGAAGGAGCAGCACAGACAACAGTTGTGACGTTCGAATCCGAGTGGCGACCAACCAATCGGTGACGTCGTGGGTGATCGCAGGTACAAGTCTGCCGAGGTTTCTCACAACAAGCTCTCGACAGCCCAGCCCCGGACGCTCCACTGCAACATGGGAGACAATTGGAGATTTTTTTTCATATTGTTATTTAGATGATTATGTATAGTATCAGTGCATTCTATATGGTCCTTTTTTGCGTAAAACTATTTTGTGTGGTTAATTTTGAACAATATCCCTCATAAAAAAAAGATCTAAAAGTATGATTATTTTTACTGGAATATACTTTACCCTCTAATCGTTCATATAGATCGAATGAAAAGGGAAAAGGGAAGTCTACAAGTAGCAAAGGAAGGAGATAAATCAAGGAAACAAAACGGGACAAGACAAAACAAGCTTCTTTCTGGTCGTTCCTCACCGCTGACAGTGACCTCCTCACATTGGGAGGGCCCACAAATTTACGAGTGACAGGGAGAGAAAAAATAAAAACTGTCCGATTTCTTTTATTACTGTCCCTCGGCAAAGACTTATTAAGTCATGTACATGTGTAGTAAAGAGGGTTTGGGAACACACAAACTTGACCCACATAAATTTTGTCTTTTTGTACGAGGCTACAGTGGTGAACTTGTGAAGGGCTCGTCCACCGTCAGGGCCCTGGGGCAGACAGTCAATCTCTCCACATACAGCTCTGGCACTGAATACTAGCCTGTCTAACTAACTGCTATAGTATAACAGAAGCTACTGTACAGTACTGGAGAAACAGTAAAAGAAGATTTACTGCAGTGTAGAGAAAGTGAAGCAACTAGAATAACACTATTTAAATGTCGTTTGTAAGAGGACCAATGGGATTAAAGTTTATTTTAAGATTAAAATCCTGCTCAATAAAAAGTCTCTCTTGCATAATTTATGGTAATACTTCAATCTTATGGGGTGTAGAAGGATATACAGTAATAACCATAATTTCTACAACATACGACCATAACACAGACTCAAACTGTAGTAGATGATTTTGTACATTCACCTCCTGATGGATAAAAGGGAGGTGGGGTGAGGAGAAAGTCCAGCTTGTCTTTTATATCGTCCTCATTCTCCTTTTCCCATTGAGCACCAACTTGTCTCCATAGATCCGCAGCTTGAAGTCTGTGTAAAAGATCAAATATTTTATAGCAACCAAATCTACTTCCAACAAACTTAGCATTATCTTACCTGATTTCAGGTATCTCATCACCGATGTTTGTTAGAAGTAGTGGAAGAAGTTTGTGGAAGTACGAGTATCTGTCTGGCAAGTGGAGAAGCCAGTGACCAACAACAACAGTCACAGCTTTTCTTACCTTGAGCAAAAAGTAGAAAGAAGATGGTAAATGGGGAATAGTAGCAGTCATTTCATTTAATTACTCCATATTATTTACAGTTCAACAATACATTAAAATAATAAGAGTAATATTCATGAATAATAATTATCAATCACTATGTGTAACACAAAAATTACCTGTGGCGAGTCGTCGAAAAGTCTCTGTGCCAAATGAGACACTACATCGTTGACATTTTTGCCGGTGCCGTATTGAATGACTGCTCCTGTGGCCTCAATAGCAGACACTCTGACCCTGGAGTGCTGATGAGATACTGTCTGCATTAGAGGCTTCACCAGACTCTCCGCCTGCATGTGGAAGTGCTCTGCAGGGAAAGAGAGAAACTTACCTTTAGACAGTATTGGAGCTGGAACAGTTAAAAAGATGAATAGCAACTGATCGATTAGTGAAAGGATTTAGAAACTGAATAATCCAAAGTGCAGTGAAGCGGTTTTATGATTAAAACAGAGCTGTAAATAATTATTGTCAAATCAAATAGAGAAGAATGTATTTATATCTTTAAAAAAATACATTCACTCCAACAATCCAATAAACCAATTATCAGAATATAGCAATACAGCAATTTAGCACAAATGGCAGTTATAATTTAGGGTTATGATTATCAAGTTATCCATTACCGGGTTGCATTGAGTTGCCGGGTCACTGCCGACAGCATTCTAAGCAGAGATGCCCAAACTTTCTTTTCCACCCTTAATTCCTCCAGCTCATCCAAGGGAGTCCCCAGGCCAGCTGAGAGACAAAGTCCCTCCAACTGGTCTTGGCTCTTCCCTGGGCCTTATCCTGGTGTGACATGCCCGGAACACCAACCCAGAAAGGCATCCAGTAGTCTTCCAAAACAGATGCCCAAGCCACCTCAATGGCTCCTCTCCACGTGGAGAAGCAGCGGCTCTACTCAGAGTTCCTCCCGTTAGGGGGATCTTCTCACCCTATCTTTAAAGAAAACTAATGTCGTATTTTGCGATCTTGTCTTTTCGGTTCTTACCCAAAGTTTATGACCATAGGTGAGGGAAGGAACAAAGATTGACCGGTTAATTGAGGGCTTTGCCTTTCGACTCAGCTCCCTTTTCACCAAACCTCTGAACACTAAAATATACTAATTTAATAACAGATACAAATGCATCAAAATGGCTAAGCATGTTGTAAATATCTTCATTACAGACATTTTGTCCACCTCATGTGTCTGCAAAGGAAGATGTTCACCCACCACTTTTCTGAAACCATAGCAACAGAAACTGTCAACAATGACCAACCTGGCACACATTTAGCAAATCGTGTTGTACATTTGCAGCTTTCTCTTTTCACATCCGGAAAGGGGTCCACGATGCTTCTTTGAAGTATATTCATCATTTCATTTAAATAAGGCGCCATGTGTTTCCCGCACACCTCAACAGTTAGTGACAGCATCTCCAAAGTCGAAAGCCGAAGCTCCTCTGAAGGCTCCAGGATGTCTTTATCCCCAAACCGCTGAGCCAAACACGGCATTAGATATGATAACGACTCCTCAGGCTTTGGAACACAACGAAGAAATTCAAATAACATGGTTATAGCCGTTTCTCTGCATCTCTCCATTGGATCGGACAGACATTTGAGAAGAGGCTTCAGCAGGACAGTAAACACTTCCTGAAGCACGTCGCTGGAAAGTTGTTTGTCGATTGTTTCCTTTTTGATCTGCTCAATAGCACGCTTCCGTGTCGCCTTGTTGTCTTCATTTAGGCAGTTTAGATAACGATTTAGTGCTCTCAAAACCTCAGAAGAAGCATGCTGCTCTCCTGCCGCCATTGCTGCCGTGTATCTGTTGCTGTGGTAACCAGTGGTTGTACGACAAAAACAAACGACTGCTTTACGGTAGCGCCATTTAGAAACTGCATGCGTAGATTACAACAGGTTTAAAAACACTCGATGGTTTAAACACTTTATTATTTCACAGATGCTAGTTTAAGCCCAATTTCTTCTGTTTTAATTATTATAAAATAAAAGGGGTTTAAAGATAATGACCATTTTATAATTTTCAGTCCACATTAATTGTTCGTATAGTATTTCACTGGATGCTACAGAAAATACATTCTTTATCTTTCTGGTGTATTTTGTGCCTTGCAGAGGCATAGGGCAGAGGCTTCGTGCACACGTGTGCCCCGGGAGAGCACCTTTGCGGTCGGTTGCAGGATGCGGGAGGATGACAGACTGACGTCATTGGGACTGACGCAGAGCCAGAGCAGCAGCAGCATCACTACAGCCGACTACAGCCCATAAACTGTATCTACAGCCGCGGGTTTGCGCATTGAGCATTCTCTAGGCCACACGAACGGTAAGGACACCACCTGTTTATATGCACTTCAGCTGTCTATTCATGCGTAGGGACTGGGTTTTTGTTGAGGCCTATCATGCACCATCACTGTGATTTGTTGATGTTATTGTTAGGTAGCCAAAGCTAGGCCTATTAGCAGTAGTCTATAACTGCATTCTAATGTCACTAGCATATGTTTTACATCCCTATATATTGTCCCATAAACGTTATGAATAAGACGACATGACAATCAACACAACCTTTAATCAACGCCTTCTGATCCCGCAGAATCACATTAATATGCAACAACAATGTCATATGGTAGCTCTTTTGATGTGAAGGAAGTAGAGTAGGGTAGCCTGTCAAACAGTAGCTCTCTCTTGCTTCTCGTTTTAGATATCAGATATATCATATTTGTTACATAATTCATACTGCTGCAGTATGCCATCATTACCAAAAGTATTTTACATGTATTAATCTGTATAGAAAACTTATTAAAGTAGAAGTATTTATCAAAATAGTTAGAGCTAGACGATATGGCAACGAGTTCAATCTAATTTGTATTTTCTCCTTTGGTTGACTACTTTTAAATGGATTTTAAATGAACTGTTTAATGTAAAAGGTTAATATTCGAATATCAAATACATTATCCTCCTACATACCGATTTCACAATTTTGTGATTTCTCACATAATTTCTCACCAATTTTATTAATTTGATTTATTGCCCAGGCTTATTTCAAAACAATTACTTGTTAGTGTTTCACAATTTTGTATCAATTTGCATATATTCTGTATGGAGTTTGCTCATTCTAAATGATATATAATACAGAAATTAGTGTTTTATTTATAATAAATAGAGCTCAATAGAGCCCAGGAATGATCATATAAAACTAGCAGTTTCTCATGGAAATCTGTCATTTAAAGAAACAAAAGCTATCAAAAAATCCCTATAAACATCTAGATCACTGCTCAATTATTGTTTGTGCTCTGAAAATCATTTTTAATTGGCTCTAAAGGTTTGTGTCAGATTATCATCAATTAGATGAGCTTGCTGTTAACGCCAAAATGCTTTGCATTTATAGCACAATCCCTGGTCGGGTCAAAGTAAAAGAAGAGCCACTGGAAAGTCTTTGTCCCTGAGTCCTTGCCTCATCGTCCCAATCCTCTGTCCTTTGTGCCCCTGTGCTCTCATGCTGCCCTGCACTAACACTATCTCTGTTCCACCCCTCTTCTCACAGTCCTCCCTGTTTTCTCCTACTGCCACACAGATAAACAATACGATGGCCACCTCCTCCTCCACTCTGGATGAAGATGAGAGTTTGAAGGGCTGTGAGATTTTTGTGCAAAAGCACAACATCCAGCAGATCCTCAAAGAGTGCATTGTGAACCTCTGCATCGCTAAACCTGAGCGTCCTATGAAGTTCCTGCGAGAGCATTTTGAAAAGCTGGAGAAGGTTGGTCTTGTTGAAATTGTTGCTGCTGCATGTTTGAGCAGACTGTTTGAAAATCTGCTTCATGTACTAAAGAAAACAATGTATTGTGCACATATTGAACTGTGTTTTTGACACAATTCTCTCCTTTTCCTCTTCCCCTGATATAACAATATCCTTGCCCTTTTTCATCATATGGACAACAGAGACAGTTCTACCAAACAAAAATAAGTCTTAACGTTAATGTTTTTTCCAGCGTTGATCCTAACTGATCATGAGATTTTCTTGACTAATTATTGTTTTCTATTATTTCTTCATGATCTGAAATAGGTCACAAAGGTGTAAACCCTGGAGCTTTACGGCTGATTTTAAAAACAGTAGTTGCAATTGTTTGAGCACCATTCTGATCAGCTGTTTAGCCTTTAGGGACCGTCTTTATGTGAAGTTTCTGCGTATGTGTTTGGACATGTGAGAGTCATAAGTTAAATTTTCACACACACAGGAATAAAAATACAATCAGCCCTTTACCGATCTTATCTTTTGTTAACTATTTGGGGCTGGACAGCTATAGGCTCTTGTCTTTGAGTCTGGATGCTCCTCAGAGACACTTCATATTGCCAGTAGAGGTTATTAGAAAAGACTTATGCTGAAGGTAAGAGTTTTCTTGAGCTGTTCCTCACTGTATCTTAAGGTTTAATCTTTGTGACAAACCATTATCAAAGACTTTGAGCAGATACAAGACATTTACTAGAATGTTATTCTTTTAGTAAGGCTGTCTGAATACTAAGAGCTTGTTTTGTTATTGCAATAACATTATTACAATATTGTAATATATATATAATATAATTACATTATGGAAAAAAGTTCTGGCATCTCCCAGCGTCGTTAATCAGTTATGTTAGTCAAAATTGGTTTACATGCAATATCCATCCACCTCATTAAAGATTTTTGTGAATATTCAAATGCTCCTTAACACCATTTCTCTTTTTCAAGAGGGAGAATATATTTTATTAAAAAACATAGTTATCAGCCAGGCCATGTTCTCCCAGTTTTCTGTGCTTGTTTAAAGTAGTGGACTTGATTTATATATGCGTAGTAATGGCAATTTCGATATCATCCCACTGAGAATCAATTCGCTGCTCTCAGCGTTGCTGGAACATCAGATAGACACCTCTTCAAAATGGTTTCATATGAACAAAAACCACACAATTTTATGGCCAGAATCTGCTTAGTTTGTCAGAATGTAATTGTGGAATTGCTATCTGCCTGTGCTCATGCTTGAATGAATATTTGACGCAGCTTTTATTTCAATTTTACGATTTAATCTGCTGTAATAATTACTATAATATTGTTGTCAACATTTGTTTAGAAGCTGTGACAGTCCAACAACATGGCAAAATGTTGTATTTTTACGATCCTAGATTTATTCACTTGTGTAATTTTCTCCTTACCCCAATGGTAAAAAGTTCTTATCAGAAGCTAGACACGATAATGAGTAAAATAATCATTTAATAATAATAATAATAGTCTTAAATCCTGGGAAGTTAAAACATGGTTGGGACCAACATTTTTTAATTCACTATGAAAATAAAACCAAAATAGCTGTTTTTAGCTCCCGTTTCCTACTGACATGAGCTGTCTTCTTATGTCCACTCCTCTGCCAGGAATTTCGGAGTTATATTTGACAGTACTCACAGGATGGACGAGCAAATCAATTCTGTCGTCAAAGCGAGCTCCTGCAGCTTAGAGTCTTGAGTGAAGCCTATATTCCGCCCAGTGACTTGGAACGAGACACCAACCAAGTTCCCACTGTTTTATATTTGACATGTATTTGTGTGTATTTCAGACCATTTATTTTCATTGTTATCCTTGTCCATGCTGCTTTGGAAATGATTTCACATTCTAAAACATGAAATCCCAATAGTCCCATTTATTTATTGTTTATTTGGTTGGACAGTGCATGTGAATGAACACACCTCTCTGGATAGTAGATTTGGGCTAATTTGCATACCTTGGTTTTATGGTAATATGGTTTGTTTGATGACAGTAGCACTATGTCAGTGCTTATTTAACAGCTTGTTATAGAAAGTCAGGGGTCTAAGCAGTGACCCAGCCTTCACTGCACTCCTCAGCCTCATTTAGGACAATCAGACCCCCAACGTATATTAAAATAATCTTGCCTCATAGTCACATAAATTGTCATCCTGAAGCTATTTCTTGCATTTGTATATTGTTGTGAAAATCATTGTGAAGTATATTATAATATACTCTTAGATTTTGTGTGGGTGGAAGGAAATCTCTGTTCCCTAATTCTTTTCTTCAGTAATTGAGATAAAAGCCTTATTATACTGGACCATTTGTGGTTTGCGTTTGGGTGTGTTCACATTAAAGTATAACTCAAAAACTAAAATGACCATCTAAAGCCCTATTCGCACAGGATTAGTATTACCTGTGCGACAGTGGCTCAGTTGGTAGAGCATTGGCCTTTGAGCCTGAAGGTCGTGGGTTCGAGCCCACCGTAAGACCTACTTCACGACTCCCTCTGATGACTGCTGTTGTTGTGTCCTTAGGCAAGACACTTAACCCTACTTTGCCTGAAGCCCCCACTGAAAGATCTCAGCTCCTGTGGACTCACCACCTGCAGGAGGATCAGTGAGAGGCTGGTGCTCTGTGTACTGGGTGGCATCTCTTGCCACCCCCCCGACCCAGAATGGATTAAGGGGAAGAAAATGGATGGATGGATGGATAGTATTACCTGTATCCCTTGCAAACCTGCATGTCAGTGATTCTGATCGCTACTGCCGCCTTCTCTTCTTTCTGCGTTATTTTTTTGTCAATATCTTGCGCCTTTTCATATCACTTCCTGACTCGAACATTGGAGGCTGCGGTAGAAATGTTGATTTCCAGTTTTGAAGCTTTTTTAGCAGCAAACGACGGCTTATATACATCGTAAGAGCAGCGAGTGACGGGCGCCTCTTTTCAGGAGAGGAGAGCTGCGTCTAAATACAAGTGACGTGTGCGTGGATCTAAGGACCATCAGCACAAACATGTTCCCATGTGTTTTGACTTGAGCCGCGTCACTGCGAGGATCCTTTGGGCTGCGTGAAACAGAGAGACTCAAACACGTGCGGCCATTATGTGTCCGTTATTACTGTATGTCAGTGAAAATACAGTATGGTCATTTACAGACATTGCTTATCTTGTGTGAATGCGCTGTTAGACGTACTCTGCGATTATCACAAATTACCAGAGGTCCACATGTAATACTAATCCTGTGCAAATAGGGGTATAGATTAGAGAAAACGTTTCAAACACATATCAAAGAGATAATGTGGAAAAAATCTAAAGAAAAGATTGACAAATACATTTATGGCAATTTTTTAAACAACCAGATCAGCCTCTGATTTGATCATTCTATTGTGACACCAGTTACATAGAAAATAAGAGGTCCTCAGTCTGAAAAAGCGGCAGATGAACTCCCTCAAGATTAACATGGCGATCAGTAAATCACCTAATTTAAAATAAATATTTTTTTCAAATAATAATAATACAAATTTAAATGACCCTTGAAAAATGTGTAATGGACGTGATGGTTTCCGTCAAAAAAAAATCTAAAAATTAAACTTGAAGGAAAAAGATGATGGTCTGGTTTACTAAATGAAAGTAATGACTAATGTAAAGAACTTCTGCGTAGCTCATTCCGTCAAAGCATTCCGTTTGTTACACAAATACGTAAACAGAGCCGCTATAGGAAACTTGACCAATGTATAAAACAGTTCTCTTCTAGGAACTACTAATGGACAGAAGAGGTATTTGAATAAATGAAAAACATAATATATCTACTGATTATTAAAATCACATTTTTGGCATTCTGTCACACTTTTGTACCCTTTAGTGTGAACAAGTTAGTTTAACAAACTCACAGCACAATCCTAATCTGCATACAATGGTGCTGTATATTTTGTATAATACATGCATTAATCGCATAAATCGCACAGTATAGCTGTGCGGCTGTTGTGGTGGTGTCTTTTGAGGCTCTGTAATGGTGTGGAACAGTGATGAGTGGACTTTAAGCCGGGCCGGTGGATGGGCGCTGTATGCTTCATTACCAGTGTGTGCTTTGGCTTGTGTCGGTATTGTGTGAGCTGGTGGAGCGCCCTGTTGTTTGTGGTTCACTGCACGCTGGAGCAAGAACATGTCTCCAGACAGGAGCCACCTAAGGTTATGCTTTATAAGGTTTGAATATTTCTGCAAAAGTCCACAATGCATTATTTGGAATGAAAAAGATTGGGGACAGACATTCAGAGTGAGTGATCGATAGTCAAATCAGAACTGCACGTGACAGGAAGTGCTGCATTTAATTACATTCATCATGTTATGAGCGTCTATAAGAGTCAAGCTGATAATGTATCACTGCTAATAATAAACAATATCAAATAAACATAATAAAATCCATCCATCTTTTATGCATTAGTGTATTATGCAACTTTTGTATCTGTATTTGACCTTGTAGTGACCCAGTGGCTGTAAGATTTACCTTTTGATCAGGGCTGTGTCTAGAGTGCTCCAGGATCAATTGTTTTGTAGGTTTCCTATAGAGAGGGCGTCCCAACTCTCACCTCCACCTTTCAAACAATTAATGCTATAGAATCCTAAAGACCACCGTGATAGCGGCCATGCTGTTTTCCACATAAAGAGTTGCATAACGCCCTTAAGTTGTTGAAAGTCCTGCAGTGCAACACAGAACAGGGAAGTTCAGAACAGAAGAAGATACTGCTTTCCTCACTGTAGATTCTTAGCATTTTAAAAAGTGTGTGGGCGCCACATGTCAGCTGTCAGTCCAGTTGGAATCTGTGGTTGCACAATTGGATTCATTTAAGTAACCTTGAACCACGACACCATTCAAACATTTTCACCTGCTTGTGGAGAAGTGCACCTTTTGCTTGGATACACGTGAGCTATTTCTTGCGCATGTGTTTTTTTTCGTTCACTGAAATGAATGACTGTCCTGTGCGCAGTGTCCTTCCAATGAATAGTTCTTTTTTTTTAATACAATTTGTGTCTCTTCTCTGATCATTTTGGCACCTTGCCCACCTCGCCCGCAGGAAGAGGATTCCATGATTCTGTCAGACCAACAATAAAACTAACCCCTGGTGTGTATTATACACATTGTTACATGTTCCATATGAAGTGTGCACAAGCTTAAATGTAGGTTCACTGGGGCCTTCAGGGAATTAGTACATTTTATCAATGACTCCTGCTGTTTGATCTTTATCACGATCTCTTTTTTCTTTTAATATTATAGAAATGTTCTCTCAAGAAAACAATCAGATTAGATTTAATGAATATTATACTACAGATATACTTGTCAAAGTCTGTGTTGATGCCCTCCAGGGAGTGGGGAAATAGAGCACTGTGTGGTACAAAACACTTAGAGTGACGTCATAGGACCTGAGCTTATTGATCTAGAACTGAATTTTGGGCAAACATTTTGAGTTTTAAAACATTTCAAGGGGATTTTTTAAGATAAAAAGCAGAAAAATAAATAAACAAAGAAATGCAGATGTTTTTTCCCTCCATTGTCCATGGAAGCCACAAACACATGATACAGCGTCAAATAACTGTTGCTCATAGGACACATTGTTTCTGTATTGCAAAGTTAAAATATCTTTTCAAGAGGAAGTCAACATAACGCTATTACATTTCTGACAAATATTTCCTGCACACTGAGTTCATGGCAGATGCTGTGTACGAAAAGACTGACACGGCCTGTTCTGTCATTTGAGTCACTGTGGCGAAAGGCAATCTGTCAACAGGCGTCACCGATGTAGGTGTGTGAGACACTTAGCTTCCTGCGCACTATCTCCATCAACTATTCAGGATGCTCCTAGTCCGTGGTCGTCATAGCGACGAAGGGGAAGCGAGAGGAGGCAGCCTGCTCGCTGCGCCACCTGATTGCGTGTGCGAGCGAGCAAGGAGAGGGAGAGGGTGACAAACGGGCAGAGCGCTGTACAGGAGCCATGGAGACACAGGGTTTTGGTCCCAGTTCTCGACTTTTTTGTTAATTTGTTTGGAAGTTTGGAGTTTTGGGATTCTCTATTTACTAAAGCTGGATGATGGTGAAGTGCACTGACTGACGTTGAGGGCACGTGTCTTTGAGATGGGTCCATGTGTGTTGACGTTGTGAAGAGTTGATGCCTGTAGATCTGAGGGACACAGCAGGCCTGGATAGAGGTCCTTCATGCAATGGTAAATAACTTCTGTATAGTTTACCAATATATAAGTGCAGTAGACCTTTTAAGTCATCGTCTTTTGTAATGGTTATGTGATTTTATAGGGCTCAAATGCTCAGTGTCTTGGTAGTTGACAATGGTTTATTGAGGCGAGAGCATTGTCCTGCTGTCTGTCTGCGAGGTTGTGTGTACGACTGTGGCAATGCTGCCTGGTTCAACCTTCCCTCATCCCCTCGTCTCATGCAGCTGCTTCTGGCCGTGTTCCCTGTAGCAATGAGTCTGCGTAAGCATATTGTGGATGTGTGTGTCCTGAACTAGCTTTGCTTTTTTTGTGTGAGATCTGCATTACTGCATTGTAGAATTTTTGTTTTAAAAAGGATGAGAGGAAACGCCAAGGGATGCTACCTGAAAAGTGCAAGGGAATACTGTTTGAATCAAAGCTGATACCAGGACCAGGATGCAGGGTTGACAAGTTGTTTTGTGTTTATTTTTGAGTGCTCGCTTCACTTCACTGGGAAGAAGGGGGCATTTTATTATTGCGTTTCTCACAGGGCTTGAACTGTCTTAATGATAGCAGTTGTAGCGACCACTATTCCTCCCTTTGTCTTAAATAATTCAGTAATACAAATGCGGATACTGTTTGGCACCATTTTCACGCATCATGTTTTGTATGTTTAAAAGTGACAAGTTCGATACTAACGGCTTATTAACCGAGCGCGAGGTCTGTATGGAGGAATATCAGACCGCGGCCTTAATGTACAGACCAAGCCGTGGCGAGGTCTGTGCAAAAAGGCCAAGGTCTGATATTTCTCTGTACAGACCGAGCAAGCAAGGTTAATAAATGTTTTATTATATGACTCTCGTCTGTGTCTTTACCAATTTGTGAAGTATGTTCATGTCCGACTTGATTTTGTGTGATACGGGCTGTGGACCGATTGTCATGGTAACGGTCCGTGGAAAGATATCAAATGTGATAAGCGCTGTTCAGACCAATTGTCATGGTAACGGTCCGAGATGGGAAAATATCAGACCGCAAATCAACCAATCAGAGCGCGCGTACGGTCCAAGTCATACAATAAACAGCGTTATGTTGTTGATAGTGCTGATCAATCTTTTTCAACTTATTTTGTTTTTTGAAAAGTTGATAACATAATCCAAACAATTTCATTCATTGTGAATTACGTGATTTGACTGACATTATTGGTTGCAGAAATAAATTGATGGAGTAAAATCAAATTGAGTTGTGTTTGATTGCTGTAGTTCTAGTTCTTGAACCCCTTTTGTAACGTTCCAAATATAGCCGTATAATAACCTTGCACACATATACGGTCCCCATGTTTCACTCCACAGTGTGCTGACCTACCTGTTATTACTGCATTATGTTAATGTTTTAATTAAGGCCCAACTAAATAATTCATCAGCCGCTGTGTTCGTCTTTAGTATGTGCTTGTGTTGTCTTTTTGCTGCATGTTCAACCCCCCAGTTATCAATATTTAAAGACCTCTTTCAGTCTAAGGCAATTGGACATCCACCCTTGCTAAATTTGAAACTATGAGAGTTATCTGACCTGCTTGGAGGGGAGAGAAAGCGTCAGCTCCTGTGCATGTGATTATTTCTTCGGCACAAAGATGATCAAATGGTCTCAGATGACTGCTGGCCTAAAGCTATTTGTTTCATGTGCCTTTTTTACAGGAAGAATGCAAGCAGATTATGGCACGACAAAAATCTAACAGCCAGTCGGACTCTCATGATGATGAAGTTTCACCACCGCCTCCCAACCCGGTCGTCAAGGCACGCCGCCGCAGGGGAGGGGTCAGCGCCGAGGTCTACACCGAAGAGGACGCGGTCAGCTACGTGCGCAAGGTCAGTATGTGGAGATGGAGGTGGTGACACTGAAGTGACTGTGGTAGCATCTAGGAAAGACAGAGATGGCTTTATTAACAAAACGTGGAAAGAATTTTGGACTGGAAGTGAAAAAGGCAAACAAATACATTGAAAAGTGTCTAACCCCAACCCTATCTGTGGCCAAGAACAAGATCCTGAGTTCTTAGTGAGGACTATGAGTGCATTTTGTGGTCAGATGTATCACAAGAGGCCATAAGAGGACAACAACAAAAATCCAAAATTGCGGAAATGGTTCCAAATGGTTGACAACATGTATTATTTGTCGGAGAAAGCTTTTCAATCGCTCAAAGTAAAAGCCCATTACAGCAGTCGTGTCTTTGTTGAGACTTCCATTAAATGTCAGGTGCACTGATTAGCCAGAAAGCTTTTAATGGCTACTCAAACGCACCTCTCTCGAGCAACGGGGACGATTATGATTGCAAACACACCCTTGATGATGATTATAATGCGGCTTTACAAAATAGATTAATCAGAAGAAGATTATAGAAAAAAAATGAAAGGGTGTTAAAGTGACTGTAAGCACAAACAATCTTATGTCATACCGTTATGTTCCATTTAGTTGAACGTGGTCGTATTAATTGCAAGGTATTGACACGGCAGCTTGAAGACCACTGTCACCACACTGTAATCTGGGAGCACTAGAGCATAAGGTATGTGCGATAAACTGGCATAGCCTCAGATAATACAGTCAAATAAAAACAAATGTCCATGGTAACATCTCAATTAGACAAGATGTTTGTGGCATCGTAAAAGTGCTTCCTGAAGTTGATAGAGATTATGATTTTGTATGATCACTTACAAGTATACTGTTTGTGTGACAGTCTAGAGCTGCTGTTACTCTACAGTACTCTTAGTCTACTTTTAAACTAAATAACTGCACTGCTCCGAGTTGTTTAATGCACTCATATCATGGTTAACTCACAAACCAATTATATACATGTATTACAAATCATCTATATCTTATCATCTACCGTCTAAAAAAAAAACATGTATGAGGAAAGGAACTGCTTTATGTGCCAAGAGCCAGCAACTGTTGCCATGACCACAATGTAGATATAAACATATATATAAATATTTAGCATGTTTGGCAACTTAATTTATCATGCGGATGTACATCAGACCTTTAAAATAACTTTATAATCCAAACTGGAGGTTAACTGTTGGTGCTCAATAATGTGTGTTACTATGGTGATATGCAACCTGTAATTTAATATGAGCTTTAAACATTAACAATCTCTGACCATAATGTAATTAGTTTTAGTTTTAGCGCATCTGTGATCATAGTTTTAAAGTAAAAGATCATTTTAAGACAAGATAGATTCACAAGTATTCTCACAGCAGCACGGACCATAGTGTTACAGTATCAATTTGAATATTTTTCTTGCAATATTACAAGGCACGACTGATTTTAATTTAATTCGGAACAGCGCTTTAGTAATTACATTTTTGTTCCACTTAATGCATTCTATACAGTAACTGCTCATTATTTTTTCGTTTTGGTTTAACACTGCCTTATACCTGTCCTGATTTCAACTTTATGCTCCCAATGCGGTTGTCAAGAATCCCAATAATGGATGAAATGTTTAAAAAAACACCCTCCCAGGGAACGCATGTCCTCCAACTGCATGATTCCGGGTCACCTTCCTCGTCTCTGAGCTGGAGTGATTTATTGCAGATGTGGTGGTGCATGGTGTACTGTATTCGTAGCATCTTGTTCATAGAGCCGTGTGGTTATCCCACTGCAGAGACATCTGTTGTGTGTTTATTACAGGCCGACCCCTCCTCTTCTTTCAACACATAACGCATACATGCACTTTGTATGCTTCTTTTTTCTTGTCTTCAACCCACACCATTACTAGTCCATTTATAAATCCCTATGAACTATATTTTACAGGACTTTTACTTCTGTCTGCCTCCAGTGTTTAAAGTCTTTCTTATATTACTGTAAGGGGAGTTAGACGCAGACTTCTGTGGCTTTTTTGTGGCCTCTTTCGCACACATATTGCAATGCTCTGGATACATGAAAATGCATGTTTTATGAATGAGTCCAGGCTGCTTGTGAATTTTAAGAGCTGTGTGACATTTTGAGCATAATCCCAGAACAGATGGGCTTTCCCAAAAATACAGACGCACGTGCATGATATTCCTTTCAGACTTTGCCAATTGAGTGCTCTCTAATTACTGATTTTAGGGAGCGTTTGAAGTCGAGCTTATGTGTTTATGCTGGTTTGTTTCATGTGTCCACCTGCACCCAGGCTTAGTAATATGAGTCCATATTACTATAATGGATATTACTGCTTTGTCTGCACAGGTGATCCCCAAAGACTACAAAACCATGACGGCCCTGGCTAAGGCCATTTCCAAGAATGTGCTGTTTGCTCATCTGGATGACAACGAGAGGAGGTACTTTTGCAATGCCATTTTTAATGCAGTAATGATGTGCGGTCTGGGGGATTTACTGTTTGTGAAATAGACAAACTTTATATTCACTAATATTACCCTTTTCATGTGGCCATGCTTTTATACGAAAGCATGATCCTGTTAGAACTCTGCAGCTAAGCAAGGCATGGCCTGGTTAGTCCTGTGATGGGTGACCTCTGGGAACAATAGATAGATAGATAAATACTTTATTGATCCCGACGGAAATTGCGCTTAAGTCCCTTGCTCACATTTACACAAACACAGCAAGATAAAGTTAAAAGTAAAAACTGTCCATCACAGGGCAGCTGCGGCTGTAAAGTACCGAACTGTTGCTGTGTCCTTAGGCAAGACACTCAACTAACATTGTCTGTTCTGAGTCTGAGTGTGTGAATGGTTGGTTGTGGTTGGAGGGGCATCGACGATCTCTTCTGTCACTCTGCCCCAAGGCAGCTGTGGCTACAGTAGTAGTTTACCCTCACCTTATATGGAGTGAAAGAATAATCTCATTTAAAATGTCCAAAATAGTGCTACATAAAACATAGTTATTAACTGTTTCAGATTGGCAGATCCGTCAGATTATTAGGGCTGTAACTAACTTCATTAATTTGACAAATATTCATTTAATTAATGCATTGGTACTTTAGAACATAGATATGATATTTCATCCCTATAGTTATTGCCTATTGGTAGAATAAGTATTCTCTTGCCTTTGAAGTTGTTGACAAGCCTCTTTTCCTTTTTAAATACGTTTAAATTGCACTGGGTCTGATGACATGTGAACAGTGTGAAGTGCTGCTCCATCATTGTGAATGCACTCCTTTGAGAGTACCTTTTGTTCCATGAGTCTCCTGTGACCACTGAGTGCCACTGTTGCCTTCTTGGCTTCGCAGACGTCTGGAGAGGGGTTCATGAGTGGGACACATGTGGAAGGGGTCCTGGCTCTGGAGAGGGGCCAACAATTGTCTGCATGTTGTGTGTGGTTGCTGTGGCGACCTGACAAGTCGATAAGAGTGGTGCAGCATATTCTTTCATAGATGGATCCAAATTGATTTTATGGCACTGTGCATCGTCGTCTTCTTTGGTGATGTCTAGTCTGGCCCTGACGCAGAAGGGGGGCACAGTTGGAATGTCTCAGGTGTCTGCTGATCCCGTCTGCCACTGGGAATAGTGTTTCATTGGCGGGGAGAATCCATTATGCCGTGTGGAGAGGAAACACCGGAGCTTTCCTGTCGGCTAAAGCCTTGATGGACCAAACCCAAAACGCGCTCTTTCCAGTCTTTCGTCAGCTGACAATTCACCACGCTCCCCGGGCACAAGCCCCTGATTGCATGTGTCGGAACGGTCCCAAGTGGTGCACGGCGGTGATGCGTCTGGACAGAGGAGAGGCCGTACACTTGGGTGGTTTATGTGGATGATTAGATGACTTCATGTCGCAACAAACTAAAAATACAGGGATCTAATTCAGTCAGATGTTCTGCCATGATATGTAACATGCTGTCATCGCCATGTTCAACTACATCTAGTGAAATCTGGTTCTCTAGTTTTTCTTGGAATGTTAAAGGCTTTTGAAATGAAATTAAGAACCTAAACCTATAGAATGCAATGCAATTGAAAAAATAGTTCATATAAAGTTCTAAGTGAACATATTAACGGACACATATGATGCTTTTTGGATTGAGTACTAGGCTCTAATGCACATATAGATCATTATCCAGAATTGTGTTTAAAGCAACTTAAGAATAGAAACAAGTTAATTGACTTCCTGTTCAAAAAATGTTAAACCTTATAGGAAAGAAAGAAAACTTTGGTAAGCTAATAGCAAGGGGACACTGTTAGACTCAGATTCAAACCAACGTCCCTTTAAGTGATTAGAGAAAATATTCCTGCTTTTTTGGATTCCTGAAGAACAAACACTCAAGCTCTCAAACAGTGATCTGAAATGAAAGATGGAGTCATGGATCGACTGTCGTTTTCTCATTCATTCCATTCTGTGTTTTTCTCTGTTTGTGAGCTGGTCATATAGCTCTGCAAATGTTCTTCCTGGCATTGACCCGACAGTGACTATTTTGGCTGAACATACTGTATATATGCATCTCATCAGACCGGCTCTTTGAACAGATCTCATGCCCACTCTGAAGTCTGCTACCCCCCCTCCCTCCCTCCCTCCTCTTTCCAAACTAGAAAAAAAAAACGCTGCTCATTGGACACTTTTCCAATGCACTATGGCACGTATAATTGAGATGTACATGTTGATAAATGCCAGATCTATGTGTGTCTCGTGGAAATATCATATGTGATTAGTCAGTCAGCAGTTATGTAAGCCGAAAGCCACACAATTTGTTCCCCCATTAGCACTATATTATTCTATCATCCCCTTTCATAATGAGAGCGCCAGAACAACAATGGAGGCCTTTTTGTTTCTGTGGACTCTCCCTGGCTTACTTTTCACTCTCTGGACTTTTGTCTTCACTGTGTGCCCTCTTTTTACTTTGGTGTGATTCTTCCATTTTATAACACAAACACACATGCACAAGCAAACATGCACACATCCTGCACTACAAAGCCAGACAGAGATTCATTATTCTCCCAAATACTAAACTGGTTCGCCCCCATGTTATCTAGGCACTGTGCGGCCTAGATACAGTATCCCTAAGAATGTTCATTTTGTCTGCTTTTGACTTTTTAATGCCGAGGTTCAATAGGTTGTAGTAATAATTAATAGCTCAATAAGTACCAAGCAGTTATAACGGCCAGACATGCATTGCCTTTTTTTCTTTTCATTTTATCTCAAGTTTCTAATCGTCCTCCTACACTGACTCAAGCTGTAAACGGCTCCCTTGTGATAAAAGTTGATAGTTTTAGGTGCATGCGTGCGTCACAGCAGAAAGGTCACTTCCACCTCCAGACGTGGTGGTTTTTGCATGTTCTCCCCGTGTCTGCATTGATTTCCTCTGGATGCAATTATAAAGCGCTTTGTGACGCTTTGTGCAATATAAATACAGATGACTGAGGCAATGAAGTGATTTAAAAGCTGTCAATCAAAAATACAATGCGTTAGAATGAATGAATGTGTTATGTTTTCAGTTCACAGTCTGATGCTTTGCAGATTTTGCTACATTATGAAAAGTTTGATTTTGTTAATACGGTCAGGAAAAATAAGTGTAAAACTTCCGCCTTGAGTAGATGCAAATAACAATAGCAAATTTATACATGCAATTTTTTTTTATATCTTTGTGTTTTTGCTCCTTTACATATGATTTTAAAAAAAATAGCAAAGTAGTAAAAGATACATTGGATTATATTGTTGTTTGGCTGAATGCAACTTGCAGAACAGAACTTGATGCAGACCTCATTATGCCTCGGTATCTGTTCGACCTTGGCTCTATCCTAAACAGAATCCTGAACTTGTGCCATGGAGGAGCTCCCAGCAGGCCACGGGGCGGACCTCTCTGCCCATTAGCTCCTATAATGACCTCATTACTCTATGATTTTCCCCACACACTCTCTCACACACACACACACACACGCACGCACGCACACACACACACACACACACACACACACGCACGCACACACACACACACACACACGCACACGCACACGCACACACACAAATCAGATAAGCGGGCAGCAGGTGTTTAATTTCACATTGTGTTAAGCCAACAACGGTAACACCCAAGTCAGCCCCATAGCCACCTGTCTCAACTTATGTAGTTTACTCAAATTATCAATTTTTTTACGGCACACATCAGACTTTTGGTTTAATTTGTATGTATTCAACTTTTTCCCAGTTGCTTCCTTCAAATACATTGTATCAAGTGCAGTTTCTCATCTGACTTCCTTGTGATATTTGTGTTTATTTTTGCCTATACTTGCGAGCGTCTTGGTAACTGACCTTGAAGTGCCTGTCCAAATATTACTACAATTATACGAAAAACACATTAGTGGCTTGAGTAAATGATATCACTTTTATTGTCTGGTGCGGTGTCCTCTGGAGATTTCTAATGATGCAATCATTCACTTATACACACAAATGCCTTCCCCTTGGCACTCAAACACAAATGGACACACCGGTGTATGAATAATAGATGGGATCATAATGTGTGTTGATCTCACCACTTTTGTAATGCCCTGGGAAATACTCTAAACTGAAACCACTGCCTCTAACTGTGTTTGTAGAATGTTCAAGTATACTGTACACCAGTCCTCCCAGTTTAAAGTCATCCTAACAAAGCATCTGTTGTTGCAAGAAAACTGCATCAAGATCCAAATTATTTGCCCTAAAATAATGTAACCAGTAGTTTCAAGCCGGTACGACGCGATCCTCTGGTGTCCCTGCTGTAGTGCTTCTCTAATGTGGTCTTTGTGGTTTTTCCTGGAATGAGCTGAGCTTGTAGTCCTTCTCCTAAGACTGGGATTGAAATGTTTTCATGTACTAATTTTTGACTTTATCACAATTTCATTGTTTTTTAAAATCATAATCATTCTCCAAACTGCTGAAGCATATGTTTTAGCATAAATTGATAAATTATCATGCCAAAAACAGTGGAATTATAATGTAAACATTTTAGAGAATTCAATAATGTTTCACTTTGTTTGTACATTTGAAAAAAAAAAATATATATCAAGGAACTACTCTCTTTCAAGCAGTAGCAGCAGCTGACAGCTTGGCCATTGACAGCCCTTGTCACGATTCATAATTTGTTGAGCTTTGGTGATTCTCAAAAATCCATGTCCACATTGATATTCCTCATATTATAGATATTTAAACAATGACTTGAACAATGAACAGGCCTTGAATTGCAAAATAATTTCTTTGCTCATCCTTGTTTGTATTACGTTCCTCATCATTCTGTCATCAAATAACATGTGGGTTGCCAGGGAGAATGTGCAGGGGTGCCACTACTGCCTGCTTTAATCCTCTCATTAACAGCTAAAGTAATGAGTTGATGAAGTGACAGATCAGTTGACCTTTGCTCTGCGAGCCCTGGCCTTTTCCCCCACCCCTCCTGCGCTCTGTGGATGGACACGGAACATCCTCTTCTCTGTTGCTAGTGTACAAGCTCCAGCCATTGGGTTGTGTCTGCCGTTGTACAAGAATAATAAATAAAGTTGCTTGAATCAACACAGTAGCGGAACGAAGACACTGAACCGGCCCGGGAGAGGAGCGCCGCCACGTCTCATGTTCCCACTAGAGTTTATTTAAGATCGGTGTGAAAGAGCAGCACAACAAAGAAGCTGCAACCGGAGACTGATGAATACGTGTCTCGTTATGCTATCTAGTGACTTACTCAATTAAATTACTTTATCAGAGCCGTCACCGATTGTAATGGGTCACACAGAAAGGCTGCTCGTCAATTTTTATAAAGCAATGTTTTGTCAGACAATAAAATACATGCTGCTTCAAGTGGTGCATGTTTAAATCTGCCTCAAGAGGGTTTTTTGCAGCACAAAGATGAGTTTCATGTTATGCTACAAGAAAATAAAAGTTGATTGCAGGTAAATACCATATATGAAGTTGACATTTATTTCAAAACTTATCTAGGAAAGATCAAAGAACAGGGTTATATATAGTAGATATAATAAGGAGACCTCGCAACTGTTTACCTGCATCCTTATATCTGGGGTTCTTAACTTTAATACAACAATAATGGAACTATGTAAGGTTGTTCTCAAATGGTGCTATCACTAGTTTTCACATGCATGCATTTTTGGCCTCTGTTGCATCTTTAGATCAGCTTTTTCAGACAGAAAAGTGAAAGGATCACCCTCACCAGCTAATCAACTCTCAGCCGAGGGCCCCGAATAGTGTTTCACGGCATCACTATTTGCAAAAGATAAGGTGTTTTCTAAAATCACGGGGGGTTAGGTCCTCCGGCTTTAGATATTGCATTATTTTCCTTTTTTTTGCTGTGTAGTCAAACTCTTTTTTTAGCGTAGCATTTTTAGTCTTGTCAAAATGTTATCTGTTGTTTCAATCATTCTGACTTTTGGTGTCATCAGTATGATCTCGAGCACTTTCTAAAGATCGAACTGAATTTCCCCTGCTAAATTGTCCACCCTGTTATGTTACTGTCAGACTGCACAGACAGAACAGGATGTAATAGCAGTGAACGGTACATGCTTGTTTGTTTTCTCACGTATTATGTAGATTTATACTGTATATAGTGGAAGCTCCCTGCAGCCTCCCCTGTAGTGCACTTTCCCGTCCCCTTGTGTGTACAGGTGTCTGTCTGGCCCGACTGCGGCTTGTATTTTACGGTGTGTAATAACCGCGGCATTAACAAATTAGAGCTTTGTGTTGTGTATTGTTGACTCTGCTTGTTTGTGTGTGCGTGTTGGCTTCCTGTCTCGCTCATTGACTCACTGTGTGCTCTGGTTGCGGTTCTCTTCCTGGCGACTTGGTGGTCTTCCCCTGTTGCTCTCATCCTGTGTTTCTTCTTCTTCGCTCGCTCACATTCACATCTCCGTCCAAACCTCGCACCCTCTCGCCCTCCCCCCATTCGTGGCCGTGTGCAGTCGCTTTTGCCGGTCTCCCCCGCGTGGCTTTGTGCTGCGGCCACAATGCCAGGGGCCAGGCGATGAGGTCATTCACCACAGGAGAGCTGTTGGCCTGGATGAGTCGCCATCGTCCTCTCAGACATCTACGACCCTCCCCCGCCATCAGGGGATCTCTTCACCTATGCCAATTAGAATTCACTTAACCCTGCAATATGTTTATGGAAATGTAGTGAGTTCTTCAAAGTTTTAGATCAGTTTTTTGTCAATGAAATAGGAAGTTATCACTACTCAGTTCAGTGCCCTACAGTGACCTCTTGAATTTTGCTTTTTCATCAGATTATCTTTCAAAGAAACGTGAAGTTCTGCTTTCAAGTCATGTCAAAAAGAAAACTCTGGCAATATCTACTGTTATTTGGAATACTCACTAAATATGTCACAAATATTGAGTTGTGAAAATATATATATATGATGAAATAATCCAATCAAAATGAAATCAATCAGGCAATACAACTTCAAAATCACTTGTAGAGCACAGACCTCCGCCGGGAGACACAGTCCTATTCCATGTTCTGGATCCAGATGATGATCTGGATCACCTCCTAAAGATTCCTGGTCCCTTTTTTAAAATTTTCAAAAAAACACCTATAACTTTTTGAGTTGTAGGTGGATTTTTAAGTTATAAACAAACAAACAAACACGGACAATTGCAGGTAATAATCTTATATTTAGTGCTGCAGGAGGCTTTGTGTGACAGTGCAGTACAGGGTGAAGGAGAAGAGTGGGGGACATGTTCACTTTGGCAAATAGTTGGAGTCTGGAATCGATTCCAATACGGAGGCACATGGGCTCCGCTTACTGTAGATCAGTGCACTACACCAGGCAGCTCAGAATGTAAATGAGTAGTCAGTCAATATGCAGCAAGAATATGCTGTGAATACACAAATAATATAGATATCGTGGAGTTGCTGTTTGGATAAGAGCATGACTTTATATTATATATTATTTGTACTGATGTATTGATTTTGTTTTTTTAGATTATTGAATGATTGTATAATTGCATGTGCATTGTTTCAATTATTGGAGAAATACAAGATATGTATATACACATATTGTTGTGTCTTGAGGTGTGTATCAAATTATTAGGGCTTAAAGCTCAAATATGAAAAATCCTGTTATTGTATCAATTGCCACTAATTATGATTATATTGAAAGGCTTTTTTCAATAAGATCACAGACAGAGGGATTTTTAGGGGGGACATACCACGCTGCCTCATACAGTACATTTTCCGAACTGTAATTATGCATTGATTGGTGTTATGCCAGGAGCGACATCATGAAGCAAGTCACGTTTGATTTCCTGTGATATATAGACGAAACATGTGAGGGCTCCGAACAGTAAGTCAGTCAGTGGCCAGAGCATGCCCCTGACTGCGAGAACATCACGTCCCTGCAACCCTTCAGTGCCTATATAGTTCAGCCCGGAGTCCAGCCTACGCAGAGACCACCTCGCATTAGTCCAGCCTAGACTAGCCCTGCACTCTCTGCCTCCCATTGTATACATCCAGTCTGTTTGTCTATGCTACTGTGATAGGTTCCAGCGCACGGCCATGGACAACGGCCGAGTTACAGCGTGTTAATTCTCCCATGACCTTCTTGGTGGTTTGTGGGTGTCACTCCAGTTGAGTTTCTGGCACTAATCTTCCTCTCATGGTCAAGAGAAGCTTGTCAAGGCAGAGTGCGAAAGCTATAATTTTATATAGGTCTTCTCAACAGAGCCAAACAGCAAGGACAAATTATACTGTGAGGCATTTAGGCAGCGTTGATCTCTGCTAACTCGCAATGCTATATACTTCTCTAAATAATGTCTTCAAGGCTAAAGTGGGACAAAAGTAAAGCTTACTCTTTGAAATACAAGCAGAGCATTCTTAATTATGTATATATATCTTACCTTACCTTACGTATTGCCATAGTTTCACAGTATTGGATAGCATTAATTGTAGGGTTTCACCAATCTATCTTTTCCATGTATGACATAAATCTACTATAACCCTAACCCTAATACTTTGACTTTGAATTTCTGACTTTGACTTTGAATATCTGCTGTCAGACTGTACAATAAGTCACTTTAATGACCTGCACTCGGACTGAAAAACTTGCACTGCTATAGTCACTTTTGTACATATTATATCTTGCATAAAACAGACTATATTTAACCTTTTAGCATGTCTGCACTCTTACGGTCTTTTTGCACACCCTGAGTGATCCTATATCTATGCCAGTGTTCCAAAAATTTCTCCATTGTGAGATAAAAAAAGTTCATCTTCTCTTATCTTGTCTTAAAATCCCCAATTATTTGTATTTGCTCACAGATTCAGATTTTTTTTTTCTTTTTACAAAACTAAAACTGCTTATCAGAAGTTAATTATAACCAATTATAACCAAGAACATCCTAAGCATACTTAAGTCCTTAAAAGTAGATTCCCAGGGGTGGATATTAGTCTTCGTATTACTGGCATGAGTGCATTCCATACTTTTATACACAAGGTGCCAGTGCATTGCTCAACAAAGTCCAGATCTGCAGGCTGCGTGTTCCTGAAGTCTTTCCCCTTTACAGACGGGAAGCCTTCATGTCACTCAGACCACTGCTGTTGGTAAGGTGAGAGGTGTGTACGCAGCAGAAGGTTCAGACATGCACACAAACACTGCATACACATAGGATTGCAATGTCGTAGCCTCTAGCGCTGGATTCTTCTCGCTCAGTTCTCTCCATCTGCTAATCTACACTTCACTCTTTCCGTTTCTTCAGGCCCCGGAGGCATTCTTTTTTTTTTTTTTTTTTCCTCCGTCTCAGATTAAGGGGGCAGGTATAATGTGCTGTGCTGTGTAAACACCTCTCAGTTTTAACCGCAACAAAGGAAGGGCTGTGTCTCGAGTAGAGCTCAACACAAACGAAAGAGCATTCAGAGACATTATCCTTTATCTATATGTTTAGTGTAAGCATAGCATTTTCATGACATGCATAAACGATTGCTGTACATAGCTGTATTCTGTAATAAAGCACAATTCTAGGCTTAAAGCTAGTGTACCTAATTCTCACAGCAGACGAAATAGTACGTAAGTAAGTAAGTAATGTCTATTCATATAGCACATTTTTACAGTCTTAGGTCACCCAACAATGTTACAATCAGTGGGGGCAGGGGCCCGGCTCAAAAGTGGCCAAAATGACGTGCGCTGACATGCTTGCAATACCACCCCGGGCCGATGGGGGTGGAGCCGGAATAAGTATTAGCCAATGCTAACATATAGCATCTTCTTACCTCTCGAAAACGTCTTTACAGGATGGTCCAAAAGTCGTCTCTTGGCCCAAAGCTCCGTTCCACATGTGTGTCAATCCTGAGGGGAGTGAATTTTTTTGGACCAGTCTAGTTTACTCGCTGTGAATTTTTGAAGTCACTCCTTTAAATGAGTCTATGGTGAGAATGTTCAGATAATTCCCATAGAACTATTTAATTAAAAAATCCATCGGTTCTCGTTCTGGAAAGCAAATTTTAGACGCGTGTATTTATTGGCCTCAGCCCAAAGTGTCAAATAATGACTCACATGAATATTTTTTTCAATCTGAATAATTTTTAATGCCCTGTAAGTAACAAGAAGTCACAAACTAGGAAATGACTTTGGTTCTGGGTGCAAACAAGCTCCAATAATACAATGTTTTCTACTAAGATGAAGTCTGATTAGTCCAAGATGTTTTACTTTACTCTTACTACAAGACTTTTTTTTGAGTACCTCAGCTTTTAATGAGCAAAAACCTAAAGGTACAATACTTGCCTTTGTAAACTAGCAGCCAATTGTATTCTGTTATATGTACTAAAGCATTACCCTTTTATCTCAAAAGTCAATAATTCTATAACAATCTGTTTTTTCTGTAAAAACCTGAATTTAAGTGAGGAGAGGACATGCCCTCAGGTGAGCGGCCGACTCTTGTGATGTTTATGGACGTGTCAGGATATGCAGCATGAGATAAGTCTAGAGGTGGGTAATTGAGGAACTAGCACTGACACTTGTCCACAACATATAGACTTGTTTTATGTTGCAGATAATACATTTGTAACTACTTGGAATGCCCTGAAACCCAATCCGTCCTGGCCTTTCCCTGTCTCATTCCAGTGGCAGACACATCACAGGGGAAGAGGCTTATGTCTTGTCAACACCTTATTCAAACTGACCCTTTTTACCCCTAAGTGGAGGAAGGAGCCCACCGCTTTATTCCCCAGTGTGAACAACAAAGAAGGCATTAGCAATGTGTGAAAATGCCAGAGATTTTGATTATGAGTGACAGCATAAAAATATCAAAAATCATGCAATAGGTTTAAAAAAAAACTTGTAGGTACTCTTATATCTCAACATGTGTGATGGGAAAAAAGTGCAGGCCCCATGTGTTTTTGAGAATGACCTCATGAGCAAATCATCTTGCATTGGTGCTGCATTCTCAGGTAAACAGTCTGGGAAAATATGTTCTTTTTAATCATTGTAGCTTTATGTCAAAAAACTGTCTGAATGAGCTCTTGAATCCAGGCCGCTTTCTATTCTGCGACCAGACTTTCCTTACTTTTTCTTACATGCTTTTTTTTTATTTATTTCTGATAGTTAGTTTAGTAGTACGCTTTACCACATAAATTCCATACATTTTTGAAAAAAATCCACATAAAGGGTTAACTGTTCATTATGTTCCTATGTCCAAAGTCTACTTTTATGGCATTACTACATTTACCACTCACTTTCTCTGGTAGACACAAACAACATAACACCAACATGAAAAAATGCCAATAAAATTATTTATTTTAGCTTAGGATACAATACAATACAATACAATACAATTTATTCTTGTATAGCCCTAAATCACAACAGAAGTCATATCAGAGGACTTAACAAAACCATTGAAATCAGCAACACAGATCAGAGAATCAACAGTTAAAACACGTAAAGAATATAGAACACATGTTGAAAAATGTCCATACATGTTGTAGAATGTTAAAGTGTCCTGGATCATCACCACATCTTCTATCCTTCTATCCCCACTAGGATAGTGTATGACTATTGTATTTTCCTAATAGTGTAGCAATTTGTCTTCCCAAAATAACACATACATTTGTATTAGGTGCCACTTTTGCAGATTTGGCACTAGATCATCAGATAAACCACAAATGAAAGAAAGACTAGTGTCTCTATATCCAGTGGCCATTTCTCAGAGTATGCTTTCCAGCGAGTAACCACAGTGAACCCGCACTCACCTAAGATTAGCCTTCGATTTGACGGGTTTGTGTGTGTGAGTGTGAAGGTGTCCGTTTGTCTAACCTGGTCTTGTGGTTATCCTCGTGTAGGTGCAATTTACCAGCACTATGTCCGTCTCCAAGGAGCTCCACTCAAGTGGTTTTGGCGTTGCACCTCCTCTCTCCTATTTCAGGCCTTCCTTTTGCCGGGCCAGTGCCATGCCAGTGTGAAGAAGGCACCAAGGCTAAAAAGCGTGTATAGTGCGTGGGTGACAGAGGCTGATTACCCTCTCATGAAGTTCATATTGGCTGGAATACAAACTCCAAGGTGCTGGGGTCAGCTTGGTGTGCTTTCAGCCTCCGTTTATTGTACAACTCTGAACTACAGGAACTGAGAAAATGAAAACATAAAACAATATGTGTGTTCATCGGAAGACTGTTTATTCACTTATTTATTTGTTCATTTTAATGGAACAGTATTAATGAACAGCAGTTCTGTAAATACTCCAGATTACAAACCCCACACAGAAAGGAATCAAACCCAGGACCTTCTGAACCTTCTGAATCTGTGCACTTTCTGCACAGTTAAACCGTATTACTGTGGGGTTACATTGTCTGATTCTGATTTAGTCAGAACAAATATTGTCAGAATTTTTTTTCTCGTACAATAAGTGACAGTAATCAAGTCAAGGCTTCTCTCGTTGTGCAATGCTCTCTCTGGGATTAATCAGCCTGATCAAATCTTCTCAGAGGTGGTCCCAGAAAACAGCGGCGTGCTCTTTACTGAGATGGCCTCTGCTGCACAGGTGCTTTGAGTCTGCAGTTCACAAATAACTACAGACACATGCATTCTTCCAGGCAACACGATGCACATTTACTTCCTTATAAACTTGGCTAGATCCAGGTGTGAGCCTTTTACACAGGGCGCTTCTCATCCCTTGGTTTAAAGAACAACTTGCAACAAATGATCACCTTGACCACCATGCAGCATCATCATAATGCTTCCTTTCCGTGTGTGATTCTTGAATTTTTAGAAATTATAGAAGTGAAAATTGCCACTTCCCCAAACTTACTTCCCACAAAGTGGACCAAAGAAAGTATTATGAAGAATTATGTAATTTGTTCTATAGTTACTTGAGCTCGGGAGTGATACTATCTATGCCAAATGTGACATGTACATGTCTCCATTGTGAAATCAATGAAGTTTATCTTATCTTATGGTTAATCCAACTGAGCCTCTTCCTTACGTATTAAGCGTGTTCATTGGCAACACTGACCAAATGTAGCAGGAACTTAGACAGTGATAAAAAAAAAGTTTTATAGCCCGTCACTCACATGTGGGTCAGGTGAAGCAGTTATAAAGCAGCACATAAGTTACACACAACGTACAATACATAATGAGAGCATAACAAGCTGTGCAACAAGAGTGAAGCTTGAGCTTTTGTGCTGCTCTTTCCTTTATAAAGTTATCCTTATAGAAAAACATGTGGAACTGCTTTCAGTGCTCTGAGACTAAAGAAGACTTATTCTAAAAGTCAGAAGTTTGTTTTGACCCTTTTAATTTGACACAGATCCAAACAACACTCCAACTTTCTCACTGTTGTCCCAGGTTGACGCAGTCTTTCAACAAGAGGCAAAAACATGGGTCTGCAATGTTAAAAACTTTTAAAAAGTGTGTTATAATCTATCTTTTTGTCTTTTAGTTGGCTTTACTGTAATGTTACATTATTAATATTTTATGGGCTGTGGTTGGTTTAACTATGCAAGTCTTATGAAATGATCCTTCTCTTTTTCCATCAAACCTTGTGGTGATATTTACTCAGCTTCTATTGCTTCTTTTGGACTCTAGGCCCCAAACGATGGGCAGGCAGCAGCAGCTGGCATGGCCCTGTCCCTCACATTTTCTGCAGCTCGGGGGAAAGACGAGGCGCGTGCCAAGAGCTTTCATGTCATAAATATCCTCCTCCAATGCCTCAATGCTTTATAATTACCGCTCCTTCATCTCAATTTTTTCTCACACACTCTCACACAGCTGCCTATTGTCAGCCCTGTCAGTCAGTAGGTCTCTGGAAGCTTTATGTAATTAGACAGCATACACTGGGGTGGGTTTGTTTTTCCATAGCTCCTTTTAACTGTGGACATTAAACTGTAAGCCACTTAGTGTCCTCCATAAAACGCTTTCCATAGCACTGTGATATTGCGCTCATAACCACACACACAATAGTCTTGTAAACAGTCGTACTCACCGCTGTCGTGAGTAGTTTTAACACATGCGCCGCTGACAACACAGAAACAAATCATATAGTCCGACAGCCTGCTGGTACAGTCGCTGGGAATGTGCAGGAGATGGTAATAATAGGTTGGCGAGGAATGCAGACTAAAGCCCCTTTGGTTTTAATCTTATCTCGTTGTGAACAGTAAGTTGCTGGATGCTTGTATAAACAGGCAACAATGGAATTTGAGGTTCATCATTTTCCTTTATTTATTTGCACTGGTGTGGTTTTGGCAAATTAGAAACCAGACTAATAGTTTCCCACAAACAACAAGCAGCTTTCATCACTTTTCCATACAGTTGTTGTTGATGAAATGAACACAACATTTAACAGTCCTAAGGAGATCTCTTTGGAGATGAAGAATAAAGATTATGTCGCCCTCACATGTATTTTGTTTGAGTCCGTCAATTCCTTGTGTCATTCAAAGAAGCTAGAAGCAAAAACATGTTTGTGTGTTTTGGGCAACACGGGTTGACATGTGGCTGTTGCGACATGATCCGGCCCTAGTTATATAGTGAATTTCATGCCTTGGTGCAGATGGATGGAAGTGAGGCTATTAATCGGTCCACCATCAACAAGCATATGCACACCAGACTCATAGGCAACTGTTGTGTATTGCCCAAGGACACAACAGTTTCGGCAGCCGCCTCACTGTGGTTCTTGGTCTCCCATCACAGTACAAACCAGGGCCTTTCCTGCTCAGCATCTGAAGTCTTAAAGGATCAGGCCTTTCAAATGCAGGTGGCACCACATAAGACTAGTTCTTGCAAATGCCAGTGTTTGGTAATCACAGGAGTGTGTTTCTGCACACTACATCATCCATAAACCTGGACAATCACTGATGCAACAAGAGGAGCCCACAATCAGTGCAGCTTCTACAACAGTGGAAGAATCCATAGCTTCACTACCAGAGTTTACTATTGGCTTACGCCACATCAAACACTTCAATACCTAAAAACATTAGTTCTAACTATACCTTCTCAGATGAGTGTCCTGGGCTGCCATTCTGTGTCCAAGGTTATTTGTCCTCTGGAAGCAGTATCCAGCCCTGGGTGTGTGGATGTGCCAGTTAGAGCTCTGCCTCATTTTACACAGACAAGTATGTGTCCTCTGAGGTGTCTGAGAAAAGTGTTGTAGAGAACTCAAAGTGCAGATTGTTGAATAAATAATCTGCATTATCTGTAGGTGGGAAACAACAATAATGCATAATGGGTAATGGGTAATGGGTTATTTACGGGGAACGGATTCAACAGTTTTAATGTTTAAAACAATATCTTATTCTTATTCATAACATTCAAGTTGTTCAGCAGTGTGGATGAGGAATTTATCTCAGTACCGAAAGTTTGTCTTTATTTTGACTACCAATGAAGACTAGAAATTGTAACTTCATTCTTTAAAAAGTATAGACCTGTATACAGTATCATCAATATTTTTTATTAAATCAGGGACAGCAGTAGCATTTCTGTGCAACGGGTGGCGGACCTCTGGCCAGAAAAGACAATACAGCCATTTGTTGTAGTAAAATCAAAGTTTGTGTCAACTGACAATTTTATGACTCACTTTTGTTGTTTATTTATATACTTTCTAGTTTCTAACAATGTGTTGATTCAGTCTGCATTTTTATCTTGCTTATGTATAAATCATTTCCACATAATTACATAACAAAACTATTGTTTATTTGCCAGTAGCAGTTGTCTAAATGACTCTTGAAGCTGTGGTAGTGAAAATTAATCCTTCAAGCACTTATGGTTTGAGCAGTGTGCCAGCCAAACCAGTGGCATGGTGCTGCCAAGCTGAGGCACAAAGAGAGCTGGGAACTTCCCTCTGCTGTTATTGCAAAACTTGTTCCACTCAGACAGTACACCGGATGAAATAAATGCTTATGTAAGTCAATATTCTATAAACAAGGTTATAATATGTCAAAGAATGATGGTTGAGAAATTGTAATTTTGCTGTACGTCTAGAGTTGGTTTGGCAGTTAATTGAATTTCTCTTATGTAACTGCACCCACCGCCCACAATGTTGTTAATTAGGCCCCTGCTGTTCAGGTACTTAGTCTTTTTGGATTGCAATTACTAGTGATATGCTTATGCAAGATCTTTCTGTCTCATCATTCAAAGTATTACATAAACTATAAATTTTATTAACGCAAATTCAACTCAAAATGATGTTGTTTTTTACGCTATTGCCTTAAAATCACCCCAACTTTATGGCATACAATTACAAACAGGTTCTCTCTTGTGCATTATTTACATCAGGGCAGGGTTAGACAATTAAAATCATTCAAAACCTCGCACCTACAAGCAGAGACAACGCGCAATTGCCATAATCTTCATGTCTAATCTGTGACGTGTTTACACTTTCTCTTTGATCGCCAAAGAAACTGATTACATGAAATCTGCGCGAGATCATTTGCATGCATTGTACATAGTTAAATAGAATCAAAACATGGCGAGCATAAAAGAAGGCAAACAAGTCATTTTTTGTATTCCATATTTGGGACACGCCATTGTATCTTCAAGCATCTGAACCGTGACATGAGTGTTGTCTTGCATTTCCTAGGAGCGCAGTGTCTCGGCCCGTGTCTGTCAGAACAGCGCATCCATTGTGAGTAGCGCACAGGGCTTTTATAAGGTCATGCCGACTACAGGTAGACCACAGGGGCAAGATTAATCGCTCCTCTTTGACAGACGGGAGGGGTGACAGACCAGGAGATGGGAGGATCTGTCGGATAAGTCCATGGAAGAAAGGGGTAATTGAGAGCGAAAAAAGTGATGGAGGAAGTTGGGAATGAAGAAAAGGGAAAGAGGGACAGGTAAAGACAGGGGAAGTAATTATATGCGCGAGCGTCTTTGTTGTGCTCAGCGGTGCGTTCAGGGCGGGTCGCGGAGTGGCGGCCCGTGCAATAAGAAAGGCGGTCAAGGGTAATTACCTGAGCTGTGTCTTTGATGACTGCGTGGCTTGGTCTCCGCTAATGCATCATTATCACTGTCAGCATCACAGGTCGTGCACAAGGTTTCCGGTTCAGAAAGACAAGACAGCTTCCAGCTCAAGTTTTTACAAATCTTATCAAATGAGTTAAATTACATATATTTGCAGTTATTTTTTGCAGATGGCTGTATATTTAGGGCACGTTCAAACTGGATTACTTTAAATGGTCCGATTCTGGTTCTCTTGGTGCAAATGCTTTATTTGTGGATGAAAAACCAACAAACAACACAACCTTCAAAGAAAACTGAGATTCAGAATCTCAGAATCAGAGTCCTGGCCTCAGACAGAGGGCAGGAGAGGGGTTGGGAGGTGTTTTCAGATGTTCTAATTGTAAAGGTAATGTGTACAATAATAATTGGTTTACCTCAATGCCTCACTGTGGAATGTTGACTCTGTATGTTTACAGTATGTAGCCGGTTAGCAGGTTACGCCGGTTCTTTGTGATTTTGGCGAAATGGAAGAGCATCAAAAACGGATGGAGGTCGCTGAGAATTAAAGACAGTAGAGGACCAAAATAACACTAGGCAAAAGACAGGAGAGGATTGAAATAAAACTGGAGTTGTCCTGAGGAATGAATGAAAGTATAATCTATGAGGAAAATCAAAAAATCAATAGAAAGACATGCATTATTTCTAAAAATGAACTAAAACTGGGGCGACAGTAGCTCAGTTGGTAGAGCATTGGCCTTAAGGCCAGAAGGTCGTGGGTTCAATTCCCACCTCTGCACCTTCTCCACCGACTCCCACTGATAACTGCTGTCGTTGTGTCCTTGGGCAAGACACTTAACCCCACTTTGCCCAAAGCCCCCACTGAAAGATCAAGGCTATGCTCACACTCAGAGAGCAGCCGTCCTCCTGTGGACTCACCACCTGCAGAGGGTCAGTGAGGGGCTGGTGCTATGAGACTTGGGTGGCATCTCTGACTGTCACCCCCCTGACCCAGAAATGGATTAAAGGGTAGAAGATGGATGGAACTAAAACTGGAAGGAGATCAGTATTAGATTTGTGCAGTAGGACCAGTGGGGGCGGGTCCCAGCTCAAAAGTGGCCAAAATGCCGTGCGCTGACATGCTTGCAATACCACCCCGGGCCGATGGGGATGGACCCGGAATATGAATTAGCCAATGCTAACGTATAGCGTTGGCAGACCTCTCGAAAACGTCTTTACAGGATGGTCCAAAACTTGGCTCTTGGCCCAAAGCTCCGTTCCACATGTGTGTCAATGCTGAGGGGGGTGAATTTTTTTGGACCACTCTAGTTTAGTTGGGAGTGACGCATGCGCAGATGCGTTTTTTCTTGTGGGCGGGACCATTTTGGATAGCTCCAGTAGAGCACTATTTTTGGCCCATTAGTTAGAACGGAGGCGATAAGCGTGATTACGTCCATTATTTTTTACAGACTATGGGTAGGACGTTTGGTCATGTAATGGACCCTCTAAAAGTTGGAGTACACATCATACTACAGACCTTTCGCAAATACTTTCATATCGTGACTGACAAAACCGCTGCTTGGAGAACGTTTTTTATGGTGATGTGTTGACTGGTGACAATTACAATTTTCTGTTTATTATGTTTTCAATTAAGTAGTCGGCCATTATTTATCCACCAAGAGTTTATCAAGGTCTCCAAATAAAAGTGCAGCTGGCCCCGGATAGAGTCACCTTGCAGATGTCGGTTTGACTAATCACAAATAAAGTGACCTAATATCCGCGCTGTAGTATCTGAGAGCCAGTTACAATATTATTACCAGTTTGCATGCATATCAGGTCATTAGTGCACTTCAAAGACCGAATGTTTTCTATTTTCTCCGCAGATGCCCGGGCTGTGGGTAGTGACTGTTGTTGTACAAGGGAATCAGGGGCCAGCTGTAGGGGCAATTGGCCAGAATCCACCACTTTGTTTATTCATTGTCACATAAGCTAATGCCACAAGAAGCTGCTTCAGTCCGATCCAACTAGAACTATCAGATCTCTTTCATGACGTCTTCTCCCCGCAGATTAGCAAGTGTATCATTTTTGTGCAAGCGTCGTTTGTTTTAATAAGGAATTTAAACGTTCACGCACAAGTTGGTTTCCAGTCTGAACCTCTTCTCTTTGATATGGGGACCGTCTTTTATAGATCCATGCCTATAATTCTTTAAGACAACTGGTATGCTGCAGATTAGATAGACAAATACACCCTCAAGGTTAGAAATGGGTTAGGAAGGAGGAGAGGAAGCATATAGGGTTTTCTCTTGTCCCAACACATCCCCACGTTAATCTGAGAGGGCTTCATGCATTTAAACGTTCCGATTACAAACTGGCACTTTCCCTAAAAGTACAAATTAAGTGCTTAGGGTGATGTGTTTGTTGTCAATGGAGGCTTTCAGTGGCACAAATGGCGCCAATATGGTTTAATAGACAAATCAGTGTGTTTGACTGAAATAGAACACTTTCTACGGCTACAGAATTGTTGAGAGATGACGTGGTTACGAAGATGCTCAGTGACAACGATTACATTGTTATATTCGCACAGTTCTCAGAGTTGTATGAGTGGGGCTCAGGGTCCAGTAATTGATTCCTAACTTTGAAACCACAACAAATATGTTAATTATTGTAATGAAATCGTTGTAACTAGCTCTTTGCTCTCAAAACTAGTTCTGTGACTAGTTCCCACATGCATGTACAGTATTGTTGGCCTCTGTCACGTCTTTTGATCAGATTTCTCAGTGAAAAAGAGAGTACCAACCCTCTCTCAGCCAATCAGCTTTCAGTATGTCAAAGTTGTAATGTTTTCTTAAGATAAAGGCCAATGGTAAAGTTCTGGTCCAAACCTTTCTGTCCAATCTATTTTTGTTGGAAGAAACTTGTCTATTACTTATAAGGTTAGGTACTTCAGTTTTAAGAGCTTTCATAGAACTACTTACACTCTTAAAGACTCTTGCTTGAAGTTTTTTTTCATGAATAAAATGTGTTTGATGCTTTCTACAGATACTCTGCTCACATTCAAATAGCTGTGGCGTGTCTTGGGGGTCATCCAGAGTTCCCGGTCTCATTGGCTTTGCTACCTGCTTGGCAATGAATAATGGCCGGAGATGACAGAGTTTTCTTGCTGATTATGCTGGCTCTTATCTTCGATGCAGTAATGTCAAAGTACACCTTTAAAGAAAATAAAAAGGCCTTTTTGCTTAATGTCTTTCTGTCTCTGTGTTTTTTTTTATTCTAGTGACATATTTGATGCCATGTTCCCTGTGACGCACATCGCTGGTGAAACGGTCATCCAACAAGGTATGTATTCAATGTGTGTTGAATCAGATCCATGTTATTTCCTCGGCTTGTCCAAGGCTTTGCAAATGCAGATTTGTCAGCGAAAGGCAGGTTTCAGGGATGCCTCAAATCCTTCATATAGGCCTGATATTATGCCTTATTGAACCATTTCTATCATTGCGTAACAAGATAAGATAAGATAAGAATTCCTTTATTCGTCCCACAGTGGGGAAATTTTGATGTTGCATCGCACATATAGGACAGTAGTAAGAGCACACAGGGATCACACACAATATATACAAATAAGTAGTAGCTATGTTTCTTAACTAACATAACTAGCTGTAGATGCTGAAAATGCTTCGATACCAGTCAAAATATATATGTAGTAGTGCAGAGTTATATACTGTACAGTTAAATAGTGCAGGATAAAAAGTATATAAGTCTTTTTGCTGCAGTATATAAGTCTTTTTGCTGCTATTTTAGAGGTTTGTACCACATCCTTAAAATGTAGTAATTGTTTTTTAAAGTCAGAGTAAGCTTGTGGTTCTCAAAATATGCAAAGTATGTGTGAAATCAAAGGGCAACCACCACCGCTGGTTTCAATGTTCAAAAGTAATCACTAGAACTGTCAAACAGGATAAAGCCAGTGTTTTGTTTTATACTTCAGACAGGTGTTAATTTATTTACACTTTCAATTTATTTAAGTGAGATAGGGTCACCCCCAGGTCCCATCCCCTCACTTTGGGAACCAGTGGTATAGCTTTAATTTAAATAATGTTGCAGGATACTTCCTCATTCAGGATAACTGTCATATTGGTCCAACATTATCTACTATTATACAATCATTGTTGTTTGGGGCTTTGTTTTAATCTCCCTTTTCACGTCTCCAATGATTTACATCATGCATTCTTACAAGCATGAGGCTCGGTTCACATCATTCTCCTTTCTTTCTCACTTCACACTATTCAGATGAGACTTTGAAGGATTCCAGATCACCAGGGGCAGATTGTATTTTTCCAGTGCCCCCACGCAGCCCACTCAAATCGTTATCAAACAGACACAATGTAAACAGTCAGACGCACATTCACACAAAGCCCTACACGCTGGTACAGATAATACACGTGCACGTAAGTCAGTGCAGGCTTGTACCACCCGCAGACCGCGCCCACGGTCTCTAGACACTGCAGCCTTGAGGAGATCAGTCCTAATTTGGAGTTGACTTTACCAGCGCCGGATCCCATTGTTATATATATACAGTGTACGGTTGGTGTAATGTCAGTTTCAGAACATCCCGCGCAAGATCTTCTCACTAATAGGAGAGCTTTTAAACTGAAAGTCAACAGATATGTGCAGAAGAACTTTTGAATTAGGCCTCGGATCATTGCGAGTTGTGGAACCTGGGCCATTTGAACACTGTATAATTTTGCAGGTAAGAGCCTTGTAGATGCAGCTTTGAGAAAGTAGCCAGAAAACATCAATAGAGTGTGTTGAAACAAATGCACATGCCACTGTGTATGGATGTTCAAGCCAAATATTTGCCTTCACTCTCGGGCGCAGGGGGCTAGAGTGGTGCCAAACAAAGACCTGAATACGTATGTGATAAAAGACAGGAAGAGCGGGAGAGCGGGAGAGCGAGAGGGAGCTGGACGAGAGATAGATGAGATGAAAGAGGGACAGAGTAGCAGGACTGAGGGTCTCTCACTGTGCAGACCTCAGACACATGGAGCATCGCATTGACAAATAGAGCACTATGATGGATGGCCACTCTTTGCTCTCTATTAATTAGCCGTGTGAACTCTTGTGAACTTTACTCACAGGGTGCTCTGCTTCTTTCAACTCCTCAAGTAAAGCCACACAAGAACATCCCCAGACACAATGTGCTACAAATATGAGAGAAAAGTTTTAACACGGACTATTGTAGTCCCAAATCTTAAATACATGTTAGTGAGAGCCATGATTCATCTTGCCCTGTCAGAAGTCTTTGGAGCGAGAGTGAATATTATTGTTGAATACTTGTGCTTCTGCTACTTTGAATGTCTATCACTGTGCAACCCATTCAAGTATAATCTACCTGTATGCCTAGTTAATTGAAATAAAAATGTATAACGTAGAATTTTATTCATAAAATCAGGACATGTGATTTATCTACCTTACAAAACCTGGAGGCTTTTTCCACTGAGTGACACAGCAGTGGTGCAAAACGTGTATTGTTACTTTACTGGTTAATTCTAGTCCACTAGAAGTAAATGTTTTTTTTGGGTCATCGTTTGGTTGTACATGTATCGTGTATATACAGTACATGCAAACCTAAATGAGTATTTTTTTATCTTTCAGGTGACGAAGGAGACAACTTCTATGTGATTGACCAAGGAGAAGTGGATGTAAGTAGCTTCTATAGACCAGATGATTTATTTAAGTGTACAACTGTAGAAAAGCTTATTCACTGTTATCTGAAAAGATTTCCAGCTCAAACTGTGATACATCTCTATGACAATGCACAGGTTGTATTCCTGTTTTGTCCTTTACACAGTTGAGGTCAGCTCTGATGACAATCAGCGTATAGCTTTGTCTTAGTGAGGCTGAAGTGAGTGGTGGAGTAAAGTGGAAAGATAAAGGGGAGCTGACTGAGAGTTAAACAGGAAGTGGCCTTATCAGCTTACAGAGGCTGGTACACAGGGCACAGACAGAGTAGTGCCACGCTGATACAGGCTGCCCACAGCCAAGAGCAGGGAAATGGAGAAACCCTGGCTGAAGATATTGTTCCTTTAAATATAGCTCCAACAACACGGTTGTTCAAGCAACAAACACGAGGCAATGCAAATGCAGTATTATATGTATGTTTCTTTATTCTAGTTAAATGTAGCCATCAGAAAAGTGCATCACTAAGGGAATTATTTGTTTAAACCAAATAATGTTATTTCATAAAACGTACACACACACACATGCACGCAAGCACACACACACACAGGTCTTCCACACATCCAAATGAAAATAAAACACAAAAAAATGCTGATCCCGTAAAATCTGATGTCCTATTTCAGAGGTCCAGTGTGCTTCTTCTCGCATTATGGCGCTCTGTGGTCAGTTCTGAAAAAATTACACTGGCTCTGAGACAGTGAGTTAGGGGGCTTCCCTCTACAAGCAATAATCTCTTTCTGCAGCTGACCACAGTTAGGCCGAACAACACCCTGATAACTCATGTGAAAAAAGGTACTCACAGAGTTTGTACAACAGAAAGTACAATTTGGGTCTGTTACGCTTCATACTAAAACGTTTGCGAGGACTCATTTGTGTTCTGCAAAGAAAGTTCAAAAGGATCTGTTTATGGTCTGGGTCAGCGGTGGTTAACTGGTCAGAGAGTAAGAGCCACAATCCTCCGGTGTTGTCCTGTGAACAGCCGCGCTATACTAGCCCTGCGAGCTCCAGGGGTCGGACTACCACATTAACATCTTTTAGATCGGTGGTCTAGTAGGAGTATCAGCCCTCCTTCTCAGATCAGATGTAAAGGCAAATATGTCTGCCCAGGTACTTCATATGTTTGGATGACTGCGTTAACCAAGCATTCACCCTTGACCCCTTATCCATAAACACTGTAAATATAATGCAGAACTCTCAAAGTCTGTTTTTAAAGAAAATTCATGTTTATTCTCAAAATGTCTAACCAATTACAAACTAGAATCCCCCTTTCCTCCCAAATATTCGAAATATTGAATACCACCTAAAAAGGGACAATTTATGGGTAACCCGGACCTAGTTCTGGGATAAAATTACTCAAAATTACATAATAATTCAACTACTTATTCCATTGCAGAGAAATCCTGTTCATTGCAGAGAATCCTATTCATCTACATATCTTTAATGATAAATCTTGCATCGCACAGACATCGGCAGCCTCTCAGTCGCAGTTCAGTCCAGCGTGGGGCTTATTTAAGTGCGTAGATGTCTCTCATTAGAGCTGCTATAAATCTGCAGCGATCCCATAAAGATGCCGAGAGCTGACAGCCCTGCCACTGATGTAAACAGTCCTCTGTCTGCAATTACTGACACACATCACTCATTTGTGGGATGGTTTATTTACACAGAATAATGTACGTGTGAATTTCTTATCTTGATGCTCATAAAAAGCTGTTACATGCAGAGAATTAGTGTATATGACAAAAACATATTGTGGCCTGTTTTCTCTTGGCTAATGTTACATACTGTACAACCTGTTCCCATTAGTATGATATCACTTCATCAAATATATATGCATTTATTCTTTGCTAACACACACATATTTTACAATCAACCCAAACCACTACAAAGCAAGCAATCGGAGAATAGTTTGTAATCCTCATTTCGCCCTCTACACAACATTATTCAATCGACTTTTATGGGAATCAAAGTAATCCAAAAGCAGGAAACAAAATACCACTGTCTCATGAAAAGTATCCAGGTAAACCCTTATACAGATGATGTAATTTGGGTGACCTCATCTCTTTGAAGCCAATAAAAGTGCTGAATCCCTGTGGTATATTGTGAACCGAATGCAACGCTGCCAAGAGTCACCGATGGGACCAACCCTTTCTCTCTTTCTCTCTTTCACTGTTATTAAGTCTCTGCGAGTGGATTGTGTGTCGGCGCAGGTGAAATCGTGACAGCCCTAGAGACATTGCCAGCCAGTATCAAGGAGTTATTGTCCAAAAGACCATTGTAGCTGGCCCAAATCGCTTTTAAGAGTCAACCACAAGTCAAAATCAAAGGGAGTGCACTAACAAGACAGGACAACTCAAATAAAAGGGATGGGAGAGGAGGTGAGGGGGATAGAGTGCTTTTAAAGGGTCTTACTTAACGGCTTAGCTTGGATCAAATACTTAGTGAGGAAATCAAACGAGCCGGAAGCTGAGGAGGTTTAGGAACGTATCTGAGGAGACAAAAGGGTTGATGTTTTGATGATGCTTTTTGTCCAGGTGTATGTCAATGGAGAGTGGGTGACCAATATCGGAGAAGGAGGGAGTTTTGGAGAGCTGGCCCTGATCTACGGGACTCCCAGAGCAGCCACGGTGAAGGCCAAGACTGATCTGAAGCTCTGGGGGATCGATCGAGACAGCTACAGACGCATTCTCATGGTACAAATATATTTATGTGTTTTATATGACAAACCAAAGCCTACATCTGGTTTGCAAAGTTATCACAGATGGAATTCATCAAGAAAATCATGGGTTCAGTCCAATGTCGGCTCAGGTCTTTCTGTGTGGAGTTTGTGTATGCTTCTTTAAGTGTCTGGGTGGGTTTCCTCTGGGTGCCCCGGTTTCCTATACCCAGTGTTGTGCGTGAACGAGTTCAAAAGAACGCGTTCATTGAACACGCTCATTTTTTTGTGAACGTTGAACTGAACGCAACACATTTTTAAAAAAAGAACTTGAACGTGAATTAGTTCATTTTATGTGTCATGAACGGCAGACATCTCTATGAACGTTGGAATCTGTTTTCTCTTTTGAAACGCAACGAGAGAATGTTCCTCCCTCCTGTATTCTCGCACTTTTTCCGCCGAAATCTAAAAATTCCTACGGTTTCCACCGTCTGTGAACACACCCCGACTCTGTGTTGCGGTGCGGCGCTGTGAGCTGGTGCTTTTCACACGTGCCCGAGTCGTGATGAAAACACAGGGTGAGTTAGCGACAAAGTTTACACCGTTTACATTTGACATAAAGTATAGACACACGCACTGCAGCGCATTACTGTCTGTAGTTTATGAGCAGAGATGGAGCAACTCCGTTTGGCTCCCATTGAAAACCATGTAAATCTGGTCTGTTTTGTGGTCAAAAGGCTCTCCTCCTGTGGGTGTACAGGAGATATATATACATAGTTCCCACAGACCAATGAATGTCACATGACCTCCTCGGAGACGCCATCTTTGATGGCACGCTGCTGTGTTCGTGCATTCCATTAAACAGAAGAATGAGAATAAATGTAGATATTCAAACGCAAATTGGAAAAAAAGGGCAACTTTTGAGCAAATAATTGTATATTAATACAATGGCACCACAGTTTAACGTGCTACGGACATGTTTTACATATTTGATCAAATTATGCAGCAAAAATTAACAAGCAATGCAAACATTTCTCAAAAACTTTAGATTTAATACCAGTTGGAGCTCCATTTAATTATTTTAATTATATTAACAATTAATTTAATTAATGCTAATGCCACACGGACACTCTGGATTGCTGTTATTGTTTATTTCCGCGTTTTTGACCGTATGTTTTGGTGAATGGTGGGCAACTGATTTTTCCAGGCGTAAAGAGCAGTTTATTTTATGACACAGATCTTTTTACAGAAGCAATGCTGTTTGTGAACATTGTTTTAGCCCACCATAGAACTATTATTATCTATTTAATACATTTACGTTGCCCTCGAGAGCCTCGGACGCGACACCGATCCTCCTCATAATAAAGTAATCTAACGCTAAATAATGAAACTCTCAAGTTACCAGCTATCAGCATACACAAGTTAGTACTGAGTAAATTACGTCTGTCAACACATTATAAGATACGATACGCACCTGACACAAAGTGCTCCGAGCATATTCTTGCGTGTTTTGAGGGAGTTTCTTGCCTGTTTATCTTCGCAAGCCATAACCTCCGTGGTTGTTCTGACAAAAGCTTAGTCTTCTCACATTCATGAAGTCTAATGATGGGTATACTGTAAAATCCAAGTTTAACGGAACCTCCGGCACGATTTGAACATCCATTGACCCAGCAGGAGATGACCATTTTCAACTTTATCACGACATTAACACGTTTCAGCTTCTTTTTCTATTGTTTTGCCCACAGCATGCCAATACAAATGTCGCCGGGTCGGCAAATCCCCGTATGTAGTGACGTCATGTGGGAACTATGTATATACATATATATATATATATATATATATATACATGTACTGTTGTACGTATATATTTATATATATATATATATATATATATATTTATATTATAGCTCGTAGTGTGAAAAAAAGTATTTGACTATTTCACAAAAAAAGTAAAATGAACTGAACTTTGAACTAGTTCAGAATTAAAATTGTGAACTTTGAACGTGAACTGTTCACTTTGAGCATGTATGAACTGAACTTGAACTAGTTCAGAAAAGTTGTGAACTGGTACAACACTGCCTATACCACACAAACCATGCACCATATATACAATCCTCCAGCTCTGGTAGTCCTGACCAAGCCGACTATCAACTGGAGATGAGCCCTGAGCGCTGCTTGTTCTCCTCCTGAGATGGATGATGGATGGATTTTCCCTACGGGGAAAATAAAGTATAGCTTAAACTTACGATAGCTTTCTAGTTTGACATATTTTTTTCTTATACAAAGAACCACAGCCCACAGCTTTATCTGCATGTTTCTTTTGTTATCATTTCTTTTGCACTCTGCATTCATCAAAACAATAATACTAATTTATCTTCCAATCTTCCACCTTCATTTATTTGAATTTTCTGTATAAATTATCTCAGGATTCCATAACTTTACGCAATGCTCTACCTCCTGCCATCTCATTGTTAAAAATATTACTAGTAAGCATAATAAAAATATTCTTTAGTGCTCTACTTCATTCTTATCACTTACTTGGCTTCAATATATTCTCCCACTCTACCTCTTAGCACTCTTTAAATGCTTAATAGTACAGAAGCCTCCTGAGTGCTTACTCCCAGTATAATTCTGCATACAGGGAGTTGGTTGACCTGGGGTCAGCCTTAAATATCTGCCCTCACACTTGCTGCTGGAGCTTATCTTTGTGGAATGTCTAAATGTTTAAACTGGAAACACAAGGTCCTCTGCCCTGGCTGTCATCCTTTTTCACAACACACATTTTGGGCGCTGGAGGAATAACTTATTACTGGCTGCGTGACTCTTTGGAGGTCTCCATCGCTAACAAAATACTTCCTCTAATGCTCTTTGCGGCTTATGCCATATATAATATACGTTTACGTTAATCTGCCTCATGCATGTGGTTACTTACCAGTGAACAGTTCTGCCCTATGTCAAGTGTTGAAGTTGGCACTGCTTCTCTCAGCTTGTGTCACTGTGAGAGCGCATACTTCAATCCTCTTTATAAAGCAATGTCTTTTAGCTCACATGCTGTTTTCAGAATCAGCAGCAGCAGCAGCAGAGGCAGGCAGGGAGACAGGGTGAAGTGGAATTCAATTATGTGAAGCTGTATTTAATTATTGCTGTCAATGATTTGTAAAGCTGTATTTATAATGTGTGGTATTCTGGCAGCAGCGCCGGCCAACATAACGAGCCGTCTGTGTGTCTAAGTGTATGTGTCTTTCCCCGCTCCAATTATGCACAGAGGCTCAGTCTTCCGCGGCTGAGGACAAGGGAAGACGGGGCGGGCTGAGTCCTCCGAGCATTTGTTCATTTAGTCATTGAGCTGGTCCCAAGCCCGGATAGGGTGACCGTCTGTCTGTCATCCTGCATCTGTGTAATTGGAGAATTATCATTAGCTCTGCATTGTGCTTTCAAAAGTGCATCAAAAACAGAACATACAGGCATAAAGTTATTGACTTATTTGACCCTTTTATTAATTTTGTTTCCCTTTAACATTGGAAACAAGCTTCATTCGGCTAGGTTCCAAATTATATATGTCAAGAGATAAGCCCTCAGTCTCCACGGTAGCTGAGTGGTTAGCACTCTCACTTCTTAAGAAGAAGGTCCTAAGTTTGAATCCTGGTCAGAATAGGACCTTTCAAAGTCGAGTTTTCATGTTCTCCCCGTGTAGGTTTCCTTTGGGTGCTCTCGTTTCCCCTACCCTTAAGATCATCTATATTAGGTAGAATCCTCCAGCTCAGGTCGTCCTGACCAAGCCAAGCATTAACATTTGGAGATGGGCCCAGGCGACCACTGCTCCTGACAGAGGCCCTCGTGGCCCTGCAGGATAGGTCAAATGCAGAAGACTAATTTTCCTAACAGACATTAAAGTATATATACAGTATACCTTTATTGACCCTATAGAAAATAAAGCATTAATTTATATAAATATGCTTTCTAATGTACTGTATGAAAAAGTACATTATAACAAACATCATATAAATAGCGCAAACCAAACCTTTTCATCCTCCTTTACATGCAGAGGTCAGCCCTAGGTTAGGTAGGTCAGTTTACATATGACTTCTTCTGTGTGATAAAATTGCCAGAAGTAACTGAATATGTTATATTTAGGAATAATAGTGAATTCATTCATTCAGAAACTAGCATTGTGTCTATTTTTGAGGTCATTATGCCATCATCTTCAGGGAGGTCCATCACAAACCAAATCCTCTCATCTTCATTGTATGGTGTTCTTATTAACAAACAAAACACACAATGGCTGCTTTCCGACAATCAACAATAGAAAGATAAGATGACGTACATCCCCTTTATTTGCTTCCAAAAACCCACTTTGGGATCATTTCTGTGCAATGTGTGCATCCATCACTGGTACAATACTTGCATTGTTATGTCATGTTGATATCTCAGCACACGGCTAAGCTATTAACAAGGTGACAGACCACATTCGACAAACTCAAGCCGCGATGAAGGAAGAAGAGACTAAACGATAGCCAAAATGCGGCGGGTTTTAGATGTTGGAGGTGTGCGTATGTGGCGTTGGCCCGAGATGAAGGTGATGTAGATGGGGCGTGAGATGTGGTTGGTTTAGCCTGGCTTCGTTCCACACCTCAAGCTGCTTTGATGCTTCTACCTCAAAGACAAGAAGCAGACAAAGAGGCTAGTTCATCCTTAACCACGGGAGGACAGGAGTAGGGGAGGTACAGACATAGAAAAAAGCAAGCCCTCCAATGTCGACTAACAAAAGACAGATGCAAAGAACGTGTTGGACAAAAATCACAGGAGATTTCTGAATTTTTGCAAACACTCATTCTGCTGTGTCAGTCACATACTCTTCTAATCCGGCAGCATAAATCTTGTGTGTAATGTAATGCAGTAAGCCCATAAGCCCAGAGAGCCTATCTAAGGAGCCCTATGGGGAGGTGAATGGGAAAGTGCGCTTGTACAGTAGTTGAACATACATGTGGGAGTTTGTATGTGTAGTCTTAATGGGTATTAGCATTTGTTTCTGCAGAAACAGCAGCGATTCTTAAGTGGAAGAATTCAAAACAGACTCCACACTTGACTGTATAGACTGAGAGGCTTTTACCCAGGAGGGAGGCAATGCGCTCTAGAATTCCTTTAATCAAGTTGTTTACGATTCCAAGATTGACATTGGCTCACTTGGGAACTTTTTCTACTGTTTTAAGACAAAATGTGAAATTGTATGAAATTAGAGACAGCAGCAGCAGCAGCAGGCACTTAAGACACCCCAAGCCTCGATATATCATTTCCATATGCAACACTGCACTCTGGCTCTCTGTCTGTTCTCTGCGTTGTCTTTTTATGTCGCCGCTGTAAAAGTGCAGCTGAAAAAGAATAGTATTGCAGAAGGGGTCCTGGGGGTTTAGGCTTGTCATGAAGCACCTGATGGTCCTGACAGAGGAGCAGAGGGAAAGTCCCGCCTGCTGGGTGGGACAGGCCACACGCACTCACATCTCCTGCACAATTACACACGGCTTTCTCTCATTCAGCGATGACCCCTTGAACTTCAGTAATTACATGGCACCCACGGTTACAAATTATGTTACATCTTTTATGTGAAGGGTTTTATATGAATGTGATAATTGTGCCCCCAGGCAGCAAATGATGACATAAAATGCCGTTTCATACTGCATTTTCTCTGATCCAAATATAGATGAGTTACACTTGGGTGTTTACTCACCCAGGCAAATATGTTAATGTTTTTGCCCATATTTTTAAGATTATGTTGAGTGACACAATTTATTCCATCCATCCATTTTCATCCCTTTAATTCATTCCTGGGTCAGGGGGTGGCAGTCAGAGCTGCACCCAATTCACAGCACCAGCCCCTCACTGATCCTACTGTAGGTGGTGGGTCCACAGGAGGATGGCTGCTCTTCTCTGCTCTTAGCGGCCATAGTCTTTCAGTGAGGGCTTCAGGCAAAGAGGGATTAAGTGTCTTGCCCAGGGACACAATGACAGTACAGACATCAGTGAGAGTAGGTCTCGTGGGGGGATCAATCCCATGACCGTCAGGCCCGAAGGCCAATGCTCTGCCAACTGAGCCACTGTCGCCCCCAACGACATTTATTGTCAAATACATTGAAATTATAATGACAACAGAAACACCCAAACTCTAATTAGAAGTTCCCATCCCACAGTTCTCATTAGTCTGTATTTCCCCTTTAACATCTATAGTTGGACAGTTGTGGATGAGGTTGCTGCTCTTCTTGGCAAAAAGTCATTACTTGTAAATTCCTGGGCGTTTCAGATTTCCCCAGAAAGATCTTAAAACTTGAAAATAGAAAACATGGTTGTTTTTAAATAAATTACTTCAAACAGCCAGTAAAGAGTGTAAAGAAACTTGTATAATCATTCATAATCTTCTGAATCTGAGTATGTAAATTTTCAAGAACAACTGTATAATTATATGTACTTTTACAGACTGTAGACATTTAAACATTTCTATTTACTAATAATTTTCTTTCTTCACTATATTGAGAACATTCTCTCATGGGCTACATGGAAGTCTCTTACCCAAGGACGCAATGAACCTGTTCAGACTGACACCAAGCCACTACCTCAGATTCTTGGGGCAAAGATAGTCTGAATACATTGAATTAGCTTTTACCTATGCACACAATAATCTACAAATGTTTTTTGTACACACCAACGCAGTCCTTTTTGTCTTGCTCTAACACGTATTGTTTTGTGTCTTTCAGGGAAGCACGCTCCGGAAGAGAAAGATGTACGAAGAGTTCCTCAGCAAAGTCTCCATCTTGGGTACATCAACTCGTAATATATATATTTTTTCCCACAAATTAGCCGTAGCATGAGCGGCCTGGCACGTGTGCGCTCGGTGGCGGGTCGAGGAGTTCAGAGCGAAGACAAATCTCTGCATATACTGTAGATTAGCCCACATAAACAGGGGCGCACGTTGTTTGACCAGATCAGCGGTCTGGTCCAGTTCTAATCTGGTGGAAAACATTTCATACCCAACAGGTCACACTTTGCACTGTCATTACAACAGGAACATAAGAGGGCTAAGTTAATCTTCCCTGTCCCTGGAATTTGGATAATGGCAAAGCTATACAGGGCACTCACTTTGTTAGCGCTGGTGAATGAAAGTTCCAAACCAGCTGCAATTAGAGCTGACATCCCGCCTCTTCCACTTGATGGTTTGTGTGTGGTGTATAGAATCAGGCCGTGCCCCCTGTACAGAGTTATTAGCTGGCTGAGTAAACACATACACTCAATTGAGGTCTTAGCTGGTCTCTTTTCATTCTCCTTCACTCTTTCTCAAAACCTTGTCGAGGCCTGTATGAATACTCCCTAGCAGCGCTCCGACTCATTTTTCTTTCTGTCACTTGCCTTCATTCTCAGGGGAAGAAGGTTCGGGGCGGGGTGTTGCATTTTGTTTGTCTTTGATTTTGGAGATAACCGTAAAATAGGGTACGAGCCCTTGAAGTTGGTGCGGTCAAGGAGGGCAAAACAACAAGGGTCGAGAGTTGAGAGAGTTGAAACGGTGAAAGAGACATGCTGGGTCACAATGCTGAAATGTTAAACTGGATTTCGAATACCAATGAATAGACTCACTTTATTGTCAATAACAATTAAGTGATGCTTTAAAATGCTTTAATTTAATTTCAAAGACTGTCACAATTTCATAGAAAATCTATAATTTTGTCTTTGATGAAGTTTACCCTGACAGAATATATGCTTTCATATGTGGTGGTGGGCTCACAAGTTGGCACAAACTGGTTTGAATGTCTACTTAATGGGATTTATCATGGATCTAATATAATATCTGTAAAGGGTGTTACTAGCTTATAATTGTCCCACCAATGGGCACAGGGGGTGCCCACAGTACTGTAAAATAAATTCACGTGGGCTACCTAGAAAAATGTCCCGTAGAACTCAACGTAAACTAAAACAGCTCAACCTCAGAACCTACAGCTTTTATAAAGGTCGGATTTTGTGGGTATTTTAGTGTCGCTGAATATTTTTTTCCTGTTAAGTCCTTTGGTTTTCTTTAGAGCAACAAACTCTGCTTGTTTTCTTCCCGCTCTAGCTCCGCTCTGATCAGCAGCTCCGATTGGTCAAAGCGTGGCCGAGCCCCTCTGTGCATGTGCATGAGAGCCACACACGCGTATTTGGCGCAAAGCATCATGGAATCTCGTCCACTGCGCAGAACCGGGAGGACCAGACAATGCCCAAATATGAGCAAAATCTGCTAATCTTCCGGTCCCCATGGCTGTCCCATGCGCTACTGAGCACAAGCCATTCATTTGAATATGGACGCCATCTTGGATCACCAGGGCTTGGGATTGATATTTTGACATCAATTGACAGTGATGTGGGAATACATTGGATCTAAAATATTTTTCAGATATCTTCTGCATTAAATACCAAACTACAAAAGTGCACTTAATTGAAAGATTGAACCTGCATTTTTTTTTGAAAGGGTAATCGACTACTATGGTTTGGACAATAAACAAATAACTCAATAGTTAGATAATACTTTTCTGATACATTTTCCAATATATTGCTCACGCCTATAGATATTAAGATTATTTGGTTTATAAATACATATAATACAAATTTATATCTCATACTTTAATCTGCAAACCTGAATCAATGTATGCACACTGAATATTTTGTAGTAAACTCCTTGTTGTAGCTAAAGTCGGGAAAGCGGACACTCAGCCCATTTGCGCAGCTCGTGTTACCTGGCTCTCCGTTCAGGATCACCTCAATGGGAGCCAGCCTTCAGCCAGACAGAGGACATCCATCTGGGGATGGGGGGGTTAGCAGACACTCCGGCCCCAAAGAAGGGGACACTGGACACCTCAGCACTACCACGCTTCACCTTATTTAATCCTAAAACACATAAAACACACTCTAAGATCGGTTACTAAGCACTTCCGGAGACAACACGACGACACCGAGAGATTTGTGAGAGTCTTGCGTCTTAACCAAATCAAAACATTGAATCGTGGACTAGACAAAGCTGAGCCGGGGCGAGGAGACAGGAAGCTTATGAAGACTTGTGTGTGGCTATCTTTTCACTATAAATAACATATAGTTCAGATGGTCCTTAAATGTTTCTGCGGGTTGGAGCTTTATGCACAGTGAAGATGTGTGGCTGTCTGTGTTTTTGGTCTCAGCACGAATACCAACAGCTTCTAGAAATATCTGGGACTTGAACCACGTCACTGTACATGTGGTCGGCCGGCTGGAAAGACAGCTGTCTCCACAAGCCCAGCTAAAATATGCATCAAGAGATTGCTTGTCGAAGAGAGATTCCATTAGAAATCCCTTCTTATAGTCACATACCCACTCAGAGAAAATATTAACAATTAGGATTTTACATATGAATGTGTATTATTTTACACTCTAAAAGGACATCATTGTTTCTCTCCTGCTTTATACCAACAAAATCAATGGTGTCAGTTGATTACTTTGAATGGATTTTTTGGAACACAATAACGTCAAAGTAACAGAACCATTTAAAGCCTTTTTATTGTAATGTGGCAAAATCAAGGTCTAAAATGTTTTACAGCCATTCACAATGGGCTCGTTGGTTTGAGGTTTCACAAAAAGACAGACTCGGCTGTGGATGGACTTCCCAAAATAGAGCTTAGTTTTGTGGGTCCATCTCCTGGTGATGAAGGGCTGTTGTCTGTTTGCCGCAGTCACTGTTGAAGGACTGGATCAGACTAAAGTTCAGCAGCAGTTTGCCATGTTTCACACACCACATCCGATCATATGCACACGCTCTGTTCTAATGGTTCACACAAAGCCACAGGAAATGAATATGTTTAAAAGTGTTTGTGTTTTTCTTGTGCAGAGTCGCTGGATAAATGGGAGCGCTTGACTGTGGCCGATGCTTTGGAGCCAGTGCAGTTTGAGGACGGAGAGAAGATAGTGGTGCAAGGAGATCCTGGAGATGACTTCTTTATTATCACAGAGGTAATCTACTGTTTTTGTGAATATGTGATGGTAAGCGTGGCATTTATATAACATCTAATTCATTATTCGTTGATTCCAAACATGGCGGTAGTAAGCTATAGTATTTTAGTTGAATGTCTACTTCAAGCCTTGATACTGAATAAAAGTATCACTGATTGGAAGATTTAAATAGATACTAAAGCTTATACTCTCTAAGATCAGATCAGATAAGATAGACTTTATGGATCTCACAATGGAGAAAGTCAGTTTGAGGAATAAACATCAAGACATGCAGCGTAATAATACTTCCGTGCTCCTTTATGACAGTTATTCTGAACAGCAAAGAGCTAACACATTTCTTTTTAGTCCCACCCTAAGAAAAGCTAGCGATCGACCAAAACGTTTTAACAGGAAACAACAAAAACAGTGCATCTACCATATAGTATATAATATTATTTCCATGTTTAGATTGTCAGAGCTGCTTCTGTCTCGTCCCGCCAGCGTCTCGGGCTGAGACCACTCTAATTGCCCCATCACTGTGGGTCAGCTCAGCTTCATAAAGGCCCCCTGCCTTCACTTACAATGTTGATTAATCCCACACTAACTCATCTTTCAATGTCAAGATACGATGTAGGTCAAGCTGACTTTTGTTTTATCTTTTTTCCCAGACTTTGTGGTCACTTTTTGGTTTTCCCATTGTCTGTTTCTATGGAGAATCTAATACTATCAAGGGTTATTACAACAGCTAAGGATTTCCCATAGAACATCTCAACTGAGTGTGCTGTAATACTTAAACATTCCTAAAATATTTATAGACTGCAAATATCTCTCTGTAAATATCTCTCCTTGACCAGCAGAGTCTAAATTTGAAGCAGCAGTGAACCTCCCTGGTGGCGGAAGAAATCCCGTGAAAACCAGTTTGTCAGAGCACGGAATGATACCCACAGGATTTCCATCCATCCATCCATTTTCTTCCCCTTAATCCATTTCTGGGTCAGGGGGGTGGCAGTCAGAGCTGCACCCAGTACACAGAGCACCAGCCCCACAGGATTTATCCTGAGTCATTGTTAGTAGTAATTAAGTGATCTTTATTTATATAGCGCATTTTACAGAGCTTTACAGCTTTAAACTTAGGCCTTACAGCTTTAAACTTAGGCCTCATCTTGACCCGATACTGTGTTGAGATTGGCAGCCTCCCAATAGTTGGTCTATCCCAGGGCAGCTACGGCTACAGCAGTAGTTCATCATCACTGTGTATGGAGTTAATGAATCAAACTAAAAGCGGTTGATAAAATCTATGCATTATTATGGAGTTATAACATTAGCACTGTTTATTTATGTATTTATTTAAATTGTGGACATGACATCACATAATACAACTACATTTCAAATAATTGCAGTCTTGTCACACAAATGAAAAGGAGCAGAAAGAAGAAAATAAATCTTATGTTGCCTACCCCTTTCTTAAAACATGTACAAATTAAATTATAAATAAATAAGAAATATGGTTGAACTGAATGCAAATGACATGCACAGGCAGAAGATGCATCAAAGTGCTATTTTCCCCCATACATTTTTCATGATGCAATCTCATACAACTTCAGCAGATCCACGCTGCTTCTGTTCAATCTTGGCGTTTCCCCTTTTTGCGCCTGAGTCAGTTTCGGTGTCAGAGCGGCAGCAGGGCCCGACTTTCCCAGAGCGCGGAATGTGCATCGGCCACTTTCACATGGGGTCGAAGAGCCAGCCTCCCGGGAGGCTGAGGCGGAGCAGCCATGAGTCACACAGGCCAGCAGCAGAGAATGATGGGAGAAAGGAGATTTGGGGGACTTTTTCTGCCACATCCGAGCCTCTTAATCTTCTCCATGTCAAAAACTGCAATTAAGATGTATGCAAAAAGATGAGTCAACATAGATGGAGCTGTTTCTGTGGTGGTAAAATAACTAGATCTTCTGGATCATTTGTTTTAGTTCAAATGGTTTTCTTTATTTATTTCTTAGTTTTCAACAACATCAAAAAATGCAAACAAATTTCTCATTGGTATTTTATAAAGTGACAATTTCAAGACCGAAAGGGTTTAGGCTGAACTTAAGTATACCATTCATTCATTTCGGGTCGCCTATTCCAAACATCATGCAGGAAGAAGCTAATCCGCAAGTTCTGAAATAGAAGTATAAACAACATATTACAAATACACATGAATACACAACATATTTTGACTGTACGAGTATGTACATACATCAACAAATACACTATCAATCAACTTCCATCAACTTTAATTTGTGGAGCGCCTTTCCTACACAATGCAGCACAAAGCACCTTACAACCCATATCACATCAAGCATAAATCAAAAATACAATTAAAATCCCAAAGTGCATTCAAAATACACAATAAAACTAAAAACATGACATCACACTTGGGATTTAAAATTATAAATACTGTAGCCAGAGTGGACTAAAAAGTTCTATGCAGCTTAAAAAAACAGTTTTTAACCTAGACTTGCCAGAGTAGACGCCTGTCCCGCATTCTCAGGAAGACTGTTCTTAAAGTGTAATAATAAGACCTCACTGACCGTGACACACCTATTGATAATGACAATATATATATAATAATATAATAATATATATATTTTATTGATGTATTAAATAAACTCTCCCTTTATAATGTATGGTCACCAGTGATGGGAATAACGGCGTTACTAGTAACGGCGTTACTAACGCCGTTACTTTTTTCAGTAACGAGTAATCTAACTAATTACTTTGACTGTAACTATAACGCCGTTAGCATTTCCGACATCCCGTTACTGCGCGTTACTCAAGACGCACAGTGAACTTCTCTTTTTACTTCGTGATAGGACTCGTGCGCGTGTTGTCATGAGAGAAGGGAGGATGAGAAAACCTCTCAGCAATTATTGGCTGATGTAAAACATATTTCCTCTACAATCTACATGTCTACAGTTGAGAGGATGGTCATAAATTGTGTTTTTGAAACAAATGGGTCTTAATCACACTCTACCACGGCTTGTATCACCGTGAGGGCTCAGAGGAGCGCATGTGAGCGCAGAAGTTGGCTGCATACAATTCCATCGATAAGCTCCTTTCTCCTCCTGGTTTATCTGCTAAGGACAGCAACAGGTTTGGCTAACATACATATGACATATTTAAGATCATTTAAAATGCACTTAGGGTAATTTTTCAATGACTATAGGAATGATAAGAAAGAGAGGTGAAGTGTAAGACGGTTGCTTTTAGAAATCGGATGCACACAGCTGCAGCTAGCAAAACAGAGTAGTTTATGGAGGACACACGCGTTTTGTTTTGCTTTTTAAAACTCATTGGACTCATTTCCAAATGGAGGATTACATATCTACGCTCAAACTATTATCTGGACTTAAACATGGAACTGGTCTGAAGCGAAGTGGTCTGTGCAGGTCATTTATAAGGTAAGACCCATAACTCTTAGTTTTGCGTTTTGTATGAACAAACAATGCGGGCATGAAACGTATTCTGCTGTAGCCAAACAAATAAGCCGCTCTCTAGGTCCAGTTGATTTCTATGATATATATGTTCATCTGATTGGGCTGAAGTCAGTGCTTCACCGGTGTTTCCACATTCACAGTGTTGGTGTTGGTGTTTAGTGCTTACAGCACAGAGAGAGATGAAGAGTGAACAGGACTTCAGCGGCAAAACAGCCTTTTCTAGATGGAAATATTGGCAATATTTCAGACTCACTGAGGTTAAAGGTAAAAATGCGCACGTCGGGTGCACATTATGTTCCAGAACAAAACGAAAAAGTAACGCAATAGTTACTTTTACTGGTAACTAGTTACTTTTATAGTGGAGTAACTCCGTTAGTAACTCAGTTACTTTTTGGGAGAAGTAACTAGTAACTATAACTAATTACTTTTTCAAAGTAACGTGCCCAACACTGATGGTCACATATCGAGAGATTCACTACCGACCCCTCCCTCCCCACTTTTTTGTTGTTGTTAGAATAATCATTGACGTCCTACACCAGAGCGTTTGTTGTGGGTATCTCTGAAGGAAAGTGCCCAAAAGAAACAGGAAGCAGATAATTAAAACATCAATATATCTTTTTCCCCTTCTGACCTTTGTACCCCGAGGCCACTAAACTGAAGAGCCACTGGGGGCAAGCTTTATAGTCTTTTATAAGCTTCCTTCATATCTGTCCGAGTATCCGTCATTTAGCTAATGGAGTATTCAAATTTTACACAAATTTATCTTCCATAATGTTACAACCACTCACACGGAGCCCGGTCATAAACTTTAGAATGGATTAACACTCTGCTGTCTCCGGAGAATCCCCAAATTCGCCCCGTGTAGTGAGAGATGAGAAAGTGGCTGTTGTCTTTAGTGTTTTCTATAAGCAGAGTCTTTGTGTGTGTGAGTGACAAGGTGCAGACACAGGCGGTGCTGGGTGGCCGTGGGCACAGATATCACCTTTCTCTGCCTTTCTGTCTCCCGCTTTCATTTGTCTGTTGTGGATTTTGTGTTTGTTCCTCTACAATTCACAGCTTGTACCATAATACTCCCACAACTGTCTCTTCAGTACACTTTGTTTTTGGAAAGAGAGTTTTTGAAGCTCTATGCAAGAGGCTTTAAACCCAAACTACTGCTGCTGCTAATGATTATTATTATTATTTTAGACTGCATTGGGCTCAAACATCAAAAGATTTTTCCCCTGCATTTGATGTGCGCTGACATGCTTGCAATACCACCCCGGGCCGATGGGGGTGGACCCGGAATAAGAATTAGCCAATGCTAACATATAGCATCTCTCGAAAACATCTTACAGGTCCAAAAGTTTGCTCTTGGCCCAAAGCTGCGTTCCACATGTGTGTCAATGCTGAGGGGAGTGAATTTTTTTGGACCAGTCTAGTTTAGTCACTCGTTTAAATGAATGGGCCTCGTGCCGGCTGACGAAAGCGCAGATGCGTTTTTTCACATTTTCCAGCCTCGGCGGCCATTTTGAAACTGCCCATAGACCGCGGAAGTTGTGGCACATTAGTTAGAATGTGCATTTGACCCATCTTTCAAAAATGTCTCCTAACAATTTAGTGCCCAGACACCAATCTTCAGATGCGAGCTGTCGGTCAAGAGTGGGCAGAGAATAAGCATGCTTAAGGCAAGGCAAGGCAAGTTTATTTGTATAGCACAATTCATACTGAAGGGAACTCAAAGTGCTGAACAGACCAAGATAGCATTAACATTATCAATAATCACAGTACATTAAAAAGAAAGATAAAAATATAAAACCCCTCGGGGAAATCCTCCTATATACCTTTGAGGCTTGTAAACAAATCCTTGCTTTCCCCGAATATGGATCATTATTTATAGACATTTTTGGACCACAGGGCTTTCTGTAAACCTGTTGATTAAAGCACCAACTTTTTAAATCCAGCTAAAATCCTTAGTTCAGTGCACGTATTAGTCAGACAGAAAAGTGCAAAAGACGAGATCACTTTCACTCAGCCAATCAGCTCTCATCCCAAATAGTCATACTGAGACTCTCTCCTGCAAGTACGCAAGAGAGAAATCCTGTTCTCTACTAAGCTCGAGACAGCATGTGGTCAGCATGTGTGTTACTTTTACAAGACTCTTTCTGTGGGGACAAACAAAATGTGACTTTGCCGTGCTATAGTCACTTACGCTAAACTCAGGGGTTTTTGTTCTTAAGTCTGGCTCCTTCATTGTGTTAAAGTTGGAGATTTTAGACTTCTTTTATTTATAATGCTAAACATAGAGATTTTAAACTGCTTTTTTATGCTAAAGTGAGAGATTTTTATTTTATTTTATATTTGATTCATACTGTCTGTGACTTGTAATGCAACACTGAAATTCCCCCACTGTGGGACGAGTAAAGGATCTAATAATGTTGTACATTACCTTCACTGCACATAAGATACCCTACACCGTTGTTTCACTTTTTAACATGTTGTCGCACATTTTCTGTCTTTTGCTCACCCTGAGTGATTGATGCCAACAGTAACAATAAAGTTTATCTTATATAATCTATATATAAATATCAATATCATAATGTAATCTTTAAGTTTTAAGTTAATTTTAAGTTTCATATATTAAGGACAATGTGCAGTTACATTAAAAAAGATTCAGCACCATCTGTAGTTCTTGACAATACAATCATATAACTTACATATTAAAATACAGTTCAATAAAAAGTTACCAACTTAGTAACAATCCCAAGTCACAATGTGCAGGATAACATATAATAAACATTTAGCAGCAAATGGAAAATGTGCAAATTACTGGTACACATATGATGCAATACAAAGTTACAGGACAGTATTTAGCAGTGGTATAGAAAGTGTGGCACAATTTTCAAACAAATAAAAAACACTGGCTGTCTTCAATCATTGACATATGTAATTCCATTCCGAGTGCGTCCTCTTTAACATGAAAAGCGTACAGACAGTAGTAAATGTGCAGTGTTGGTCATGGGCCAATCTCTAGTCACCTCTCGTCCCTTTGATCCATGCATCTCCTATTCTTCAAGTGCAGGGAAACTCCTCGTCGAGATTGCTCTGTAAAGAGGATTTCCAGTGTTTATGTAGGAGATGCCCGTGGGATGGCACAGTCTGATGATTATCTGGACCACACCGGATCAAGCCTCTACTGTACCTGACAGGGCTGCACTGTCTCACTCTCTTTGTTTGCACTTGAATGGAACGTTGTTACCCCCAGAGACGCACAGTATGGCCCGTTCCTGTCTCCCCCAATCACTTTTCAGTTATAAGGTCACAAACTCACTGCTAAACATTGCATTAAAGGGGATGTTGGCAACTTAAATTGTGTCTCATTTTTAAAAGAACGTACATTTCTGACTATGGGACCCTGTTGTGCTATTACATACAGTAAGTACAGTGGGGCAAAAAAGTATTTAGTCAGCCACCAATTGTGCAAGTTCTCCCACTTAAAATAATGACAGAGATCTGTAATTTTCATCAAAAAATACTTTTTTGCCCCACTGTATCTTTCAGCAAGAAGGTCCTGGGTTGGATTCTACCTACTGGCCTTTCTGTGTGCAATTTGCATGTTCTAACCCTGTATCTGCGTAGGGTTTCTCCTGGTGCTCCGGTTTCCCCTACCACTAAAAACCTGTACAATAGGTCTGGCATGCGCCTCATTTACTGGCGACCCCTGCTCAGTGTGGAGAGGGAGACAAATGCCATAGTCTGTGAAAGGCGCTATATAGATAAAGATGATGTACTTACTTACTTCCTTAAAATAGTCCCTCCTCTTACGTAACTACGACCAGTAAGATTTGCTGGAGGAGAATAGTTAAACCAAAGATTTGAATGAAGTAGCTGACATTTGCTGTAATACAGGGTGTAGCATGCTGAGTTTACAAACTTTGTAAACAAGTTTACAAAGTTCTAGTTGATTATGTTCCATTCAGTTCACACAGTGACAGTTTATTTTCAATTATTAATTTCACCTAAAAAGACCCCGTGCTTTTTACCTGAGTCCATGTTTGCCGACATCAAAGTGAAGTCACTGTACGGGGCCGCGCCGGGTGCTCATTAACAGTGATCACAGCCACATTGTATTATTGGTTTGGTCAGCACGAGGAAGGAGCCAAAGAAGGATTAGCGACAGTGAGAAGGAGGGCAGGCAAGAAGTCAAGTATGTTTTGTGACATTTGAGTCAAGCTCCAGTACACACAGCCTATTTCTACTGTTTCAACCACTCCTGGTCAACAACAGGGACATTCATTATTCACATTATTTATATCTATTGTCAATTTAAAATGTTGCAGTGAAGTTGTATGTACTAATTACATTAGGCATTCTCTTTCATACTTATATATATATATATATATATATATAATAATTTAATAATACATACTGAGTATAATATAAATACCACAAGGATGTTCTCATGCACACTTTTACATAGGTGCAACATTAGAGTTCCCTTATTTCTGTAATTAAACTTGAAATGTCAAACTAATACATGATATTGACACATTACACACAAAGTGACATATGTCAAGCCTTTTGTTATTATTATTATATTAATATATTGATGATTATTATACTGATGATTATGGGTTACAGTCAAACTATTAGAATATTCTGGGATGTTTTATTTGGATTTGTGAGACAATTATAAACGTTCTAACACTTAAAGGCTTACTTTGTAATAGATTTGTCGTGTACGACTTAGAGCGTTCTTTTAAGATAAAAAATATAAAGAAGCTAATGTTTCAGAGGTATATATATGTATATGTCAGGTAATTAAGCAGTACGTGCTTTCTTTACATGTTTTTGTCTTATTAAAAGAACCTTCCAAGCCTTAAACATAAGACGACAAAATGAACTTTTTTACATGTTGTCATATACGAGTGAATGGACTTTTGAACAATACTCTTTTCAAGTTTCACCCTGATACTACTAAAGCACCCTTTACAGTATATTTGGGGACATTTTGAGTTTCTTTGTACAGTGTACAGTAATAATCCACTCCACCACCCACACTTCATCATTTTGACTTCATCAGTACTTATTCCATTTGTGTTAAAGGGATAATCTGGGTCATTTCTTTGGCCAAGTTACACACAGAGATTTTGTATTTCCGATTGAGTTTTTGTTCCCACAGAACTCTGGAACATTTGACTGCGTTGTTTTCCTGATGTAACAAAACAGGTGTTTGTTGGATGGAAAGCTAAATCCTGTGCACCTGTGCCCTTATGAAGCAGAGGAATTCTGCCTCTGCCCTAATCCCCCTGATGATTTTCAGAGCCTTTTGGAATAGCCCTCTGTGACCCGTCCCACCCCACGCTCATCTCCTCGTTAACTCTGGGTCTCTGTCTCTCGTTTGTTTCAGGGGATTGCCTCAGTTCTGCAGCGCCGCTCGGACAACGAGGAGTATGTGGAAGTCGGACGCCTGGGGCCATCCGACTATTTTGGTGCGTGTCCCGTCTTGGAATGACCTCCTAAAACTGTGTCGTTGGGGCTAGTTCAATGTCCAACACGTGATTTACAAACATAGCAATAACACATACTATACATGCATAATATTACATTTCTATCCCAACAAATTTAGTTTTTTTTATATTACGTTTATGACTAATTATTCAGTTGGGACAGATTCTGATTGGATTCTTGTGGATTGAAACTCAAATCCAAAATCAACAAGTCTATTCTCAAATTCAAGTAGAACCCCAAATCCAATCAGAATCCACCAAATCTTATTACAAAACATATGAGATGCCAGACCCTGTTTTTTCCTGTTTTGAATTTTGGCCCTAATGGTTTATTCTTCATGCGACAGTAGCTCAGTTGGTAGAGCATTGGCCTTTGGGCCTGAAGGTCGTGGGTTCGAGCCCACCACAAGACCTACTTCACGACTCCCACTGATGGCAAGGCAAGGCAAGGCAAGGCAAGGCAAGGCAAGGCAAGGCAAGGCAAGGCAAGGCAAGGCAAGGCAAGGCAAGGCAAGTTTATTTGTATAGCACAATTCATACACAAGGCAACTCAAAGTGCTGAACAAGATGCATTAAAATCATAAATAATTACAGAACATTAAAACGAAAGATAAAAATATAAAATCCCTCAGTTGTATGCACAGCTAAACAGAACCGTCTTTAACCTGGTTTTAAACATTGTCAGAGAGGAGGCCTGTCTCACATCTTCAGGAAGATTGTTCCAGATTTTAGCAGCATGAATCTGAAAAGCAGCCTCCCCATGTTTAGTTCTGACTCTGGGCACTAACAGGAGTCCAGTCCCTGTGCTCCTCAGAGTCCGGGCTGGTTCATATGGGACTAACATGTCACTAATATATTTTGGTGCGAGGCCATGGAGAGACTTGTACACAAGCAGAGCTGTTTTAAAGTCTATTCTCTGAGCCACAGGAAGCCAGTGCAGAGACCTGAGGACTGGACTAATGTGGTCGTACTTCCTGGTTCTAGTCAGGACTCGAGCTGCTGCATTTTGAATGTACTGCAGCTGTTTTACAGCCTGTTTGGACAGACCTGTGAGCAGGCCATTGCAGTAGTCTAACCTACTGGAGACAAATGCATGGATAAGAATCTCCAGGTCTGCTTTAGACACTATGTTTTTGATCCTGGCAATGTTTTTTAGATGGTAAAAAGCTGCTGATGTTACTGATTTGATGTGGCTATTAAAATTTAAGTCTGAATCCAGTATTACCCCTAGATTTCTGACCTTGTTTGAAGGTTTTAGGGAGAGAGACTGTAGATGACAGATGACGCTCTCTCTTTGTTTCTGGGGACCAAAGACAATCATTTCAGTTTTGTCTGCGTTTAGCTGAAGGAAGTTGTTTTGCATCCACTCACTGATCTGTTGGATACAGTGAAGGAGTGAGTCCACTGGTCCATGTTCTCCTGCAGTCAGTGAGACATAGATCTGAGTGTCGTCTGCATAGTTATGATAGGAAACTTTGTTTCTGCGTATTAACTGACCTAACGGCAGCATGTAGAGATTGAACAGAAGAGGTCCCAGGATCGACCCCTGTGGGACTCCACAGGTCAGGGCCATATGATCTGAGACACAGTTTCCAATCTCCACAAAGTACTTCCTGTCTTCAAGGTAAGACCTAAACCAACTTAGGGCGGAGCCAGCGACGCCAACCCAGTCCTCTAATCTCTGTAAGAGGATCTCATGGTCGACAGTGTCAAAGGCAGCACTTAGATCTAACAGGATTAGGATTGAGACTTTGCCTGCGTCAGTGTTCAGCCGGATATCATTTGTAACCTTGACGAGAGCAGTCTCAGTGCTGTGGTGGGGTCTAAAGCCGGACTGAAACATATCAAATGAGTTGTTGATTATAAGAAATCTAGTAACCCACTAAGCAAGCCGACGTTGAATCAACGTAATTTGAACGTCGTTGTCCGACGTAGAATATAGGTCACTGGTGGGTGCAGAATGAAAGTTTTCTCGACGTCGTTTCCCGACGTCACCTCAACCTCCAAATGTTACGTTGATGGCACGTCAATTCAAGGTTTGAATGTGGTACGGAACCGGTCGGGTCTGACGTCCTATCAACGTCTCATATGACCAAAATATTGACGTTTATATGACGTTCGTTTTCAGTCGTTCCCACTAAGCAAGCAGATGTCAAAACAACGTAATTCCAACGTCATCTGGACGTTCATTCAAGGTTGCAATGTGGTACAGAACCGGTCGGGTCCGACGTCCTCTCGACGTCTTATATGACCAAAATATTGACGTTTATATGACGTTCGTTTTCAGTCGTTCCCACTAAGCAAGCAGATGTCAAAACAACGTAATTCCTACGTCATCTGGACGTTCATTCAAGGTTGTAATGTGGTACAGAACCAGTCGGGTCCGACGTCCTCTCGACGTCTTATATGACCAAAATATTGACGTTTATATGACGTCCATTTACAGTCCTATTGACCTCTGTAGAATGACTTAATAGTCGAGACATACTTTTTGCAATAGGCAAGGCAAGTTTATTTGTATAGCACAGTCAAAACAAAAGGAAACTCAAAGCACTGAACAAAAGATAGAAACAATCAAACAAGGCATTACAATTATAAATATTGACAGTAAATTAAAAAGATACAAATAAAATCTCTCAGTTGAAGCAGAAACAGAAGTGTTTTAAACCTGGATTTTAACATTGTCAAAGAAGAAGCCTGTCTCACATTTCCAGGAAGACCGTTCCAGATTTTAGCCTTGTGAATCTGAAATGCAGCTATATCATGTTTAGTTCTGACTCTGGGCAATAAACGATACCCACAGCATTCAAAAATCATTAGAACAACTGTAGTAGAAGGATATCAGTCACTATTGCAAATGGAGCTGCATTAAAAATCATGTTTCTCTACATCAAAGTACAAGTTAATCCACACAGGGCACAGTGTTATGAACACTACTGTACTGAACAGTTCATGCCAAAGTAAAAAAACATGATTGTAGCGCCTATGTTTGGATCAGTATTAAAACAGGCACAAGCTACACTCTAGGTTCCCCATGATGATGTAAAAACACAATCTGAAAGGCAGAAGAATGCATTTATTGAATGTTGATGTTCCAACATGTGTCCTCTCTTGGTCTTCAGTCTCTCATCACAAGGTCCAAGCACAGCACCTGGAAATGTGGAACATGTTTAGTTTCAACATAATGTGGCAAAGTGATATAACAACACATATGCTCTTTTCCCTCATCATGAGTGAGTTGCTGAACAATCTGAGAAAAAGATAGAGCAGATTAATGGATATTTAATATTTGCAGCTAACAATAACAAAAATAACGACTGTAGTGGCTCATTTGAACAGCCACAGTGAGAAGAAGTGAAAGTCTCTGACATTGAAGACCTGGGAAGACATTAAATCCATTTATTAAACAAAGCAATACATGAACATTAAACTCTCTTTCTGCAGCAGGTAACATCTGTGTGCTCCTATGGTCCCACATGGTCCCACATGGTCCCACACCTGAACTCAACTCCAACTGATGACATCACAGGTGTCTAAATGATGGGAGTGTCCCAAATATTAAAGCTGATCTCCCTGTTTTTAAACTTAGTTTACTAAGTACTTGTCTTTTTGCAGTTTATAAACCATTGTGAAATATACAGTAACTTTACATTTTAGAATTGAATTATTATTTTAAAACTCAAGAATCTTAACCTTTTTTAACACATAGTTTGTTGGACAGTCTAACCTAAGAATTCTAATGTGTTAAAAATAGTTTGAAATATGAAAAACAATATCATATTTTAAACTTTAACTTAAAAACAAAAAATCATAGGAAAAAGATAACAGATAAGTAATTCCAGATTAAAAGAAGCCGTGCAGATTTGTACATTAGAATAAAAAATATTCAAAAGCAGCTGAGAACAGGTGGGTCTTTAACCTGGATGTAAACAAACTGAGTGTTTCAGCTGATCTGAGGCTTTCTGGGAGTTTGTTCCAGACATGTGGAGCATAGAAGCTGAATGCAGCTTCTCCGTGTCTGGTTCTGACTCTGGACTCGGATCCAGATGACATGAGGGGTTCTGGTTGGTTCATAAGTTATGAACAAGGCACTCAAACAACACTTTTGCACATGTTCGTTAAGGCACAGCAAACAGTGACAATCTTATCTAAAGGCATTAGGTTTTCACCCTCACATTTGAGAAGCATATGCACAGGTACAGTTGAGTGTAAGAATTTGAATTTGTTGCGCACAACACCAATCACCCTCTCAACGTGAATTCTGAGATGGAAGGTCTAATCTGAGGCGCATTACAGTCAATAGGACAAGCTGGAAGGGTGAGAGCTTCCTCATCCTTCCTTGAGGGAGCTGCTGGGCCGGCGATGGGGGCTGCTGGGCTTGGGCTGGCGATGGAGGCTGCTGGGCTTGGGCTGGCGATGGAGGCTGCTGGGCTTGGGCTGGCAATGGAGGCTGCTGGGCTTGGGCTGGGAGTGATGACTGCTCCAGATGCTGGGTACTGCGCTTTACTTGCCGCTGATATCGCGCTCCATCTGTTTCTTTAACATTATTGTGGCCTAACCGCAAGGATGGTGTCCAGTCAGGGTGATTCTCCAACATCTCATATGATAGTTTACCTAGAACAGAATAATGTATGTAGTCAATGCTTTAAACTGGCAACAAGGTAGCATAATGTCATGAACAGAATCTCAACTATTTTTAGCAATCTCATATAATGGTTTACTTACATCAGATTAATAAGATTATTAAACAATCTGGAATCTAAAGAAATATTAAACAAGAAGGTAACGCTATTCATGGTTTCATAAAAGGGCTCAGGGGGTAGTGGAAACACAAGACAAAAAAAAAGTTTGGGCACCACTGGTTTAGAGAACATAAGAGACAGAGACAAACGCACTTTGAGTGCCCATATTCCACCAACAAGGTAGGATAATGAGCAGAAACTTAAATATTCTTAGTTAACATTAATGGTTGGCCATTAAGCATTTTCATAGAGGCAACAGTTTGTTAGATAGTTAGCTAGGCAGCTAACTTAAGATGCACTTCAGTGTTTGCAACATTAACAGCTAGGTAACCTACACTTCTTAACTTTAAAAAAACAACATAAAGACATTTTAGGACGTACCCGAGTGAAAATGCAGAGAAACACACTCTCATCGACTGGGGGTGAGATCGAAAGTAAGGTCCTTTCTTCTTATTGCAGCCAACCAAGCCATCCGGCGTCTCTTCGTCAGGTCAGACACTTGCGCTCCCTGATGTTGTATCCATTTTGGTGGCCTAAAAAATTGTAAACCGTTGTTCCTACGTTTTCCTTTCTTATTGTGTGAGGTACTGGAGCAGTTTTTCACACAGCAATGAGCTCCAGGCATGGTAAAACAGAAATAGCGACGACCTCCTTTGCTACCGAGTTAACAACAACAAGTGTTTGCCGCTGGGATCCTACCAACATGGCGGAGACGGGGAGGGGCTCTGTGCTATGACGTCAGCTCCTCACTCTCAATAGATTCATGCACTGGCAATTCAAAATACAGATAATATACAAAATATACTTAACAAAATCCACGTATACGTGAGAAAACAACTTACTTTCTGTCTCCAACTCTTTTCAATGTGGAAATGATACATCTATATCTAAAAACTGTGCAGACTGTGTACTTACTAGAGAGGGTGATTCCAAGTAGCTAAATAAAGCAGGGCAGCGACAGAGGTACAGATTCAACGTCATATCAACGTCTGGGAAGGCATTACTTTACGTCCAGATTCACACCTTACGTCGTTTAGACGTGGAAAACAGGTCCTCGACCGAGCGACTCACGTGTCAGGCTGTAAAGCCTAAGTTATACTCGCGCGGCGCATAAGTGTGCGTCGGTTGTTTAGGGTGTTATGTATTATTTTGTCACAGTAGTCTGGATAAATGCCTGGCCGTGGTGTAGCGGTTGCGTAATGAGACTTCAGTCCCAACGACGCAGGTTCAAATCCCCGTCGGAAAACTTTTGACTTTTTACTTTTTAGCGAACAATTTTTCTGTTTGGTTAAAAAACGAATAAACACTCAACATAAGATTATGTAGTGGCTAATAATAAAACTTGTGAACCCATGCATTTGCATACAATCTCAAGTGCTCACCCCTTATTTGCAAACTTGAGATTGTTAGCACAACAAATGCATACATTCACAAGTTTTATTATTAGCCACTACGTAATCCTATGTTGAGTGTTTATTGTCTTTAACCAAACAGAAAAAAATTGTTCGTTAAAAATCAAAACAAATATGTAAAGATAATAATACACACACGTGGGCTCGAACTCACGTAACCAAGGCTGCACACATTTGCTTAACCACTACACTACCGTCAGGTACACTGAGATCGCTTCACAGCCTATATATTCTATTGCTAGATCAAGACGTACTGCGTCGGTCAGCCGATGACCTGTTTTCGACGTCTAAGGGAGGTCGGGATTGAACGTCATATCCACGTATATGGGAGGTCATTGTTTTACGTCCAGATGCGCACCTTGCACAGACGTCGTTTGGACGTAAATAAAAGGTCACGACCGACCGACGCGATATTGACGTGATCTGGAGGTTGAGTGGACGTCGGATGTTTAGTGGGAAGCTGTAGGTAGACAACTTTTTCAAGGACTTTCCCCATAAATGGCAGATTTGAGATTTCTGATGACTGCTGTCGTTGTGTCCTTGGGCAAGACACTTAACCCTACTTTGCCTGAAGCCCCCACTGAAAGATCTCAGCTCCTGTGGACTCACCACCTGCAGGAGGACCAGTGAGGGGCTGGCGCTCTGTGACTGGGTGCAGCTCTGACTGACCAGATGGATGGATGGATGGATGGTTTATTCTTCATGACTTACTGCAAATAATAATTAAACACTGAAATACACACTAATAATAGTACATTTTTCCACAAAAGATTGTAAAATGTAGATACTATAAACTATATACTAAATACTTTTTAGTCTTAGGGACCAGGTATACCAATTGTCTATTAGCTCTTTGTTCTGTCCCTATCCAATAATCATATAATAAATAAATAAATGTATTAACAGGTGAGATCGCGCTGCTGCTGAACCGGCCCAGAGCGGCTACCGTCGTCGCCCGCGGCCCGCTCAAGTGCGTGAAGCTGGACCGGCCCCGTTTCGAGCGCGTGCTGGGGCCCTGCTCGGAGATCCTCAAGAGAAACATCCAGAGATACAACAGTTTCATCTCCCTGACCGTGTGATGCCACTGCCCTTCACCACCTCCTCCTCCTCCTCCTCCTCCACCACCAGGGGGCGCACACATCAGCATCACGTTAGTTTGACCAGAGCGAGTTTACAAAGAAGAGTGCTCATTTCCTTGCCTTCTTTTCTATTTCTTTTGATGGTGTGCACTTTGACTTGACCTGGGCTGTCTGTTAGCTTCATGTCCGGCGGGCGGATTTCACGGTTGTCATGTAAATGTGTCATGCATACAGCGTGTTGACTGTACATGATGCATGCTTCTATCTGTGGAACGGGGATTGCACTTTGAGAAAAAGGTCTACGCATTCAGGACGTGAGTAAGTTGTGTTTACGTGCTGCTTTTGCCTTTTTCACTTGTGTGCGGTGGTGCCATTTGTAGGTCGCTGCACAATCTTCTACCTAATATATGTTTAGATTCATTATTGGCTTTTTGGCGCTTTATTTGTTCTGCTTTTATTACAGTTTGGAGTGGCGTAGAGGCAGATACACTATATGTTTGGAGTGTTGTGAAAAAAGCATTTTGAAGAGCTCTCAGTTTGCCCTGAGGAGTAACTTTTACCAGCCCAAATGCACGCACACACAATACTAACACAAAACGGTACAATTTTATATTTTAATTTATTGTATACGCCTATTTCTCAGGACTCAAACTCCAAACCACAAAGGCTTTTTATTTTTTTTTCGGCTAAATGGACCTTTAAACTCCACTTTGTAGCATCGGGTCGACATCTTGATGAAATATTTTTAGGACTTTTGAGAATATTCTTCACATTAAAAGTAAGTTGAGTGGAAACAGACAAAATGTACTGTATACTGTATGTGTTGCTTTATGTATCGTCAGAGGCTGCACAAGTGACCTGGCAAAAATCTTTCTGTATCTTGTCTGTGTGTCTTTCAACTATGAAATCATCTTGAGCAAATAAAGATAAGCTTGTACAATAAAATGTGAGGCTTCTGCTTTTCTAAAATGGATAGAAATGGAATTGAATGTTATTGTTCTTATTTATTATTTAGAAAATATGGATTTTTGTGGAATCCATATTGATCACTCATGAAATAACAAATGGACTTTTTCTTGTTCAAAATATATAATATAAAGGATCTATCTGCTAATCACTATGGTATCATCCTAATTTCTTCTTATTTTGAAGCCAATTGTAAGTTGTACGTTTACAAAATATAATTCTAACAAAAGTGATTGTATGATTGTTAGAATGATACAATTATTTTGATTAAATTATATTTTGTGAGACATTATGAATCAGACCAAGCTGTGGCTAGGGCCCCAAATGACCCGAAAACAATTATACAAAAGTATGTACTCTCCACAGATAATGACCATACCGTGGTGATGTCACCCTCTTGTCTTTCTGCCAACGGATACATTTAAGATTGATTCAAAAAGATACATTTTGTCATGTTGAGTTAAAATGTTCTAGAGTTCTGAAGATGGCTTGCAGCTCTGCATCCAAATCATGTTGATACGTTAAAGGTAAAAATCTGGCCAAGAGTGGTACTGCAACCTCTCCCACTCTCCCAGAGTCAGGTGTCCAGATGAATCCAGCTGGGACCATTTTAGCTGAATAGACAAGAGTTTTGTCAAATACAAATTTATAACCAACACAAATCGTCGTTTTATTCCTTGTTTTGTCATGAATGATAACTTCGGCCACATATTACTTTAGCAGTGGCATTAGCTTGACACGGTGAATTCTGGCAACCCAAATCAAGGACTTTCTGATTGGAAAAACGATGGAGGGCGGGACATCAAAATTAAAACAATAACCAGATTTAGGTGCTGTAAATTCGACTTTGAAATTCCAATATCTAGGCTGAACTACTGTAATCAGTTAAGTATTAGGAAGGAGCATGGTTTATGAATGCCTTTTGAGATATTAGGGCCATTTAATGATGAAAATCTTTCATATTGCTATTTTGATAAAACTTGTCTTTCAAAGAAACAAAATAAAACATATTTACATTTCTCTCCTAGACATTGTTATCCATTGTATACTGATCCAATCCAACTTAAATGACATTATCTGTTGAAAGGAAGCCAGGTTTAGGCCCTGCCATTAAAAGAACGACTATACATATTTTCCTATAGAACTAGGAGAGTTGCATTAATAATTTTCTCTCTATAATCTCTCTCACACTTTCTTCCGTCCTTGTGTTCTTGGCCTTTACCACTCCACCTCTGCTCTCCATCTCTTTTCACATTAAACCAAGTGTCAGTCATTCTTCAGAGTGCGCTGTCAGAAAACCTCGCCGCTCCTCCCCGGCCATTTTACAACAGAGCAAACTAAATACCCTGACCAGCTTTGACACATTCCTCCTGATCTTAATGCCCACTAAATCAAGTCAAGAATGTGGCCCCAACACACAGATAGTGAGCCCACGGCATGGCACCCCCTCCAGGCTTGAAATGCAAAACTAAAAAAAGAATGGAAAATCAAACGTGTTTTCCTTTTTTTAATTGAGGGGACTTGAGTGTTGTGGCAGTTGGAGAGTCTGTCTGGGTGGGCTCCTTCAGGACATAACTTGGCAATAGTGCTAATGGGCGCTAAGGTAAAGCATTAACAGAAGTGGCATCGGGCCAGAATGAGGATAAGCAATCTCAGCCAAACACATACTTTCACACAATTTTCAAACGAGCTCAGACAGTTTTTCATTTCAAACCTTTTTAGGCCTCAGAGCGTTCACTGTTCAAGCCCTACACGAACTGAAAGGCATAATTATTGAGTTTGCATTTTAGGGCCACTAAGGCATAAGCTACATTTTTCAGCGGGAGAAATAAAGAAGTAAATTTTACAGGGACACAAAGTTATGATCGCTCAAAATGTCAAAAACAATTAACCGTGAAGGAGCTTTTGGTGCAAATATGTCGTATTAGAAATCATTGAACGGATACACTAGAGCATCAATGAGCTTTTATAGCAAAGTCAAAACCTCTGCATTCTTGAGCACAGCGATTCCTGAGAGATTGGTAATATGATGAATGACTAGAATAATGGAAAAGCATGAATGAGGGTTCATTAAGCCAGTGATCATAAGAGCAATAAGTCAGAAATGTTGCAGTGAATTTGTGTGAGATATTAAGATTTAGGCCATATCCAGATTAATTACAATGTGGGAAAATGTTTATTAGGGATTTTGTTTTGTAATGGCTTTGGCACCCTGCGTTTTCCACCAAATTCTTGCTAATAATATTTTTTTCCAGATTTCTACAAGAGATTTCTGGGAGCTATGTGCTATTTGACAAGAAGTGGTGATCTCATGAGAATCTGTTATTTGGTATTTTTGGATTGAAAAGCCCCTGGATGGGTGACCCTCACCAAAGCCTCCAAGTATTCCCATAACTACCATTCCGGCTGGTTATTGTTTGGGTGCCTTGTTAAAATGCCTAAATGCTTAGCATTTCCTGGTGCCGGATATATTTGGTGTGAATGGTCCATTGGGTTTAAGCTGCAGGGACATCACAGCTCGCCTGATGTCCCTGATGTGTGGTGGTCAAAGGCCATGCCCAGGCTGGTCACAGGTGACTGAGCAGTGGACCGGCTGATGGGATTGTGAGGTTAGAGATGGGAAGAAAGGAAAAAGCTAAAAAGTGGGTCACATGGGTCCAGCTTATGATGTCCAGTATCTGTCAAACCCATGTGTGAGGTAAAAATGCAACAATGTTATTTCAATATAATATAATAATATATGTATAATACACAAAAATAAATAATCACAGATTCCAAACTGTGCAAATATGTTTAAATCCGTCTAACTGGTTCTAGTCTGTGACCGAAGTATAGTATTCACATGTGTGAATGTTTGGCTATAGCATAACCACAGAGCTTCAGGGTGGGTGACCACTGCACCAGCCAATCAGCTCTCAGCTCCAACTTCAACAGCACTGGTCTAAAGGACATTATAAAATTGCTGATTTTTCAATACAGATCAAAAAATAAAAATAAAAAACAGTCATGGATTAACCGGGAAAGTCCCATTGAGATCAGCAGTCCTTTGTTTCAAGGGAGTCCGAAAGCAATTCACAAAGTTTAAGAATCACAATTCAGTACCTATTCAGTATTTTATCATTTTAAACACACATTTAATTACAGTTCCACGGTGAAGTATAATTAACATGTAATTTCTGGCAGAGATTAATTATATTTCAGAATCTCGCAGTTTTGCTCCCAGGAGAAAATGTCCGCCGTGAAGAATGGAAGGACAGAAGGCCAAAACGACCGCTCCGATAGCATCTGTTTGCTTTCTCTACTTTTCTTTCCCAAGCTTGTTATCGTTGCTCATTTCCTGCTGGACAACAAGTAAATAATTCACATGTACAGTAGACTTCTAACATGGCCAATAGGCCTCCCTGACTGACTTCACATTTGGCTCCTTTTTCAAAGCTGCTCCTAAGGCGTCTTTGGAAACCAGCGTCTAAACTGCCACAAAGACAAACAAACCAAACGCCAACCTCCGCAAAACAAATCCGTGCATAAAGGCCATAAACAAATACTTGTTCAATCCTATCTCCTTTATTTATATTGCACATTTCCTAAGCAGAACATAAGCTGAGTCCAGATTGCTGCACAGTACTGTAATTTAGATTATTGTAAAGGTGCAATACATTTGTACTGTATGCGCTTGCCTCTCCACAGACCTGACGTGTAACTATAGTCCAGCTGGTGTTGTTTATTCATCTCAATGGATATACACCACTTAAAGATGCACAATGTTAGTGCTTGGGTCTGAAAGCTCTGCAGTATCACCTTGAAAACTGCTGGTTAGTAAGTAAGTACAGTAAGTAATCGTTATTTGGCACATTTCAAAGACCAAGGTCACACAAAGCACTTTACAATTGTTACAACTATTTCACTGCAAAAACATGCTCGAATTAGGTTATATTTATCTGGATTTATGTACCTTCTGTATAATTTTAAAACAAAATTTTCCAATAGAAGATAAAATATCTAAAACTAAATTCTCCTCTCATTAGCAATTATTTCTAAACAATAATCATTATGCATAATTTTGGGGCATTACAAATATAATGGGACTACTATTTTGTCATGTCATGTTGTAGAAAGTGAAGTCGTATTTTCAATCGAAAATATATGGTGATACAAGAATGAAGGGTAAAAAAACTTTCCGCCTGCAACTCCCTATGCTACCATCCGAGGTTAAATTGTCTTTTTTCACAAATTAGAAAAGAACCAGCTGTAAACACAGACATGGGAGTGTAAAGACATCACCAAAACATTAAATCGGCAGTACTTTTGTTTAAAGAGCAGAAAACTGTGCCTGTTGTCATAGTGATACAATGACATCATGCGATTACAGGACTGAGACAGCAGCTTCTAGACGGAAGGGGTGGAGTTACATGTTTGTGCCTCTAAGTTCCTAACATTAGCAGGGATGGATCTAAAAACATCTCCAGGTTTGTTTTCGATGAGGAACAAGGTTGTCTGTATAAAACGTATAAAACCTCAAAAAAGTCGACTAACTTCTCTAAGACTTACTTGAATCACGACAAAAACTACTCGGGTCCAGCATTTACAGTCCTATATATCCTCAGCTTTTACAGTGTACATTTTTTCTTTTGTCCGAACGGTTTTTTCCACAGTACAGTACTTGTCAAAGAAAAGAAAGAGTGTATTCCACCTCCACCCGTGACCTGCCCGCACATCCTGGGACTATCCATCTCTTGGTGTGGGCTCTGGCCTCGTCCCTTTGGGGGAGACTGCACCACTTGTCTGAATTGTTCCCTCTTTTTGATGCTTCGTGCTCTCTGAGGAGTCGTATACCATTCAGAGCAGATCATAAATGTGGTCAAACTCTGGAGCAATCACATTAAGCCGAGGTAAGGAACGCTGACTTCCAGTGTCCGCCTGTTTATAAATGGTCCCAGAAGCTCAGTCTGATAATGTTAATAGGTGTTTTTGCTTTTAGCCAGTTTGATGGTTGGTTTCCTTCAAGCTCATAAAGATTATTCCTTCAGTTCAAATAACTTCTCATCTGAATGACTGGTTGTCAGCTTCTAAAATGCAGATTTTTCACACCTCACCATATACTGACTTTTTGGCAGGAATCCAAGTCAGAGCACACATCCTCTGACTTCAAGGCGATTGCGGCGTCTTGCGGACCTCAACCATGGTCTCTGAATGCAGGTGTGCAAAAGGCTGTCAAGTGTGTGTCCTGGATGTCCACTCAGCCTCTCATCAAGAGCCCTTGTGAGGGGTGCAGCTGTACCCCAGGCAGCGCTCCGGGGGGCCAGTCAAAGGGGTGACTGGGCTTTCCCTAAACCTAAACCCTGTAGGAATGCATTGGACTGAAACCCAAGAGAACTCTTTCCCAGATTTAAGCCCATAGTGGGACCACTTCCTGTTGATGATCAGTTTGTGTGATCAAGAGACGCTTCAGATTTTACTCGTTCAGATCCTCTTGGAAAGCATGAGGAGGAGGTGTTCTTATAGTTCTGGTCTGCACACCATAATGATAGTATGGCTTGCCCTTAAAGACTCAAAGAGACCAAGTCTAATTGGAGTCTTGGATCCTGCAGCTAACCTCTGTGTGTGCAATTAGTGGCCACTTTGTCACTCCTTACAGTGTTAAACAAGCTCGCACCTCAGGGCGTCATCGCAGACCTCTGTGATATGTGTGGTCATTTTCAAGACTCAGAAAAAGAGAGTCAAATTATTTTTTTTGTCAAATTTGAATTTAAAGAAGTTGCCACAAAATTGTGGTAGATTGTTGGAAATGTCCTCCTATTGTTCCGGTTTCCCTTGCAGGTGCTGTACTACAGTGACCCCTGCTCCTGACTGGTTGGCCTACTGGCATTGTAGGATGGGTCAAATGTAGAGGGAAAATTGCCATATGCTGTAGGGCAAACAATGTCATCAATGTAAAAATGACAGCAATGATATAATTATATTTGGGCAAAGACATCCCTTTCCCAGTTATATTGAGAAAAATGATGATTATTGACCTCCAACCTTTCCATTGTCATTACAAAAACTATTCTAAAGTAAAGTATACACATTTTTTCGAATGTAACTAGAAAAATGCTATATCATGCTTTACGGCAGCCAAGCAAACTTTTTTATGACCCAGAAGATCCAGAAGAATTAACAGCAGCATCTAAAGCAGTCGTAATTATAATTTTAAAAGCAATTAAGCCACTCTTCTCTACAGAGATCAAGCTCAGCTCTCGCTATGGCTGGGGGCTCACCAACCACTGTTAATCGTTACCACCATGCGTGCGAAACAGCATCGCACCAGAGCCTATAAAGTGGGAAGGGCTTCACTCCTGGAGGTAAAAAGCCTTTATAGCTCAGTTAGGTGCGGTTGCTATAGAAATGGAGCAGCGCTGGGGAAAAACGACCATTCAAGGCCTCAAGTGTGGAGCAGAAACCACTTCATGTGAACCCGGGGGAAGGTCGAGTGGAGTTGTGGCTGTACTTAAACTGAAGCACTTCCGGAATTTATGCTGATCTCACAAATTAAATGACTCAACAACTGTGTATCTTTTACAGATGAAAGTTATTTCAGGCATAGTTATTTCACAGCCCATAGCCGGTGGTACATTGTAGCTCAGTTGGTAGAGCATTGGCCTTTGAGCCAGAGGGTTGTGGGATCGAGCATCGACTCCCACTGTCTGCTGTCGTTGTTTCCTTGGCAAGACACTTAACCTCTGGGAACACCAGTGGGGCGGCTGCGGCTGTAAAGTGCCAAACTGCTGTTGTGTCCTTAGGCAAGACACTTCACCCCCATTGCCTAGAATGAGTCTGGTGTGTCTGTGAATGGTTGGTGGTGGTCGGAGAGGCCGATGGCACAGACTGGTTGCCTATCTTCTGTCAGTGTGCCCCAGGGCAGCTGTGGCTACAGTAGTTTACCACCACCGTGTATGGAGTGAATGAATAATGACATGTAAAGTGTCTTTGAGTGTCCAAAAAAGCGCTATACAAAACCAATGCATTTTTTATTTATTTTTATACAGTGTAAAATGAACCAACTCAGACTCTGAGGAGCACAGGGACCGGCTTCCTGCTGGTGCCCAGAGTCAAGACCAAACATGGGGAGGTGGCGTTTCAGATTTATGCAGCTAAAATCTGAGCAGTCTGAAAATGTGAGACAGGTTTCTGCTCTGATGTTCAAATCAAGGTTAAAAACAGTTTTGTTTAGCTGTTTATACAGTCTTGTCTCTTCACTGTGATTGTCTATGATTTCAGTATCCTTGTGCAATTTTAATTTTAGTTTCTTACATCCGCCAATCACAACCTCGCAAATCAATAGAAACAGATCAATGTAATCCTCTAAATTATACTAATACTTGTACTTGTTTACATGGTACACACAATCATACATAAAAAACTAACAAGTGATGTCATTCTTTGATCAATCATGCAAATCCCTTTTCTATTAAATGACAAAAATCTAAAATCACTGCATGGGACTTCAGATTGTCTACATCTCCCTGAAATCTGTGGCACATCATCACCGCTGCTTTGGTTCCTGCCCCTCCACTTCTGGTGAGTGAAAGATGCGGAGAAGGATGGATAAGTGAAAGCCACATATGACATGCCAATTGGTGTAATTATAGGCTTAAAGAACCTTAATGCCGTTTTGAGGACAGCTTTGTGTGTCCCTGTTGAGGTTTGAGCCCGTCTGTCACTGAGGCCTCATGGTTGACTTGTCCTTAAGCTTGACTTTGAGTTTAGAATAAGGTCGCATATACGCTGCTTCAAGTGATGAAATGGTTATTATCCAAGTCGCTGCATGTCATCCTTGTAGTGGGTAAAAGTAAAGAAGGGCTGTTCGGTGAAGGGGCAAACACTGAGGGGCGGGAAAATCACATCATGACTTCATTTACAACACATTTAATATTTCTTTTGTTTTTATAATACGTTTTTGGACAGCATCTGTGTGTGTCTCAATTCTCGGGTGTGTTCATGCTTGGTAGGAATGAAAACCTGCAGCCATTGTACCCTTTGAGGATGAGATAGCACTCGCTTCTCAGCAAGAATGTCCCAGGTTCGAATCCAGGACGGAACAGGTATTTTCTGAGTGGAGTTTGCATGTTCTCTCCGTGTCTGCGTAGGTTTCCTCTGGGTGCTCCGGTTTCCCCTATCATTAAAAACATGTAAATTAGTGAGAGACTTATGCCCACAATTGTAAAGCGCTTTGTGACTATGGTCTGTCGGCGCTATATGAATAAATATTACTTACTTACTTATAAGGATACAGCGTTGGTGCATTAAAAAGACAGTTTGACCTGCTGACCAGAGGTTTGTGGTCTTCGCCTCTGGACCCCTTGCTCTACTATAATTAAGATAGTCCATTTAAAAAGTAGGGTTTGTGGGACCTGCCAATCAAAGGCCCTTCACTTTTATTATAAGCCCTTCATTTGTTGAGGTTTTTATTTCATATTTCATTCCTGTTACAGTTAGAATAAATGAGTTGGTGCTTGTAGTTAGGGCTAGTTTGGTAGTTTGGTCTAGTGTTTTAAGGCGACAGTGGTAGAGGTTGAGTTTGCTTTGTGAATCTATGAGTTATTTGGCTGCGTCATGTTGTGATTGTCAGAACGTGATTAATGGAGACATGTCAGAGGTGTGTAGAGAATGGTGCCAATTGTTTTCCCGAGGTTGTTCCAGTGGGTTTTTTGTTGTACTGGTTGAGTTTGACTGACTGTGGACGTGTCTCCAAGTAACAGAGGGAGGCAGCAGCCAACCATAGAGGAGACTGTGAGTTTTCCAAAAGGTATTGACCGGTGTGCAGGTGTGCAGAGCCAGAATGTGTGGAGGTAATCGTCTTCATTTTGTTGTGTGCAGTGTGAGTTATTCCTGCGGTGAATCCCATTTTTGATTGTCTGTATAATGGCATCTGGAGAGAACTGTATGAGTTGTAGATACAGTGCCTTGCGAAAGTATTCGGCCCCCTTGAACCTTTCAACATTTTGCCACATTTCAGTCTTCAAACATAAAGATATAAAATTTTAATTTTTTGTCATGAATCAACAACAAGTGGGACACAATCGTGAAGTGGAACGAAATTTATTGGATAATTTAAACTTTTTAAAAAAATAAAAAACTGAAAAGTGGGGCGTGCAATATTATTCGGCCCCTTTAGTTTCAGTGCAGCAAACTCACTCCAGAAGTTCAGTGAGGATCTTTGAATGATCCAATGTTGTCCTAAATGACTGATGATGATAAATAGAATGTACCTGTGTGTAAACAAGTCTCCGTATAAATGCACCTGCTCTTTGACAGTCTCAGGGGTCTGTTTAAAGCGCAGAGAGAACCATGAAGACAAAGGAACACACCAGGCAGGTCCGAGATACTGTTGTGGAGAAGTTTAAAGCCGGATTTGGATACAAAAAGATTTCCCAAGCTTTAAAACATCTCAAGGAGCACTGTGCAAGCAATTATATTGAAATGGAAGGAGTATCAGACCACTGCAAATCTACCAAGACCCGGCCGTCCCTCCAAACTTTCATCTCAAACAAGGAGAAGACTGATAAGAGATGCAGCCAAGAGGCCCATGATCACTCTGGATGAACTGCAGATAACTACAGCTGAGGTGGGAGAGTCTGTCGATAGGACAACAATCAGTCGTGCACTGCACAAATCTGGCCTTTATGGAAGAGTGGCCATTTCTCAAAGATATCCAATAAAAGTCTCTTAAAGTTTGTCACAAGCCACCTGGGAGACACACCAAACATGTGGAAGAAGGTGCTCTGGTCAGATGAAACCTAAATCGAACTTTTTGGCCACAATGCAAAACGATAGGTTTGGCGTAAAAGCAACACAGCTCATCACCCTGAACACACCATCCCCACCTCAGCTGTAGTTATCTGCAGTTCATCCAGAGCGATCATGGGCCTCTTGGATGCATCTCTGATCAGTCTTCTCCTTGTTTGAGATGAAAGTTTGGAGGGACGGCCGGGTCTTGGTAGATTTGCAGTGGTCTGATACTCCTTCCATTTCAATATAATTGCTTGCACAGTGCTCCTTGAGATGTTTAAAGCTTGGGAAATCTTTTTGTATCCAAATCCGGCTTGAAACTTCTCCACAACAGTATCTCGGACCTGCCTGGTGTGTTCCTTTGTCTTCATGGTTCTCTCTGCGCTTTAAACAGAACCCTGAGACTATCAAAGAGCAGGTGCATTTATACGGAGACTTGATTACACACAGGGGCATTCTATTTATCATCATCAGTCATTTAGGACAACATTGGATCATTCAAAGATCCTCACTGAACTTCTGGAGTGAGTTTGCTGCACTGAAAGTAAAGGGGCCGAATAATATTGCACGCCCCACTTTTCAGTTTTTTATTTGTTAAAACACTTTAAATTATCCAACAAATTTCATTCCACTTCACGATTGTGTCCCACTTGTTGTTGATTCATGACAAAAAATTAAAATTTTATATCTTTATGTTTGAAGCCTGAAATATGGCGAAATGTTGAAAGGTTCAAGGGGGCCGAATACTTTCGCAAGGCACTGTAAGAAGTATTGGTCATTGTTGGGATGAATTTTGTTGATGGCCCGATTTCAATGGTGCCTCTCCATTATGGGGTCACCTCTGTGCCCTGACTGACTGATCAAGTGTGGCATATGGGTGACATCATGACTGTTAAATATACTATACGAGGGTGTCCTTGAGTGTCTGTATGCTTTATTTTCTGTTGTCATTGTACAGTATGGATCTTTAACTTTGCAGAGTCATTAAATGTCCTCTGTTTTATCTATTTGGTTTGTGATTGGTAGATTTCCATTATAACAGTAATTGAATAGATTGATACAGATTTGAGTCTAGAACGAGAGCATGCTAGATGTGATAAAAAATATATTGTTTTCATCTTTCATAATTTTTTTTTGGAGTTTTGCTTGTATGGAGCAAAGTTTGGAGGTTTGACATTCTTCTGGGGAGGAGCAAGGCAAGGGAGTCCAAAGTCATCCCTTTCACAAAAACTTGTGAGTAAAAATACCTCAATTGCCTTAAATATGTTTGTCATTGCTTCTTCTTCAAAGTCAATAGAACACTCTGTTTTACACTCTGACAGGCAGCAATGCAAAACATACATTTACTCCACTATAATGTCAGGGTTTATCCTAAGGCCCATAGGGCCGCACCGAAACAGGGCTTCTCTGTCTTCCCCCATCTTTTCCACATGGTCCGACTCCCGATACTTTCATGTCCTGCTGCCAAAAAGCTGATTGGTGAGTGAACCAGGTCCTCCGTTCCCTACAGCCTCAGAACATACAGAACACGGGGACGCGGTGGGAGTTCCCTGCCTTGAGCCCGACTGGAAAAGTTGGGGGTATTTTGGGTCAGACCACCGCAGAGCTCGGGGGAGACCCTCGGCATCCCCCATTATACATACACGGGTTGGTTCCCACAGCTCCCATAGCACGGCGCACATGTTAAAAAGGTCAAGATCTTGATAGACAACAGAGCACCGGCAATTACTCTGCTATTCCTCAGTGCCTGGAAGTCCCCATTTCTTTCCTTTTTTTCAGCGAGAGATTGAATGTTTTTCTTGAGTTTGAGGAGAATAAAGAGGCAGTGTTTTAAAAAGGGGGAAGAAAGGGAGTTTGGACAAGGGGGAATAGGGAGCAGCGTGTAAAGACTTGTGCCTGGATTGCTTCGCATTGGTCTGATGCTCGATTGGTGGAAATAGAGAATGTTCTGCAGATGAAAGAGTGCAGGTGTGAGAGTGGGCGGGAGAGCACTTGAGGTTACACTCAATCTTTATGTTCATAAAACCTCATAAAACAAACCTTTGACCAGACATCACATGTATTTGAGTATCATTTATGACCTTATTTTTACCTATTCTTTTATGATATGCTTCGGCGTCTTTTTTCTTTCCCATTCATAAAGTGTACGTCCTTCGATTCCTATTAGACAGCTTTAATGTCTGTGTGAGGCCTGAGTCCCCCTCACATACTGTAGCTGTTTGATACGAACAATTCTTAAAACAATACATTTTGACGGATACAAAAACCCGTCCTTCGATTGCAATTTTCTTTTTTTTCTTTTTTTACATCTACAGTATATACGATTATGTTTGAGCTTGAATCTATTTGGTTTATTTAACATACTTGACAAAAAACATGGCCTTACATGTATCTCTCTCTGGTCTCTCTTTCCGGCCTCTCTCTCTGGTCTTCCTCTCTGGTCTGTCTCTCTGGTCTCTCTCTGCTCTCTATCTGGTCTCTCATTGGTCAATCTCTGGTCTCTTTCTGCTCTCTCATCGGTCCCTCATTTGTCTCTCATTGGTCAATCTCTGGTCTCTCCTGGCCTCTCAATGGTCTCCCTCCAGTCTCTCTCTGGTCTCTCTCGTAAAAAATTTAAAGTTGCCAACTTATCACAAAAGTAGTAGGTACTTAATTCTCTCCATAAGGAAATGTGTCTTTGGCATTTGATCTATACGGCAGTACGCTCGGGCGACCTGTCAGGAGCTGTGGTCGCTACATCTCCAGATGCTCGGCTTAGTGAGGACTCCTACGTTACTGGAGGAAATTCCTCTGGAGCATGTTTTTGGGTGGTGAAGGAAACAGGAGCACCTGGAGGAAACTCATGAAACACAGGGAGAAACATTCAGAAAGTCCAGAGTTGGGCACGGGATTCGAACCTGCAAACATAATGCTAACATGATTCATCATCACATGAATATTTGAACTCACAAATGCTTCACATAAGTGTTATAGATGTACAAGTATACTGTATATTTCTTTCTAGAGTATAGAGTTTTATACCTTTTGTGTGTAAACTTTTTATTATTCTTTGTTTCTTTCTTATCAAGCTAAAGATAAAGGTTTTTATTTTATTTTTTTATTTCAAGAACTTAAAGAGTGCTGATATACTTATTATTCATCTTGTGTTGTGTGCTCCTCATTCCTACTGGTCTGTAACTTTTGACAGATACAAAAACCAACCAGATCTGCTGAACATATAACGACGCTGTCCCTTAAACCAGAGCACTTCTTCTTTTTAATGTTTGTCCAGCTGCAGTTTTCTTTCAAACTCTCTTCACCACAACCTTAAGCGTGCATGTACAATGTTTGATCTCAAAAAACTGTACTTCACGATACAGTCGAGGCTTATGAAATTGCTTTTGGGCATTGTGCCTCGTAAATCCTATGGCTCTTATTGGATTTGGGGTATAGGTCCGGAGGGGTCCCACAGTGCACTGCTTTCAGGTTGCTATGCGTGTTAGAGAGACACGGGGGCCTGTAAATGACTGCCCGTAATCAAGCCTATAAAAGTGCAGCTGCCCATAGGATCAGTTCAAAGTGTGGCTGCTGTACTTGGCCCCCATCCACTCTTTAAGATTCAGGTGAAATCCTGAATCCGCCAGTGGTTTTTAAGGCCTTCAGCGCGGGCATGTTCAAGCTGTCTGTGTGTATAGTGCACTCTGCTCTGATTAAGTACAATCCATATCACCATACCACCGGGCCCTAGGAATTTGCACACCTTTGCCCATGGGAAATTTGCACCTGATTCACTCTCCAGTTATAAAAGCCACGTCTAATAGGGAGATTACAAGACAGCTATCAAATCACACAGTGAGACAAGCCACTAATGGTATCAACTTTGTCATTACAGCGGCTGATGAGCTAGTTTAGTCTACGCTAGGCCTTTAAGTTGGTTCTCCTAATGCTTGCCTGAGGAGTGGGGAGGAGAGCCTTTAGTAGTCTACAAAGGCCTTCTATCTGTGACTCATATATACAGTATACAGCGTCTGGGTGGTAAACCATGAGGAGGTTGCTTTTTGTTTCACAATAGAATGTCCATGTCTCTCTATTTCTGCTTAGATACATGAGATTGAAAAGGAATGTCCGAAAAATAAAAGCTTCTATTAAGTTGAGAGCATGTTGCGGTCTGATTTGTTCACAAAATGTCACTTAATGTCACTTAACCAGGATTCCATCTATTAGGACAAGCACCATACAGTATATTTGTGAAACAGAAAGGTTCGGTGTACTCCAGCTTTAAGTAATGGGTTTATTCACTTTATTGAGTATGTTTACCTAGAGATAGCGAGTGTATTGTAATGCTAAAATATGATCATTGGTCTGGCAAAAGACATGATCATGTTATCACAATTACAAAGTGCTGAATGTAATGAAATCATCCCTGAAGAATGGGAAGCTGAGTTTTGAGAAAAGATAGGACGAAGCCAGTTGGGATGGTTTTTTGAAAATGCTATACATGTAAAATAATAATGTGGTCAAAACAACTTCTGATACGGCTGGATATTTCTATTTCTAATGGAAACTATAAACAGTAAAGTTAGAGCTGATTGTATGTTTAAATCATAATACAAATATATGACATTGTGTGATACATGCATGTCATCACAGCAAAGCACTACTGTACACTGTTAAAACCTAAATCGTCACTGTGAAATGTGTCCAAGTACATACATTTTGACCTAAAACCCAACTCATTCTGCCAAGACAAAACAACTTGGCAGCCATGTGTGTGTGGGCGTACAGGGAATACCTCTCTCATACAGCCTCTTCTGAACTCTTTGACTTTATAGCTTATTTTTTACAGTCATCCATAAACGCATTTAACAAGGATAATCTTGGTAGCAACACACAGCCCAGTTGCCAGTAAACACGCTCTTAATTGTTCTCTTCGCACAACAAAAAGGTAAATAAAGAGCCATTCCCACATTGCAATAGTTATTTTTGCACCTTGCCCTGTGGTCATGTTTCCCTTTGAGTCCCCTTTTCCCACCGTGCCACAGAGATGAATCATTTGTCTCAGTGAGAGGCAATTGCATCATCAGGAGCATGACCTGTGATGTAACTATGACAACGCAGTCACCACTGGGGGCCCATGATGCATCTGCAGACGACTCACTCATTCTGTCGTTGTGTCACTTCGTATGGAGGCTGCAGGTAAGTCACCGGAAAATTATTAATAGTACAATGGGAAAGTTAAGATCAAGTTTACAGAGAAAGTCTGTCACCATACAGCTCTTAATCATCAAACATGTAGAAACTTTTACATGTTTGATGTTTTGCCTTTTCTGAAAAAGAGATGGCATTTCCTTCTTAATAAAGATTCAATTGAGGACTTTATGCGATTATAATGAATGAGTAAAATATCTTTGGTCAACTCTAAGCTCTGAGAAATTATATTCTTTTGTATCTAGATTGATTTTCCAAGGTGCTCTAAAGCCAGTGTAAAGGACAAGGTGGAGTTCGGACCACCTGGGAGACTGACCTAAGGCTTCCTGCAGCTTCACCCCTGAACGAGTGCTCGGCCTGTCTGTGTCGCTACTCCTCAGGTACTTCTCCTTTATCGGGCCCTGGGGCGAGGGACCTCCCAGAGGACAGACACACAGCACAAGCTCAGAGACTTCAGGACAAGCCAGGGCAGGCGGAGAGTTAACCTGCTCTTAACTAGTTGCTTCCTGTGGCCTCAAGTCATCTCCAAGCTCTCTGTACTAAACACTATGTAAACCCAGAGGAAGGATTCCATGTATAGGCTGATGTTTGTTCATGAATTGAATGTAATTAATAAGTTAAATTATGTTTTACCTTTTTAAAGACAACTCACTTTTATCTCTCTGTGAAAGTCTGGCCTAAAAGATAAGGATGCATTGGTTTTATAAAGCATGTTTTATAAATACATATACTCATGCATACAGCCAAAGCCACCATACTGTGGCACCAGTGTTCCCAGTGGCCTCCCATCACAGTACTAACCAGGCTATGTCCTGCTTAGCATATGAAGTCTGCCAGACCAGGCTTTCACATGCAGGTGGCGCCACAAAGATTTGAAATAAGAGTTTTAAATAGGTCAGGTTGTAAATGAATAGTGGTAGTTGCTAACAATACATATTAATCTCTATCAATCATCTGGGACTCTCTTATTGGGTCATGTTGCTGCGGGCGGAAATACAATCGTTTATTTGCTCTTTAGAATCCTATTTCATCACCATCTTGTTCAGTGAATTAACAGTTATTTCAACCCAAAAGCCTGAATGGGATCCCTCCTGACAGGCACCCTGACTAAAAGGGGGATGGGAACATAAGTCTCAACATCTAAACAGCCAACCAGATTCCCTTGCTCACTGAATAGATGCAAGAACTCGGAGCGGCGAGGGGAGGCGCAACGGCCGCGGAGCTGCCTGGAGCTTGTCTATATCCAGTGGCTGAGAGGCGCTCGCTCCTCATTCACACCAGAGCATTCACACACGACCTGTGACCACTGCAGCAGGAGGATATCCCAGCACGGACAACTTTTCTGCACACTCAGCCTGCTTTTCAGAGGATCTTGCTCTTTTGGATTATACAATTGTAGAGCAGCAAGGCCGTGCGTAAAAGAAGAACTGCGTCAGTTTGACTTCTCCAAATCTTTTATTCGAAGGTGAAGGACAAGTGCAATGCGCGTCCCAGCTCTCTTCAGGGATTGTCCCACTCCGAGGAGCTTAGAGCTTTGATGTGAATCTGTCTCCCAGACTTCAAGCCACTTCATTCTGAGACTTAAACAAGTGCACAGAGGAGCGTGCAGCGTGAGCCTGGAGCTCTGACACATTTCTCTCCCTGAGGGGATGGTTGTGGATCCTCTGGGGCGAGGAGCAACTCTTCGGCTCCTACACATCAGCGCCGTTCTCTTGCTCGTGGTTACAGCCAAATTAAAGGGAGATGAGAGCCGCAATTAGTTGTTTCCTTGTGTGGACCACGTACCTGCTGCTGGCCGGCGCGGAGGTAAAGTTGGGAGCCTGGCATTGCCCTTTAGCTCCATTTGCTCAGCTTTATCGGCGCTGCAGTGATTGTGCACATTCAACTCTTTTGCCTGTCAACTCTTCGTCGTAAAATTAGATTTAATGGCATTTATTTTGAGTTGGTTATATTTAGTATCTGTTTAAGTCTACTTGTTTTCGTTTTTTCAAGAATGAGCAGTATTTGAGGTCCAGTTACCATTAGGGCCAATGCGCGCTCGTTGCGCACGCATAGCCAAGTTATTTTTGGCTTTTGTGCCAAAACTGTTTGTAGCTCTCCAGCCAACGCTGTGCAAACGTTTTGGTAAGCACTTTCATGGGAACTGCTACGGCGAATTATAAATAGAAAGTAATTCCTGCAGGGTCCCACGGTTCGGTCTGGCTGAGGTGGTCGCGACAAGAGACCGCAACAAGTGCAGTGATATGTGGCGGATCTCCACATCTTTCACACGTATGACCTCATATGCACACTTTGAAGTGCTTTATCGGTGGTTGTTGGTCATAGTGTTTCTTTGGAAACCTACAGTCCATACACACAAATATATCCGCTATAGTTGTATTAGTTGTTACATTCTGAAATATAGGCCTCCATTCACAAAGGGTAATTTATCATGAGGGTTAAATCCGTCTTGGATGCTGTTGCACTGTGCACTCTCACTGTGTGTTGAGAAGTAATTGGCGCATAGCTGTAGTGTTGTGTCTCACTGATCTTCAGTGTTTACGCACAAACACGCAGCCTTTCGCTCGCCACTCACTGACACATGTCTAACCCGCTCGCTCTGTTTGATTTCACCCCCGCTCCTCTCGAAGGAAGTGCAGTTTCCCCAGGAGCTGATCGACAGACTGGCCAACAGCGAAATCCACAGCATCAGCGACCTCCAGCGGCTACTGGACATTGACTCCGTAGGTAAATTCTGCCTCATGATACTTTTTTCTCTGTTTTTCAAAACTACGTGAATTTCATCAAAGAGGATTAGAAAAAAGATGAAACATTTGTAAAGTGGTTGACTTGATTTAGTTCAGGGATCCTGTCACTTGCACACATCCCACATATCAATATCAATATCAATAATCCAACTGTTTATTTCAATGAATGAATATTGTTTCAGCTGCCCCTCAGGTTTGTGTGGCTCCAGTATCATAATGACAAACAGTTACAGTTAGAAGTCGGTGGCATTGGAGTTGTTGGAGGTGCAGTACTGTACATGCAGGATGCTTGTGTCAAACCAGCTCGGATTGAGTTACAGGGATGTGTGTGCATGCTGTGAGGATAATCTGATCTTTTATTTACACAGGCTCTGGCAATATATCACACGTTTCAAAGCTTTGTTCCAAATATAATCCATAATTGTGTTAAAAGTGACTTTTTGAGTGGATTTTTGGGTTGCTTGTTATGACATTAAACTTCTAGTTAGACTTACAAGTGTGGCCAAGTTATAAATCAGATCAGTGCATTTGCAAACCCAATCACAGAAAGAATTCATATTTTTGGCAACAATAACATTGTATTTGTCCCAAGCTGGCAAACATTCCATTCTCCATGTAAGTGTTAGTTGAGACCAACAAGTTACATAATGTACCTTTACGTTGCAGCGCATACAATAGATCTAGTTATGTGTGTATGTATAACGCTTTATTCCATTTTTATAGTTTCAACTGTCTGCTTTTGGGTAATTATTTTATCGTCAATCTAAAATCACATGTCATGGTATTCAGCCAAAATTGCACTAGGCCTAGCATAGATCCCTGCTGCGCCTCAAGCACGAGAGGAGGTGTTTATAATTGAATTAACATGTCTATCTTCAAACACTGGGAATGTTTTGCAGTGTAACAGTAGTAGGCTGATTATTATTATGAGGGTGTAAATCTGTCTGAGGGCAAAGTCGGCGGGTCGGGCTCGCCTGTTAAAAGGCCTTTGACGCCGAAGGTATTTCCAGAGCTTTTGTTGCGGATGGCCAGGACAGTAAAGCGACTAGTATAGAAAAGCAGGGCAGGTAAAAGAAAAAAAAGGCAATTATAAGGGATTGTGGTGACACTATAGCTTGTGTGTGTGTGTGTGTGTGTCTGTGTGTGTGTGTGTGTGGGAGCTGGGATGACAGACGAGATGACCCCAGTGAAGTGTGCAGATGGTTGTCTGGCCCCTGGGGTGCTCCTCTTCTTGCCTTTCGTCTTCTCTGTGGCTGGCTCCCCCTTAACCCGCCCGCCTGCTCTTATCTCTCTCACTGAAGGACTTTGACAGAAAAGGGAACCTGACTCTTGGTATGGGCCAGAGAGGTGGAGGAGGGCGCTGGCTGATTCTGTGGTCCTGTTACAATTTAGTTATTATTCTTGTAGTATATTGCTTAATGTACTAATCTGTGCATACTAATATTGTATTGGTATAGAAAGGTCAAGATATTTATTGAAAAAATACATAAATTATATAGATTCCCCAGGTAAAAGTTGGATTAACAATAAAATTTAAGTTTTTTTTTCTTCTGAAAAATATTAGGTTCATATCAATATTGAGATATTTGGCATGGATATCGAGATATGCAATTTTTTCCGTATCGTTCAGCCCTATAGTGACCTGACAAGTCACTTTTATTGTTTTCAAAACAATCAAGTAAGCAATCTATGTACCTGGCATCAGCTTTTTCTTTTATGAATCTTCATACCGACATTTATCCTTGGGAATAAGGCGACCTTTGGGCCTGTACGGTTGAGATAAATACGTTTTACAACTAGATTATGCATTGTATTGTAAAGGCATCTGAATAAGAAAATAAGAACAAACACGTAAGCATTTCCCAAATCCTTTTGTTTGTTATTAAAAGCTAAACGTTTCACAGCCAAACAACAAATAGATATCTCATCATCTCATCTCAGATAGATGCTTGGTTCAGTGGCAGAAATAACAGAGTGGACAGGGTTAAAAAGCAACAGTTCAGACAGATATGACTGGACCAAACCCAAAAAGGGACAGACATTTAGTCAATGTGTGCATTTGGATGACCACTTTGTTTTGGCTTTTGGAAAAGTTGGAGTAAAGGGGACATCAGAGGTCAGTCGGTAGAAAGAGCTAGTCATCCAGTCGTCATGAAGGCCTGATTCATGAACTGTCTCCTCTGCGTTCCTCTCTTCTCCCTGTCTGACGACACCCCAGACATGTTTCTACGCTTTAGTCATCTGGACGTGAGGAAAGCCCTGAATTCAGACTTTTTTCCCCCCCTTGCTGGACTCTTACCTACATTTTCCCCACACCTTCCCTCTAATCACCCTGATTGCTGTCTCTCCTTATTTAGTGCACTCTTGGGAAAAACAACAACAACATAAAGGTCCTTTTATGATGCTGAGACAGAACAGAGGAGTCTATAAAGTCTGTCTTTATGTCGCTGTTCTTTTATCCTGTCAGCCATATAACACAAGCTGTGACTGGGTGGTCATTGGTGGACCAGTGGAGAAGATAGGTGAAGCTTAAGAGTTATTGGATATAGAGAAATAAGGCAGCTGCTTCGGCTTGGTACTGCCCACTGTAAGTTCGTAGGTGCATGTAAATGTCACTTAGGAATCGGAGACATGTGAGAATACTCTCTTTGGATATAGGATCTATCTGACTGAAAGAGTGATAGCCCTAGTTTTTTCTACACTCCTTCGAATACAGTTAACACTTCCCCTGTGCCGCCTTTGCTTTCTGGTTCATTGGTTGTCTCCGGGCTGCAGGCTACAAAGAATTTCCCCTCAACTCTCACTGAAGTAGCAAATCAAGAGCTCTGAGGCCTTCTCGGCTCGGGGAAAAAAAAAGCCATATAAATGTAAATAAACAACCTATCCCTCAGTTAAGCATGTATAGGTAGAGGAAATCCCTTCAGATGACTTTGGTCAGAGCACAAAGCACGAGAAGGGGTGGAATGTGTTTGCCTACGACCATGCTTTGTTGTGCGGTGTACATAAGGTTTTGCTATGTTATGGAGGATAATGAGAGCAGTTTGCATAGCAGCAGAGTGCAGTGTTTATGTCAAGTGCACCGGGTTGAGCCGACACATGGGTGGGTATAGCTGTACCGACAGACAAGGTAGATCCACCCACTTAGCAAACACTGGGAGACTCTGCTCTTAGGGAAAGGGCAGTGTCCTTACAGAACATGTTTATGGCTTTATCGCTGCACTGGCAATCTTTTCATGTAATATTCTGGGCGTGGACCAAAACAAGCAAGTGTTATCATGACCGTGTCTGTGTAAAAGCTGAGCTGGCTGGATTTGACTTAGGAGAGCTCTGTGCATCTAAAAAACACTTATTTCTTAGCTATTGAACTATTTCCCAAAAAGTAAACAGTCAAGTCTAAAACGAGAGCCACACAACCGCTAATTAAGCTTAGATGACGCTGGCTGGGCACCACCTGCGAAATGACCCCGCTGGTTATTAGTGCGTCTGTAAAAGGGCGAGCTGTTTTTTTTTTTTTTTTTCTTTTCTAACGGCTGACTCACCTGAATGTTCACCCAAATAAGTGAGACACACACAAAGCACGCAATTATGCTATGAACTGTTTACCTCAGCTTGTGACATCATCAGCAGTTTCTTTAACACGGGCCGCGAAAAGGCCACCATCGGATCCATTGGGAATCAAAGCATGTGTTACAACATGGGAGGAAGTGTGTGTCTCATTAGTGTAACCAACAGCAGTGTGAGTGGCTGCATAAAACATCAATAGGGGGATCATATGGTGTCTGGTGAGGCCTGGCACTCCGCCCACACAGTCATTTGAACGCAGTTACAGTCTCAGATTTATAGGTCAAATTAAATATAGTCTGTCTGCGTTTATAGCATTTGTGACATTATTAACATGGCTGCCTTCTGTTTTGGTGAGGTACGGGAAACGATGTCATCGAGGAGCCCAAGCGTCACAAGCAGCATTTCATCCATCATAAAAACCATTCCCATCCCCATGGTTACTACAACAACGACCTGAAGAGCTCGCAGCTTCACAGTCGACGCAAAAGGAGCCTCGGTGAGTATTCGGAATAAACTGTGATCATAATAACCGTATACTTCAACACCGTGACATAATGGCCTTAAAATAGCTTCTCTTCTTGAATATCCCCCACGAGATGAAACCGATCATTTCACGCTAATTTCAAGCTAGGCCAATAGTTTGCGGTTTTTGTTTAGCTTTTATGCGGATAAAAGCGACTGTAATGAAGACACCCATTCACTTTTTATAGCTCCCCCAAAACAGCCCCAAGACCTGTTGCATGAGGTTGATGAGGACGTCTGACATAAAGCTTTTTAATTGGTCCAAAGGCTTTCAGATCTTAGACACGCGTCAGGGGAGAACTATATCCTTGAGCGTGGAAATTCCAGGCATTCAAGAGTTCAAGTTGCAGCGTGTCACGGCCTCAGCAGCAGAACTCTCCATAAAACGCAGCGCCGTGTGATATCTGATTGTGGCATGTTAGAAGGCATCACTCACCATCACCACCGCTCCAATGTGTTTTGATAACGATGAAAAACACGCCGAGAACACATTATTTTTATAGGAGAACGTAAATTAGTGCAGTGATTGGAGACACTCGAGAGCTTTTAGTCTGATACCAATGTCCGCCCACTTTGGTTTTCTATATCCCCGCGGGTTAAAGGTCCATCATTAGATTTCTCACAGGCTGACATGTAGTGAAGGTTCTCTGGTCCAGTCACGCTGCATTAACTTTGCTGAAAGCTCAGAACAAAGGAGAAGTCTTTTGCGAGCTGACTAAGTTGATCCCCAAGCTACTTAGCTGATATGGAATCGACGTTTTTGCAGAGCCTCTTAGCAGCCCAGGGAGATAGGGTGTGAATTGAGGTAAGACCAAAATCTCCACATCAAGTGAGTCATCAAAAATTAATCAGTGGAGGAATGTGTGAGGGAGTGGAAAAACGCTCACCCACAGTCTATTATAAACTATGGTGTGTGTGTGTGTGTGGGTTTTGTCATCTTTTTTTCCTTGTGTTACAGTAGAGGAGGCAGTTCCGGCGGTGTGCAAGACCCGGACAGTTATCTATGAAATCCCCAGGAGCCAGGTGGACCCCACAGCGGCCAACTTCCTGATATGGCCGCCCTGTGTGGAGGTGAAGAGGTGCACGGGATGCTGCAACACCAGCAATATGCGCTGCCATCCGTCACGCAAGCACCACCGCACAGTGAAGGTACAGGATGACTCAAAACACACACGCTCTAGACAGAAGTACTGCTGATAAAACTGAAAAATATATCACCGACATCTATCTCGAATAAGGGGTGGGAAGAAGAGGTGGCTGTGAGGGGATTGGATTCATTCAAGATTGATAAGATTTTCTTTGTTTTCTCTTAGATTATCATATTTTTCTGTGATTATTGTTTGTATCTCGTGCATGTTTGAAATAAATATACAAAAGAAATGAAGAGGTGGCTGTACATCTATATAGTATGTACAACGTGGCATGTCCAAACCAAGTGCGGCCGTGTGTCATTTTATCTGGTCGTCTGCCTTGCTAACCCAAAGTAGCCTTTGAGATCGTAAGCACAAGTTCACAGCGTTGTCCAGCCAACTTCAGCTCAGTCAATATAGGCATGTGGTACATTGTTGTAAAGCTCAGAACATCTGGAATGCTGACCTTTGTTTTTGAGTGTGTCACAAAATTCTGTAAATGCTCTTGTAGCTGGTGAGATGGCCACTGGTCATTCAGCCAACTTTAGCTCTGTCGTAGCTAATTATAAAGCTCAGAGCAGCTTCAATCCAGTCAAATCAGTTTTACAATCCTGGTTGTCGGGAGTCCGGTAAACTACTTACTAAACGGTTTGCACACCACTGCTATATAGACCTCATTCTTTTTGGAGTACCCCACTTTTAGAAGCATGGTTAACCTCAAGACTTAGATTTACTTATATGTTATTTTTTTCCCCTTTTTTCACTTTTTAACCAAAAGAAAGTAATACCTCAAGATAAAATTAGAAAGCTACAATTGCATACAAGAAAGAGCCATGTCAGTCACTATTGGATGCTTTGAGCTGTATCTCTACTTTTTATACATGTTATGTTTTTTAATGTCAGTTCAAGATAGATAGTTTGATTTTAATATTTACTCTCTTCATCCAGTTTGAATAACAGTACTGTATAGGCGCTCACATGTTTCTAATCAAAATTGAATGTTGATACAAGATTAGCTGTTTATCACTGGCCTTGTGCTGTGTTCCAAAAGTCTGGAAGTCAGTCACATGATGAAGTTGTAATATTTTTGACTGACTAAATATTGGGTTGGTTTTTGCGGGGGACTGAGCGTGTAGACCTCACACACACACAGCCGTAGCTCAAGAAGGATTACTCACATTCTCAGCGTTAACAGCGTCCAGCTCTGTCAGTCTGAGCAGGTAAGTAAATCTGTCAGCCTTCTGTGTCTCATTTCCCCAGCACCTGTCTGAAAAACACCAGGAGTCAGCAGGGAAGTGCAGGCTGCAGGCAAAGGATTTCATTTAGACTTTAATTATGTTCAAAAACTTTTTCATAATCTTGTGTATTTGATATATTGTTGATTTTTTTCTATTCAAATCAGCATAGGCAGAGGTGGCAAAAGAACTAGTCTTGGGTTTATGTAAGAAAATGTACAGTATATATTCATGCAGTATACAGTAAATATTCCTGCACTAAAAGAAAACATATTAATGTGCAAGGCTTTGTATGTAATTTAGTAAAAAAAATAAATATTGCATTCCTCTTGAATAAACGACAGACATATTTACATACATCTCTGTCTTTGTTTAAATCATGTTTCATACAGGTAGAAAATATGACGACAAACAAAGCATGACACATTTAGAAGCATGGTTAACCTCAACTAATTAGATTCACTTAGAAGAATGACTAACCAGTGACAATCAGTTTTTATGCTGGGTCACCATTTCCAAAGTAATTAGGCATTTTAAAACATACAAAGTGCAGATATTTAGGAGCCAAAATAATCTTTGTAAAATTAGCTATATAAATGGTTACAGATGCAAATTTTAATAATATATTCCAGAAAAAAGTACAGTATTTAAGTAAAAAATTGCTTGTCACCTCTGATATTTAGCCTCACAGTGAAGATCTGTTTTTAAATTGGGACCACAGCCATAGCTTTACTAATTCTGAACAAATGATAGTAACTTAGTATGACGTTGGTATCAGAAAATGAAAACTTTGAACACAGTTGTATCTTTCTTTGAGCGCATGTTTTGATACAGTAGTCGTTTGGACATAGCCTGCGCTCGGTTAAGGTCAGCCTGGTCACTATGGGAACCAAAACACAACCTCATGACACCCAATAGCAACATTATTTCTGTCCACCGAGCTGCAACTCGGCCCCTCCTTGGAATGAACCCAAATAGTGGCCACCGCACCTCAGCCTCTGCCCCCCCCCCCTGCCTCTCCTTCCATTACAGCCAATCAGCACCCTCTCTCTTCATCACTCTATTCCGTTGTTGGGCTGCAGGCCAGGGCTCAAGCGGAGCTCAGGGGAGGAAGAGATTGTTGGCACCCTCGTCTGGGACATCTGCTGAGGGGTCCGACCCGGGAGAGAGGGGTGCCACTGTCCAGCCAGGCTCCTAAGTAGGACCTGAAAGAAAGTGTCTCTCTCCTCGGTCTGATTGTCTTCCTTTGCTGAGCTCAGTGACTATTCTCAGAGAGGATGGTGCCAGAAATTGATGTGCTGTTAACTCTAAGACATGTCCCCCTGCACTGTATTTACACAAGTGGCTGCCAGCGCGTGCATGGCTGTGTCTGGAACGGGGCAACTAAGTCATAAACAAGAGCGTCTGCTTCCCCTCTGAACACTTAATGGCAGTACAGGCGACTGCTGTTAGTGCAGGATTGGATCTAGCTTCCTGTTCTTTCTGTTTTATACAAGGGCACTCCGTATTAACTGTTGTACTTGTGCTGTTGTTTATTGCAAATGCTTGTCTTGATGCTAAATTGTATATTTTATCCTGGCACTAGAAGCCAATTGAAGTCAATATGACCTTAGTGCAAGCATAAAATAGCTTGGAAACAATGAAGACAGGGATGTTTTGCTTTGGCCTCAAGCAGAAAATACCACATGCCCTAAGAAACGTGCTTATGGACAACCAGCAGTAATAAACCGGCTATCTCCTCTATCACCTGCTGCATATAAAAAGAGCCCTTTGGATCAGACTTTTTCTATGTCCAGGTTATAAGTAGTGACAGAGCCTGACAGCACGGCGAGACAAGACTGATTTATATCACTTCAAACTTGACTGCTTACAAACTGTCTACCACTGCCATCAATAAGACCTCTGTCACTTCTCGAGCGCAGATGGAGACAGTAAACCCAGATCCAACTATTCCTGGAATGCCACAGTTTCATGTGACTCATCAGTGTCCCCCTTCTCTTTATGATGCTGGGAGGGCACGATGCACAGACGTGACATGGACCCTGAGGCGTCCCGGGATGGGCTGGGCTTGAGTGAGTGAGTTAGCGAGGGGAGGGAGGGTTATTTGGAGGGTGTTGTGTCTTGTCCATGTGCTTGTACCCACGGGCCAAGGGGCAGAATCTTTTGAATAAGGGTCATCTGTTTGCGAAGGCTTTGCTCGGGTCAAACATTGTGAGACCGAAACATTGTGTCATGCCAAGTGTTCCTGTGAGGACCCAGACTGAATAGAGCTCCAGTTTGCACTACTGTTTATTAAAAGGCTAAAAATGTCACTGCTTTGCCCCGAGACGGTCTTGTTTTGCTTGTGCTGGCCTAGGGATGGGAAAAGAACACTTTTGGTTGTGTGTCTTTCCAGCTCATGCCTCTGTGCATTTGTCCACATACAGCATCATTCATTTATTTCACTTTTTTCCCCGGTTCTTTCCTTCATTTTCTCGCTGCAGACTTAAATGAGACAAGTTGGCGCGGGTTGATTCACTGTAGTAGCCTGCCCTGTTCAGTGGCAGGGCAATAAAATGGCAACTCAAAGTAGGACTTGCCCCAGGGAGTCGCAGGGCATATCTCTGAAGCCAATCTCTCTCGTTCTTTTGTTTCTTTCACTTACTCTATGTCCTGCTGTGTGTTTTTTTTTATGCACAGCCTCTTTGTGGGAATGTAGGTTAAGGGAGAAGTTTGCGAGACAAACACACGGGGTTAAATTGGTTGATAAAATATTGTTGTCAGAAATCTGTAAACAGATTAGACCAGATGATTGAATTCTGGGACTCTCTCATCACAGCATTCCTTTGGCTCCTCCCCCCACCGTCCCGAGTGCCCCTACACCTCCCACGCGCACACACACACACATATGCACGCACACAAACACACACACAGCACCTCCACTTGCACTCTGCGTGACTCCTAATCCACTCCCCAGATCACAGCATCCCAGCGCTCCCCTCTCCATCAAAATACTTCCCTGACATTTCTTCTCATTACGATATTAAAAAATGCGCCTTTTTATCGCACACGTCTGGCAGAACTCTTTGAGCGCTTACAGGGTGAAGCTAACGTCAATGGAGGCATGTAGCTATACTCCCCAAAGACCCCCGAGATACAAACCTGTTGCATTCACTAAGTATTGTTATTTTCCATTCATACATGTTGAAACTAAAGCTGAAGTATTTGCTCTTCTAATGGGGCTGAGTAAACGCGCCGTGGCACACAACTCAAAGAATGGACCTGTCATTTACCCTCATACTCATTAAGCCATTAATGTTTCCGCAATCCAGTGAATTGGCAAAGAGAACCAACAATAATGAGATTTTCTTGCTGTAATTTAAAAAAAAAAACGTGTCAACTCAAAACACATAACTATTAGTTTGAATCCAATTTTTTTTTTAAAGTCTTGCAGAAAGTGAAAAATACACATTGCTTTAGTCATATTTTCAATGCAATAGTGTGCACTTTGGAAATGATCACAATTGAAGGACAATTTAAAAACGTTGTGAGTGTTTTATATTATGGTGCTTACTGCGGATTACAGTACATGCATGTTTCAATGTAGGTTTAAAGTCATACAAAGAACATTTTCAAAACTACTTAAAGCTGAGGTACTGCAGGCTCCTCTCACATATTTGGACGGAAAACTTAAAAAGAGAGCACCGCCCTCACTCAGCCAATCAGCTCTCAGCCCAAATGATCCAATAGCGACTCACATGGCTCTTTCTTGAGAAGATGAAGATGGAATGTTGTGGACTGATTTGTTCACAGCATTTTTGTTATCCACAAGACTCTTTATGTTGGAACAAACATGTGTCATTTATTAAACGAATAAGTTAGATACCCCAACTTTAAAGTGTATTATAATCAACGTTTTTATTGAAACAAGCATGAGGACAAGTATAAGTCAGACCGGAGGACATGCATGCCTGGTTTCACTAAAGAAATGTGAAATATTCTGTACATAATATCAGATTTCCCACAAAATGCTCCAGCCATAGCATCCACCGACATTCCCATTTCACTGCATCATCAAATGCCACTTTTCTCTCAATAGCGTTTCCTCGGTAGCACCACGTTAGGTTGCTGAGGTTTATTTTGAATGCACATCTGTGGCAACCGTACAAGGACATTGTTTGCCCACAGCAGGCCAGAGGCGGTGGACTCGGACAAATGAAGTGTTGATGCTTCCTGGATCAAAGCAGGAGCCGAGTGAGTGAGAGCAGACGGATACAGCCGCGCTTTATACCGAAGTTTTCTCAACCCCAGAAGCAGTAGCTGACACCCCCGGACCCTCGCTTTTCACATCACCCCCACTATATTGCGGTTTATGTGGGCTTGTGACTTAGGGGGTGTTTCATAAATGCATTGACGTTGATACAGTGAATGTAATTTATGACCTATGGATTTCATAAGGGTAAAATGGGGTAGAGTTGTATGTGTGTGTGTGTGTGTGTGCGTGGGTTGGGGGGGTTGCATGAGAATGTGGGGGCCTCGGGCGTTTGAAGTTGCTCTTATTGCAGCTGTGAATTATTTTCCCTTTGATTCTCTTTGCTTGTAACTGTTAGATGAAGAAGGGATTCACATCGGGGCGGGTCACTGAGGATCATGGGAGCGGCTCCATGTACAAGAAAACAGCTGAGTTTAGGCTGCTCCGAAGTCGGCTGGAGTTTATCAGTGCAACGGTGGTTCACAAAAGTTGGGACACAGTTTATGGGATTATGAAATGATTAGTATAATTTCAAAACTAATATGTATTCTTATACATTTTGAAACTGGATCAGGAGTGATTGTTCTCATTTCAGATCTAGAGCCCAATTGAAAAACCTAGAGCTGGTCAGGACCAAAAGTTAATATTCAGGACAATACTAATATACAAATTGTCTTCTTAATGGAAAGTTGGTTTGTAGCTCATCTATGTATCTAATTTCTTATTTTAATTATGGCAATATCTTAACCACTGGATTACTTTACAAAGGAATACTGAATGTTGGATTGTCATTCCTGGTATTTTTTTCTGAATGAAAATTAGTTTATGTTTGGATTGAACCAAAACTTGATGGACATTGAGCCACTATTTTTTTTTTTTTTTTAGAGGTCTACCTGATCTCCAGAGCTGATGACGATATGTTTATGTGAACAGCAGAGCCCTGAGAATGTGCAGGGAAACACACAGCAGTTGTTTTTTTATGTGATTAGGGCTATAGTCAGAGTTTATGGACTAGTTTATTGTGACTGTAGAGACTTTGATCATCGCAAGTCAACAATGCGTTACAACACCTCCTCATTAAATCACGTTGTGTCCAGTTAAAACAACCAGGTTTGTTTTACATTGCATCATAAAAACCTGCAGCTTATATTCAAGTGCGGCTTAATAGTCCCAGAATGTACTGTTTTTCTTTCTACTCAATGATTAGAATAAATGAAAGGATGTGGTGTGTGAAGAACATTTAAAATACGGTAGAAACCTCTCATAAAAATCTTGTTTGAAACCAGGATTTCTTTAAACAACATTTTTCTATGATCATATTTCTTTCGTCATCAGAACTTGTCTCACGATTCCATCATATTTGTCTGTTTGTTTATTTGAAGTTTGGTCTATTTTATTTTATTTTATTTTATTTATTTTTTATTTTTTTATTTAACACCATGTGATACAGATTCCATAAAAAACATAAATTACTATGTACAACATAGTGGTGCAGAATATATTGGTGGGGGAGGGAAGGGGGAGTGGGGGGGGGGGGGGGGGGGGGGCATTTTTAAGGCATCCAGAACATGAAACAAAGAAAACAAAATACTTAATAAAAATAAAATACCTGTAACAAGCAAGTACTGTCGTGGAAATATGTAGGTGCTAATGTGTAAGTGTGGGTGTTAATGTATTTGAGTGTTTGTGTATATGTATAAATGTATGATCATATATGACTGAAGAAGAAATAATATATGAAGTTTGGTCTATTTTAGTCGAGTCAGTTTCATAGCAGTATCCCCCCATGAACAAACAGTAAACTACTATCCATTATTTGGTCAAAGAAATAGCATTACCAGCTCTGCAACATAAGGATTCAGTATCATATGTGTTTATTTTAGTGTTAGTTGAGCTGGAATCCTTGCAAGCATCACTGGATTCTCATCATGCATCTGAACTGCTTTGGAGAAAGACATAGAATTATAATGATTTTATATTTAAGCACTATCTTGGAACATGGAGGTCGAATTGCACATTATTATCGATTTCTCCTTTGGCTTCATCGCTGCAGCGCTCTCTTCCCTGGAGTCTTATTGTCTGTTTTGTGAAATCGCTGTTCACTCCCGCTTTTACAAGATCCTCATATTTCTGCAACACTTCCATCTCCCACTCTTTAATTTCACATCACTGTCAGCCTCTGCAATTTACGCCCAATCACTTCCAAGTCTCTCATTACTGTTGGCTTTCTTTTCAATTCAGTTGTTAAGGTATCTTTATGGTTAATCTTGGCTTTAACACCGGTGCAATTTTTATGTTTAGGAAGATAAAACAGATTGTTATGTCAATTAAACTTTCTTTCAATTCTCCTTTCTTCTTAAACTCCACACTTTGCTGTGTCGTGGCTTTCACTTCCTCTGCGGCCTGCTGTGTGGACATCCCCATTCGCTTATTGTATTTTCTTTGGAAGACCTACGTTCCAGTTCACCATGCTCTCATCATTTCTGCAACAGGGAATTCCCAATTAATCCGAGCCCGACTTAAAAAGGGAGGCTTGCACTTCCCGAAGCCCCTCGTGGCCTCTTCGACCCGGGACTCGAGCTCCATCTTTCACTGTTGTTTAAGTGATTTTTACAAAGGCTTTGCATGGGGTCCCTTTCATATGTATGGCCATAAGTCGTGGACTACACGTCTCCGATGACTAATTCTCAATGTCATCGCTCAGAACTGGAAGAGGGGGGGAAAGTTTGTTATGTGAAAACTTCAGACAAATAAGAAGGATTGCTTTATGCGTCTCTTGAATGTGCAGCCAATCTTTATTTAAGCTATTGAGCCTAAGGGGAAAGAGACTGCTGGGCCTCTAGACAGGGAGCCCCACCACATTGATCTTGCTGTCACTGTTTGTTTGTCAGATCATTATAGAGCCACAATGACCCTATTCCACTCATAATAGATTACAGTTTAAACATAGCATAAAAAACTAGGTTAAAATGCACACAAAATTAGTGAAGACCAAATATGGGGGGAGAAAAAGTTTATCACGTGTATACATTTTTGTCATAATTGTCATTTTTGTAATCAAACATGTCTTTTTTGAAAATCATCTAGAGTCATCAACTTTGAGAACATATTCTAGTGTGGTTCTGGAATCCAATCATAGACAGCCCATATCTCTTAGCCCTTCACAAAATTATGGTTTTTTCAACGTTCTCTGCATTTTTCACTGTTATCACATCCTTTAGAACCAATGCACAGCTCTCCAGTTTTCTTGATAAGTAATAATAAACCACACACTTGTCTTTTATCTTTCTTTATCTCCCCTGTCAGCATTAGCGTAACAAATCTCCCCAATAGGTAACCATGCATGTTAATGTTAATAAGTGGTCGATGTGCTATCCTCTTGGTTTCTAAATAGTCCCTTGTGTTTGCCCCATCACACACACACACTCACACGAACACACACACACACACACAATTTAAGAGGCCCTCCACCTTCCTGCCCCCTTCTGCCTCTCTGCGCGAGTGTCCCGGAGCGATAAGAACCAGCAGACACCGCTGTCATCTGTTTGCTCACGACATACCTCCTTTTGCTTACTTTACACCCTTCGTTCGTCCATCTTTCCTCTCCCCGCTGTCCACTGTCCCATTCGGAAGTGTTTTGAAGTACGGGTCAACTCTGTTTTTGACACGAGGCAGATCCCACTTTTGTTTTATCAGACTGGGATTGGTATGTTCGCTCTTCGGGCATGACTGATTCGCTATCCCGCGCAGCAAGTGTTGGCAGGGCTCCACCACAGGATAAAGCAAAGAAATGCCGCCCGTAAACTCCTGGCCCCTTGGTTTGTTCGCATGTCGACAAAAACGTGTTGTTCATAACACCAGACAGCTCTGGGAGATTGTAGGCCAATATCCTCTCTCGTGATGTTCGGAGAAGCCGGGGATATTGTTTCTAAAAGGCCTCGGGGTTTGCTAAGCGGGACGGTAGATGTTGGCCACCCCTTGACACCAAAGATCAGAGAACAAAATGTATAGGGCGTTACATAAGAAAATCATCTTAACCTTCAAGCAACCTTATCCGTTCTGCTTTCGGGCAAACTTTAATCAACATAATGCAGGGGAAACACACCTGCTAGTTTTAACATGCTGCTGGAAGTCGGGTTTATTATGTTAAGTTGAAAGGATTTCAGTAAGTGCAGCTGGTTTTGAAGTGTACTGTATATGGCAGTGTTTGAAATGCAAGGTCTGTAGTTTTTGTTCTCGCAATGGTATTAGCTCTATACAGTACAAATACTGTATATATATCAGTGAATGTTACCGTCTTCTTACATGGAAAATGTGCTACAAAATGGGTGTCAGTCAGTTTATAGTTTCACACTGATTTGGTCCATTTTAATATTATTTATACATTCCAATCTGGAAAATCTTAGACAAACAATCTTAGACAAACAATGTATATGTGTGTATTATATTTGTTGACTTATGCTGGTACATGGCTTGGTGATATGATTTGGTACGTAAAAATCTGGCAGATATCGCAAGGCGTAGAAGCTCAAGTGAAAACTGTTGAGGTGGTGATGGGGAGGAGGAGGGTTGCGGCATGAGCTGACGGTATACAATTGCAGAAAGGTCTGTTTAAATGCAGGCTGAGTGGCTGCACGTGTGGCTGCAAGTGTGTAAATCTGCCATCTGAAGTTGATTAGGGTTTAGAAGGAAGTGGTAGGAAGAACTGGAGTGAAAGTGGGTGAGATATTGCCCACAAGAAAACAGGAACCAGTCTTTCGGTCAAAACCTACACATTAACTGCTGGAATGTGAACGTATCCTCCATTTGGATTAGCTTCTAGGCTGAAAAACCAGTTATTAATCAATGCTTTGACTCAAAACTATAAATTAGAACTTTCAACAAGCATGTGGACCTTGAACCAAATAGCCATATGTAAAGTACAGTAGTAATTGTGAATTGTATTGTCTTAAAAACATTGTCTCCAGCTTATTTTAATTTTAATTTTTCTGGTATTAACATCCAACTTATATTTCTTGAATTGTTGTTTACACCAAATAGTTTCACCTTGTCGTTTGGGATCTTTGTCTCAACCTCTGCTCCTCTGTGTTCCCTCAGGTGGCTAAAGTGGAGTATGTGAGGAGAAAACCCAAACTGAAGGAGGTCTTTGTCCGGTTAGAAGACCACCTGGAGTGTGTGTGCACGTCACAGCATCACGTCATGGAGCACTCAGAAGCAGAAACAGGTAAACGTCCTCACATTGATTACGCTGGATGAATGTCTGAATAAAAGAATTTGAGAAGTATGTGTTTTTGATGCTGGTGCAACCGGTCCAGAGCCTCCCATCCATAGCCTTCCAGAGCGATGAGCTGGCTGTTTTCAGTGTGTTCAACTTTGACTTTTCTTGCTCAATATTGTAGTTCCAGGCAAAGCGGAAATTGTCAAGCTCATCAAAACACTGAAAAACCATCTCGAACATTGCACAACATTTATGATGAGGTCCGCCACCCGCTTGTTGCCATATAATTGCTGTGTACTTCAGTAAATGTAAAATAAATGTACTTCAGTATGACGTAAAATGGGTCAAATACACTTTTTTTTACTGCACACAAACCTGAAACGCCCTGAATCTCCTCTCCACAGATACGTCAAGTGACTTAGCGAAGTGAAGTCATTTGCTTGCGTCCAAAATAGCGGGAAAATATAATGCCATACTGTGGAACACCAACCTTTATATGAACCTGACCCAAAACCCAACCCTCAGCCAAGAAAGATGCATAGAAAGAGCACCTTTAAACATGGACTGTGTCACTTCTTTTCTTGTGAAGAGCCAACCCCCTACTTGATCTGTTGTTTTGCTTTTCATATCGTACATTCATATCCAATTAAACCTAATAACTACTGTATATCTTTATGGGCCAAGAGAGTGACATCCGAGTATTAGTACAAGAATAAATAAACACAAACTATAAAACTATACAGCAGGCACCAAAGACAAGCCTCAGTTTTATATTATCCCCTGCCATATCTCTAAAATGTACTTGCAGCTCAAGTCCCTGGGTTTTAAGAATTGTCACCTGTCTCACGCCTCAGGTCACCGGGCCCCTTTATTACCCGTGACTTGTCGCCTCTTGTCTGGTCTTTTTGCACTTGATAACCTTTACCTGAAACTGCCGCGCTCCCAAGCCGCCATGTGTGCGCGCGTCCAGAGGTGCAAATGTGTCCGAGAGCGCGTTTCACTTATGGCTGGGTGTCCAAAGGCTGCTTGGCATGACAGCAGGCTATTTGATCTCAAGCCCGTCTCTCTTACACTGAGCTGATAAGACTTTAGCTGTCGGCAGATAAGGCTTAAGTATTTATTATGTGCGCTATCTCTGCGCTTTTGTTCCATTTCTACTCTATAAACCCTCGCTCTCTACTTGTAACTACATTCTTGCCCCCCCCTCTTTTCCCCTTGTTTCCAGGGCCTCGTAGGGTTAAAAGTAAAAAGAGGAAAAATAAAAAACTAAAGGCCAGCAAGGACTTATTCGCAACGTAATAAAAGTTTTTTGCCCCTGGAGTGCTCAAAGGGGAACAGGTATGGATACTAAGCACGGCGGAGAGCATTCACCTTGGGCACTTTTTAATGTGTTAATCGATCAGGGCACTGGGAGATAAAAACAATCATCAATCACAGAACAATTATTGTAAGAGAAGGAGTCTTCACCGCTGCATGAGACCTGTGTGATCGCGGCCAACCGATCATTTGGGAGTTTTTCACCAATTCTGTCACCCGTTAAGCTGCATGAAAAGAAATCTGCACTGCATCTACACCAATGTTGTCAAAATTGAAAATGAAAGAAGAAATATTATGCAAATTGTCTTTTATTCAAGCTTTTAAACATGTTGCAACATTTATCATCATCATAAACACACCTGAAGTTGTTTTTAGATCCATATTAGAAGTTCTGGCTTTCTGAATGCTCCTGTCTCAAACCTGTAAAGTCATGATGTAACTGTACCGCTATAACGTCATGCTCAGAAAAGTTTTCTGCCTTTCAAAACGAAAGAATTGCCCTTAAACTATTTATTTCAAAGTGAAATTTGCAATTGCATGTCTATGTTTGCCGCTTGTAATTTTCAATTTTGAGATGAAATAAATAAATAAATACTTCAACTCCACCTTCTGGGGGTCATATAGGGATCTACAGGCAGAAAGAATTTTATTACCCTTCATTCTTGTTGTTGTTTTTTCGCTACTTAAGAAATTCTAAAACATAGAATGTTAAATAGTATTAGTATTAGTAGTAAATAGTATGTATTTTTAATGGACATAATTAATGCATAATATTTCTTCTTTAAGTCTAATTGGGAACATGTTGAATTTGTTAATGCATGATTTCAATGGTGTTGAAATTACACTTTTCTCTTGGAGATTGTTGTTGCTTCTTTATCTCATGTGTGTGTATCTTTTTATGTCCACAGAGGACGTCAGGTGAGAGCAAGGAGCGTCGGTATCGGTGCTCTCCTGAGAAGAGGATGGGAGAGCACGACTTCTCCCGCACCACAGTGCCACCTCTGCTTCAAACCCTGTCAAGCCAAGAGACTTTGAAATAGAAACCCAGAAGATGCCAAAGGTGCTTTTTTTTAAAAACAAAACTATGAGGAGTACTTCCTGGTGCTATGAGCCACTATTACACTCAGCTGCACTGGCAGAAGTGACGCGAAAGGAGAGAAAGTCTGGCCGGACATTTTAACGGACTTTTAAACAAGTGGATCAAAAGTGGGAATGCTTTTCTTGGATTAGGACACAGTGGTGGACAGCTTCCAACCGAGCAACATAAAAGTGCTGATTTAAAGACTTTAACAGGACAAAAGAAGATAACAAGAGAACTGTGGGAGAAATGTTTTGTTTTAAGGACTCTCTGTGGAGCGCTTAACATTTCCCAAAAACTGCAGCCGCCTTTGATAGTCGCTTGTGCCCCGTTCAGCTAAATCTAAAAAAAGAAGACGCACCGCTTCTTATAAACTATTTATATGTGTGGACATGTGTTTTTTTGTCTCTTTCAGTACAAACAAGAAAGTGAGATGTAATATTATGGAGACGTGCATGAACTTCAGTGTGCTCTACTTCTCTGCAATGTCACAATCTGAAAAGTGTCATTTTTTTATTCTGTTTCTTATTGTATTACACTAATGAGCAATGAGTTGATGTCTGGAGTTGTAAATGGTTTGGATGCGTGAAACAAGGAGGAGATGTGAGTGTCAGGAAGATGCTTTATTTTTGTTATAAAATATATTATGCTTACTAATATCTGTAAACATTTGTCCTCATTTGTCGCTGTTAAACGTAGGGTCTTAAAACATGGGAAAAGCATCGGCAACACAGACAAATTATGCAAATCCAAACGCGACTGAATACTTGAGCAAGTTAAATTGGGGCTCAGCGGAGCAACCATTCACAGCTTGCATGTCCGAAGGGGATGACACGTCCATTCATTCGGTATCACAAAGATTGCCGCACGCCCTGCGTCGCTGCCACACATGCGGTGCCCGCGGAGAGCAAAGTTCACCTCCACTGAACTCAAGGAGTGAATGAGTGAATGAGTGAGTCTGGAATGAATGGGCGTCTTGTTTAGTCAGTCTGAGCTCCAGCGCTGACAGGAGAACACAGATCACTCCGCCCTTTGAGGGAACTCACACCTCAGCAGCGGCGCACCCGCGCAGCAACATGTGTGTGTGTGTCTGTGTGAGTGTGTGTTAGTGTGTGTGTGTGTGTGTGTGTGTGTGGAGGTGCAACGTTAACTTATCCCTCAATAAAACAAATAATCACTTCCACAAGTTGCAAATAAATTTGCAAGTTGATCCTTACGCAAACAAGTTACATAAAGTGAAAGTCTAAATGGATTTTTCAGATACTGTTTGGTGCATATGTTCCTTAATTAATACTATTTTTATGGAGTTCAAAGAAGAAAAAACATTGGCTAAAAGTTGTGACAGTTGCAAATGTTTTGCAAAGTGTAACCGAACCACAAAACTGTAACCAAAGTGTAACCAAAGCCCTAAACTGGAGACAGTAATATATATAATATATACATATATATACAAACTTCAAGGGAATTGGTTTTAAAAATAAGACATTTCATAAAATTTCAAATCATGACTCAACAAAATGGACACCATTACAACATTTCATCTGCAAAAAATAAAAAATGAGCAATTACATTATTGTTTATCTACAATTAAAAAAAGGATAAAAATAATAGCCAGAACAAGAACAAAAATAGACAACTAAATAAAAATAAAAACCTTAAAATTGGTGATTCCTTTGTGTAAAGCTGGTGTACCTAATTTTCAAAGAAGGTAACTATTACATATAATCTGTATAACTATTCTTTGCTCTCTGGTTCTCTTGCCAGTTTCCACATGCATGTATTGTTGGTCTCTGTCACATCTTTAGATTGGGTTTTTCAAAAGTGAAAAAGAAAGGACCACCCTCACTCAATCAGCCAATCAGCTCCCAGCCCAAAGACTCAACAAGGCTCTTAAGTTTGAAAAAGAGAACATATTTTCTCATATGGTCATAACGGTATGTTGTGGTCTGATTTGTTCATTCATAACATGTATTATTTATGGTTAAAAAGGTTGCTCCAGGTTTACCTAACTTGATAATAGCTTAATTTATATGATTGATTGCATTTTCAGGGGCGACAGTAGCTCAGTTGGTAGAGCATTGGTTCGAGCCCACCATGAGACCCACCTCACGACTCCCACTGATGTCTGCTGTCGTTGTGTCCTTGGGCAAGACACTTAACCCCACTTTGCCTGAAGCTCCCGCTGAAATATCTCAGCTCCTGTGGACTCACCACCTGCAGGAGGATCAGTGAGGGGCTGGTGCTCTGTGACTGGGTGCAGCTCTGACTGCCACCCCCCCGACCCAGAAATGGATTCAGGGGAAGAAAATGGATGGATGGATGGATGGATTGCATTTTCAAATCTACACTGGCCCTGAGAATTCTGATGTGCTTCTCCTGACGTGATGCCTTCACAGTACACAGGAAATGTGAGCTTCTCCCGGCCCGCGGAGCTGGCAGCAGTCGGGCTTTGGTCGAGGATCCAGGGGCATCAGACGATAGGTGCAGAGGCTTTATTGCTTTTCCTCCAGCAGCTCGGCCTGATCCGTACAGCTAAAGGACATAAAAGTTCCTCTCCCCTGCACTTCCTGCTGCTGGAGGGCATTATTACATGGGGAAAGAGGTGGGAGGGAGTCTGATATAGTGATCCAGAGCATAAAAGAGAACAGGGATCAGACAGGCCACTGGGATCAAATGTATAAAGTACAGATAAAAGAACAGGCAGAACTTAGACTTTATTGTCTTTTTGTACTGGCATTCATTCATATTGTGCATGGGAAAGAGCTTATTGTGTGGGAAAGAGCTTCCAGACAATTTGAAACAATAAACCTTACACCTTTGCCATCTGTAGTTGTTACGGAACGTTGTAAATTCATGTGCAGCAGAAAAGACCATTCATTAAAGAAACACTTTATAACTTCCTCGTGGCACATGACTGCATTATTCCATCTAAATCAGTGGAGGTGCCAGTCACCCCCTTAGTTTGCACCATAACTCAAAATGTTCTGGGAACCTCTGCAATGGCAGAATAAAAGGGATGAAAAGTTCAGAGGCCATACAGCTCCCTGTCTGGAGGCAAGATTTTTGAAGGAATATCGTGCTGTGTGTTCGGCCATGTCCCTCTGAGAGAGCAGCCGGAGAAGAAGTGGTCAGTTTATTAACCTGTTTGTCAGTCTGGAACAGGACCAGTGCACAGACAGCATGCTATGGCTGATGTGCTACATGTGTTTATAAAACACTCATTCTGAATCATAAGATTCATAAAGTGACCATGTCACTGCCCGACTTTCATCCCTCCTCCTGTGGTGCACACATTTCCTGTCGCTTCTATAATCTGATCGAAACTCAAGGCTAAACATAACAATGTGACCAGTCTCAACTGAGGTCAGAGGCACACGTAGCACGAGTGACGTTTTCTCCTGTTTTGAAATAGCAAAGCTGAGAATAAGTCTGCAATCCAAAAGTACGTTTGAACAATTCTTTTGAAACTTTCTTTGCAGTGATTACACTGTCACACAATTAACATGAACAACTGCCATTAAATGGTTGTTTGTATTGTATTGTATGGGACAGTGTCCCAAATGAGCATTTGAACAACAAATCATCTCTGTCTATAATACATACATAATACAGAAAACATCACATTAAAGTGGAGCTGACATAAGATTGATGGATGGACGTAATTACAGGATCATGTTATTATTCTTGATCAAACCTAATGGGGCCACAGCACAGTGTGCAGAGAGGAGTTTGTGTTGTGACTCTTCATTGGAGGTCAATCGGTTGAAAGTAGAAAACTAAACTTTATATATTCTCTGAATGGCTGACTGGATTGAAATTGAATTGTGCCTCTTGGCAGAGCTCTGTGCTCTACGAGTGCTTTTCCTGTTGTATAATACATTGTTGTATGGGCATCTGGACCTCATCGAAGCTAGCTTGTCATTAGCTCGTCACCATTAGCAATACTGATTATTTCATTCATATTATTTGAGACAGCACAAAATAAGTGAGTGAGAATGTGCAAATTTCTGTTTGTGAAAAAACAAAAGATTTAAACTTTTTTATACTTACACTTACATACTTACACATAAAGCTAAACATAAAGAGCACTAGGTTTCTGAAGAAGTCCTTTGGATTGAGGACGAAACGTCGGGAAAACTTGCTAAGAAGTACAGATGATGGGTGAGAAACCTTCCTTTGCATAAAGAGCACTAATTTCATACTTCTGTTTTGGTGAAATATTTGATGAAATTCAACACAGTATAGTCTTTTGAATGCACTTTGGGGATAACAAAGTGCATTTTAGTCGACTGATCGGTCGGTAGGTCATGTCTTCAGTCGAAACTAGGAAGAAAGTTACAGTCCATGGAGAAACATGTTGTGTGCAGTGGAAGATTAGATCCAGTTATGTTTGTGGATCTGCAAGCACACAAAGGACTGAACAGGTGTTCACATTTAATTTCCTAGTGCTATAAAAAAAAGTCTTAGTATTTACATAGCGGTAAAATAACAGTATGGGGAGCTTCTGGAGTCTATCAGCTTATCTCTGTTTGAACCAGTGGTGTAACTCCAGTGTCACAAAAGGTAAAACGTCTCAGGTCCCGGGAAGTGAAAGTGCAGTGGGAAGAAAAATAAAGAAAAAAAGCGTTCTCAGGATGTGGGTAATGACGGCGAGGTTGCGAGGGCAGACAGGGCTCAGCTAAGTGGACATGCTTTGATAAACAATGCCAGGAGGGGGGCGGCGTAGGCCAGACAAGGTGTATGGGAGTGTGAGAGCAGTTATCCCACACAAAGGTCTCCTGGTGTGAAACATGGGCCAGTGGAATTCTGGGCCTTTGCACAGGGCAAACGGGGAACGGTCTACCCACAATGCACCGGGTCACAGTTCAACGTGCAGGGGTTATGCAGGGGGTGCTTGCTGAATACACTCCAAACACTTCATGAACTCTGCTTTACTGTGCAGCTCCAGGCAATAAAACCAAGGACAAAGCAACAAATATGTACGTGTTTGGATGGATATTTTGAAATATAGTTGTGTCCACAGGGTTTGAGTGTGTTTTTTGTAATCGTTTACTTGTTGCCATGGAGATCTTATTGCTTTGCTTGATTACAGTATAAACCTTTGCGTAAAACGTGATTTTAAATATTTCATTATTAAATACACATATATTTAATTTAAGTTTTTTACTGCACAACATTCTGTATTCTTGTACTGGGACAGCTCGCCTCTCTCCAAATACTGTCTGAAGGTTAGATACGAATCGCAATAAATCTGATGTACGTTTTGTGCACATTGCGGAACATTCCAGAAAAAAAAGGACGACGTTCAGACACAGTTTTTCTCAGTCGCTTTGGTGCATTTCTCACATCATTCTTCACATTTGCACAACTGTTAGTGCATCTCTCAGAACAATTAGTGCAAACAGCAAAACCTCGTGGATAACCTGCAAAAGTGCATCACTTTCTCAAAATGAAAAGAGAACTCCTCAAAAACAAGTCTTCATGTCAATGAAACTGTCTGTGTCGTCAAAATAACATGTCTGAACAACATTGAGTGTGAACAACAGTGTTTTCATTGTGACACTTTACTCTCTCTGTGTTTTCAATAAAAGTCAGATCTCGGTGACACTTTGTGTGCGCACTAAACACTGTACAGCCGAAAACTACAGTAAAGTTACGCATGACTGTATTTAGTGAAGTAACTGAGTACAAGACACATATGTATGTGTGTGTGTATGTGCTGTATGTGCTGTATGTGTGTATCCATGTATTTACTGTATGTTTGTATCTATATGTATATATGTCTGTGTACAGTATGTCTTTCACATATTTACTGCATTTGCTCTTTGCAATTCTACAGCATTGTGCAACAAAAATATAGTCACGCACCTACTGTATCTTTATGTAGAACAAACATACAGAATATCATGATGGTAGAACTGTGACAAATGTAAACAATAAAACACACACTTCCTCATGAGTGAAGCTGAAATTCACCTAAAAGAAATTGGTTAATTTAGGAAAGATTTTCAGGAAAAAAATAAAGGAATGTATGAAATTAGCAGATTAGATTAGACAGATTTAGATTTTGAACTAGTTCAACAATTTTGTAAGTAATGACTCAAGCGATGAAATGAGGACTATTAGTTTTATAGGGAATGACTATTCAGAAGTCATATGTATGTTTCATTTTGACTGACAGGACAGAAGCAAACGATAATGTTATAAAAAAGCAGAGAATTGTATGAAAGTAACTGATAAATGTCCAAAAGCATTTGTAATCTGTTCAAAGGAGAAACTGCTGCGATGATGTCACACATGAGTCAATGTTTTGGAGGTTGAACTAATAGTCAGACTTTAAGTCTGAAGTGAGGAATGCACCAAAGCGATCCTACGCAGTGGCAAGGCAACTTTATTTGTATAGCACAGTTCACAGACAGGGCAACTCGAAGTGCTGAACAAAACAAGATCATCATAAAATCATAAAGAATCACTGTGCATTAAAAAGAGGGCACATAAAATCCCTCAGTTGTGTGCACAGATAAAACAAACAATGCACCTTCATAACAACACAACTACAGATTAACCATCGGGAGCATCTGACAGTTTTTATCAAGTAGTATTTTTGATTTATGAATGCTCGTTTTGTATTTCACAATGGCAACAAGAGCTGGAGTTACAGTGAAAGTGCTTTGTCACTGCCAGGTGCAGCAGTGGTGCAGTTGGCCAAGTCACTCACCGCAAGGTCACCTCAGGTTCAGATCCCAGCTCAGCACATACTGCACTTGTGTCCATGGGCAAGACACGCTGCTATGGTTACAACAGGAAGGAATACCAAATAAACCAAATACAATGAAGTAGATAGATAGATAGATAGATGGATAGATAGATACTTTATTGATCTCGTGGGAGAAATGGAGGTGACCAGTAGCAGCAGCAATATAGTGTTCAACCTCCCAACAGTTGACTATTGAGCTAAACCAAGCTAATGCAGCTCCATCCCTTGGACTTAACCATTTCCTTCCTGGATGACAGATCTGGTAACCTTTGGATGATGACCCTCACCCCCCTCTCCCTCTCGTCACCTCCACTCGGCTATGTTATGTTTCTCCTCTTTTTGCCTCAAACTTGTGGCCTCTCTCTGGGCATTTAGAGGAAAGGCAGAGTGGGCCTTTGAAGATGGCAACAGTCGGGTTTGTCCAGGGCCATAGCCATGAATGCACGCCTTTGTCCTGGTCTCTCACGTCTTTATATCCTGCCCCCCCTACCCGACCCCCCACACCCCACCACCCCTCCACCCCCTTTGCTCCGACTGACAAACTTGCACTCGGACACACTCTGGCCCTCGCTGGGGGCCCAAATGCACAAATGACCCGACTAATTATGTATTTAAGGTGTTTGGCTCCTGAGAAAACATCTTTGGGTTATGGTGGTTAGCGCTCATGGGGGCTGTGGTGAGGGTGCGCGGAGGTGGGGGCATGTAGGGACGTGGGGTGGTCCCTGGTCTCATGGCTATCATTACTGGGCAGCGTTTGTGTAAACAGTGGATTAGGGCTGAGGGTGAGTGAGGAGAGGCCAGTTAGTGGTGCATGCTGCTGGGCTTTGGGACTCACAGTTCTGGGCTCTGGTTTCACCACAGAATGGAAGAATCAAAGACACGCTCTCATCTTGCCACTTTGAGATGGTTTTACCGGGCAAAAACAGAACAGAACATTTAAAAAACACTTATTACCATTTCAGTTGCATAAAATGTATGTGTAAGGCAGATTACTTATGACTCTTAATTGGCAAAGTTATAACTACTCCCTGCTGGATGAGAGAACGTTTGGTCATCCAAAGATATAGGCTACTGGGATCTGTGAATTGTCTTCAGCCTGCCCTGCACAACGTGATAAAAAGTAATTCAAAATTGCTAAAATTTGGCAAAATATCTTCATTTGAGCACGTTTTCACTGCCTCAAAATAAGATATGCCATGGGGACAAGAAACATGATCTTGTTTTAAAAAGATACAAGAAATATCTCCCCAAATGCGAAAACCTTGATTCAAGGTTATATAGATTATTATCTTATATTTTATACTTTTTTGCAGGACAGCTTATCAATAATTGTGAGGAATATATTGACCATTAACCATCACTTAGATATAACGGTTGTTTAAAGCTTGAATCAGGAAATGTTTGTAAAGTGCCATGAACAGCGTTGAGATCTAGACTTGTCCATTATCCTGTTAACTGTTAATCTTTGACTATAACGACTTGGTGTCACAGGGGAAACCGGTGACATGGTGAAACTGTGGAAAGTGGACATTCCCCTTCAATCATCAACTTCCTCTTTTGTTTTACCACCAAAGAAAAACCCTGGCGCACCAGACCCGCTATTGTCATCTGCTGCTGACTGAGAAAAGGGGAGGGTCTTCACGGACAGATCTGTTGAGCCAATCTCACAGGAGCTGGACTTTGTGTGGAGCGATTGGTCAAAGATGCTGGAAGTTTGCGCTGCTCTTAACCACACTTGCATGTTTTCCGATGGGAGCGTGGCAACGAAGCAAGTTTTCCCTTTGAAATAAATCAAAAAGTCTACAATTAGAAGAAGGAGTGTTTGGTTTGTGGGAAGAGAGGAAGAAAGCATGGAATGTGTCACAGCCGTTGAGAAATGGGTGCTTTTGAGAGTGTATGTGCGGATGGCTGGACGTGTGAGGTCGGGGAGTAGCCAGGCCCGACCCACATTCTTGAGCTGCTGTATTATTAACTGTGGTCAAAGCTTTATCAGTGTTTGCTTTGATCCAACCACCGTCGGAGACTAATGGACTCAGATGAACTCTGTCCATTTCTCTCTCATTTCAGAGGTTTCATGCTGAATGCTGTTTCCACAGATGTATTGGACATCATCATATTCAGTAGGGTTTAATTCACTCAGTCAAAAGTATTTCATTGGAAACAATGTATTATTGACACAATGTTAGCAACTGGAAATCCTCAGCCAGTGAGTTTTATAGTGTTGATCCAAAGTCTATAAACTGAGGATGTCAAAGAGAGGACACCTGATGTATGGAGCTTTTGCTTCATTTGGTCATCCCCTGTCACATTAACTTCAATGAGCCTGTATGTTTTGTTAATGTCAGCTCAGCAATGAGTTGCATTTTCATTTATTTGTGCATGTTTGAGTCATATCGATCTCGTCAGGAGACAGACCTGTAGTGCTTTGCCAACATTACAGAACGGCTGACTTCAACTGGGGATATCGTTGGGCAGTGGGAGGAATACTTTGTCCTCAACCCCCCGTCAGGTCCTCCACTTTGCCTCCAAAGTGACGGCCATGGGAGTGGAGGAGATCCGTCCTGACTAAAGTCTCTGGATGTTGTGGAACTGTTTTGGCAGCATCTCGGCAGCATCCCCTGGTTATTGGGGGCGATGCCAACTGAATGGCAGACTGGGATGGTGGTCCCGCTCTCCAAGAAGGGGGGGCCGGAAGATGTGTCCTCAGGCTCCTCTATAAGGTCTACTCCAAGGTACTGGGGAGGAGACTTCAACTGAAAGTCATAAGTTGGATTCAGGAGGAACAGTGTAGTTTTCATTCTGCCATGGATTTGGAGAAATGGGTGTCCATGCAAATGCAATATTAAGATCTTTTGGTGCATATTCATCAGTCCAGGTGAGTTAGTTGGAATTAGTATGTATCTCTTTGTATAAACATTTGAGGCAATTACAGTTAAAGCTGAACTCATCATAACATCAACAATATATTGCAGATCCTTACTAAAAATAAAACCTCTTCTTCTGTGACATGAACCTAGACCTCTGAATCTTTTGTCATCTTCTTCAGTACCCTCCACACATTTCTAATATTTCAATACAAAATAGGCCTAAATATAGTGACTGCTGTGATTATGTCATGAGAGTGATCGACACAGACCAGAGAACAGCTCTGAGTCCAGGACAGAGACCCAACAAGGACATGGGGCGCCACGGCCCACGGGACACAGAATGAGATCTGTGTTTGGCCCCTCTGTCTCTCGTAGTGTGGGCACGTCTCGCTCTGGGGCATGTCTCGCTCTGGGGCATGTCTCGCTCTGGGGCATGTCTCACCCTAGGGCATGTCTCGCTCCAGAGTTTGCTCTCATATTAGACATGGATTCAGTTTGATGGGCCGATAGATATTTTGTGCCGTAGATATTTTGTGGAATATGAGTGAACATTTGGGCAAAGGTGTCTCATGTAACTATTTCATTAATACCTCATCATTGAAATTGAAATTGGATGTAATTTAGTCTCTTCGGCAAAAAATGAGCATACACTCTATGTCTGTCTGCAAATGCAATGCAGTTTTCTCCATTGTTAAGGGGAGCTATTCATTTTGCAAACATGCAAGCCCCTGAAAAATATACTGAATTATACATATACGTAATTTCTAAATGGGAACATCATTTATAGCTTTGATCCTTTATGTGATAGTTTCCTTAGAATTATAATATTGCAATGGTAACGTATGACATCAATCTTATGAGCCTTTTTTACAATAATGTTCTCAATATTGTATATATTTCAATTTTAACTCACCATAACTCATAGCAAACAATGGTATGAATTGCTAAAAAAGCAGTGTAGATTTTACAGGACACATATTTCGACACATATGAGTGAGGCTATAGAAGCCTGATGACCTTTTGCAGAAGCCAGCTTGAAGGATTCGTAGTCTAGATATTTTCGGACATAAAACCTGTTAAGATAAAATCTGACAGACTTCATCTGCCAAAACACAGACTTCTTCTATTTCCCATAATTCAACAGTGCGATGAGACCACCTAGTTTTACAAATGGCCTTATCCAACTCTCTTATCTTTAAAGCAACACCACAGTCAATGCAGAGGGCACACAGGGGAGACTGCTGACAGAGAAGAAAAAGACATTGATGAGAAGCTATCTGTGGGAAAAACAAAGAACGTGGCATCCCACTTTGTCCTTTTAAGACGAGAGCTTTAATGAAGATAACAGAGAAGCTGCACCTGGCGAGCACATTATCAGATAAATGCCATCTTTATGCTACTCCTGCTTCTTTTTCGACTTTTCTAAACTTTTTAAAATCTGGATCTTGATGGAAACATGACCTATATAATGAGGTAGAAAAATCTGAAAATATAATAATCCATATTTTACAAACCAATTGTTTACCTGGCATCGTAGCTTCCCTGGGGAAGATTTACAGAATCAAGATAACCAGTATGTGCCATCGGCCCTTCCGACATCCACACCAGACTTTCAGGCAATGTGGGTTAAGTGTATTGCCCAAGGACACAACAACAGTTTGGCACTTTACAACCACAGCCGGTGGCGCCACCAATATGGGAGATTATTTTAGAAAATGTAGTATCAATCGCCATTAGACTATTGATCTGTAAATGAAATAACTTGGACACAGAACCTCACATGAAATACTAACAAGTAAATAAACAAAAATTAAAGATGTCAAGAGAGGAAAAAGTTAAAACATTGACCGTTCCTCATCCGTGTGCGTGAATGAAAGAGCCATCCTTAAGAATACTCCATGTAAACACTCGATAACCTCAGCTTCCCCTTTTTTGGCGTGTCAGTCTCATGATGGATGGTGCACTTGTCTGTGTTCTTCCTGCCCCATCCACTCACACGTCGCCCCTGTGGGTTTCCATGGGGGTATGTTTTCTCAAAGAGCCCCCCTCTGGTGCATCTTTGAAGTGAGGTGATGCTGAGGGGCAGGAGTCGGGAGTGGAAGCCCGTTTGACGGAGTGGCTTCTGGGAGGGATGGTCACAGTGGTGGGGGGTGGTGGAGGAGGCTGTGAAGAGATTTCTGACAGACTATTAACAACTATAGCTTCTCCTGACTTCACAGCAGCGCCTCTGTTCTGGCCCGGATTCATCGCACAAGAGCAGTCTTTTTGTTTTCCAAATCCTCTTATCCCTGCTACTTTCACACTATGCGCCTCTCGTCATGTGTAGTATCGCCTTTGTCAGACTGCTAACTTCTTCATATCACCTGAACGCCTGATACTGTTTGTAGTAATCACAATAGAAAAATCTTATTGTCCTCTGAGGGAAATTGTCTTGGATTCCTAATGCAGCACAAAAAATATCTACAGTAAAGCAAGCTCAATTTTATTTAAATTACAATAACCACAAAGGTTGTTTGGTTAAGACATCATAAGTTGAAATATGGGAAATTTTCAACTGATGGCGGGTCCCTTATGGTATTATTGGTGCAGATGTTTATGAGGGGACCAACCCCTGCATGCTTTTACCAAACAGGTCTAATCCTCTCTTATTGGTTCAGCAACAACATTGAAGCCAACAGCCGTGTTATCCAATTGGCGCAACACTGCTCCCAGTCCTGGTTGGTTGCAGGTCCTTTCACTTTGGGCTTTGACAAGACAGTATGGCTTTCGTACTGGAGACACAATTGAACTTCTGTCAAAAGTAGTAATAATAGTTCATAAGATTTACTTTAAAACATGAGAACTAAATAATTAAATGTGCACTTTAAATATCCCTGTAGGGAACTTTGTCCATTGCATTTGCCCCATCCTGCAGATGCCATTGGGGCTTTCTCCATAGTACAGCGCCCGGGATTCATCTCCGGATGTCGATGCTCGGCTTTGTCAGGACCAGAGGTGGAGGATTTTACCAATTGTGCTTGTTTTTAGTGGTAGGGGAAACCGAAAAACCCAGAGGAAACCTACACAGACACGGGGAGAACATGCAAACTCCACTAAGAAAGACCCTGTTCCGAATGGGATTTGAACCCAGGACCTTCTTGCAGGGGAAAGTGCTAACCCCTGCCACCGTGCCGCCCAACTATATGACATTAAATGTCATGTCTGTATATTATCTGTTTGTGATGTCACATTACGCTGTTCTATCTAAAACCAATGAATGTGAGGAGATATTGAGGCTATTTTGCAGCAAAATACAGTATTTATACAGTAAGTAGCAGAGTGGTGACTCAATTCTCACAAGGAAAGACAGACATAACAGGGCCGCAGTTACACCACATCATAATTGGGTCTGAACTACTTGGAATTCAACCTGAGCAAGAAAAGGACCAAACCAAATATATTCTTATTCCTGGGTACAGACTTTGGCATCAGATTGAACCTTAACTTCATTGACGTTATTCATTTAGCATTAGGCCTGAGTTTAGTCTATAGGCTCTGAGGTGGTTCTTGGAGCGAAATACTTCTTGATGATGTCATCTGTCGGCTAACCCACTGTTTTTAATTCAGTGGTTTTCTTCTCCTGACCTCAATATCTTTGTCATACGTTTCACCCAAGATAATAAGACCAACAGGATCAGCGCTCTGTAGCTGGAAGTCGCCTGGCAGAGTTATTCGGCACGATGAGAAACAGACCTGCTAGTGGTCGGCAAACTCTCTGACCTGAATGCCAGCACCCTCTGCACCATTTAGCTCTATAATTCAGGATTGCTGCTACCACCCCCAACTCCCTCACCCACACACAAGTCCAGTTTTCATGTCTTTTGGGGACATCTCATTGAGTTTCATATCCAGGAGGCACATAACATCTACTATCACCTATAGGACCTCGGCTAAACTTACCTAAGAGGTCATATTTGTCCCCATGACCAGAAAAAAATAAAATAAATTTAAATGACCCATGAATGTAAAAGCAGTACATATAAAGGTCCCCTATACATAAAAAATAAAAAAATATTAAAAAACATATACCATATACCAGAGCACAAGCACCCCATGTGATAGATTGAACCCAATGAAAGCAACTTAGTATGGGCTACCATGGCCTGTTTTACCTCATTTGAAGCGAATGATAATAATAATAAAAACTTTCCTCTCATTATCCACAACAATGAGTTGACAATCCCTTTTAACAAATTCCAAATACCAGAGCCAGTTTGACAACAAAAAAACACTTAGCAAACAAGGCTTCTTGGATAACAATTGATTTAAATTGAGTTTAAAAAATTAGACTAGATTAGAGTAGATCAGAGGCTGCTTTTACAACATCGTGCCAAGCTGATGGAATATAAATGGATGCATGGTGAATGATAAATAACAAATACCATGGGAGTCTGACTTTGTCCCCATAACGGAGGCCGGCTTCCACGGATGAGTGTGTACATTCTTGTCCCCACACTGTGAGAAATACCTGCCCACACGCACACATACGCAGCCCTGTCTCTCTTTTTAACTTGCTTTCCATGAGCTAAGCAGCATGCGAACACCTGCTATTTCCAATGACACACTCATTGTCGTGCAGAGCTTGGAGGTGTAAATCATTGCGGGCCACACTAGAATATAAATGAGTGACACCTCCAAAGAGCTGGTGGAGAAAGCCGGGCAGAACAGAACATGTGCTCAGCGTCCAGGAATTCCTCTCGCTCTCCGCCTTTTCTCATTCAAGCACTGCTCAATGGCACGCAGCGAGCAAACAAACGCACGTCGCCCCAGCTGTCTCACTTCTATTACAGGAATAAGAAAGTGCATAAAATCAATTTCAAAACAAAAGAGGGGTTTCAAAGTGCAGGGAAGCCTTGGTTTGATTGACACAGCACGACCTCTATTAGTGTTACATTCATATAATACATAATAATGCATGCCATTGGTTCCAAAGTTATCAAACACAGCCCAAGCAGTAGTCAGAATCTTTAAGGTCCTCTGGATTTGACTATATTTATTAACAGTTGGTTGCAATCTAAATTGAAGACACATTTATCTGTATACAGATGTTGCACTGGGATCAGATTGCAAAGATAACTGAATACAGTTCAACATGTGGGGCTGAAATTGCTGAATACAGATAAAACACACGCACACACTCTTGTATGCACGTGTGCACACACACAGACACACACACACACACACATTTGCACACACGCATAGACGTATGCACACCAATGGTATCAGACACTTGTCTCGTGCCATTGGTGAGTTGTGTAGTTTTTATGTACAGTATGTATTTTATGTTTTTAAGTATTGTCCAGTATTGTGCTGTGTGTTTTTGTTGTTGTGTATTCTTTCTTGTTTCTGTTTTTTTTTGTACTATGTGTCAAAAGGTGCATTTTATTGATCCCAGTAGGGCAATTCATCCTCTGCATTTGACCCATCCTGATGCCGCAAAGACTCACGTCATGCTCGGCTTGGTCAGGACTACCGGAGCTGGAGGATTTAACCTAGTGTGCATGTTTTTAGTGGTAGGGGAAACCGGAGTACCCAGAGGAAACCTACGCAGGCACGGGGACAACATGCAAACTCCATTGAGAAAGACCCTGTTCCGACCAGGATTCGAACCCAGGATCTTCTTGCAGTGCCGTCCTGGGTTTGAATGGGTGAGAGGGGATTGGATAAAAATAATTCTGATCATGTACAACTACTTTATTTGTCTGTTAATATTTATAATTACATCTTGTGCAGATTTGAAATAGATAAAAAAAATATATATATATCACAAAGTCACATTTATACAGCGATTTATTACTGTTTCAAGTCTCTCAAAGAGCTTAACATCAAGAAACCAATCACCCACTCACACACATTCATGCACCAGTGTACGCAGACACTGGAGGCGAGGCAGGGTTAGTGTCTTGCCCAAGGACACACAGCCACAATCACCAATGGGACCTGGTTCCACACCTGCCGACCTGTGGCTCAGTCATCAGTCAAATTGGTGCATTCATGGCACATATGGTTGATGCAGAGATCCAAATACTGGAAAAAGTCAAATGTGGCTATTTCCCAAAATCTTTGTCTCTGCATATTCCTGGGGGACAATCGCAGTTCTGGACCCGCTGCACTGTTGTATTTGCTTTCTTAAATTTACTGGAAATGTCCCTCAGTAATTCACTTTCCGAGAGAAGCTCATTCAGCATTCAGAGCGTGCTTTGAGGGGCGACTCTCTATATCCTCTTCATGCATGATTCGTGCTGAGTGGCAGACGGCCGGCTGATGTGTGGAGGGAAATGGTTTCAGTAATCCTGGCGGTGCGGTGGGGGGCCCCGAGTGATAAATCCAGAGAAGGCCCTTTGACTCAAGGGTCTTTCTTTTTGCATTTCTACTGTAGCCACGGAGACTCACACACAGGGGGCTTACAGAGACACACAAGGCTCTGTCATTATTCTCTATTTATGCCCTGCTAATTAACTCTACACTGTTCCTCAATCATTCCGCCCAAAGAGCCGGAACTCACCAAACACAAAAAGCAGAGAAAGTGGCTGGATTTAACAGTAAGCTCTGCACAGAAGGAGCATGGGTCATGTCACAAGGGGATCATCTCGGGCTTGAAAGAAGAAGCATTTTAGACAAAAAAGGAGCACAATGTTAAAATAAACGTGTGTATTTCAACTAGAGCACTGATGATGGCATTTCTTTGGATCATTACAATGTTACTTTGTAAATTGTTCATTAAAAGAATTGATAATGCAATGTACAGCATCTTTGAGTGTCCAAAAAGCGCTACTTAAAACTGATGTAAAAGTAAACGTAAACCCGTACCGCTCTTGGGAAACCATCTCCAGATGTTGATACTCAAAATCTGGAGATGGATTTTACCTGAGCATATGGTTGGGGAGTACCCGGAAGAAAAGCTGTGCAGACACGGGGAGAACATGCAAACTCCACTTAGAAAAGCCTTGTTCCGACTGGGATTCGAAGCCTGGTCCTTCTTGCTGAGAGGCGAGAGTTCTATCCACTCAGCCACCGTGCCGATGCAGTATAGCAATCTCAACATGGTGATTTTAACTTCTGGCCCCCGCATATGGACATCACAGATCCACGAGCATACAGTAAATGACACATCAGGATTAAGGGTAATTGTGGTTGATAAATTGGCTGTTTTTGTACAGTTGTGATAGTGTCACTGAGCCTGTTCTGCATTCCTCCCTAACTGCACACTCTTACATACATTAATTATCAGGCCACTAATGAGAGGACTTCGGCCACAAGGAAAAGCAGTGGCATGTGTCTCTCTTCTAAACGCTTGTATTAAAAACCCACACAAGTCAAACAGTAATTAACTGAATGGGAATCAACCTCCGCAATCAACTGGCTTTGGTCACCACAGTTTCTCAGCGTTATAGCCCTGAGGATCTTTGAAGCCAGACGCTCGGTGCTGATGTCATTCTTTGGTTTACCTGCTTTCCCAAGGGCAGGAAGTGAGAAAGAGCATTTAGATGATGTGTGATAGGAAAACAGGAAAAAAGTAAAATAAACACACTCGCGGAGTCGTAAGCTGAAGTCCTTTAAGTGTAAACAGATCCAACAAAGGTTCATTATAGCATGGGGCGTCTGATTAAGCCAGCAATAACACCAGAAGTTACCAATTACGATTGGTTTACAGTGCTTCTGTAAACGGATTTCCCATTTATTTTAGCATTTAACAGTTATAAACCAAGTTAAAAGCAAACGATTAGAGGATTCAGGCTCGCCGCTTCCTCCATAGCGAGGGAGCAGATGAAGCTTCTGCAGTGATTCTTCAGTTTTTGATAAAGGAACAGGGCAGATCTGTTATCGGAGGGTAAGAGAGGACAAACATAATGTGTTGTAGTAGCAGCTTGAGTTTTACAATTAAGCTTCACTTTGAGCAGACAATATATGACGTAACCCATTTCCAATATCTTTGCTGTGATTTGCAATTTGGGTCCACCTTTTCCAACTGTGCCTGAAGCTGGGTCAGTGGTCTGTTTTAACACATGTCATTCATATCTACAGACTTTCTTAGTTCACTTCTTCAGCCCCTGAATCAGACTTGAGGCATAATTTTTTTTTTAAAAGTAACATTTTGCTGTTTATGAGGTCTCCTTTTCCTCTCCCTACACAATCTGAGAGCTGGCCTGATTCTGTCGGCACTGTGAGGACTTCAAAGGCAGCGTTTTAGAGTGCGGCTCGATGACGTCCAGTGGCACTGTTTCAAATCACCTCTGGTGCACTAGATATAAAGATAGTATTCATCTATTCACTTGCTTTATATTTCCACTGTGGCATGGATAACTACCTTACTGTCCTGGGACAACAGGGCCTGTGTAGACCTTTGTTACTCTGATGCCAGTGGCAAAAGTGTGCATTTCAGCTCAAAGTTCAGCCCCTGAATGCTACAGCCCGTGTGTTTATGAAAGGCAGACAATGATGGCAGGGAAGCTAATACTCGAACAGGAAAATGTCTGATAATTTAAGGCCTTAAACACACAAAGGCTTGCCTGTCTGAGAAACTTTAGTATGCAAATGTATCAATCGTTTCTTGCATTAGATCACACAACACTCTGGAGGTCACACAAACTGGGGGTTTCTCAGGCCTGTGAAAGTATCAGGATGCCTTCAAAACAGTGCGTTTGATGTCGTTTAGGTTGAGGTTCAGTGAAAAGTTGCCCCTCTTTTGTTGCCTCAGTTGCAGAAGAGTTGATGGAGTGGAGAGATAGTCCGCAAACACTCGCTATGCCCACTCTGTTCTTTTCTTTCTTCTCCTTTTTTCCCACAATGTTGATCTCGGCCTCGCGATAACAAGCCGACATGTGAAATCAAATCCCATCAGTTAGCGGCAGCAGTGGCAACATTGTGCTTGAATGGGCCTTTTGCAGTTGTGTTGATGGAGAAGGGAAGCAGAGGTCCCCTGAGGTTGTTATGGTTGTGGGTGCCAGCCTTAAGTATGGGTGGCATGCCTCAGTCCTCAGCAGTGTTATAGGCTGTGGTTTGTGCAGCGAGATGACCCTGTGTGGTCCCATGTGCGGAAAAGACACGTCAATCTGCTGGTTAACCTCAAATATCTTTAACAATAGGCCTCCAACTGATGACTCTGTGTTGTGGATGCAGAACAATCAACACAAGTTTGAATGAATTAACTTTTTATGACTTTCTGCACAGCTCAAAGCCACATTCAGAATGCAGTTACTGTACATTTGCGTATTTCACTATTCCCATGTTCAGATTAAAAAGATGGTTTTCGAAAGGTACTGTATGTGGTGTAAATCCTGTTTCCAGTGCAACCAAGGGCTTTGGATGATATCTGAGCAGGTTTTCCAATCCATAGCCAGCTTTGAAATTGTCCTACCCGCATTTTTTATCATGATATAATGGGTGGAATTTATCACAAGAAAGTATTGTCTTAATTTGTATCTTTCTAATAACGCAAGAAGTGTCTGTGCGTTTGTGTGTGCCCACGCATGTGCACAATCAGCTCCAGAATGACATGCAAATTTGTGTGTTACAAAACAAAATACTTAGTGGCTCAGAGCTATAAAGTATCGTATTTGTGATTAAAATGATCTAAATTAAAAGTTTAAAAGTATCTGTCATCTCCTCAGTTGGGCTTGGAGAACAAAATGTTAGTTCCTGTCAGTGCAGTGTTGCTGCGTGTACTTCAAGCTCTATGCTGTGAAAATATTCCTGTGGCTGCAAACAAATGTGTTGCATTCATTTAGCTCTCTCTTCTCTGTGGAAGCTAGCTTTTGTAGCACGTCAAAGCAGGTGACAAGTATTTGCACTGTTTTTACATTACATTGCCTGTTTGGAATTGATGTGAATTGATTATGGCTCGTAAGGCACATTGGGTTACACTGTATTAATTATGTTTTATAAATTAATTGATTGTTTGACATGGTTTCAAATACTCTATTACTTCAATCCGGGGATGGGCCATTATTATCACATTTTGGACTTTGTACTTTTGTGGAAGACTGGACCCATTTCACACAGTTACACACATATTTGACATATATTCTCATAACACTGCAACATACTTTAAAATCAATCATGTGCCATATAATACAATCCAACCACATCGAGATATTTCTGAATCATTACAGAATTAGTGGCTCTGTATTAAAGCGGCTCTGACTTTAAACATACCCCATAGTATCTCCCCCCATTTTGAGTTCCATCATTAAACTGTATTGGCATACATACAGTATACAGGCATTGCCCTGGTCTTTATAGTGAAATTATTATTTTTATTTTTTCAGGTTCATACAGGATTCCTTTGTTTGACATAAATACATAGATCTACATTTTCATCTTCACCCCTATAGAGACCTGATTTGGAGTGGGAAGAAATAACACTTATGAACTTAGTATTATTATATACAGCCAGGTATAGTCAAATTATAAGTAAGTAAAATTGTTAAGTCATTTCAGTGTTTCAGGAATTAAGAAATACTAAACCTATGAAACCATATTTTTACATCGTACGCAACTTGTAGCACACAAAAGTAGCTCGGAGCCTTGAAGAGAGCTGTCGTTGTCTACATGAAGGAGACACAACCAGAGCCAGGTCTTGCTGTCCAACACCTGTTTGTGTTACGGGTCACAGTACCACTGAAACAGAGCTAGTAAAAAATGGCCTCTCTGACCTATGCTGTCACTCACACGACTGCAGGCCGAGACTAAAAGGAAAGATATTTACCTCCAGGAGAGTGGCTTTGTTCCACCATCACAATAGTCCACGTGAACTGTGGCAGAGGAGGGAAGCAGTGGGTGACAAATGCACCATGGAGCAGGGATGTCACGAAAAATACCTTTACTAATTGACTCTAGAACTAGTATCAAGTTAAGAAGCCGGAGCAATTATTGATACTGCTTTGTCTACTGCCTTGTTATGTGACATATGGGCAAGGACCGGCCTCCTGCTGTTGCCCAGAGTCAGGCCTGAACATGGAGAGTCCAATTCCTGAGTCTGAAATTATCTTCCTGAAAATGACAATGTTCCAATCCAGTTAAAACAGTTTTGTGGAAACGAGTAGGCAGTCCATTTTAATAAAGGAAAGACTTTTACAGTTTTTCACTTTAACAGAGCGCCTCAGACTTCCTTCTTTTTTTTTTTAGCACTTTGGTATGAACTGTGCCATACATATAAACTTCCCTAAAATCACAAAATACAGCAATAGTGGACACCCTCAAGAGTTGTGGAATACTTTGAGTTGTTTATTGTATGGACACCAGCGAGGCGGGAAGACTGAAATTGAACATTGAAAAATTAATTCTAGTTGTTTTTTAAGATATTGTATTTTTAATGATAAATGTTAATACTATGTCCACAGCACGTATAACAATGCAACAGCCAGAGAAGCTTTCTGAGCTAACTCACTTTGCACCTGTGGATACTGAAACTGTCAAAAAGATAATCATGAGTCTGAGCTCCTCCACATGTAGCCTGGATATATTGCCCTCTAAATTTCTGAAGTCCGTCCTGAGCAGTTTGTTACCTTCACTGACACAAATAGTAAACATGTCTCTGTCGTCAGGAACATTTCCTATGGCCCTAAAAACAGCAGTCATAAGACCTCTCCTAAAAAAGAGCAGTCTGGATCCTGCGGGACTTCAAAATTATCGCCCCATATCGAATCTGCCGTTTATTGGAAAAATTCTTGAAAAAGTGGCCTCCCAACAACTTACTGAATTTTTAACAATGAATAATTCTTTTGATATGTTCCAGTCTGGGTTTAGACCCCACCACAGCACTGAGACCGCTCTAGTGAAGGTAACAAACGACATTCGACTTCACACTGATGCAGGTAAAGTCACAGTTTTGGTCATGTTAGATCTTAGTGCCGCGTTCGACACTGTCGACCATGAGATCCTCATGCAGAGACTGGAGGACTGGGCTGGTGTCACTGGCACAGCCCTAGACTGGTTTAGGTCTTACCTGGAGGATAGGAAGTACTCTGTGGAGATTGGAGACTGCGTCTCAGATGATGTGGCCCTGACCTGTGGTGTACCACAGGGGTCGATCCTGGGACCTCTCCTATTTAATCTCTACATGCTGCCGTTAGGTCAGTTAATACAAAGAAACAAAGTGTCCTACCACAATTACGCTGACGACACTCAGATCTATGTCTCACTGACTGCAGGAGAACATGGACCACTGGATTTGCTCCTTCACTGTATCCAACAGATCAGTGACTGGATGCAAAATAATTTCCTCCAGCTAAATACAGACAAAACCGAAATCATTGTCTTTGGTCCCCAGAAACAAAGAGAGGGCGTCATTTGTCAACTTCAGTCTCTCTCTCTACTTCCTTCAGACAAGGTCAGAAATTTGGGGGTAATACTGGACTCAGACCTAAATTTCAATAGCCACATAAAATCAATAACATCAACAGCTTTTTACCATCTGAAGAACATTGCCAAAGTTAGAAATATAGTGTCCAGGGCAGACTTGGAGATTCTTGTCCTGCATTTGTCTCCAGCAGGCTAGACTACTGCAATGGCCTGCTTACAGGTCTGTCCAAACAGACCTGTAAGCAGCTGCAGTACATCCAAAATGCAGCAGCTAGAGTCCTGACAGGAACCAGGAAGTATGACCATATTAGTCCGGTCCTCAGGTCTCTGCACTGGCTTCCTGTGGCTCAAAGAATAGATTTTAAAACGGCTCTGCTTGTGTACAAGTCTCTCCATGGCCTTGCACCAGAATACATTAGTGACATGTTGGTGTCATATGAACCAGCCCGGACTCTGAGGAGCACAGGGACTGGCCTCCTGCTGGTGCCCAGAGTGAGAACCAAACATGGGGAGGCTGCGTTTCAGATCCATGCAGCTAAGATCTGGAACAATCTCCCTGAAAATGTGAGGGAGGCGTCTACTCTGTCAATGTTCAAATCCAGGTTAAAGACTGTTCTGTTTGCCTGTGCATACAACTGAAGGATTTTATCTCCATTTTTAATGCACTGCTGTCATTTATTTATTTATTTAAATTTCTTGTGTAATTTTGAAAGTTTTAATGGTTTTATTCTTTTGTGTGATTTTAATGTTTTAATTGTGTTTTAATCTTTTGTGTGATTTTAATGTTTTAATTGTGATTCTGGTGTTTGTTTTATGTGATGATTTGTGATGTGGACTGTGAAGCGCTTTGTGTTGCCATGTGTATGAAAGGCGCTCTACAAATAAACTTTGATTGATTGATTGATAAAAAGATTGCTCTCAACTCTCGACCATACATGTATTATTATATGATATTGTCTGTCATAATTGATTTACAGAGAGTACATCTATCTTGAAAGCTCCATGAATTATAGATAGATGTTTGTCTGCATCTTTTATTTTCTCTTTATTTTGTGATTGATGTGATGTAATTGATGTTACTTGAGTTCCCACAATAGGAATACATACAGATGTATAAAAATTTGCCCTCAATCGTTTCTCAGCGTTTCTTGCTGTGGGAGGAGATCAGGACACTTCCCTTTCTGGAAATAGCTCCTTGACAACAACTTCACAAACATCAAATAACACATTTTTTTCAAGGAAGATACCAGGCAGTTTCTTCCTCTTAATTCTTCTTTTTTAGAGTGTGACTTCGCGTGACGGACGATCAAACGCAAACTTCTGCAGGCTTGCTGGACATACAGAGCCGTCATTGTGTTCTCTGTCCCTTCCAGCCCAACTGTCTGCTCTCTGTGGACGGGTAGATGGGGGGGTCGACTGTGTGCGGCCAGCTATGCCTTTGTGTCGCGCTAAGAAACAAATCTCAGTGTGACAAGGCCATGCCCAAGAATCCACTCTGTGAAATCTCAAGCATCAAGGACAGCAGCCGCAGCACCTCCAGTTATGCCTCCTCCCTCGGCAGCCTGACCCGGGTGACCTCTCTGGTGTCTGTCACAATCACAAAATCTCCACTTTTTTTTACGCAGCTCAGGAGGACGTTTTTTTTCCTCGTTCTGAGTTACGACGTCTATGCTCCGTGCGTTGTCATATATTTGTCGCAACCGGAATGCACCATGACTACAGATTTCTGCCGTTTCTCCGCCTCCTGTTCAACAATGTGGCAACAATGTGGCAACTGGACAGATAACCTGATGTAGATGTACTGTATGGTCACTCCCTAAATACCCAGGCAGTTGTATCCTTCTGAAGTTAGGTTTTTCTCCAGTTTTGCTCACTATGTAACTTGTGTGTTGCAAAATAAGTGTAGTTAAGGATGCAGTCAGTGATTTTTTTCCACACGCATTTCTTTAAATATTGTGGGAAAACGTCCCTAAACCTTAAATGTCAAGTTATCATGTGTTTTCAAATAGTAATGGAATTGACCAGATGCCTATAGTCTCCAAAAATTAATAAAACATATTTTGGAGCAGGCCGATAAAAATAAACTAATGGGATTCGTTCATTCCCAACGAACCAATGGGATGCGTTTACCCCCTTTCCTGTTTCTCGCGAGTGCACGCACCAGAGTTATCGGATTTACTAAAACTTAAAATGGCTGAGCAGAAAAGGCCAATTTCACGTTTGCCACCCACTCTCCCTGTTGTGACAAAGAAAAGAAAATGCTGGATGTTTGGTTTGGTGGAGAGGTGAGGGGAGGGGGGAGTGGTTTCGAGTTGGTGCTACGGCTAAGCTAACAAAATCACTTACTGCACCTTTAAGGTAGTCCTGACCAAGCCGAACTGGAGACACTCCCATAGTGGTTTAGGGATATTGCAGAGTACGTGATGTTGAATATGGTTTATAGAACACGCAAAAAGCAGGTTAAACCAATGGTGTAAAATAGGATGGACTAAAATAAGCACAGCCCCTACCTATTTCTTTATTGCAATTCATTATGTAATTGTTTGACCTGTTTCTTTGTTGATGTGATGACCAAAATAAAACACAAAATCAAATCTTCCCTATACAGCAAGAATTACCTTTTGATTATTTTTATTTTTGTAATGTTTTTGTAATTTTATTTATCTATTTATTGGGCATGTATGTTTGTATTTATGCATTTATTATTATTATCATTATTATTTTGTCCTTTTAAATATTTTTTTATTTCATTTTTTATTTAGTCAATGGGGACAATGCAGTCAGATATAGTTAACAAAACAAAGCTGATGTGGTGCATACAGAATTCATAGCATATTACAGTTTGGACTTTTCACAAAAGGCAGATTATATTTAAGAATTTGATGATTTTTGATGATATTCTGTCATTTTACTTCCTGTTTGTAAATCTGTAAATCACCAGAATGATGTTACTTACAGTACAGTATCTAAATTGCAGGCATATTTTGATTTAGTGGAGTAAGTACTTAAATAGTAGTAGTAATTTTAGTGGTTGTCAAAAGTGTCAAAAAAACAAGTTTGTTGTCAATTTTGCCAGCAATAATGAGCCAAACAAATAATGATTTAAAACAGCTGTCCTTTACGTTAGAAAACAATAAGAAACGGTAACATGAGACTTGAAATAAGACTGAGGTAATATTGGGAAACATTAGTGGATGTGCAGACTGAGAAGAAGTCTGAACTCATGGACCAAAAGTGAACACATTCCAGGCCTACATCGAGAAAACTGAAATAATCAAGTAATAAAGATCTCAGACCAATTTAAAGAATCACATTTTTGTTGGTATAGACAACTTAAGAGTTCCAAGGTGCTGCTTTAAGTGTCCTGATCCTATTACTTTAAATCCAAGCCAGTTCCAATGGGATCACCTTTTGTTTTTTTTGGGAGCCACGATGAAGCTTAGGTCTGTTTACTCCACTCTTTTAACAATTGCAGTGTCACCTCATTGTCCTCAGACCTTTGACACTTGGGTCGACATGCAATTCCTGCAACCACAAACGCAGCGGCACTAAATCCTAGAGACACAAGCTCAGTCAGTGCATAGTTGTAAATGAATAGAGAAAACACACAATTGGCTTGCATTTACTCAGACAAGCAGTTGGCAATCACTAATAGTTTTGATTCGCTTATTTTTATACGTCCGACCTGAGTTTCCCCCTATGTGTCATGAAGCCCTCAGGTCAAATGGGAGAGAAAAGTGTTTTGCTGTAGCACCGTGGTCAGCAGGAGGGTCCGCAGGTCGACAAATTTAACCAGCGTGACCGTCCCCAGTCTGCCCCTCTCCCCGGCTTCACACAGAGCACCTGTTGAGAGTGGAAAACCCCCAAACCAAGCTATTTAATTATATTTGCCAAACATAATCTCCTGGTGTAAACAGTTTCCTTTAAGGTAAGATCCTACATAAGTCAATACAGCCACTTTCAAATATTATGAAACATCTATTGGCCTCGTTTTTCAATGACAAATGCTCTCATCTAAATATATCTCCCTCTGGTGTATTTTAGAGGCAAATGATTTCTCCCAAATCTTCGCGATTGCATTCAGTATTATGATTTCATCTTGATATTTTTGGGTACCCATTTTGACATCCAAAGATTTTTTTCTAAAGCAGATAATATTTGAATGATCTCTAAGTTATAAGAAAGAACTTTGCGAGTCACGTCCTGAGATGGACGAGAGCTGTTTGTCTCATGTCAGTGCTTAAAAACCAGGTACTACCATCAATATTATACTCAACATTATACTTAAATGAGCACTTCTCCATTGCTGAGATAATCTATCCCTCCTCAGAGTGGATATTTAAATTCTACACCGTTCCTCAAGTATTTTCTTCTTCTTCAATATACTGTAAATGCAATTAAAGGGGTTACAAATGAGGGCGACAGGGGCTCAGTTCCACTGATGACTGCTGTTGTTGTTTCCTTGGGCAAGACACTTAACCCCACTTTGCCTGAAGCCAGTGAAAGATCAAGGCTCCTGTGGACTCACCACCTGCAGTAGGATCAGTGAGGGGCTGGTGCTCTGTGTACTGGGTGCAGCTCTGACACTGCCACCCCCTGACCCAGAAATGGATTAAGGGGAAGAGGATGGATGGACAGGTATTAAATGTATTCTGGAAATACTGATACCAAAACGTTCTACAGCATGGCCTTTTAAAAGGGGTGGGCCATTAAGGGAATTGCCATTTCCATAAATATTCCGTAATTTAAAAAAAAACAAATAAAAAAAGAGGTAAAACATTCCAACAAGTGAAAGAGCCTAAATGAAAAAAGCTACATGTGGTGTCATCACTCTACTCACACATCCTCACTGTCAAACCTGGGGGTGGAAGCATCATGCTGTGGGGCTGATTTTCTGCAGCCGTGACAGGGAAGAGTGTCAGGGCTGACAGCGGTCATGGGTGGAGAACAAAGTTTTGGATCTGGGGTTGATTCTTCTTTGGGATGTAATGAGCAAATGACACCATCATCCAGTGCGCCTCCTTGGGCAAGACTCTTAACGATACAGATGCAGTCACAGATGTTTACACTCATCACATAAATACAGGGTAAGATGTATGTTAAGTTAAGATATGATAAGATTGACTTTATTGATCTCACACTGGAGAAATTTACATTTCACATGTGGCATAGTTAGAATCACTCAGATTTGTGCAAACATATTGAAAGCAAAAAATATAGTTTGTGCAGGATATATTATGTGAGAGGCTCAAAACTCATTTATTCAGACTGGCTTTTAACACTCATTAGCACTGTGGCACTTTTTAAATGCTTTTTAACTTTTATTTTATTGATTGCATGAATGTTTTAATGGATTGTATGGGATTTTATTGTAAAGCACTGCTTGATTGATTGATTTGATGTGGCACTTCCAAGTGATGGTAACATCAGAAAGAAGGAGCATGAGAAGCGTTAGAAATACCAAGGGCTCAGAGAAGAGTTTGACAGGACCTGGAAGATAAAGGTGACAGTAGTGCCCTGAAGCCCCCTGCCTCTGGTGAAGAGCCCGAGTTTAGAGAGGGATGAGAGAGAGAGTTTTAAAACATATATATAATGTAGATACAGTATATAGTGATGAATTCTTACGCTTTCACTTCGCAATTGTCTTCCTCTTTGTTGTTCTGATGTTTTGATTGTGTTGCTGTAGCACCTTGAGATGTGTTCGCATATGTAAGGTGTGTTATAAATAAAATCTATTATTTATTATTATTATTATTATTATTTTTGTTGGTTTCACATAAGATAGCTTTATTTTCTCATATTTATTTCGTATAATAGAAAAAATTTAGAGAAGTGAATGGTAAATGTATGAATACTTTTTACTTTTTCAAGACATTAAATAGAGCAAAGTACTCCCTTATAGCTGCAACTTCCTCTCTCATTATTATTATTATTCCTTATAACCCGAGCACAGTGGAAGTATTAGTAAAGCGGGGGTGAGGCCACATGAGAAGGGGGGGGTTTAGTGGAGCTAAATCTGCTGATGGACCTTTTATCGCTGGAGCTTTTCAAGTTCATGTTTTAGCCCCGAATCCCAGGAAAGCTGTTGAAATATGATCATAGGATTTGGGCTTAAAGAAAATAAACAAATGATGAAATAGAAATATAAATAAGCTGAGTTTGGTATTTTCATAACCTGCGTATTTTAGCGGCAAGTTCAAACAGTAGTGATGTAATAACCGCCTCCGTGAAATGCGACCCCAAAATAACAAGTGGGTTTAAGGTTGAACTGACTGCCTCTCACCTCGTCTGCAGACCAAACAATGTGAGAACTCCCCCATATCTCTGACATAAACCCAAAACAAATATTTCATCCAGCAACTGATGCGAATGGATTGAGAACCAGGCATTTGCGAGCAGTGATATTAAAACCAGATACCGATGTGAAGTTTGCAAATATTTTCCCCCTTAACTTTTATTTCTCATCCTCCCACATCCCAAACTTTACAGCGCTCTCTCCGTCTGTCCTCCGCTTCACTCTTCCAAATAATGCAGACAGCATTTCCTGCGTAGCACACTTTTAACTCTAGCTGCCAAAGCAACAGAACGAGGTGAATTTAAGTTTTTGTGGGTTGTGGTATTAATCGTGATTGTACAAACTGTCTGGTGGGGGCTTTTGCACATGTATTCCAATGTGGTTTTACTGCACATGGCAAAACAAAATGAATCTGATCCGTAAAGTAGACTAAGGAATCCACACATGTCTTTTCTATATCGGTTTTGCCGGGGCCGACAGCGTGATCATAGAATGACCTTTTCCCTCACAGACATGATTGAAACGATTCCATTAGTCTTCCCATGTCAAAACACTGAGGGGGTATATTATTACCACCGACAACATCCGCAAGCAGAATAACCCCATACACAACCCCTGCCCAACCGTTCTCACAGCCCATTCTCACACACTCATTGAATCTTTTTAACATGATGATAAAAATATTAAAGAAACAGACAGCACAGAACCACATGGGCCTAATTTACCCTTTTGGATGATGAGTTTTGTCAGAAAGTTGGTGTGAGACAGATAGAGAGATTTAGCACCACTAAAAAATAGCATCATTAAATATTCAATTCATCTCATTTTTATATAGACCTAAGTTCCAATATTAGTTATCTCGGAGGACTTTACAAAGTTGTTGATTTGCCAACACAGATCAGAGAATCAAACAGTATATAAAAAACGGGCGGATGACCATAAAGGGGCGGATGACCATAAATGTTATTAAATGTCCATCTACGTCCTTTAATGTTCTGGATCATCGCCAGTGTCCTTTTTTTGAATATGTAAAAGTAAACAATAATATAAAAATATACAGAAACATTTGTGGGAAGCCTGGTTGCTGTAGAAAGTTTCCTGGAGGCTACTCAGATCCCCTTTGACTGCTAAACATTTAATGAACAACACACGCACTGTCCATTCAACTGATGCCATGTGAATGATACTATGTGAATGATACTATGCAAAGTGTGTAAAAGAAAGGAAAGGAGCGCTTAAGTGCTGCATTGTAAATTACCTATTGACATGTATCTGAAGTGGAGGTCCAGGACACAGGAGGGAGACAGACAGAGGAATGTCCTTACTCAGCTCTGAGATGAGCCAGGGCCGCACATGCACTCTGCAGATGGGCCCCGGGATCACTGCAAACAGTTCAGCAGTTTAAGAAAGCTGCAACCTGACATTAAGCTGGTTATGCTAATGTTCATGTGTGTGGACATCCTCATGCCGCACTCACTAGAATCTTGATATTCTGCCGCGAACAGAGGGGGATTTTCAAATGTTACTGCTATTTCTTGTATTTGTGTTTGGGAGTCGCTTTCAGGTTAAGGTTAAGGTTAAGGCTGGTGATAAGGTAAACGTTAACTTTCTGTGGAGGAAGAAGAGAAAGTCCTTTATTTGTCTCACAATGGGGAAATTTCAGTTTGATGCATACACATGTACATACACACATCAAGGCAAGCACGAACATCACTTCAGCGCTCCTTAAAGGCAAAGTGGGTTAAGTGTCTTGCCCAACGACCCAACGACAGCAGACATCAGTGGGAGTCGGTGGAGTAGGTCTCATGGTGGGCTCTACCAACTGAACTGCTGTCGCCCCATTTGGAAGATTTTAAGATTTTAGGCATTCCCATCCTCATGCACGTGTCAACACGGGGTAGCATAATACACAATTGTGATAAACCAACGGTGCCTAATAATTGGAACCATAAATTCAGTCGCCAGTTAAGTTTTAAGCCATAATCAAGAAGAATATTTCCAGTGCAAGGTGTTTTAATTATTTAATTACATTTTCCCAGTGCATAAAGCAATAGTTTATAAATGATTGTTTAGAATTGTCTGAGAAGGGAATATTAATGGCCTGAAGCAGTGATTGAGTTCAGATGAGATAGCGGTGCAGACATGTTGAGGCTAAGCTGTCTGTGAGGACGCAAAAACACCGTCAGATGCCAAAAGTATTGAAGAGGAGGAGTAATTACATTGATAAAGAAAGAGGATCTGACTGTGACATCACTTTTGTTATATGTAAAAATACACGTCAAATGTAATGTGGTCTCAGTCTGACACTTCTGAATGAATGATTTCATGATTCAAATATCACACTACAACAGAAAAGGCCAGTATTCTGTGCAGCTTGTCGTAGGCACCGGGCTGTCAACTGGGCTCTGGTTTTCTGGATTTTCAGGTGAACATGAAATATTTTGCAAATTTTAATCAAGTCGCGGAGAAACGAGGATAAAGTGTGTGCTAACTGGAATTATAAGCTTTGTTTTGCTAACATGGTGCGTCAACATAAAGTTTCCTTGATCGGAGAGACAGAAGTATACCACAACATCAAGTCAGCGTTTGGTGAGAAAGACAAAATGAACTTTCTTAAACTAAGTCTCTAATATTCTCCATTTTGTCTTGAGTTTAGCGTCTTCTTCACCTGACCGGGGCCAGGCCAGGCTTTGGGTAAAGACAATGATGACGTTGGTGACATGGATTTGCAGCCACCTGTGACCGACAAGATAAGACCAACACAGAACAGAAGACAACACGTACTGTACTTCACACAAAACATCAGAGAAAATGTGTGAAAATATCTTTGTAATTATGGCAAAACATACCTTTTAGACACTCTTTTTCCATATTCTCCAAACGAGTGACAAAAGCTCTGCGTATGTTGACAGTCTTAATGAATTATTCTTGCGCTTTCAGACCAATATAAAAACACTAAGCATACTTTCATTTCAGAATAAACACTGGATACATCTGTGCGTTGATCAAGAGCAGTGAGATTTGTTTACAGCACTCAAGATAGCATCAACAAAACAAATGTTCAAACGCACGCTACGGCCTGAGGTTATGGCTCTGCTCACTGTCTTCTCCCTGATCCCCAACCTGCTGCAGACATGACATAATAACCCTGATGACTAATGCTGGTGCATTGTGGGGCACAAATGAGAGAAATTATGTTTTTCTAGTGTGTGTGTGTCATAGTCTACTCTACTAACCTTCTTTTCAAAGCATAGGCTGCATATCCACACATGAAACCAAGACACGTATTTCTGCAATATTATGGTTTTCATGTTGAAACAGAAGCCAATGGATTAATCACAGTTGTTTCGTGTTTTCTTGATATCGTGATTCCCGATTGGTTTACTGCTCATCCTCCCATGACTTCTGCAACACTAATCCTTCTGTCACACGACTGTTATAGACAAGGCAGGGTGAAGTGCCTTGTCCATTGACACAGCTAGGATCAAATCAAAAATATGTAGGCAAACTAGATCTATCAATATTGACTCAGTTCTCGTCATTTTGGCTCAACTCTCAATGAAACTTTGACTATTTTCAAATTTAAGTTTTCAGTGTCAGCTTTCATTTGAGGTTATTTTTCATCCAAAAGTTGTAGGAATTACAGCTGTTTTTATGGTTGCCTCCTACTTTTTTGCGGGTCACAAACATTCACTTGTTAATACAGGTGTAGAATTTCGTCTCTGCTGTTTCTCGTGTCTATTCAAATTTCAATCTCAAAAGATTTTTTGGTGAGATGTTTATTGAGTAAAATGTGTACAGTACATTGTTTGTGTATGATATTTATGGACATGCTAGAATGCGGCATTTTGGGTTTGGCGCTTAGACCCCCAGCAGATATACTGCATGAGATACAGTATCACATCGACCGATTTCGGCAACTGATCGTCTCCCATCATCTACTCTCAGTTGCCAAAAGCCGCCTTGCAACTAGTTGTCTCCAGTTACTCTGTCGATGTACGCTAGGCTTTAGGCAACGGAGAGTAGATGATGGGAGATGATCAGTTGCCGAAATCGGTCGATGTGAGCGCTCTTACAACTGGAGATAAACAGTCGATCTCCGGATTCAGTCAGTTGCCCGTGTTCTACTTTTCGGCAACTAGTTGTACTCAGATCCGGAGATATGACCCGATGTGCGCGCTCCAACAACAGTTTATGTCAGAAAACACACTGTAGTTGACGGCCAGTTGCTGTTGATGTACGCGCTGTTATTCCCGAGACTGGTCTGCTACTAGGAGTTGCCCGTTTTCGCCAGATTGTCAATGTGTGCAGGGCAGCAACTCATAGGTGACGGATATAATCAGTTGCCAGTCCGATGTACGCTAGGCATAAAGGAGGAAATTCAAATAGTCTGCAGAAATTAAAAATGAAATTTCTCCAGGGTATAGAGAGTAACCCGCATTTCCAAACAATAACGATTTTCTAACAATAATATGAAGAAACGTTTGTACGGGTTTGTACTGAGCTGAGTTACACACAGGTGGCGGAGACACTGCCGTAAATAGTGAGAGTGGCTTCAGTTTGAACTTTTGCCGGACTTTCATGATCTTCAGTTCCTACTTGTTCATTAAGTCTTTTCTTTTCAATGTGTTCAGTGAAATACACACCCATTCAGTGTCCTTTCCAGTAATCGACTTGACCATTGCATAACATTCTAATTTCTTATCGCCATTTATATATTTGATTTTGCAATGACCATTTTGGCACTTTAGAATTTATCCAACTGCTTTTATCTGTGACGTAACACAAGGCGATCGGTTCCATTGGCCTCATACTGCACATGCCCAGGCCATGACACTACCATGGCACTTCCTCCATGCTCTTCCCTTCCCATCACTCTGTTACAAGTTTGTCTTTGTCTGATCTGCTCTTCCTGATTGTACAGATACTGTCTGTATTCACTCTGATGAAGTCATCTATTGACTGCGACGCTGTTGATTGAACTTTGCATCTTTCATCTGCTTCTTTCATTCCAGCTTTTATCTGCTTCCACTACATTTGGCTCTTAAAAAAGTGGTCAACATAGAAACTGTAATTGATTTTGATTAATTGATAATAACATAATGTAATTCCAACAACAATCACTAAATGTAAACAAATATTGTTTGTTTACATTGTTTGTATTGATGTAATGGACCAAAAAGATTGTGTTGACGTCAGTGCCTCAGATATGGCAGTTATACTGAGAGCTCAAACTGAGAGCTCAAAGCCATACAGAAAATGTGTCTTTTATTCAACTTGGAATTGGAAATAGTCCAGATCTGTCAGGATTCTCTGTCAAAATGTTTGCAGCTCATGTCATTCAGCCTGTACTTTTTCTATGGGAGATCTTTCTTCAGCACCAAATACCTCCTGCAGGGCTCACACTCAACATGCATTTGATAGTATAGATTAGTGCTGCTGCAATCCTATCAATGTAATAAGGATTAAGAAAATAGCCAATAGCCTCTGCCACAAGTTTATACAGTAAAATACATGAAAGACTTTAATATTGGTGGGGTTCAGAACAACAAAGAAAGGTCCAGACGCAAGCACAGGTGTGTGTACTCTGGGAAGGGCTGTAAGACCAGGGGTAGGCGGAGGAGGTGAGTGGGGGGAGGGGGTGGGGTCTTGGAGGGTTGCCAGCTTCACCCGCCTTGTCCTCCACCTGGGTCTGGATTCCTCTGGTCTGCTGCAGGGGTCGCACGCACTGAGAGAATCTGCCTCTTGCATTGGTGGACATATACATAGGTTTTTATTTCAGATACCAACATGTGCATCTGCTTGAAAAGTGATTTCTAAAATGAATGGTGAAAATATGTCGATTCATAGCCATCGTCAGGAAAGTAGTTAAATTCTATAAAATAAATGTGCTTTTAACAAAAAAACATTAGTTTAGTTGAGCGCTGAGAGCAGGTTAGCGGTGCATTTAACTTTACAAGCTTGTGAATAGGCTGTTTGCAAGAAGGAGCTGGAATGCTTGCTTGGCTCTGTGCCTAAATCCAGGAAAACATCAAAAACTGTGTGAAGGTGATAGGCGTCTCACTGCTCTCATCGCGCTGCAGAGCTGTCAAGGATCCACATCATTGTAAAATCAAACAAAGAACACAGGATTGCGAGCCGCCTTTTGAAGCCCTGTTCCAACAAGCCGTTCATTTTAAGGCTCGCAACTCTCATTAACCTATCCCTCGATGGCTTTTTCAGTTGTTAAAAAAAAGGTGAAGTAACTTTGTGCATACACCAAGGGGTATTGTAAGGAAAAACCACGCTTGGGTTTTCCCCTTTTTCAAGTGGCGCAGTGGAACATTAGAGAAACCCAGACAGTTTACCCTGGGCATTAAGAAAAAAAAGTCAAGAGCAACAGAAAGGTGCATTGTGGGGGTATTCTTGAGGGAATAGAGCCTAATAATCACTGGCCCAGGAAGGTTTATTTTCTAAATAACACATGAAGGGGCTGTATATTAATCACAGAGCCATGATACACTGTCATATCCTCAGCGCACTGGAAAAACACGAGCGTGGCTCTGGGCTTTTCCACCTCCGGAGCTCAGAGGACCCTACTCCATATGGTCACATGTGTGTACACTGAGGGCTTTTCTTAATTGTATATTATTTGGCCAAATGTACACATTTTTCCTCCTGCAGATCTTCCCTGGGCCTCTTACCTGTGAAACCTTTTCACAACATCACAAAAGAAAGCTGCATCTGGAACAGCCTCAACAGGCTTTTTTTAATGTGGAAGAGCAGCCGAGCTATTTTGAGCTCTTCCCATTTAACAAGTTTCTTCAAGCTATTTGAACGGGAAAGCTCAGTGGTAAGGGAAACCATTTTAACTGCAAGAGCAAACTTAGAATATGTGCTGTATTTTGTCTTTTTGGTTATTATCCAGAGCTCATGACCTTAAGGGCCAAAAGGTATACATCCTCTACCAGGCAACATGAATCCATACAGGTCCCCATAGTCCAAAGGTTGAGCCTTTATTTGATTTATTTGTGTTATTTTTTTTATAGCCGCACTTTGCATAACAACTTTGCAGTGTTTCATGCTGTCAGTAAAGCATGACACTGCATGTCTCTAAGATGAAGCTCTATGACTTTGTTTATTGAGGAGTTATGACGTACGGTTAGCTTTGCGGGCAGATATCTCAGTTAGGCCGGGCTTCGGCTCGCCACAGGCTCCACTGCTGGACAAGAGCTCTGCAATTATAGCACACTTCAAAGATGCCGTCAGTCAAAGACAGCATTCATGCATTTATTTTGGCAAACCCTCATCCACCCCCCACACCCCTTGGCCCCTCCCCTTTGGCCCTTATTCCGTCTTCCCACCAGCCCTCAAGCTTGTTTAGATGAGCGATTAAGGGAAGAAACAAGTGCAAATGGAGTTTGACTTGGCTGATGTCTGTATTTACACACAGTTAACTGAAATATCTTTCTGCGTAACTTTCCCCTCACCTAAATCTGGACAAGCTGCATGTCGGCAAAGATTAGGGAGGAGTGGGTTTCATGATGCCAAACAGGGAGGCCTCAGTGTTGGGCGCATAACTGTCCTGTGGCCTCTTCTCACCCCAATGTCTTCTACTTAATCAGGAAAGAAACTCACACATAGAAAGGGGAAGAGGACATGTGGCCAAGTACTAACTTTTTTATTGTTTGGAAGAGAATTCCTTCCTCGTTCAACCCCTTTTCAACCTGCATGTTTCTGTTTATTTTTTCGTATCCTGTCTGATTTTTGCTAAATGTGTTCACGTTTGAAATACATATATTTGGGATTTGTATGGGAGAAACAGTGGCCGTGGTTATAAAATTCACACGGTAAATGCACTGTACGGCATACTGCTACTTGTATTTTAATAAAAGGGCAATGATCTCCTTACACTGCAAAAAATGATAAATTATGAGGTAATAAGCTTTTAATAATAAAAATAGATAAGATAAAAATAATCTTTTTATCTTAACATTAAGATAAAAATAGTCTTAAAACAAGATTTGCCATTTAGTCTTATTTCAAGAACTCTTGCTTTATTGATAAATTCCAAGGGAGACATTTCTTGTATCTCTTCAAAACAAGATAATTGTGCTAGTCCTATTAGCAAATGTTGTTTTAAAGTATAGTCAAAATGAGCTCACAGTAAGAAACATTTTGCCTAATTTGAGAAATATTTGACTTATTTTTAATCACTTCTTGCAGTGAAACATTTAGTAATTTAGTTTTTCACTATCAGCTTAAGTCTTTGCCTCATGTTTGTGGCGTGGAGAGATTTGAACACAGTAGAACAGCTGCCTTATTATTTCCATATAATTGTTTAAATGATCATATTTCAGTTGCCGCCAGACTGCTGGGGGAGATGACCTCTTGTAAACGTTGATTCCAAAGAGACAGACTGAACAGGCTGGTTGTGAAACAAGTGGTCGTTAGTTCATGTACATTTGTCACGCGTTAATATGTCCATATGTCCCATTTTAGACATTTGTGAGTGCTTGTTCGACACTAAGTGAGTCTGTAAATGTTTGCTGTTGAAGTTACTGCAGCCACCTCCAGCCCCATGGGAGAATCGCCCCAGCATCACACCCGCTGGAATGTGAAACTGGACACTGCAGCTGGGCAGCCGGGGTAATGGAAGACCCACCACACTGGCGCTGTTACAGTTTGGCTTGGGTGTCTGATTCGTCACACCTAAAGATTAGCCTCCATACTGTCACTGGTGTCGGGTCATATATTGTTCCCATGAGTCCAACTTATTGCTCCATACATTGGTCCTACTCCTTAAAGACTAAAACCTGTGGTGATAGATCATTGGTTTGTCACACTCGGCTGCACTGATTCATTTGAACCATAAATGCAGAAATAAATAGACTAAGGATACCCAACCAAATACTCAGATCAATCACCTTTTTGTACTTAATTTCACACAGCTCCTCCGCCTGCTGCTGTTTGATAGATCCACCTACGCTAATATAAGGAACTTCTGGCACAAACATCCGTCTCTATCTCATCACACTCAGAGCCGTTTTCTGTTTTAGTATTGTCAATAATAACAATAATTGCTTTGTGACTCTGGCTTGTGAAAGGTGCCATATACATCAAGATCACATACTTAATAAATTAGTTTTGTTCTTTACAATCATATGACTGTGTTTGCAGCTGTTTCTTTTCAAATTTGGACACAACAATTTCTACTCCTCCCTCTAGTGGTCATATAGGGAATTACAGTGGGAAAGCATTGTTTTAACATATTGTACCATATATATTCTACTTATTTCACATTCTGGAACTTGAGATCACAAAGTATAAGTATTAGTAGGTCTGCCTAGAGATCCAGACCTACTGGTACTTGCATTGAGTGTATGAACTATTCAATATGTGCAACCTTTAGGCATCGATAACAATAACAATTTAACCTTTTTTTTTCTGTGTCTGTGTTGATCTAGACCTTGAGTCTGCAAATAAAGTTATCTATGCATCTATAAAATATTATTCAAAGCCAGTACTTACATGAAGGATAATATATAACCTCTCAGGATATGCCCTGCCCCTGTTGGCTTTATAACTTCCCTGTCGGTAAATAGTCGTTCTCATCAAAGTGTGATGCTGAAGTTCTGTCTGTCTCCATGCCAATCTCCGCCCTGACAAGGTGCAGAAAGGTGCAGATCACGACCTACACACAAGTCTTGTCTTCTTCCTACTGCGGATGTAGTGTCTAGGTAACCTGTAAAACATACAGAGATACCATGGAGCATTTGTTTGAGCACAATATTACAAGCACCCACAAGTAATAACATACAGTGGATTTCTTTTCTCTATCTCATCTCAAATAAATCAAATACATAATGATCGCTTATAGAGTTTGCACTTGAGACACAAGCAAGTTTATGCATTCAACAATGAGGAAAGACATTGGCCTGCGCAGTCTGCTTGACTCAGAAAGGCGACCTCTAGTCCTGTTAGAGTGGTGCAGGGAGTGACCTATTACTATGCGCAATTAGGCTGACAGAAGGTTAAACTGGGAGTTGAAGGTGCCCAAGGCGAAACCAAGGCGAGTCTAGGGTCACAGCGAAAGGCCTGTATCTCCAGATGAAAGGCATTGTGCTGATCCGGGATAGAAATTACAGAGGAGGAGTTGAACAAGGGGCGGGTTAATGATAGGCCACTGATAAAAGGCCGTAAAGGTGATGCATGAGGTATTATCTGGATGTAAGCGCCGTTTTAATTCCCTTCGAAAGTCTTTTTGTCACTTTGGGAAGACTCTGGACTTTATCATGATGTTTGGTGGAAGTTCTCAGCTCGGCGTGACCCCTTTTGTGACCTATGAACTTCTATGTGATCAACGTTCTCAATCAGAGGAGGAAACAGGCTGGAAGTGGCCAGGGATGTATACGTGACCTTATGTTGGGCTTCAAAGAGCTGCAGAAGTCACTCTGTTGCATGTCGTCTGATCCCCAGAAGAAAACGCATTTTTAGGTTTTTGAAAATGCATGGTTAATTTTTATCTTAATTTGGTAAATAAGATAATACAATAGCAGCCTTGCATCAATGGAAGTCTTGACCAAGATATCATAAAACTCAAATAATAATTCAAAATGCAACGTGCTTTGTAACTCTGGTCTGTGAACGGTGATATGAATAAAGATTACTTACTTACTTACTATGCTTCTTAATTATGCTAAAGTCAGAAATTTTATACATGCTCATTTATTATGCTAAAGTTAGACATTTTAGAAGCAAGCACAAAATGTCTAACTTTAGCACAATAAAGAAGCAAGTATGAAGATAGAGACTTTATACTGGCAAGAAGGTCTTGTATCCCGGTCGGAAAGGGGCTTTTCTGAGCCAAGTTTGCATGTGTCTGCGTAGGTTTCCTCCTGGTGCTCCGGTTTCCCCCACCACTAAAAACATGAGCAACAGGTCTGCATATAATGACACAGTAAATAGATGGTGTTGATTCGAGGCTTTGATGCCAGTGTGTTTGGCGTCTCTCTTCCGTCATAACCGTGTGGAGAGAATTAAACGATATTTAAATAAGGATTACTTACATTAATTACTATTTAATTTTTACATTGCAATCATGTACATTTTCATCTTCTGCCAGTCCTCTTCCTCTTTTATTTCTTTACTTTTAACAGTTTTGGTGGAAGACTAGGAGCAAAGGCTTGAGACATCTTTCCGGGTGCACTAATGTATTATGCCGGAGACCCGTTGGCCTCAATATGTTTGTTATCAGCATTGAGAGATCTTTATTTGAACACATTCTTTTGAACAAATTGTGTGAAGGTAAGCGCAAATATTTTAGTTATTCTAGACAATTTCCTCCATGTCTACGACGAGTCCTTATTTTGGCACAATTTCAGGACTTGATCTGCGCGTGCCCCGGCACAGGGCTGCACGAGGTCCACACTTGGCACGCTCACAAGAGAAACCATTTTCAATGGTCATATCTGAATGTACACATCCATCACTGCAGCGTCTGTCTCTGAAGGAGGTGAGAGGGAAAGAATGCACCCACGTTCCGCTCGGATGACTTCATTTAACAAGAGAGAAAAGATGTCACCCTTTTGGATTTCCATGTTGACTCTGCAGAAAGGAAGTCAACAATGTGATGGCAAAACAAACATAACCCACATCACAAAGAAAATATTGATATTGATCATCTTTATTAGTTTTGTTGTAGAAATCTGACTTGTATAGCAAACTGTATATAAGAGTAAGTTATTAACTAACCCTCAACTCTTGATTCAAATACAGTTTGATGATATTGTATAAATGATATATGTGTTAGTTGTAACTATTTTTGTGCTTAACCTGGAGAGAATACAGTATAAAATGAAGTGATACTGATAGGTCTGTAAAACTTTTTTTTTTTTCAACTCTCCCAGCCCAAGGTTTTTTGTGTGTGTGTGTGTGTGTGTGTGTGTGTGTGTGTGTGTGTGTGTGTGTGTGTGTGTGTGTGTGTGTGTGTGTGTGTGTGTGTGTGTGTGTGTGTGTACTTTTGAATTGGAACATACACTGAATGTCCAAATGACCAGCCAGAAGGGCCTGGCTGATCCGGCAAACACCATTAAAATGAGATGAGTTTCCATAATTAAACTTGGGTCACCAACAGAAAGAGTCTTGGCGTAAAACTTTGTGAACAAATGAGGCCACTACTTGCTGTCTTCATCTTATAAGAAAACATTTCGCAAACTTTTAATAAAGAGGTATTTCATATGTTTGGGCTGAGAGCTGGTCCTGACGTTTTCACTTTTATGTGTGAAAAATCTGTGTGAATCTAAAATACATGCTTGTGGAACCAGTAACAGAAGCAAACTGATCTGAGCTCTTGAGCTTTGAACGTTAAGTATCCCAGCTTTCAGTTTTGCTCATATTCATATTTGTTTCAGCTTAAGCTACGACCTGATGCTTCTGGATAGACCTCAGCAAGAATTCGCAACTGAATGTAACAAAATATGCCACCGCTCTCCTTTCACAGCAGCCTCCTGTTACACTTTTAAGGCCTGATAAACCAGGGCAGTGATACGGGACAGTGCTAGGGTTAGGGGCTAGAGTTGGGGGGTGGCGGTTTCTGGGGATGAGCAGGGGTTTGGTCTCCAGGGAGCAGAGCAGAGGTGAGGCTGAGACAGGGGCTCATGTTCTGTCAGCACACATCAATCTCTCATATGTCCTGACCCTGCCCTGCCCTCGCCTGGGCCTGCTCACTCACATGGAGGTACTGCTGAGAAATATGCACTGGATCAACAGATAAACAACTGCTTTTCAATGTTGACTTTTATGTGAGGACCAAACTGAGGAACATCCTGACTACTGCAGGATCCCACAGAGCTGTAGACTGTGGGACTTATTGTGAGTGATTCAGAATTCAAAGTCAAGGCCCGAAGGCCAGATCCGGCCCGCAAAGAAATTATCTTGGCCCCTGGGATGATATTTGATTAGTATTAGAACCGGCCGCACAGCGATAAGAAAATATTATATTATTCATTTAATGTTTAGGACATGTGTTTTCTCTTTGAAGGAAGTTTGTTTTTAATAAAATATGTTAGGTCAACCATCTTAATATGTTTTAGTAAACATTGAACCAGTCCGGCCCTCGGCCTGTAGAAAATTAGTTGTTTTGGCCCTCTGATGTATTTGACTTTGACATCCCTGGTCTATCTTGGATGAAAAAGAATCAAAATTGTAAACAGGAAAATCTTTATTGGTGTATTCATGTAGGATTTTTATATCTTTTTAATACAATTACAAACATGCAATTTCTGTGTAATTAAGGGGAGAAAGGTTTTGTTGTTTATTATAGTGCAAAAGAATGTGAACTCTTGCATGAATAGTCATTGGAAAAAACATGATGATAAAATAGTGCCAAAAACAACAAATCTTCATCTTAAGGGCAAGACACTTGTACAAAGATGTGCAATAATTCATGCAAGAAATAAAAAAAAAAAAGATCACTTTTATCAGATTGACTTGAATAATCAAGGCAAGGCAAGGCAAGTTTATTTATATAGCACAATTCATACACAAGGCAATTCAAAGTGCTGAACAAAATAAGAAAGCATTAAAATAAATAAATCATGTGCAATCATCTTTGCATAAATAATCACAGAACATTAAAAAAAAGATACAAAAATCAAATCCCTCAGTTGTATGCACAGCTAAACAGAACCGTCTTTAACCTGGTTTTAAACATTGTCAGAGAGGAGGCCTGTCTCACATCTTCAGGAAGACTGTTCCAGATTTTAGCAGCATGAATCTGAAAAGCAGCCTCCCCATGTTTAGTTCTGACTCTGGGCACTAACAGGAGTCCAGTCCCTGTGCTCCTCAGAGTCCGGGCTGGTTCATATGGGACTAACATGTCACTAATATATTTTGGTGCGAGGCCATGGAGAGACTTGTACACAAGCAGAGCTGTTTTAAAGTCTATTCTCTGAGCCACAGGAAGCCAGTGCAGAGACCTGAGAACTGGACTAATGTGGTCGTACTTCCTGGTTCTTGTCAGGACTCGAGCTGCTGCATTTTGAATGTACTGCAGCTGTTTTACAGCCTGTTTGGACAGACCTGTGAGCAGGCCATTGCAGTAGTCTAACCTACTGGAGACAAATGCATGGATAAGAATCTCCAAGTCTGCTTTAGACACTATGTTTTTGATCCTGGCAATGTTTTTTAGATGGTAAAAAGCTGCTGATGTTACTGATTTGATGTGGCTATTAAAATTTAAGTCTGAGTCCAGTATTACCCCTAGATTTCTGACCTTGTTTGAAGGTTTTAGGGAGAGAGACTGTAGGTGACAGATGACGCTCTCTCTTTGTTTCTGGGGACCAAAAACAATCATTTCAGTTTTGTCTGCGTTTAGCTGAAGGAAGTTGTTTTGCATCCACTCACTGATCTGTTGGATACAGTGAAGGAGTGAGTCCACTGGTCCATGTTCTCCTGCAGTCAGTGAGACATAGATCTGAGTGTCGTCTGCATAGTTATGATAGGAAACTTTGTTTCTGCGTATTAACTGACCTAACGGCAGCATGTAGAGATTGAACATTATCATCATTAATCTTTATTGAGGACACAATACAATATTCTTTAGATGAATGTAGAAAGTAATAATAATAATAATAATGCATCGATTTTACATAGCGCTTTTTGGACACTCAAACCCACTTCACATTTCATTATTCTTTCACTCCAAACAAGGTGGTGATAAACTACTACTGTAGCCACAGCTGCCCTGAGGCACACTGACAGAAGCGAGGCAACCAGTATGTGCCATCGGCCACTCCAACAACAACCACCCATTCACACACACATACACACACACACACACACACACACCAGACTCATTCTAGGCTATGTGGTCTCAAGAAGCGCTTTACGGTGGTGGCAAGCTGTTTCTAGCCACAGCTGCCCTGGGACGGACAGAAGCAAAATTGCCAATCTGCCCCTCTGATCCCCAAAAAAGATTCACTCACACACCTGACATGTTTTAAAGACAATTTGGCCAAAGTGTCTTTCCTAACAGTTCATCCCACTGTGGCACCTTACAGTATATTGTATTTCGACTGGTCTCCCATCTGAGTACTAACCAGGCCCTGCACTGCTGAGCTTCTGAGATATGACGAGGTGTGTTTTCCTTTCTTGTTCAAAGTGTTAAAACAATCTCTCTTTTGTGCAAATGAGCGGCCTGTTGGACTGAATACACCCACTTGCTTCACTATCCCCATTCAGCCCTGAGAAATGATCAAAGTGTGTGTGCGTGTGTGTGTGTATGTGTGTGTGTGTGTGTGTGTGTGTGTGTGTGTGTGGAGGGCAACTATAGAGTGAACGTGACAAACCACTTGTGGCAGAGTTGTCTCTTTGCATCTCCCAAAGCTATAATTCTTGAAAGACCCTGACTTGGCTGCACAGACCCAGGCACAAGCAGAGGTCAACAGTTTACAGAGCCTTTCACTTTCCTTTTTTTCCATACATTTCCATTTTTACATTTTCATTCATTTAATTAGATTTTTTTTCACCTGCATGACTTCAAATATTCTCTTTTATATTGCTGAACTGTAGCTTGTTGGTGATTCAGAACTTTATGGTGAGTTTGAGCTTGTATTGTTGTATAGTGCTCATCTGTTTATTTCTTTCTTGGAATTTTTTATTTTAATAACTACTAAAATATGAATTGCCGCTGGTAGGATAAATGAAGTAGTCTGAATTGGAATGATTATATTGTATACAATATTAGCAGGAGGTGTTTAAAGTCCCATATTACGCTTTTTGACTTTTCTCTGCTTTAATAATGATTACAGTGCTCTTTGGCCTCAGACACATGCCCAGAGTAGTTTTTTCATTGATTCATTCAATCTTTAGTTAGAGAGCGATCTGTCTCCTTCACCCTAGAGAGGCAGTGAAACGCCCGGGTCCACATCTGTGACAATTACCACTCTGATGACGAATGTGACGCGCAGAAGCCCGTTTTCTTTCATATTTAAAATGGTTCTTAAATACTACCGTCAAAAGCAGGAAAAACAATACACAATAAGTATGCTGTTTATTGTCAAAAATAAAGAAAATAATAATAATGATAAAAGCCGGGAGGTGATTGACAAATCGAAACAGCAAATCACAGCACGCAGCCAGCTCCCAGCCAGTCCAGTGTATGTGGTTTGGTCCCGCGGACATCATATGCTCCATACTGTTTTTCTGCTTTTGTCAGCGGCTAAAAGTGTTAGGATCAGGTCCACTTGGAGAAAATATGTTTTTGGGTGTAAATATGTGACGCACTATTTGGTCCGAAGAGGAAGAATACAGCTCGAGTCACGGAGCCTCTGTTTGAATTAATTTGTTCATCTGCGCCACTTCACTGAGACTGTTCCAGAACTACAGGGACAATACTGGACTTACCCAAAAACTGTTCTGGAAACCAGTGTTATTCCTACAATAAAAGACGCAAACACGGACCCCTCGATCTGTAAGTACAGCGTAAACTAAATAATCAGGGTCTGATTGTGGTTCAAGGACATAGGGCTCGATGTGACGGATTGTCATTGTTGGAAAAAGTTTATTTTCAGGTCTGAAATGACTATGTACCAGAGATAAACAACTCACAATGTGATGCTGCGTCACCGTGCGGGCGGAGGCGGGATCACGGACAGAGGAGCAGACTGATCTCTGAATCAGCCTGTTTGAGGTGACGTCACCTCTACACAAGAGATGGCTATAATCTCACAAGTTTTGAGTGTTGTATGGTGTATCACTCAAATTACTATCATACATGTGCATATGATGGACTGTGAAACATGAAGAAAAGCGTAATGCGGAACCTTTAATGATTGTTCTATTGAAAAAACCATAATCATGACTTGAATCATATGCATCATGTTCAAACTGTGGTGGTCGTGTGGGGCGTGCGGGGGAAGAGCATCTCCAGCTGGGAATCCACAAGTGGCTCTTCTCGTCACTTTTCCCTTCCATCACTTACCCTCCTGCTCCGTCAGCACCCTGCGAGTCTCTGTTTAAAGAGAATAATCCTCAATACCCCCTGTGTCTTCAGACTCAATCTACCACTGTCTGCTCCTAAAACATTTCCCAGGAAATTAACTGTGCACACGGTAAAGAATCTGGGAACCTCCAGAATTTATTTATTTGACAATGTGATCATACATAGCTACAGCATGAAAGATGCGACACATGCAGAGTGTAGCTAATGCTAACGGTCAGCCTTTCCCTACAGTACAACACATTATACAGAATGAATGATGAATGAATAATTATAAAGATTGAATAAAACAGACAGCCCTAAAACACATATTCACAACAGTGATCTAACATTAAGATATTCCCACCAATGTAAAGATACACAGACAGCACACTTTTCATACACACACACACACACACACACACACACACAAAATACAAAGTGTCATAGTAGCTGACATGTCAAGGGAGGTCCTGGTATGGTATGATATTATTTTTTATTTTTACAGGGACATTGTACAATGAACTCTAGCCTGGAGGAGAGATGCATTGTAAAAGGTTGTAGCAGCAGTGCTAACTTACACCTGCAGTCCCTGAGCAGGTTGTTGTAAAACAGTAAAATAAAAGTAAATGGATAGATGACCATACATTTCCTTAATTTTTATTGAACAGTACAGAACATTCAGTATACAAACTATTTCACACACTGTTTTACTCTTTATGTAATTTGCAGAGCTTTGAAGAGCAGCTCTCTTGATGCCTATTGTCTGCTGTCTGTCCTGATGCACCTGGGCAGATGGTACTGGCGCTGCTCAGGTATCCAAATCAGAAACCATGCATTGGTCCCCCTCTTGAGTGGCCCCTGAATTATTCGTCAAACTTGTGTGTTGCTGTTCGGTCATTTTTAATATATGAACTGTTTTTCATACTACTTTGCTCTTTATATAAATGAAATCATCTGTATTTAATGCTTTAATGTTCTCTCCTTGAAGAAACCAATTTTCTTTGTTCTTTTTTTGATTTTTTGTATAGGAGCACTAATTGTCACGAGTGAAGTGAAGGAGGACCCAAAATGCAGGAATGCAAAAATAATAAGGATTTAATGAAGATAAATAAAAGTCCAAGTTGAAAATACTAACTCAAAATTCCAAACGGAACCAGGAATAGACAAGGACAAAAGCAATGACAATGGACCATCAACAAGGGGAGAGACAGAGACCCAGGTGACACATGAGGGCGGGGCAGACACTCGACCAGGGGAACAGGACAGGAAGTACAACTAAACTAAAACAACAGAGAAAATTTGTCAAAAAAAACCCAAATGTTTTTTTTTTATTATAGGCCTTTAGCAAATGGTTGAGATGCAGTTTGATGGTAAAAGTGCCTAAAACCAAGTGATAGAGATGCCCCAATGAGGTAGATTTCAGTTCAAAGCTTCCAGTAGTAACTCAAAAAGTGATCCACCTAAAGATTGAGGAAACCATTAAAAGGATAAACCAGAATCTGTCTAAAATCTAGATACCCCTGGTGTGCTGTCTTGCCCCCACTTAGAAACAAGTTAAAATGAAGAGTGCTTTCGTGTGGGTTGGACTGTAATTCCTGTGAAAGGGTACACCCAAAAGAATCAAATGGATGTATTTGAATGTCTAATGTAAGTGAATATAACACCTCATGTACAAAAGCTTGTTGGAGCCAGACTAACAAACCCACTTTGCAAAGAGAACTGCTGACCTGGTGGCACTGTAGTGGCTGTGGAACACATCAGAGTTCTGGTCGTGGGCAGCGCCGGGCAAGACACGCTGGCACCACCCTTTGAAATCAGCCGTGCCTGTCTGTGAGTGTGGCCTGAGACGCCCGCCTGTCCCCTGGGTGCCTCCTCACCTCTGTGACCAATGGGGGGTGAGCTCCTTCATCACCTCAGTGCAGGGATGTGACCCGCAGCCAGCGCAGTCATGTTCGTCCAAAGTGTTGCCGCAGGAGCCGGGGAGGTGAGCAGAGAAGCCAGGCTCTGCGGACACACGGAGGCCGCACTGTTCGCACCGTCATGAGAATCACATGGAGCGACTGTGTGTGAACATTTACTGTACATCCAAACACTGTCTCAACACTGGAGGCCGGAAGCTTACGTACACACTGTAGAAAAAAAGAAATAACATGTTTCTTCCAGTCACACCTCGGATTTTATAGAAGGCAAAATAAATAATTCATAAAAATCGGTCAACATTGTGGCATTGAGTAAAGAGGAATGTTTTTGGAAAAAACTTATAACTGACTTGAAAACAGTGGAGAAAAATATGTTTTTAACATGTAAACTTCAGGTTTCCACTGTAATATATAGCATGTAAATTATGGTAAAATGTAGTTGTCAAAAAATAAAAAATGAATATGAAGAATATAGATACAGGGATAATACAAAGACTTGATGGAATAAGATTTATTGACTACAAATCTGATTTGTAGGGTTCAGACCAGGATTAAACTTGATTCAGCAGCTCCAAATTCAGGGCCATGGTGCTTGATTTACTATTGCAACAACACATCATCAGTACGGTAAAACTAACGTGTCTCATAACGCTCTAATCCCAGCTCACGTTCCCTATAAATGGACTGTCTTTCCTTCCCCAGGTCGAGGAGAGGTCCTTCCCCAAGTGTCATGGGGTCTTGTTCATGAGTGAGGGAAGGATGGAGCATGATAGACTGATCAGTGCAGCGTGTACAGTCTATCATGTTGGACTGTTGTGGAAAAGAGGGAGCAGCGTCTGTAGTCAGAGCTGTAACGGACTGTGGTGAAGAGGGAGCTGAGTCGAAAGGCAATGCTCTCATTTTACCAATGGTCATAAGCTTTGCGTAATGACTGCAGAGCGAGATTGCGGATACAAGCAATCAAAAAGTGCCTGTGCGCTGCGTTCGAAGTGGTGTGGAGAGCCCGGTCATACAAGAGGAGCTCGAGGTAGAGCCACTTCTTTTCCATGTGGCTCTGTTTTGAAAGCTTCCTGGACACCTCCCTGGGGAGACGCATGTCCCACCAGGAGGAGACCCCAGGAATGACTCGCTGAGAGCAGATTCTCCCAGATGAGCTGCAGTAAGCAGTAGCTCAGTTGGTAGAGCATTGGCCTTAAGGCCTGAAGATCGTGGGTTCAATTCCCACCTCTGCACCTTCTCCACCGACTCCCACTGATGACTGCTGTCGTTGTGTCCTTGGGCAAGACACTTAACCCCACTTTGCCCAAAGCCCCCACTGAAAGATCAAGGCTATGCTCACACTCAGAGAGCAGCCTCCTGTGGACTCACCACCTGCAGAGGGTCAGTGAGGGGCTGGTGCTATGAGACTTGGGTGGCATCTCTGATTGCCACCCCCCTGACCCAGAAATGGATTAAAGGGTAGAAAATGGATGGATGGATGGATGGATGGAGCTGCAGTAAGTATACAGTAAATGACTGGGGCGGCACGGTGGCTGAGTGGATAGCACTCTCGCCTCTCAGCAAGAAGGTCCTGGGTTTGAATCGCGGTCGGATCAAGGCCTTTCTAAGTGGAGTTTGCATGTTGTCCCCGTGTCTGCGTAGGTTTCCTCCGGGTGCTCCGGTTTCCCCTACCACTAAAAATATGCTCACTAGGTAAAATCCTCCAGCTCCGGTAGTCCTGACCAAGCCGAGCATTAACATCTCAGGATGGGTTCCCGGGCGATGAACTATGACGACCACTGCTCCTGACACAAGCCTTAGTGGCACCAGGATGGGTCAAATGCAGAGGACAAAGTTCCCTATGGGGACAATAAAGTGCACATTTAATGAAGAGGGAAGTCTGAGCGTCTGTGCTCCACGACTTGGCAAAGGATAAAGCTGGCATCTCTCAATGCCATAGGAGAAATATGTAGGTCGTTTTAGTTTTGGGACACACACACACATACTGTGCTACTGTGTGAGTAAGGGGAGGATATTTTTATTTTTCAACTATGGAAAAAGTGGAAGCAGAGGATGACGAGGTTCAGATTAGGTGGTGAGCATGTTTTAGTCAGTGAGCAAACAGAAGGTGAGATGTTCGTGGAAAAGGGAGGACCAAAGAAAAGGAGTCAGGTCATTTGATGTGTCCATCTCTGACCAAAATAAAAGTATTCTACTGTATATTCATTCCAGTTTGACTTGGATAATTGCTGCTTGGAAATGATAACAGTTATAATGGAGAGAGACTGTTGGTCTTTCTGGAAATAGTCGGTGAGCGTGAGAGGCATTGAGGATGGAGACAAGGCCGGTAGATCACCTCTTTGATGCAGCGTGGTTCCTCGCTGCTCTGCGGTCTGGCCGGGACTACACGACCCTCTTCATAGCCCCTCACCACAGGCGCACTTCTTTAGCCTGTGTCAATATTTAGTTTAGGATTATTTCGAGAACCCTCAGAAGGATAAAAAAAAAATCCCCTTTTGCCGATTACAGGAGGGACACCAAATAATGACGAAGAATCTGCAGAACTGTTAATGAATATTTATTATTTGCATGACAAACACAGATGATTTAACTGGCTGCTGCGGTCGGCTATATTTGGGTGAATCCACATGGTGTCCTGGGTAACCTCCGGCCAGAAATAGTGGGTTATGGAGACAGGACTTACAGTGTGTTGTGTTATAGGGGCTTTGATCATGCTTGAGGATGAAAAGAGAAAGACGGAAAGTTTTACATAAAGTTTGTTTAAGGAATATACTGGGAATGGGCTGCAACCGGGTATTTATTATAGGTGAGTCAATGTGGAATTTCCAATTAACAGTTCCAGAATGTGTCAAAAAAAATCCCATTCATCATAGCAGGTATGGGGTAATGAAAATATCCAATTCATCTACATGGAAGGTGTAAACTAATATAACTGTTGTAAACTGTATAGACCAAAATGAATACGTATAGCATTGATGACATGGATAATGCGTCAAATATGTCAAGGCAAAGAATGTATGAAAAAAGAAAAACCCTACAGGACTATTGACATGAATCAAAACTAAACAACATACGACAGCATGCAGATTATATATGATTTAGCGAAAACAATAAACAAGCGGCAAACACGTTTACAGAGCTTGTAAATTCTTTGAAGTGTGCGGCTGCAATCAGAGGCACTGTGCAGATTTGTGTTTGTCAAATGAATGAAGCAACGCAGGTATGTGTTTCCAGGCGGCAGGGCGTTAAAGGTACAGAGCTGTGTGCAAGTTCAACAGTTCAAGGGCCTCAGAGCTGAACTGACTGACCTGCCGTCTGGGCTCATCCATCACTGTCACTATCCATTTGATCTGCCTCATATACATGTTTTGTGATTGTTTTCACTTTTCATAAGTATCAGTAAACACAAGACAGTAGATGTAGTGCAGTAGTTATTCATTATATTATTATCCACAGTCAAAATAACACCATAGGCCCTTGGTAAAATAATGATACATGTATCATTATGTACATTTCTCCTGTGTGAGATCAATAAAGTGTATCTTATCTTATCTTATATTGAGGTCTTCTACCTTTTATAATGAGCATGAAGCCATGCTCAGCCATACTTAAGCAATTCATACACTCCACACAGTCACTGTGGGCGAGGTGAGTTCAACCTACACAGGACACAAGCGATAAGATGTGATATAACTGCTCTGATCAGAAGTCATTTATGTATGTTTCTTTGATCCCGACAAATGAATGACGAGTGCAAGGAGCGAGATTAATAAATTACATGAGATCAAATTTGAATCTCATTAATGAAATCAATTCAGATACAACATGAATCTGAAGGGTCTAATAACTGTAGTGAATTCAATCAGAATTAGAATCTGAAATTAAGGGTCTAATAACTGTAGTGAATTCAATCAGAATCTGAATCTGAAATGAAGTTGAATTTAATGAACCCAGAGATGATGCAACTGAAAAGAGAGATCTGGGCAGGTGAGTGGTCAGTGATAAAGTGGATGCTGTGATTGGAAATGATGTTGCAGTCTGAACTCCATGTGTCTTGCCCAATGAATGAATGTATCTGTGGCAGCCAGAATCCTACCAAGCACTGGATCAGGATATTTGACTGTTTCACCATTGACATTAATGTAATGGGATTACAGATTGTATGGTGCTGATTAAATACAAACAAATAAACCATTGAATGTTTTGTACATGTTAGCATCCCAATCTTATTGTCACAAATATTGGGGAAACTTCCCCACCTTAAAACTGTGTCTCCAGCCATGAAATAACTTTAAATTAAGGCCCGCTCACCCTTTTTACCTTTCTTGAGTGGAAAGTCCATAAGAGCAAGTTGGAAACTACACAACCACAAGCGGCCCAGGCACAGCACACTTATTCATAGAGTCACATAGTTGGAGTGGGGAACAAGAGAGGCAGTGGCGGTAGCAATAAATTGGTACAGACATCTGTCAGAAACCCCATGAGTCACCCACTGGAAAATGCCCGGCTGCACTACCAAGCCACCTTAGATATCCATCAGCACTGATTGTGGCTGGTGTTAGCTCCAATGCCATTTACACACAATTACAGAATTATGGACAAAAGAGCATACTGTTTACAAGAACACTGTCCCAGGAGACGACTGCTGCCTTAGAAGAAAACAAGCTGACACAGATGACAGGCACAAGTCTGTCACAAACTCTCTGACTGTCCCTAAACTCCTCTTGCCATGACTGTGGTATAACATGCAGAAATAAGTTTAGGAGCAAGAAACAATAATGTGACTGTGTATGAGGTTAGGCTTGGAACATGTTTTGTATCATTTGCTGCTCACACAAAGCAATGATGCAGCGTTCTGATGGTTGTGCAGCGGATTCCTGGGACGACAGACGCACTTGTGCCTCAGACATGACCTCTGCGGGGGCTCAGGTCAGATGCTGTGATAATCCTGTCCACAAAACTGGTCGGTATGTTTGAGGCCTCTGTGTTTATGTGCAATGTAGAGCTGCATGTCTAACAATATTTGATGTTTTACCTCTTATCAAGTTTTTTCAAAATATAAATGAGAGAAATGTCAGTGATTATGTTCTGAGTGGAGGTACATCATAGATTAGTTTGGGTGATTGTAATCAAACAATCCTCATGAACACAGATACTGTCCTTATTGTAAATTGCATAAGACATATAAACAGCATATTTTTGTGATTCTTGAATAAACAGAAATCTGCTCATGTTCTTCCTGAACTGCAGCTTGTGTTCAAGCACATGTTGTGTACATGATACATGTGTGTCTGAAGGAATGGAGACACCAAGAGACACTTGGCACCGAAGTGACGTGACCCAACACCTGACCCGGCAGGACACCAGAGGTCCATGAGAGGCCAACAGGGACACATCTGTCAGACCACCAAGTGAAGCTGGTGGCGAGTGATCACTTTAACCTTGTGGAGGCCATCCACAACGTTCTGAACATGAAGAGACTCATGTGAGGCTCATTCAGCTTCCTGCATTGAACACTCAACCAAGTAGAATGTTCTTACACCTAGGGTTTTTAGATACATTCCTTGTTTCCTCTTTGATAAACAAGCGTTTAAAGTTTTCTTCCATTAAGACACTTAAAGCTGTGTGTGTAATTACCTGGCATGTTTTGGTGAGAGGAAGCGGGACACACAGACCATGAACAGAGACAAAACACACTCACTTCTGATGGACTTTTACCAAAATGTTCTCAATCTTCTCACAACAGACAATAAAGACAACAGTGGGTTTTGTGAAAGACCATAACAATATAACAGATTGTGTAGCGAAATCCAATACATTCTCAATGGGAGAATACCAGACATCAACAGCTCACCTAGGGGACATGGGGCACATAATATTAATGCATTGCACAAATATACACATATCATTGTGGACAAATGGCAAGAGAAAGTCACTGCAGAAATAGAGATATGCTGGAAACAGAGTGGTCAAATGAGACCACACTCATTCCACTTACCTACGCAGACACAGAAAGAACATGCAAACCCCACACAGAAAATTCTGAGGGTGGAATTGAACCCAGGACCTCCTTGCGGTGAAGAACAAGCGCAAAGCAGGGTTTGGTTTTGAGTTTTATTTTTTAATTATTTTGCTTAATTAATTAGGGGCTGGTGCTATGAGACTTGGGTGGCAGCTCTGATTGCCACCCCCCTGACCCAGAAATGGATTAAAGGGTAGAAAATGGATGGATGGATGGATTATTTTGCATTCCTGTGATAATTACCGGGCAACAATCTCTATTTTTCAAAACAGTCTTATCAAACACATATATTCACCAATCATTAACTCAGGAAGATGTATGCTGATGGTTCTAATGCTTGTACACTTAACTTACTGGTCTCTGGTACAGCAGAGCAGAGGGAGAGGCTGGAGGTGAACTGGGAGCAGTCGAGGGCTGTCGTGCCAGACCGTCTTCCTCAGAAGAGATATTTGGTTTTCCAGTGTATTCACATCCGGAGCTCTTCCCTTCAGTGTGGAAACAGAAGCCTTTTAATGTATGTTTTTGCAGGACATGAAGATTGGCACAGTCTGGAGTGATAGTGACCAGTTACTAAAAAGTATTTAAGTACTTATTATTAGTTACTTTCAAAATAATAATAATTTGCAGAACACAATTTAGTTACTGTCTCAAGTCGCCCTGAGTAACTTACATTACTTGATGATTTGATTCTGTATTCATATGAAGGCCTACTAAATTAATAATTTCACATTTCTCCTTATTTAAGTTGTGTTTATTTCCTGTGAATGAAAATCGAGCTGTTCTCGCAGCTATGTTACATTACAATTAACAATTATTTGTCAATGTACTGCAGGAATTTGTTACACTCTAGGCTTTTATACTAAACTTACACCAGCAGTTCTGCCATGTGTTAAGAGCGTGATCTTTACAAGCAGACATACTTTTACTAACACAACTTGTCACTGGTCAGCTATCCCCCCCTACTGGTTATAATTACAAAGTACATGTAATGTAATAATAAAAACTACCAACTGCGCATACAATGATGAATAATATCATGTTTCCAAACAATATGAAATAGAAAGCCTGACTTCAGCACTGGGATAAAGTCCAGTGTTAAACCATTGACAGTATTTATAGATAAACCTCAGCTGACAGAGGCAGAACATCTGTCATGAGCTCGCCACACACGCGCCTCTGAGTGCTCTCCTGCTGAGAAGACACCACCTCAAACAGAACCAGGCTTTCATTAGAATAAACATACAGTCTATGGGCCAGACATGCACTTATCACACCAGCACTTTATGAACATGAAGAAATATGAAACATTCCAAATATAAAGACATTTTTTTCATATTTGGGAAATATGTGGTGTAAAATGAATTACTATTTCTTTGTGACTTAGTTTAAAACATTTATTTTCATAATAAGGATAATGGTAATATTTTATAAGGCTACTCAGAACTGTTGTAAACAAAGCAATTTGGATTACAGAGCCCTTCAACAAAATGTGGAAATCCAGTGTATGTGGTCTATGACGTGGTGTAAGGCTCTAAGGCTGTTACATCAGCTGCATGCAAACAAAGGCAAGTTTTAGGCACGGTAAAATACACACTTTAAAATAATAAATATGTTTGTCTGTCAATCATTTACACATTTGTCACATTTTAACAATCATTTCACCAACAGCTAATAAATACATTCTGCTTCAAGGGTCCAGTGATGAGATGGATCAGTCACGTCTCAGCCCAGAGAGTGCTGCTTTTTAAGGCTGTCTGTTCGCCGGACCCTCTCCTCTGGGGTTTTCTTCTTGTACCAACTCCTGTCGACAAGGACAGAAACATGAACTCCTAATTTTGCAGCAGTTTAGAAGTGAGCGAGATAATATTGTGAGATTCACCCCTGGTGGTTGAGTTGGCCCATAGTAGGTGAATTTTGACCCTGGCTTGGTTTTAGAACTCTGGAAGAGCAAATGTGGTTACACAAATACACAAAACTTTGTACTAGATAACAAAAAGTCACACCGATTTGTGGTGGGGCTTTTTGGTTTCTGTTGCGTCCTCCTCGTCGGCGCTGGAGACTGGCTCACCCTAAATAAACAAATAAACATGAAACTTAGTCATTTACAAGGACCATCAAATCATTATAGACATTGACTTTTCATTGACTGTTTTTTACCTTTTCTTTCGGTCTATGGACCTCTGTGTAGCAGCAGAGAGAGCCTTATCTTTAGATGTCTTTGACTTTTCCTTCAGGGGGATTAACACAGATTTTCAATTTTTTAGTAGACTGAACTAATACTTAATGAGCATATTCACACATCTGTAAGTTATTATTTGGGTTTTGTTTTTAATCAGATGGGAAAGAATTCTAAAACACTGTTTTCGCTTCATTATAAAGTTTTGCAAATCGATGAATGAGACAAAAACGTGAAGGAGATCGAATACTTTCTGAATACACTGAACCAGCACCAAGAACTAGTCCTGTATCATCATCCCCGAGTTCTTATTTAGTCCTCGGTTCCACCTAGTTCCACTGAGATGCATTCACACTGCAAAGATGACTCAAAGTGGTTATGACACAATTTCAAATCAACAGTGTGAGAATGAACACAACAAAATTAATGTTTTGAAGGAAATTCAGAGTTGTACAAATAGATATCACCTAAAGGTACCTGGTCTGACTGGAAAGTAAGAGCCCCAGAGCAGGGGCTGAAAAAGTACCCAGAGTATGGCCCCATTCTCTAGTTTCTCCTTTTGTGAGCGCCCCCAAAAGAGGAACAAGAACTAACGTATCCAGAACTGAAGTTCTTAATAAAATGCCTAATATTACTATAAGTAAATGAATGTAATGAATGTTTGATACACATTTTGGAAGACATACTACAGTTTTATCTTGAATCATTCACGTCAAATGAATTGTATAGACAATCTTCAAAATAATATTTAGTATTTTCATTACCAAGTCTCTCATCTTTCGTTCCAGGCGGAGCTCCCGGTCCTGTTGTAGGAGCGCTAAACTTTGTGACAAAGGCATTTGGAAGAAGATGTCGTGGATGTCATAACGGGCTGCGCGCAACTAGAAACAAACAGAAGACAACGCATGACAACACCGCCTCCTAGTGGCCATGCAGAGATGGTGCATATACCTGAGCGCTGACTCTCTCCTGCAAGGAAAGGTCTTGAGTTGTGTGGGACACTTTCTTTAGAGGGGCTTCAGTCCGGAGAGAACAAATAAAGGCTTGTGTGTCCTGGGAAATAGCAACATCAAAGATAATTAATTCCTCCTCTCTCTAGAACTCAGGGATATTGTGTTTTTCAAGAATAATTTCATTTGAGGACTTTTAATCTATTTAAATGTTTACTAATATATGTACATTTTGAGAAGAAAATACACCAAATAGTCCATATTGGCAGTGGCCCTTCTCGCAAAACATTTTGAAATCCATGTACACACATGTAAAAAAACGAATTGGTTAACACTTTATACGTTTCATAGCAGTTTGTCAGCAAATACAACTCATGCTTGGATTTGTAATTGACTCACTTTTATTTTAAGGCGTAATAATGTTGGAAATAATAGTAAAAGTAATGAGGTAAAAACACCGCATTACTTTTACTATTATTATTAATATTTGATATTTTTGTTTTCTCCATAATATTGTTATTCTTACCACAACAGTTTGCCGCAGTTGTTTGACCTTTTCAGTTTTGAGGAGTCGTCGAGTGAGAAAGCCTCGTGTGATTGCACAGATGCGGCAGTAGGCTTTTTGAAGCTCTGGTGTAATGACCTGATAAAAACAAGACACTAGTAAAAAGGGACTGAAATGCACTCATTTTATAGATGCCATTTTGTCAAACCTCACTGAGTCTTGTCCGAGGTTTGCTACTGGTCCAGCTGGGCCCCCATAACTGGGTGTTTGGTAACAGGACAGATGGAGATATGGCTGGAATTTGAAAACCTTAAAATAGACAATAATAACATATATTTGCGCTTGTAAGTACCATTTGTGGGTCAAAATCAGCGATTTAAACAGAATAACTATTTTCACAGACTAGTTTCTTAGTCTTATATGATGATTGACCCAAATAAAAACAAAAAACATTACATGAGAAACTCCAAGAGGATAATTATGCTTTGAACTCTACAAATAACAAAACGTTTTATTAATGGAGCTCAACAATGGCTACCCAACTTGTGGTTATTTTTTCCGATCAATCAATTTTTATCCTGATTTATCCGTTGCCGGGTTGTAGGGTTGCTATCTGCGCCGACTCCCAGCTTTTCATTGTCGTGCACCAAATATTTGACACAAAACACATTTTGAAAATAGGTAGGTTAAAATACATTGACTTAAATAAATATCAGCAAAATGATTTAGAATGTTCTCAGTGGAGGGGGTAGCGAGTTGATTACACATATATTTTGGGGGTCTCTTTTTGAATAGTTTGAGAACTCCTGAAACAGCAGACTTCCAAGAGGGCTGTTGAGCTCCATAATAATGACGGTCAACTCCCGTAGTAGTAGTTTTGAGAGGCAGTAGAGAGTTTAGAGGAGTGATACCTATGGGCCGCTCTGACGGGGTGTGTGCGGGGCTGATGCGGGGGCAGGTGGGGCTGATTATGGGGCAGGTGTCGCTGACCATTCTGTGGTTCCACCCACTGGCATCTGCACTGAGCGGTCGCCTTGATATCTCCTTCAGCCTCCTTGCAGCCTGGTCCTGCTCCTGAACACCCACAGGTAAGGCAAGAGAGGCACAGTTCATAAACCAGGTAACTCAAAGTGCTCAACAAAACAAGACATTAAGCATTAAAATAATCGCAGTACATTACAAAGAGTTTGAATACAATGTTTCAGAGGCCTGTCCCTGTGCTCCTCAGAGTCCGAGTTGGTTCATATGGCACTAATATGTCTCGGATGTAACTAGGTGCGAGATGAGACTTGTAAACAAAAAGATCTGCTTCACAGTCTATTCTCTGCGCCACAGGAAGCCAGTGCAGAGACCTGAGAACCGGACTGATGTGATCGCACTTCCTGGTTCTAGTCAGGAGTCAATTGGAGAGACCAGTGAGTAGGCTGTTGATTCTGATGTTTTAAATTATACAAAAAATGCTGATGGTACTTATTTTTTATAATTATGAATACCCCTATGACCTGATTGGAAGATTTTAGAGTGGACTGAAGGGGACTTAATTATAAAGCTGGATAAAAAACCACATTTGCCTTACTCCACATAATAACAAGTAAATACTGGTACACTAAAATACCCACAGATGCAATAGATGAGCTAAAAATACAATTTCCAAAAATAAACACTGGATATTTTGGTGTTCTCATGTTCCTCTCGTTCCTCTCGTTCCTTTCTTAAAAATAACCGTATCAATATCCACAAAGGCATTATGTGATAACCTCTAAAACGTCCAACCCCATTTAGTTTAAAATATACCATTTAAAGTGACATTTTTTATTTATTAAATTGTGTAGATAAAGAGACATTTTTCTCCCCCAGCAATTCTTATTGGTGATGCTTATTCCAAGGAGAGGGACTGTTTTAAATGTATTTATTATGAAAAATACTTACAGATGTATTTATTCCAAACGCATCTTTTTTTTAAATATTGTGGGAAAACGTCCCTAAACCCATAAAAGTAGTCAAGTTATCATGTGTTTTCAAATAGTAATGGAATTGACCAGATGCCTGTAGTTTCCTAGATGCCTATAATTAATGAGAGATATTTTGGAGCGGACCAATAAAAATAAACTAATGGGATTCGTTCATCCTCAACCAACCAATGGGATGCGTTTAACCCCTTCACCCCCGTCTTCCTGTTTCTCGTGAGTGCCGCACCTGAGTTATCTCTCCTCTCTTCCTGCTGTGACAAAGAAAAGAAAATGCTGGATGTTTGGTCTGGTGGAGAGGCGAGGGGGGGGGGAGTGGTTTCGAGTTGGTGACAAAATTGCCTACTGCACCTTTAATATAGGGTCATATGGTAAATAATATGTATTGTTTTCAAAAAGAAATACAATTGAAGTTACTGATATCGTTGTTAAATTGCCTATTGTCTGGTCAAGCTTGTAAAAAACAACGCAAAACACAACGAGCTCACCAGTAAGAAGCGCTGTTGTTCTCTCTCTTGCTCTGCCAGCAGCTTGGACATGTGAAGGCCATGATCATCCTCCAGCTGTCTTTGCCTCTCCTCTAAACCCTGCGTCTGCCTCTGTGTGCCGGCAGCTTCTGAACACAAATAGAACACAGAATAATGAATAAACTTTTAAAGAAGACAGACGCGTCATATGGTCAGCGTACTCACTGCTCTGTGTTTCCGGTGCTCTTCTGGGAACATTGGGAGGGTCAGGACTCAAACTTGGCTGTGAAGTCGAGGGGTACTCTGTGGTGTAAGACTGATTAAGAGCGGCCACGGGGAGACGCCGATTCGGACCGAGCCACGTTACGCCTGCCATAAAGCGTGGTACTCTTTCCTGGCTGCGGTCTATGGACTCTGTCGGATGGCTGTCTAACGTGTGGCAACGTCGTCGAAATTGAGAGGGGCCTGGGTGACCGTTTGGGCTGCATAAAACAATGTTGGGACTGCATTGCTCATTTGCAGAAGAGTTGTTATTCCATTGATTCGACTGGCAATTATCAACGCAGTCGATGAAGTTCTCTCCGAGGGATGCTCTATGATGAGACGACCGCACTGTACCAAAAAACATGTCTCGTTCCGCCCCACCTTCCACAGATCTTACAGGACTCCGGGGGATCAGATCGGCCGGCTCAATCGGGAATGAAAAGTGGATGTTTCCTGTTGAGATAGGACGTGGACGCCTGTTTCGGACTTTGACTGGATGGTGCATGGGCTGGTCCGCTAATATTGTAGAGTTTGAGAAAGGCTGAGGGAGAATGGGCTCATAAAAAAGTTGGTTGCTTATTTTTGGTTGGCTACAAGGACTGTGCCTCAAACTAAAGCCAATCTCATTAGAATTTGTGTTTTTAGTGTTAAAAAAATCATTTTCAGTTGGAGCTGTGTGCATTAGTTTCTGCTCCTCTTTGACATAATCTCTGGACTTTTTGAGCAGGCTGTCCAAACTAATGTCGTCGTCGTCATCCTCATCCTCCTCCTCCTCGCTCAGTTCCTCTGTCCTCGTCTTTTCTACTTCCTCTTCCTCGTTGCAAGAAACAATAGTTGTGCCGGAAAAGGGTGCAGCCAGGCAGTCACAGGCAGAGTCTTTGGTGAGTCCAGGTGAGTCAGTTACTAAAGTGTACCCATTGTTTTCAGGAGGCTTTTCAGTTTGAGGTAATCCGACGAAGCCACAAGTTTTTGTCTTTGGGAGGAATAAAAAGAAAAAGTATTAAGATTATTAATTATATACTTAGATATTGAGTATACACACATTGTTGACAATCACTTAAATTCTAAAAGAGTAATATTGTCACGCCCTAGTGCAGTGGCTCTCCAAGTGGGTGGCCAATTGTAAATAGCTTTGTGGCTCAGGTCAGGGAAAGGCACTATATAAATAAAGATTACTTACTTACTTACTTAGGTAATATTTATTTATATAGAACATTTTTACACACCAAGGTCAACCAAAGCGGTCATTGAAATAAACATCACTGCAATGGATTCAGTCTGTTCTGTTTTTTGTTTGTGTTGTAAAAATCATGCACAAGGAACCTCAAAAGAACACAGGAGGAAATTTAAAATCATAAATCACACAATATACATTTTAAATCAGGCATTTTTAAAAGAACAGATAATACAATCCTGCAGTTGTACATACAGCTACACGGACAGTTTCTAAGTTTTTGTGAGCATCAAGCTGAAAATGCTAACCTGTGCTTGGTCCAGGAGGTCTTGAACGCGGGCTATGAGCCGGTTCCTCTGCTGGCTCTGCCTTTGCACCTCCAGCTGCTCTGCCTGTTGCCTGTAGTTACACATTGTCTGGCGTTGCTCAGCTGTAAGCTATGGGAGACACATAATACACATGAATGAAAATAAATGTCACTGATTTTCCAATGTGACAATGCGTATTTGAGGAGATTCTCCAGTTTAAAGGCATGATGTTTTGCTGAGAAACTGCTGATCTAATTTGAACTAGACTGGTCACATGCCTCTGACAAATACCCTCACAACCAAGTGCAAAAAGTAGACAACAAACTATGAAACACTATTGAACAAATAGAATGTAACTTGACTATAACTTGACTACTACAACTATAACTTAATCTTAGCCAAGAGCCTCATGCTGCTAACATGTATCATCACTGTTTATATTTGAACCCACAGAGCGATTGACTTTTTACTTCAACATTCTTGCACATGACTAAACCTTTTATTTTTTGTTTCTTAATAAAGTTAATTATAAAGAATTGTTTGGAGTTGTGCTATACGCTGGACTTAATGCTCTTGTGTGCTCCTCATTCCCACTTTTCTGTAACTTGTGATTGCACTCTAAAATGTCCCACTGTAATACTAATTTGTTCTTACCTGAGGAGGAAGAATAGGTCTTCCATGGAAAAGGATGACAGATGATGCCTTCAGGGGACAAAGTGGTTCACGTGTCATCTTCTCAAATGTACCCTCATCCTGCAGAAATGCCAACGTTTGAAGGCAAAACTGCTCATAGCTCTCCATATGTGCAACCGCCCAGGTCCTGAGTTTGAAGCATACATGCAGTCTACACCGAAGCAGCTGTGAAAACAATCGCACAGACGAATTACAATCTATTGATCCAGATTCATTGTGTATTGTAACTTGTATCCAGAGTTAAAATGTGTATTATAACTTGCATCCAGAGCTAAAATAATCATTAAGAAGAAATCTATTAAGTTACAAAATTGAAGTACAGAAGAAAGGGGTGGGATTATATAAGTGTTTACTTCCCCCACTCCTTTTCAGATGGACTAGTTTAGGTTAGTTTAGTTAGTTGCCTCCTTCTAGGCAGACGAGATCACACGGTAAACGTTGGTTGTTTGTTTTATGTACTTAATTTCTTCATTTTTCTTTTATTAAGTTGTTATTACTTTAATTGTTTCTTTGCAGTCTGAATAAAATAATAATAAATTAAAATTAAAATCAAAAATTTAATAAATTCTATGTAATTATGAATATGCTGTCAATGTCAACGGTCAAATGAAGAGAACCAGCTGTTTACTACAGGTCTGTCAGCTCTCAGATGTTTATCACACTCATCACATTCCTGCCGTGCCTTTCGAGCTGACCTTGTTGAATGACTCCCATTTCCTGGTCTCATGGAATCCTGTGTTACTAATCAATAGTCAATCCTTTCTAATTGTGTCCGTCAGCACATGGCACAAGAGCAGACACAGACCACTATTTTGGACATCCTGTTGAGACATTACAATGGGGGGGATGACGTCTAGCTTTGCCTTTACATCAAATGCATTAAACTAAACTGAAAATATGAATTCATTTGGACCTTCAGGCTAAAATACAACTGGAAGCTTGAACCATAGCTCATAATAATAATAGGTGGTGCTCTAAAAGGTTAATGCTATGGCAAAAGCATCGGTGGTCTCTCTGCAAACATCTCGCCATCAGAACATGTAAGAATATAATTTAACAATAGCCAAATTTGATGTGGTCAAGCTAGGAAGCCTTTTTATAGTGGGAATAAATGCGTGCATAGGCTGCCTAAATGAACATGCAGGTGGAAAATGTGCCTTACCTTTCCCGGTGAACATCTTCTGGATTCCCTACATGGCCAAATGTGAAGTATGATGTGTTATTTGGCGGGTGTGAGGGTGAGGTAGCAGAGCAAAGGCATGGATACGATGTCCCTTTCGAAGCCGCACGGATTTTTCATCTCGTCCTGGTCTTCCGGGCAACAACAGCGCCTCCTAGCAACAGTATCCAGGCTGCACCCGGCTGCACGAGGACACATGATTTCTGAATGTGAAAAGACTTCAAAAAGGCAAATGACAAGGGGCCAAAAAATAGAAGGGATTTCATTGTTCTTATCATTGTTTTTCTTTTATTTTTCCTTTTTTTACATTATAAAGGAATTTTGACTTGACTTTTATGTGACATGAGTTTCACTATTATTTTCTGGTGATTTTTTTTCTGAAAATAAAATGTGCTTATTGTTTAGATTTAACTAAAACTGGACCAAATATAACGTTTGTTCATAGATTTATATTTAACTGTCAAATAGGGACTAAATATCAAGTTTGCAAAAGATGACATGAATTCTAATGGTTTGTTGTGGTCTACTTGGTTCACACCATTTTACTTTTACAAGACTCCAACATATATAGCTTTACATAAGCAGATGATGTCTCTCAAATATATATGAACATCTGAACATAAACACTGATCTGACATAAAGGCTGGATGAGATGGACTTCCGTGGACAGACATTAATCCTGCCTGTGCTGTGACATCACCACCTGCTCCACATGAGCAAAGCCCACAGTGAGGTAGGCAGACGAGGTCCTCCAGCTGAAAGGGCCTCCGAGGACGAGGAACCAATTACTATGGTCATTTTGTAACATTACTTTAACATACACCACTGTCAATGTCATCTTTTGTTTCTTTAATGATTCCTTGAGTTGTTTGTAAGAGTAATATAGACATGAAAGTAGATGGATATGTATAATGAAGTACTGTTTAAATCATATTTAAAACATGTCAAATAATGTGTATGCTCAAAAAAACACAAACTTCAATTTCCTTGATGAAAGTGTATTTCTCGTCACATGTGCCAATACACAGAGTCTGTCTGTGGTGAAAACGGGGGTCACTGCTGTCTGTCTAACACAGCTGGTGGCATCTTGTCTGGCATTTTTTTACCCATTATATATATGTATATATTTATACATTTATGGCCTCCGCATATGCATTGCTGTGGCATATGTGATTTTGTCTGGCATCTGTCAGATTTTGTGGCATCTATGAGTTTTTCATGACATCCGGGTGGCGTCTTTCATGTTTTGCAACATCCTGCCCAGAGTCTGGGACCTTGTCTGGTATCCATAGTTTTTGTGATACCTGTCCACAGCTGTGTCCTATGAAAAGCACAACAATAATATGAAGTGAGAGGATGAAGACATGAAAAAGTCCATATGATGATTTACCTTTATTTGACATGAACACATGATGCATCCCTCCTCCTCCACACCGTCTCTCCACTGTCTCACATGGTCTCTGGTCACATCTGGTTTTCCCTCTGGTGTATTGATGGCTTCTGCTCTGGCATCTGTCAGATGGGTGGCATCAGAACTGTTATATGTGTTGATGTACAGTGTATTGCAGTCTGTCCTGAATAAGACAACAATGCATTGAAGTGGGAGGAGGGACACATGACATGTTCATAGGATGATTTACCTGTATCTGGTTTGAACACATGAGGACAACCCTCCTCCTCCACTCCGTCTCTCCACTGTCTGCATTTGTATGTTCCACAGACTGGAAAATAACAGACACATGACTTCACTGCACTTCATCCCCTGCCACACCTGCACTGCATATTCTGTTTGTGTTACTTTTTCAATGCTTTGCTTCATCTCCTTCATCTAAAAAAAAAAAAAAAACAGTATTGTAAAGTATAGAAAGAATATGTTACTTAACCCTCTATACTCACATGTTTGTCCTTGTCCCTTTTTAAGCCCAAAGAGAGAACTTGAAGGTAAGACACCTGTGAATCAAAGCCATTTGCCACATATACAGTATTAAAGGCAGTAAATTAAATCCCAAAGTCTGCTCAAACTATTTACACATTGTATAAGGTACCTTGGCTCACCAAGAGGGCCACTGCCCGGGCTTTTGCAGAGGAAAAAACCCGGGAGTGGAAGGAGTATGGAGAGTCCATGGAGCATCACTATCAGTCGGCCTCAAAGAGATGGTAGCAAACCGTCCGGCGCCTCAGGAGGCTTTGCCCACACCATGTACGGGTGGAGAGCTATTGACATCGACTGGTGATATTGTTGGCCGGTGGATGGAATACTTTGAGGTTCTTCTCAATCCCCCGTCACATCATCCATCCAGGAGGCAGACACTGAGGATGTTGGGGCGGATATTCCCTGATCTGAGGCGAAAGGCAATGCACTCAAATTACCAGTCAATGTGTTCCCTCCCTCACCAATGGTCATGAGCTTTGGGTAAATACCAAAGGACGAGATCGTGGATACAAGCGGTCGAAATGAGCTTCCTCCACAGAGTGGCTGGGCGCTCCCTTAGAGATAGAGTGAGGAGCTCAGTCACACAGGAGGAACTTGGAGTAGAGCTGCTGCTGTAGAGAAGGAACCAGTTGAGGTGGCTCAGGCATCTGTTCCGGATGCCTCCTGGACGCCTCCCTGGGGATGTGTTCCGGGCACGTCCCTTGCGGAAGGAGGCCCCGGGGAAAACCCAGAACACGCTGGAGGGACAATGTCTCTCAGCTGGCCTGGGAACGCCTTGGGTACCTCCGGCTGAGTTGGAGGAAGTATGTATAGGGAAGTCTGGGCATCTCTGTTTAGACTGCTGCCCCGCGACTCGGCATTGGATGAAGCGGAACAAAGTGGATGGATGGATGGACTTGGCTCATGTTGTGCATTGTCAGCTAATAAAGCTCATCTGTGGCACCTTCTACCGGCAGCCTTTGTGACATCTGCTTGGTATTGACTGACATTGTCTGACATTTTCCTATTAACAAGACGACAAAGCATTAGAGTGGGGCACACTTCAAGGGACAAATGAAATATTGCTAAAAAAATGTACCTGTATTTGGTTTGAACACATGGGGATAACCCTCCTCCTCCACTCCATCTCTCCACTGTCTGAAGTCATGTGCTCCACTTCACTGGCCAAAGAAAATCATTTTACTCTATGCGATACTTGCAGTGTGTATTTCTTTTTTCTCTCTTTCATCTGAAATAGATGAAGTCGTGTAAAGTAATGTGACAATAACTATCTAACCAGTTGTACTCACCAGTCGTGTCCTTTTTACTCACAAAGAGCAAACCTGTGAATCAAAGCTAGACCACAAACATTAGAGGCAAAACATTTCATTTCCACACCAGAGTGTGCACAAAATATTTAGTTTTTTGTGTTTTTTCGAAGGGATCCAAATTGGATCCAACAATGCAGAACACAACAAATAGATAGATAGATAGCTACGTGCAGCCGCTGGGTGGAGCAGGACAGGTCACAGCAGCAGAGGTGGTGTAGCCACTGGGTGGAGGAGGACGGGTCACAGCAGTAGAGGTGGAGTAGCCGCTGGGTGGAGGAGTACGGGTCACAGCAGTAGAGGTGGAGTAGCCGCTGGGTGGAGGAGGACAGGTCACAGCAGTAGAGATGGAGTAGCCGCTGGGTGGAGGAGGACAGGTCACAGCAGCAGAGGTGGAGTAGCCGCTGGGTGGAGGAGGACAAGTTACAGCAGTAGTGGTGGAGCAGCTGCTGGGTGGAGGAGGACAGGTCACAGCGGCAGAGGTGGAATAGCCGCTGGGTGGAGGAGGACGGGTCACAGCAGTAGAGGTGGAGTAGCCGCTGGGTGGAGGAGGACAAGTCACAGCAGTAGTGGTGGAGCAGCTGCTGGGTGGAGGAGGACAGGTCACAGCGGCAGAGGTGGAATAGCCGCTGGGTGGAGGAGGACGGGTCACAGCAGAAGAGGTGGAGTAGCCGCTGGGTGGAGGAGGACAAGTCACAGCAGTAGTGGTGGAGCAGCTGCTGGGTGGAGGAGGACAGGTCACAGCGGCAGAGGTGGAATAGCCGCTGGGTGGAGGAGGACGGGTCACAGCAGCAGAGGTGGAGAAGCTGCTGGGTGGAGGAGGACAGGTCACGGCAGCAGAGGTGGAGTAGCCGCTAAATATAACAGTAACAAACTTAACATCTATTTAAAAGGGATCAAACGTGGATCCAACTTTTTACAATACAACAATAATAACACCAACAAACTATTTATAAAAAGGGATCAAACAAGGATCCGGAAAAACAGTAACAAACATATTTTTTTGTTGTTTTTTTCTGTTTTTAAAAAGGGATCAAACTGGGATCCAATTATGTAAACATTTACAGTGACATGTCACCTGGAGGAGGAGAAGGGCCAGAGGAAGGAAGAGCAGAGCGAGGAGGAAGAGGAGGAGGAGCAGAGCGAGGAGGAAGAGGAGCAGCAGAGCGAGGAGGAAGAGGAGGAGGAGCAGAGCGAGGAGGAAGAGGAGGAGGAGCAGAGCGAGGAGGAAGAGGAGGAGGAGCAGAGCGAGGAGGAGGAGGAGGTGGAGGAGCAGAGTGAGGAGGAGGTAGAGAGAGGAGGAGCAGAGTAGGGAGCAAGGAGCGACGAGTAAGAGGAGGAAGAGAGCGAGGAGGAGGAGGAGGAGGAGGAGGAGGAGGAGGAGGAGGGACAGAGTCAGGAGGAGCAGAGCGAAGAAGAGGAGGAGGACGAGAGAGGAGCCTGCCAGGGTGAAGAGTGCGGAGCCAAGAAACAGAAGGAGCAGAGAAAGACAGAGAGAAGAAGGAGCCAGGCATAGTGAGAATGAGGGAGGACTTTGCTTAGTCCTGTGCACAAGGTCTGGGGTCTGGGGGTCTTGGGTCAGGGGGTCTGGGGGTCTCGTGGAAAAGGAGCAAAAGGATCTGTGGAGGAGGAACAGAACATGTCATACATGACTGCAAACATAGAATTCTGAGAACATACAAATGTATGAGTTAAAGCTGGGGTACGTAACTTGCAAAGCAAAATAAATGGAACTATGTCCACATAACGAGCTCTACCAGTGGTTTTCACATTTTTGTTTTCATAAATAATCCCTGATGTTTGTCTCAGACCTCAACATGCTGTTTTACCTTTGATAATACTCATGCTTGTAAGAAAGAGCCCTGTGAGACATTATTTGACACTTTGGGCTGAGAGCTGATTGGCTGAGTGAGGGTGATCCTCTCTTTTTCAGGTTTCTGTCTGAAAAAGCTGATCTAGATGAGACAGAGGCCAAAAATACATGATGTGGTTTCAAAGTTAGGTTCCTAAACTGGAAATGAGTGTCAGTTGTAGTAGTTGGGTTGTTAATTATTGTATAATTGATAATGTATGACGCATGTGCAGGAGATTACATCACAAGAGCACTAATATGTATGTCGAAACTCACATAAACCAGCTTTAACTTTGTCCAAGTCCAAACCCATATAGACTGAACAGGGAAAGTGGAAAGCTCACGTTTTGTGGTCAAGAGTCTCACAAACCGGACAGAAGGGGTCAGCAGGTGGTCAGCGGGTGGTCAGGAGCGGTCTGAGAGTCACTGGTCAGCAGTGATGTCTCCTGGTGGAAGATATCGTCGAGTGAAGTTTCACCAAATGAGTTTGTGTCGCAGCCAAAGTTTTGCGCAAATGATTCAAAAGATGCACTGTTTTAAAAGATGCCCTTAGCAACAGATGACCTTAGCAACGCGCCCCTGACGAAGAGGCACGCGCGCTGTGATGTGCGCTCGAGCCGTTTCCTCCGCGTCTTTTACGCACGGGCCGTGGCTGATCGTGGCTCAAACACTGTCAAACACGCACGCAATCCTGACAGCTGTTCAAGTTCTGATCGTGCATCTTCAATATAAAGAACAGAACACGCCAGGAGCGCGTGCGTGGTCAAAGTTGAAATAAACTTACAATATGAGAAACACAAGACAAGTGCTGTGTTCATCTTAGGAAACATGTTTTCTTTTGCATATAAGAAAGGACCCTGTTTTATAGTTTGGGCTGAAAGTTGATTGGCTGAGGGTGGTTCTGTATTTGTCAGGTTTCTAATAGCTGATCTAAAGACGTCACAGAGGACAGAAATACATTCATTTGAAAACTAGTGATTTAAAGCAAGCTTTTTTAGAGTTTTGTATTTAGTGGTTCATTGGTGCCCTATCTTTAAATTAGAGTGCATTGTAAAAGTGTGTTGGTCCAACTGCGGAACTGTAGTTTCATGTACTTTAGCACTTTGGTATATAATTGTATAATTGCAATAATTGTATTGGTAATAAAAGGTTGCCAAAGTTGATTATTAATATGGGAGATTTGATTGCTTTTCTATTGTCCAAGTTACAATAATAGGCATTGGAGGAAAAATAGGTTCTTCTTTTTTCACCAAGCTCTCCATATACAGGACAGTACTAAGAGCACACATGGAGCACCCAAAATATACAATATAAGGAGCTGCTAAGATAAGATATTGTGAGTAACGTATTAAAAAATGACGTGTTCAAAATCCCTTATAAAGATGACCATGATTCAGAAAGTTAAATTCAAAAAGGTTTATTTCCCTAATACAAAAAGAATCTAAAACAGCTGTTCGGACCAAAAATAACTATCCCTTATTCTCTATATATTTTTTTTTTTTTTTTTTTTTTTAAATTCTTTATTTGAATTGGGACAGTGCACATTAATCAACATGTGTTTTTTCAACATGTAAATGCGCCGGAGTTAGCCATATAGGCTAATTTTCATCCGTAGTCCCATGGCAGGTTGATGTCAAGATAGGTAGTATAGGACATACAACAGGCACAAACATACAGCAGAAACACCATCACAGAGACATAAAAAGACAGTGAAAGAAGAATACAACATATAGTTAAAAATGCAAGGAATATATAAGAATTTGTTCAACTAAAAATTCAGAAAGGGACAATATACACAACACCAAAATCCTCCACAGCAAGACATGTATCAGTGTTTGGTGACTTTAGTTCATGTTGTGTTCACATGTCTGATTGTCCAAAAGCCACTTCTTCACAGAGTTCCTAAAAATGTGAAATGAGGTCAGGTTTTTAGGAACTCTGTGAAGAAGTGGCTTTTGGACAATCAGACATGTGAACATATAAAATCTAAAGACATATAAAATCTAAAAGTATGACTCTGAGTGGGCGCTCCACATCAAGCCATATACTGCCCCTGGTCCGCAAAAAACTAACTCACCACACATTCAAACTATCTACTATATATCAAATGTGCAATGGGGAAGAAGGGGCGTGGTATCAGGCAGCTTCCGGGGTCCCGTGATCCGCCTTCCTCCATCTGGTCTCCTTCTCCCGTCTGCACCTAAAAAAGAATCCATGCTTTTCTAACCTAGTGTCTCCGGCCAGCTGTCTCTTGGTCTGGATTCATCCCTGCTTGTCTAAACAAGTAGTGCGTAGACTGGCAGACTCCAGTGTCAACCCACTCCTGATGGAGTGGGTTCAATAAAGCAAAAGTCAGCAGGGGCCAAGGCTAGGCAGACAAAATCCAAACAGAAGAACCCATGTGTTATTTAGCTGGTACCCCAAGAAGACCCCTAAAAGTAGATTTAAAAGGACTGGCCTGCCACTCAGAGGTCGATAGATCATAAAACACATGGTTTTAGAATGTCTCTTATTTATAAATGCAACATTCCCTCTCTTGGCCGCTATTAAAAAAAGGCCACACATTTCAATAACCTTCCTCAGGCGACGGGACGGGGGAATCCTCAACCAATGCAAGCATTTGACCTCTCAGTCCAGGGCTAACAGCGGTGTCTATAGCTTTAACACAAAGAGAACGTATACAAGGTATACAACAGCATCCTACAACCATTATTATTGCAAAGATGGCCGCAAGGCTTGTGATAACAGACAAAATTACATGCTTCCACTTCCCCAAGATGCTGTCCAGCCACGCCTCCAGTGGGTTCTCCGGGACTCCAGAAACGTCATGCATTTGCTCTGACAGCATTTTGAGACCAGCCAGAGCCCTGGAAACTGATCCATCTGGATGTGTGTTATTTGGAATGTATACACAACATTCTGTACCAAATAAACTGCAGACCCCACCTCTCTCTGCTAAGAGCATGTCTAGAGTCACTCTGTTTTGAAATGCTACCAGAGAGGTGGCCCCCAGCTGCTCCGCCAATCCCTCTATTGCGTCCCTGGTGTGATTGGCAAGCCTAAGCATAGTATACCAAATGAAATTAATTCTATCTACATTTTTGTTTGGCGTAATAGGGAAAATAGCGGAAATTATTGGAATATTTTCGAAACCTGTTGCAATTTGATCTACCAGTTTGAATTCCTGAGGGACTCCACGTGGAACACCTATAGAGTCCATGTAAGTTGGATTATCTTTCCCAGTATCTAGGAATGGGATTGCCCTTTTAAATCTATGCAGTGGGTGGGGACTGTCTAGGGATGGCTTATGGCCAATTATGGAAATGGGCATCATTAATCGCACCATTGCACAACTGCCTGTAAAATTTTTTATTAGTCTATGTCTAAGTTTTAAATCTCCACACAACCAATACAAATCACCTCTGGTCCGGGTCATGTGGACCGGACTGGGCAGGGTGACGTTGTTGACACACCAGTCTGCTGGAAGGAACCCCCACTGGAGACGCGGCCTCGTCCCTCCATTGAGTGAGTGGAAACAGGTGTAATTGCTTTTCCTGTGGGAAAACATAGGAGGCTGAATTTCTGAATCCAATTCTGGGAACAATACTTCAAACATTGAACAATTACTAGGGGCTGTCTTTGTCTCCTCAGTCAGGTCCTTTTCTTGCCAAAACAACTTTATCATACAATTATAACCATCTACATCTTCTGGGAAAAGTGGAGCAGGGGCTGTATACAAAGTGGGACGTGCAGTAGAGCACACGACACAATCGTCAAAGCCAGCAGCCGCTGACATGTGTTCCACTGTCCACAACCAAGCGTTTCTATCCCCATATCCAGTTGCTTGTTTTAACAATTCAGAAACAGTCCAGTCAGCAGTCACCTGTACGTTCTGTTTGTCTTGCCATACTTCACTATCTATGGCCTCCTTGTCTAGCTCCTTGTCCTCGGGTATGGCAATTGAAATCCATTGTCTAATGTCTCCTGGATAATGTCCAATAACGTAAGTCCCATTCACATCAATCCCACAATTTTTCACAGTGACTAGCACCGTTGTTTGTGAGTGGTCTGTAGTCAGAATCACTCGTCCCTTCAATTTGTGTTCATTATTATAACCCCAATCCGGACCTGTATTGGATATAGCATACTCCCAAGCATCACAGGTGCAGTCCACTGATGCTCTAAAGCTTTTTCCATGTCTCTCATATTTACATGTAGACGGTGTGTAACACAGGTAGAGTGTGTAGTCAGGTCGAAAGGATAATGGAAAGATTGTTGCCATTGGTATGTGGGCTGTAATTGTCGCACCCACCGGGCATTTTACTGTCACAATCGTAGGTAGAGAGTCTCTAACGCTGCCTTCTCCTATGGATCTTTTATTTCTGTCAGTCTTATTGGACCAAAGACTGGATTGTGTTACAAGTCTGGTCCTGTCTCTTAGCTGTGTGTTTTCTAACACTTCCCATGTTAAAATTCCCAGGACCACGACCAAACCAACTGCAGCGATAGCCCATAGGATGGCTCTCCCTCTTTTGGTCGTGGGCCAGGGCTCCCTGTCCCAAGGCAACATATTAAGAGGGAGTGTAAGCGTGTGTGTGAGTCCCTGTCCAACCCGTGAGCGTGGTTACGAGGGTGGGTCAGATGGTCCCGTATGAGAGAGATGAAACCACTTGTTCCCGTGTCCCTTCAGTTGAACAGCTTTGCGAGTGCGGGCCACCACTTCAAAGGGTCCGGTCCAGCGGGGCTCGTTCCACTTCCTTTTGAACACCTTCACACGGACCCAGGCTGGTGGATCCTCCGAGGCCTCCTTCTCGCAGAGGTCGAGACTTCCTTCAACCTGATGGGAAAAACTAGACAACATTTCTCTCAATTGTTCCCAGTACACCCGCACTGGGGGTGTTGGGGAGTCGTCTTTTGTGAAAGGCACCACCCTGTTTCCTGGTCCTGGCATAGGCCTCCCTGTTAACAGCTCGTATGGGGAGAAATGGTGAATGCGGTTAACAGAGTGCCTTGCTGACAACAGGGCAATAGGCAATGCCTGTAGCCAATTCAATTTACTCGTTGCCAGGATTTTAGAGAGTTTACTCTTCAGGGTCTGATTCATCCTTTCAACTCGGCCCTGGGATTGAGGATGGTAGACTGTTCCAAATTTATGTTTCAGCCCCAGATGTTTCTCTACCAACTGCAAGTGTTTGTTCCTGAAATGCGTCCCATTGTCAGACCTTATTAACTGGGGAAAGCCATGCGTCGGGATGTAATGCTGAATTAAGGCTTTGATTACAGAGGCAGCATCCTCTTTTGCAGCAGGATATGCCTCAGGCCATCCCGTAAAGGTGTCAGTGATGACCAACAGGTACCGCTTTCCTGTGCACCTGTAGATCATATCTGTGAAGTCCATCACAACATGTGCTCCAGGCCAAGCAGCAGGTGTGAATTTTCCTGGGGAAACAGCTGAGCAGGGCGATGGGTTATAATTTTGACATATTTGACAGGACCTATTATAATCTTGGATCATGCTTGTCTTAAAGGGATGCCACCATTGTGACATATTCCTGAGCATCTGTACCTGACCCACATGGGCTAGCCCATGTGCCTCAGATAAAGCCGCTCGTGAGAGGTCCCCCATGGGCAGGGCGGGGCGGCCATCAGGGCCGTACCAGATGCCAGTATCTGGATCCTTCTTTGCCCGTTTTTGAACCCACATGGATATTTCTTCAGGAGCTGCTTTTGTTTGGGCCTCAGCTAAAACCTGAAGGGATAGATCGGGCAGGCAGTCTGCCAGGTCTGGCCCCTCGTCCCGAACCACAAACACTCCTGGAGTACTGACCTTGTAGTTGGCAGCTTTCTTTGCGGCCTCATCCGCCGCCTCGTTTCCCCTGGCCTCAAAGTTGTCTGACTTGGAGTGCCCTTGGCACTTGATGACGCTTACCTGTTTTGGAAGCTGGAGAGCGCTGTCCAGCCTCTCCACCAGGGCTCTATGTGTGATGGGTCGGCCTTTAGCAGTCAAGAAGCCGTTTCTTTTCCACTCGGAGAGGTTGAAATGGACAGCCTGAGTAGCATACGCAGAGTCGGAGTAAATATTTACAGATTTACCTTTAGCAAACTCCAAGGCGGCGCAGAGAGCCTCTAGTTCTGCCGCCTGCGCTGATGGTTTGTCAGTTAAAACACCGCTGTTTACTGTAACAAAATTTTCACCGTTAACACTGACAACTGCATATGCCGCTCTCAGGCTGCCATTCCTCTCTCTCCAGCAACACCCATCTGTGAAAAGCTGTAAGTCGGGGTCCTGAAGTGGGTCAGTCTGGAGGTCAGGTCGCACTTTCAGACTGTCTATTACCCTTACACTGCAGTCATGAGGCTCACCCTGTCTTGGCATGTGGTCAGCCATGTTAATGCCAAGAGGTGTAAAAGTTATGTGGGGCTGAGTGAGCACCTGTAAGAGCCGTGACTGTCTCAAAGGTGACATAGTGAATGCAGCTGAGGACACATATGCACAAACGCCATGATCAGTCAATATTTCTAAAGCATGCCCCATGACTAAATGTGCTGTTTTCTTAATCAAATGTCCCACTCCTGCAGCATACCTAGAACAGTCAACCTGTCTAGCCTCGATTGAATCCAATGGAACGCTAATATACTGTAAGATTTTTCTCTGGCCTCTGCACTTTTGATATAACACCCCGTTAGCTACCTGAGACTGCACTGTGGCATCTAAATAGAACGGGTGCGAATAATCTGGTGACGCCAAATGAGCCGCAGAGGATAGGTCCTGTTTGAGTGAGATAAACTGTGCCTCACTATCTCTGTCCCAATTCAGTTTAGCCCTTGTGTTCCTCATGCCATGTTCATTAACTAAAGCTCTTAAAGGTTTAGTTTTGTCTGCAAAATCTGCCACATAGTGCCTACTATAGCCTATCAGACCCAGGAAGGACAACATGTCCCCCACCATGATGGGTCTGGGATATGACAAAATAGCATCTCTGTGCTCTGGAGACATATTTGTTGATCCTCCAGACACACTACGTCCCAGGAAGGTCACCGCAGGCCTGCAACATTGTAGCTTTTCCTTACTGACCTTAAATCCTTTTGAATGTAAGAAGATTATAGTGTCCCTGGTGGCTTGTAGACAGGCCTGCTCCGTCCTTGAGGCGAGGAGGAGATCGTCCACATACTGTAGGAGTACCACGCCCTCCGGAAGCACCAACTCTCTCAGCAGAGCGTTCAAAGTCTGATTAAAAATGCCCGGGGAGCATTTATGTCCCTGGGGAAGACGGGTGTAACGCAGTTTTTGGCCCCTGTGAGTAAATGAGAAGAAATCTCTGCTTTCCTCTGCCAGGGGAATACAGAAAAATGCATTAGCCAAATCCATAACAGTAAAATACTGGAGGTCTGGTGACAGTGATGACAGCATTGTATAAGGGTTTGGGACCGGGAGACACTGAGTTAATGTTAAATCATTTATTTTTCTCAAATCATGAACCATTCTATATTTATTCTGACCTGTTTTTGGCACAGCTAGAGTGGGCTCCCACTTTCGTAAGTCCCTCTATCACCTGTGAGATACCCTCGACAGCGTCTGGTTTGGCGGCATACTGCTTTATGCGAATCGGGCCTCCTGGCTTCATCTGTAAAGACACAGGAGGGAAAGAGGTGCACAACCCCACGTCCGTGGGACCTTGGGACCAAACTTCTGCAGGCACCTGTTTCAATATTTCATGAGTATCATCATGATCTGTCATGTGTCTACCATGATGTCTGGTCAATGTTTCGTGCTCCACTTCCCCTGTGTCTATCATATTTGCTTTTATTCTGTATGACTTATTTTCAATGCTGTACTGCACATGAGGGAGTTGGGTGTCAGACCAATCGTCAGCTTTTACCAGTCTCTTTACCATTGGACCTAAAGCTCTAGCCTCGTGACCAGGGTGTACAGCCAAGGTGATGTGTGGGACAGCAGAGGAAGACATGTAATACCACTCACACTGTTCAGGAAGCAGCCGTGTATGGGCCGCCACACCCTCAGGCCCAACATAAATGTAATCTGATTCTAATGTCCACCTATCACTTTCAATTTGTTTGAATTGTTCTCTGTACATTAAGTCTTGGTCTCTGTCATAGAATAATGTCAAGTGGGCAGGGTCCAGTGGGAGGTGGTAGGAGGCCAAAGAATTTATCCAGGGTTTCCACTTGAAGAAGACAGACTGCACACCATTATTGTCCGTGGACTTGTTTTCTGGGTCTAGTCTCACCCAGTATATGTCTGCATACTGGTCTGGCATCTCTTCTCTCAGAAGCCAGCAGGAGTCCATCGATACACCGGTCACACATCTGTAAATTTGCCCCCCTGGAAAAGTCACTTGTAGACCATCCGGTCCACATAGAATAGACGCATTGGTTTTAGTCAATAAGTCTCTTCCCAGCAGGTTGACAGGTGTCTTTGGAGCATTTACAAAAGAATGCCACAGTGTCTGTGTTCCAATTTGTGTCTTTAAACGTTTAGTGAGTGGCAGTACCTCAGGTGTCCCAGAAAATCCAACCAGGGTGATGTGCTCCTCTGAGAGCAGGACAGGGCGTATCTTTGTATTGATGGTAGAGTAGGTGGCGCCAGTGTCCACCAGGGCCATCAGGTTGTCGTCCTCCACCCTTATGGGAAGCATAGGCTCTGCAAGCACCTTGTCCCCTGGATTTCCTAGGCAGCCCTAGTAAGATTGTTCATGTTCATACTCGCCCCAGTAGTTCCCCTGCTGGAAATATTGTCCATCTCTCGGGGCCAGGTTGTCATTCGGAGCCGTCCATGGGGAGGGAGGGCCTGCGCGCTCTGGTCTGGGTCCCATGCCTCTCTGGGGGCCCCTCCCACGCACCATCTCAGGCGCTCCATGGTAGTAGGAGGCCTCTCCTTCAAAGGGGCAGTCCTTCGCCCAGTGACCGTGCCTGTAACAGAGCCGACACACATCCCTGCCCCCTCTCCAGCTTCCACCCCTTCTTCCTCCCCGGCCCCCACGCCCACCACCTCTGGCCCCTCCCCTTGTCCAGTCCTGTCGTGGTTGAGTCGCAGGTCCAGCAGGCATATTAGTCATCTGATTACTAGTTCCTTTTTTATTTTGGGTGGCTTTATTTCTCGCTTCACTAAGCTGTAACTTCAAAAGTTGACAAGTCATATCTTCAACACTCTTTCTTTCTTTAGTTTTATTTTCAACATATCGCTTAATGTGAAAGATTAAATTTGTCTTCCACTGTGCTGAATCTGGGTTAATATTATCTGGGTTGTCCTCAAGTTTTGAGCGTATTGTTTCTGGTAAACCATTCAAAATAGCTGCTCTAAAAGGCATGACTTCACTGACCTTGTGAGGGTGTCTTCCTACTGTGTCCATCCACTTGGTCACACTCCTGTCATAAAATACAAGTGGGTCCTCAGACTCCAGCCAAGTTAACTCACGAGGGGCAGAAGACAGCGGAGTTGGAAAGTTTTCCCTCAGTGCTTCATACAAGGCATTTGCATATTGGCCAAATCTGGAAGAATCACAAACATCAGCAGACCAGCTTGTCTTTCAATAGCGTCTCTCTCCCAAGGTTTACTGCATGCTGCCAACACTGCCCGGACGTCACCCATCGCGACATCATGACCTGTAAACCATGTGTTGAGACTGGAAATCCAGTTTCCAGCTCCCTGACACAATGGAGGCATTTTGTCTTTTATAGTCTGCATGTCACTTACAGAAAAAGGATGGTACTCCCCAGCTGCGCCTCGTCCTGGTCTCAGAGGGAACATGGATTTTTTCTGAGACCTGGTTCTGCTTGCCACCGGTCTAGTTTCTCCAGGCTCCTGGTCTCCGTCATCACTACTGTCAGAAGAGAATTTAGCTCCTTTTTTAGCCTGTTTAGCTTTAAGTACTGGTGGGGCCATGGCACCGTCTCCCTTTTCATTTTCACTGTCCGTCCTAGTCATGGCTCTGCGTGCGGCTTTATTAATTAATTTTGCATTCTCCTGTCTAGCGGTCTCGTAATCATGGGTCCTACTTGCGGTTTCTTCTCTCTCAACTCTGTCTGTGGTGCATTCAAAGGTCGGTTTCCTAGCTCTAAAATTTCTGAGAGAGTGCAGGAGCTCCTCTTGAATAGATGGGGGTTGGTGAGGGGTGTGTGGGAGCTGTGGCGGGAGGCTGACAGCTGGATTTTGACTCGGATCTCTATTGTCCCCCACAGACTCCTCTTCTGTCCCTTCGTCAAATTCCCTGTCTACAAAGTCATTGTCCCCTCTCTTTCCTACCGCCACTTCTCCTGAAAATGTATATTGTGGCAATATTAGATTTGGCTTACCTGGTTCTAAACCTAGAGAATACTTTGGTGGAGCCGTGGGTAGGGATGGGTATATATTACTCACCGGCATTGCTCCGTTTTCTGTTTCCTTGTCTTTACTTACCATAGGTAATTTTGCCAACGCCGTGGCAGCCAAAGCAAAGTTGTGTACCTTGGTCCTCAGTTTCTCAGCCTTTTTTAGTTCCTTTTTAATTTTTCTACGCTCATTCCAACTCTTTCCCTGCTTTCCCTCAAGCTCAAGTTTATCCTGTTTTAAATTATTTTCCTCTTCCCGCAATATCTTAGCCAATGCGGACGCTGTCATATACTCAGGTATGACCCTTTTGTTCTGTATTTTTTCCCATGCTTTCACAGCCTTTCGTTTTGCCTTGTTCCTATATTTTTTATCCAGACCACTCAAAATCTGAGCCTCTATTTGTCTATAGAGCTGCTCGATTTGAATGCCTGTCTCCATTTTTCGGGGGGGCCCAAAATTCCCCCAGGCTCCAATGGGTTAAACCTAACTTGTGTGTTGACGCGTCCGTCAACCACGCTAGTCACAGCGGGCTTTCCTGTTTCTGGCAAGGCTTCTCAAAAAATCTTTACTTTTAATATATTCTCGCAGGGTTCTAACTACTTTTTAGGCTTTTACTATTTTTACTTTTTGAATTAGCTCCTCCGTGGACAAAACTTCTCTCCCCTTAATTTGTTTAGTCCAATATGCAGATTTTTAATTAGTCAAAAGGTATCTGCTTACCTTCAGTTCAGCAGCCGCTTTGAGGAGAGATGCAGAGTCCAAGGGAAGGCTGAAAGTCATCAAAGGGATCACGTCGAGGGTCACCAATTAACGTATTAAAAAATTACGTGTTCAAAATCCCTTATAAAGATGACCATGATTCAGAAAGTTAAATTCAAAAAGGTTTATTTCCCTAATACAAAAAGAATCTAAAACAGCTGTTCGGACCAAAAATAACTATCCCTTATTCTCTATATAAAATCTAAAAGTATGACTCTGAGTGGGCGCTCCACATCAAGCCATATACTGCCCCTGGTCCGCAAAAAACTAACTCACCACACATTCAAACTATCTACTATATATCAAATGTGCAATGGGGAAGAAGGGGCGTGGTATCAGGCAGCTTCCGGGGTCCCGTGATCCGCCTTCCTCCATCTGGTCTCCTTCTCCCGTCTGCACCTAAAAAAGAATCCATGCTTTTCTAACCTAGTGTCTCCGGCCAGCTGTCTCTTGGTCTGGATTCATCCCTGCTTGTCTAAACAAGTAGTGCGTAGACTGGCAGACTCCAGTGTCAACCCACTCCTGATGGAGTGGGTTCAATAAAGCAAAAGTCAGCAGGGGCCAAGGCTAGGCAGACAAAATCCAAACAGAAGAACCCATGTGTTATTTAGCTGGTCCCCCAAGAAGACCCCTAAAAGTAGATTTAAAAGGACTGGCCTGCCACTCAGAGGTCGATAGATCATAAAACACATGGTTTTAGAATGTCTCTTATTTATAAATGCAACATGAGGCATGTGTCAGGGGGTGCAAAATGAGTGGTGGGTTTTAATATGGTTTTATTCATATTTTATGCATGTTGTGTTTGTGTGCTTTTAATATTGATTTTAACTAACACCACCTGAAGCACCCCGGCTCCCCACGTGAGCAATGAAGACACCTGCGCCTTGAGAATAAAAGACTGAGATGGGGAGGAGGAGAGGAACAGAGAACGAGACATGGGAGCCAGACACGGGAGGGGAGAGCCCCGTGGTCTGGCGGCCCAGGCCGTGGGAACGTGTTTTAGCCTGCGTTTTAGCCTCCGTTTTAGCTTTTTAGTCCTTCTTTTAGCTTTGGTTTTTATTGCTTTTATTTACTTGTTGTTAATGTATTTTATAATAATTATATTGCTTTTGATTCGCTTTCAATCCAGTGGTCCTTTTTAAATCCGGGTCCAAAGAACCTGCTTTTTACACACATGGAATGCTTATCATCTGCATAATACTGTTCTATCCAACGCCACAAGGCAAATTAGACCGAAAAACAGAAGTATATGATTCATATTTAAATGAATAACCTCAGTTTTTAAGGTTATTTTGGACAATATGGTCTTAAAGGTAGGAGGATTTTCCTAACCACCCTCTCCACTTGAACAAAACTCATCTTATTTGACAAGCACATATCACCAGAATGATTGACGATTATGGGCGACCGTGGCTCAGTTGGTAGAGCATTGGCCTTTGGGCCTGAAGGTCGTGGGTTTGAACCCACCACAAGACCTACTTCACGACTCCCACTGATGACTGCTGTTGTTGTGTCCGTGGGCAAGACACTTAACCCCGCTTTGCCTAAAGCCCCCACTGAAAGATCTCAGCTCCTGTGGACCTGAGAGGATCAGTGAGGGGCTGGTGCTCTGTGTACTAGGCGCAGCTCTGACTGCACCCCCCTGACCCAAAAATGGATTATGGGGAAGAAAATGGATGGATGGATGATTGACAATTGGGCAGACCAATAGTCTTCATGATCCACCCGGAAGTAGAAAATCCCCCTATACCTTTAACTCTGGACAGAACATCAACCACATGTATCCTGTTGCATCTGTTCATTTATTACACTGCATTGACAACAAACGTTTTATTTGTCAAAGCCTGTTTGATAGATAAAAAACAAAACAAAACATAAAACATGACATTTTCACAACTCCTCCTTTCGCATTCCTGTTGAGTGGATGGGCTTTACAAACCGCACCTTTTCTTTATTATCACGAAGGAGATCATCGATGTCCCTTTCAAGGTTTAGGTTTGGATGTTCCTGTTGCAGAATCAGAAACCATGTTGTAGGTTTTGTCAGATTTAGTACATGGATGGACATGAAGAGTTTACCTTAAAGGAGTGAAGTTTTACTCCTACACATGCTTTGGATTGCTCATAACAAAGAACAACACCCAGCTGCTTGGGATCGCTGACTTTGCCAGCGAGAGCTTGAGAGAACTCATCCCGAAACATGCCTGGATTTAAATAAAACACATTAATGACAGCGGTGGTGCACACTTCTGAAGAATAGCTGCAATTAGTTCTGTCCAATTGAGGTTTAACAGTTTCACATATAGAGGATATAATAAATCTGATTAATTGAAGCAATGAAATTAGTTGTTTCAGCCCTTACGTTCTTAAATTCTATTTTTGAAAACTGAAAGGTCTTACCCAACAACTGCATACAGGAAGGTCTTTTATCCTCAGCGAGTTTATTACACACATAACCTCTGATTAACTTTTTTATGACAACCATTCTGCCTGAGATTGGGGCATCCTTCAGAGCGGTCTCAATCTCTGAAGAAATGATACAATTGTTAATTTTAGTACAAGTACAGTAGTGTCTTTCTTAAAACATACCACACATTAATACATGGCATACCCTTTGCAGCAGCCAGACAACTTTCACACAATAATTCTGTGGGATAAAAAAAAGTTCAATCAAAAATCAAATCAAGACTATCAAAATGCGGTTCAAAATGTTCCTCCTTATAAAGACACATTTCAAATATGCTACTTACTGCGTTCTATCTGTTCGGACAGTCCAAAGGAGATGAACCCAAAAAAGTACACAAACACGGGTATTTTCATGGTTTTGGAGCTACCAAATCCAGAGCCCAAAGTAAAATGAGAATAGTAAGCTAAGACATCCACAGACAAAAGGATGACGTCAGCAACAAAGTTGAGAAATGGAAGTCCAGTCATTCTGGTTTGTCCAGTAAACAAACACGTGTGCTGCACTATTAATAGAAAGTAAGATTATATATATATAATTCACTGTATCCAACAGATCAGTGAGTGGATGCAAAACAACTTCCTTCACCTAAACGCAGACAAAACTGAAATTATTGTCTTTGGTCCCCAGAAACAAAGAGAGAGCGTCATCTGTCACCTACAGTCTCTCTCCCTAAAACCTTCAAACAAGGTCAGAAATCTAGGGGTAATACTGGACTCAGACTTAAATTTTAATAGCCACATCAAATCAGTAACATCAGCAGCTTTTTACCATCTAAAAAACATTGCCAGGATCAAAAACATAGTGTCTAAAGCAGACTTGGAGATTCTTATCCATGCATTTGTCTCCAGTAGGTTAGACTACTGCAATGGCCTGCTCACAGGTCTGTCCAAACAGGCTGTAAAACAGCTGCAGTACATTCAAAATGCAGCAGCTCGAGTCCTGACTAGAACCAGGAAGTACGACCACATTAGTCCGGTCCTCAGGTCCCTGCACTGGCTTCCTGTGGCTCAGAGAATAGACTTTAAAACAGCTCTGCTTGTGTACAAATCTCTCCATGGCCTCGCACCAAAATATATTAGTGACATGTTAGTCCCATATGAACCAGCCCGGACTCTGAGGAGCACAGGGACTGGACTCCTGTTAGTGCCCAGAGTCAGAACTAAACATGGGGAGGCTGCTTTTCAGATTCATGCTGCTAAAATCTGGAACAATCTTCCTGAAGATGTGAGACAGGCCTCCTCTCTGTTAAAAAACGGTGCTGTTTAGCTGTGCATACAACTGAGGGATTTTATATTTTTATCTTTCGTTTTAATGTTCTTATTTATGATTTTAATATCTTGTTCAGCACTTTGAGTTGCCTTGTGTATGAATTGTGCTATACAAATAAACTTGCCTTGCCTTGCCTTGCCTATATATAGGAAATATTACGCATCATTCTGTCCTTACATTTTACTTTATCTAAATTGTCAATTAGTAATCAGAATGTAAGGTAAACAGGACTGACCCATCACTGAAATTAGCAATAAGTGAAGAATCAAATTATGTCATTATTTTTTTGTTTTATTGTGTAAGTAAACCTATTTATTGATATTGTGCTTATTTATTCAAGAATTGACAACTGACCATAGACTGTAAATAACTATTTTACTGACTTGGGTCGGGTATATAAATATGCATACAGTAAGTGAAATTTATCTTGAGAACATCATTAATTAACATATATAGCATAAAACAAAACAAATGACAGAAAGCAACAGACTAATCAATAAATAAATGAATGATTATCATATCACGTAAATGAGCAGGCGCCACTGGAGGCAGTATACTCGGTCAGTGTGTAAACCAAACCTAACCCATATTTGGTCAGTTTAACCTTACAAGGACTGACGTAATGACGTCATGCGCGGTTACAACGGAAAATGTGAGTGTGTGCGGGAAAGCCAACGGTAGCGTGAGGAGTGTTATATTTCTGTCTTTTTGAATTACACTTTTATAAAATAAGTTAGTTTGAGTCTGGATCTTCTTCACCAAAGTTATTCTGCTGCTTACAAGGATTTATTCAGGAACCAACGCGGACTGTGACCTCGTCCTCTCATGGCAGACAGATTAGCATCTCATGTGAGTTGTCTTATCCCAAACTCTTTCACGCACTGACCAGTTCTCTTCATATTTGTGTATTTTCGTAACAACGCCTGATTTTACGACGGTTTAAAGATGGGTGCAAAAGTTGAAGCTGGCAGACAGAGATGACTTTATATCTAAAGCTCACTCAAACTAATTCGCGGATAAATGTCATGTAATTCGTGATAGTGAGGACATCTGTCCACTAGATGGCACCCGAGACTAAATTAGCCTGAGTTATGCTTGCTTGTTTTCTGGTATCTAAAATAAAACAAAACTGACCTTAACAAATGGCCTAGATCTTCACAACTGCTTTCAAATTAAACAAATGCATTGCAAGGAGCCTGTGTATTTAACCATGGGTTCAAAATTACTGTTTGGTGTGGTAATAAAATACTGTTTATGATTAGCCAACATCTACGTTTGTGTGCCAGAATTAAGCCTGTACCAATTATTACTATATTCACATTGGTTGCAGCTCTTTCAATAATGTGCTTTCAGGTTTTCTTGGATTTAGGAGTTATTTCATAGTGTACCTGCTTGGTGCTTTGCTGCCTCAACATGTGTTATGACGACAGTCCTGCAGATGCCCACTGTGGAGTCTTTGTTGATTAAGTGGGATCCAAATGAGTGTCACTGTCACATATGAACCTCCTTTTATCTTGGGAATTGTGATCCCATATTGAAGGAGTCTATAAAAACTAACACTCTCTGACACATCAGGAAAACTTGCAAACTCTACTCAGAAAGACCCTGTGTTGCCTGGAAGTCATAAGACCAGGACATACCTGGATGGAAATGTTGTGTGTAAATGACAGGTTGTTATTATAGCTTAACTCAGTGATCACCAACAATTGACCGTGATCTCTCTACCAAGTTATTACTAGAATATTTGAACCAACAGATCTAATGACTTATTCAGCATTCTTACATTAGAGTGTATTACAGATGTATAGGTTTGTACTTTGGTTTTTAACTCTGAATATTTGGTTTACTACATACGTATATATAAAAGTATATTTTTTATTTGAACTGAAATATAGGTGTATGATTTATATGTTTATACTTTGTATGCTTGGAGAGATATTTAGCTAAAGAAAAAGATACAATTATCAGAGTTTTGCTGTACATACAATTCTTTATTATTTTGTGTTATTCGCTCCTCACTCCTACTGTTGCGTAATTTGTGATTCAACACTGGAATTTCCCCACTACCGGACTCTTATCATAATCATACCCCGCCAACATCCAAAGAGTCTGTTAAAGGTAAACTGTTTTGGACAGATTAGACCACAACTTGCTGTCTTTGTTGTATTTGAAATCGTATTATGATTGAGAGCTGAGTGAGGGTGGTCCTCTCTTTTTCACTTTTCTGTCTAAAAGGCTCATATAAAATGTGACAAAATGCATGCATCTGAAAACTAATGTACATACAACCAGAGCGAGGATTTAATGGATCATATTCTGTAATTATATATTGTTTGGTTTGAAAATTAGGCACCGCAGCTTCATATAATAATACATCCAGTTCCTCTAATATCGGTAATTCAATGCTGGGAGGAGGTGGAGTGACAGATGGAAGACTGTTCACTCCCCTTTGAGACGTGCCAAAGGTTTCACCCATACAACATAACAATAGTGATTCCTGAGCGCTGCAGGGCCAGTCCAGTCAGTGCATACTCTCCTCCAATGGGTTTGAAGCATGGCCTGCACAATCCAGGGCCTGGGAGCGGTGGGAGTGGGAGGAAGAGCCAGGGAACAGCTCAACAGCGATCCTTCTGGCTTTGTTGCACTCGGGAAGCCATTTTGGATATCTTGCGTGTTGTGCATCTAGCATAACAGCCCGTTACAACTTGCGAACTTGAGGCATTTTTTTTTTTTTTTTTTACGAGAACAGCGTCACAGCGTTTCCCTTTTATTTCTGTAGCCGGTGGATTTGGCCCGTGCCTTTTGATGTCGGCTCGCTCTTTTGAAGTTTGCGCATATGACGTGATGCGTTGATGGTCCACTGGATTTACGTTTTCTAAAGAGTAATTATCATATAGCCTACATGGAGTCTAACCAAGCGGGCAAGTCTTATTACTGCTTTACTATGCGATCTGACATTTTATCCTAGATTGTTTACATCCTAGCCCTTGGCTCCTTTGGCTCATAACCTAAATACACAGGCCTTGTATTGACAGTAGACTTCAGTCACAGTGACAATTGCATATGAACATTTGACACGTGTATTTTGTTGCCATTAATATACAGAGTGGGTTCTTGCAACATTGAATCTGCGTAGATACCCTGGACTGTAAATACATAGTCAGCCTGGTGCGTTGTCCCACGTCTGTCACTGACCACTGACGGTGTTGCCTGAATACATGACATCTAAATATAGGATTGGGTTATATGAGAGTGGCCTGGCTGGTCAGTAAGTGCAGCCAGCCCCACACAGATAACCCCACCACCCAAACTAACTATCTTGCATTGAAGACTGTGACTTCATGTTAGACACTTGAGAGTGAGTCTATACCGTGGGAAAATGCCAGTTTTTAGGACATATCTCTGTTCTCTCTGGTGAACTCAAGCTTTGTTTTGTGGTTTTATTTATGTAAGTGTTACTAAAATGTGGAATTCCTGCAATCTGGTCTTGTAGTCCTAGTCAAAACACAATAATCCTGTCTGGTTTAAAGTTCTTCCATTGGTTTCCAGGTATAAATCCCTTTCAACTCGCCGATTTCAATGTGGATTTGGATAGGATTATACATGAGATTGTAGTGGTAGGTTTGAGAAAATGGCCATCTGTTGATCCATGCTTTTCCAGCTTTGAAAGTTTTTGATTTAACATGCTTTTCCGTCCCAGCTCGGGGTATAGTGGAAAGCGGCACTGTCAAGCAACACGGCACATTGACCTACACGCTGGATCCACATGTTGTCTATTTACATAAAGCAGGTTTGACTGGAGGCAGCCCAGTGGTTTCCCGCCTATTGCCCAAATCTCTGCCCCACCCCTTGTCCTGGCTGTGTTGGTTTCATAACACAGCTCTGCTCAGTGCGTGGAAGACAGTGGCAGGAACAACTAGGCGCCTGCTCTTTTTGGACTTACGACAGAGAGGGGACTAGTTGTGCTCTCGACCCGTGTGTACCAGTTGTTGGAGACAGTTGCCATCTACTCGGACAAGCGCTTATTCTTCACTTCGTCCCTGTCGTGTGTCCGTCAACAAACCACAGCCAACATGCGGCAAGAGGTCAGCAAGTCCTGTCAAGATTACAGCAGTAGTTTGGTCTTTAAGCAGGCGAGGAATGTGCAGTTGTTTTCTGTGGCTCAAAAGTGGAAAGAGTGGAGTTAGACAAGTTTGGGATATCCCTCGTGTGGAAGCTTCTATTATAAGTTGTGCTTAAGAGACGGGAATTAATCTGCCTTATTGTTGTTTGTATAAAACCAAGCTTGAGCTCATCAGTTTGCCCAAAAGATTAGACTTACTGTAGCAAAGGAGCCAACATGTAGGGCATTTCTTAACTGGCTCGCATGTGTAACTTAGTCTTGTCCATTGGATCCCACCTTTTTCAGTCTAAACAAAGAAGAATGAACATGGATTTTTCCCAATTACATACATACACGCCGCCGCTGTGCGCTCCGGACAACACCGGCTATACGTATGCCCTGAGGTAAGTACTGTACTCTCACTACTGCCTTTAGCACGTTACAACCTGTGCCATTGTGTCTGCCGTGAGTCATGTGCTCTGATGGCTTTTTAAGTATTGCCAATTCAAGATAATGTAATTAGATATTTGTTATGTTAATTCAATCATTTCTGTCATACAACAAGGTAACAAGCTTTCACTGAGTCGCATACTTAGTCCAAGGCAAGCTGCATATTTACTCGAGTCTTTCATTTTTTTTTCCCTCCAATGTTTGTGTTGGTGGTTTGTATGACTCAGCCTCATGGTTTTTTGTGTATTTTTAAGAGTAGAGCAACTGAGGGTTGAAATTTGATGCTACTATATGGTACAGTTGCATCAAAAATCAACAGGTATTTCTTCTTTTTTAAGTGATTTTTCTATAATGCACATTCTTTTGTCAAGGTTTATTTCAAACTAGTTCAATGCCCACTCTTGATGCGAAGCACAAATCAACCTTTGTGTGTAGAAATGATTAGTGTTTCCCCTGGTAGATGGTTCTGTGGCTTGTGGAGGAATGCTGTCCTGAGTTGCTGTCACTTCACTCTGGCATTTCTCAGCAAGGCTATGTCCTCGAAATGTGTGTCATCCTCTAGTCTCTGCCCTGTTTTATTATCGCTCTTCAGCTTGTAGACCCTAGCGATAAAACAAATGCTTAACTTTCCCATTTGTTTTATCATAAAATGTGTCGGCTATTTGGGATTTTGTCAAAAATGTATGGGTATGGAAAGTAGTTTTGAAATGTTGACAAGCCTATAGCTGTAAGAGGAATTCAAACCATCTTTTAACGGGATCCAGTTGAATTTCAGTGATTTGAAACAGGTCTCAACAGAAGTTGGTCATGAACATGTTTTATGGGAGATGTCTCTTGGGTGTGAGGTAGATGTGTGTGTGTGGCAGTCTGGATCTGACCTGCTTAGGCACCAAAGAATGTTGATTATGTGAGGGGACCACTGCCACGGATCAGGGAAACTCCTTTAGTTTTCTTTATTTGGGAAATGACATAAATGAAGTAAACTAAAAATGTGATTATCCAAAATGTCCATTTTAGAAACAAGCATTCAGTTTTAAATAGGGCTGTAATTAATGATTATTTTACCAAATTAATCTGGCAATTCTTTTAATTAATCAATTCCTTGCTTACGTCATGAAAGGCCAGTGGATTAACTCGTTGCAATCCTAGTTTGAAATATGTTTTATCTTACATTCTAAGAAGGGCCAGGCTCCTGTGATCATTCATTTGAAATTGACATCTGATACATTCCTGACATACAATATCCTTTTTGATTTAACAATTTGTGCCTTGTGGTTTAATCAATGCAGTCAATGTGTAATAGTGTATTCTCTTATGAACAGTGTATTCAGATGTGCATTTAATTAGCAAAATATCAGCAGAATTGTTTTTGGTGATTATTGTTTTTCCATAATAATTGTATGTCTTTATTAATTATTGCATTCATCCTGCAGCCTTAACATGTGTGGCTGGCACTTGTGTTCATGAGAGAGACGGCTGACCGTGTTTATTGTGGTAGTGTTGCATACTGTGCTGTAGAAGGAGTGGGGTGGAACATTGTTCAGTTTGAGGGAGGGGGAACCAGATGGGAGGGACAATTGGAAAAACTCTGCCAACCCAATGAAATGTGGTTTAAATTTCTGAATCTTGAAATAGTTTAACGTTTTGTGGTGGAAAGAACACATTGTTCACTTTATGCTTTGGGAAAAAAACAGGGTGGCAGAGTTTTTGTTTTTGTTTGCTTGCACATTTACCAGAGATCCTTGTTGCAAATAAGCAAACATTTAATGAATTGTGGAGATTCAAAAAGAAAATTATTAGTGGTTGTTTTTAGTTGTAGTCCGTTTCATAAAAGCACTGTTTTGCGTACCATGCAAACGTCCTTGGTGCTCCTCACTATTTTGCACCAAGAGAACTACAGCTCTGAGGAAAATCTCTTCTGGCTGACCTTTGCTTTTTCACTGATCTTTTCTCGGCTGCACATGCAAAATAAAAACACCTTTTTAGGATGAGGATGAAGAAATGATGAGGATTTTTGTTTTTTGGTTTTTAGTGTGGACTTTCTCTGCTCAATTTGGGAAGAGCCAAACTGCCAACATTTCTTATGTAACAGTCCAGCAGCACAAACTCTGTAAATCCTGTATTCCTCCGACTGGGACCATCTCTCCTGTGTCCAGGGAGATCGACGCAGCTGTGTCTAGCACATTATCGCACACATTATAGCATGTATTTGATAGTTTCTTTGCCTTCTATGAAATTTAAGTTAACATTGGTCCTGCCCTGTGCCTAAGCACTGGTGTATAATTGGATCTGAGTGAGACAGAGTAATCCACAGGATTTAGAGCGAGTGTTAAGAGGACAAGATCACTACTCTGCATAGTGTGCGTTCAAATCGTGTTTTGTCATCTGTGGGAAATACGTTTAGCATGTGGTTTCATAGTGCAAACATTATCTTGTCAGTTTCCGTCCCTGAGTGTGTGATAGGAAGACCAACGTCTGTCCTCAGAGAGCAGATAGCTCCAATAGTGAATGTTACTTTTCCCTGTACACAGCCAATACACAGTGGACTGGTCCGGCACAATGCTCACTTTGTTCTCAGGACCAGTGACTGGTTGCCTGGCGTACCTGTAGCTGTTGTGGCTCTAACTCCTCTGTCAGGACAGATTACTGGTCTCTCTGGTGCTGCTCTGCCAGGTGGGTGTGGCGTCCTGAGTCATCAGCGCTCTCTGCACATGGAAAACTGCTTTGCAACATGTGTAGTGTGTTTCTGATCGGTGTGCAACAGGCCACAGAGGAGAATTCTATCACTGTTTGCATATTTGAGTGAGCCTTTCTGGATACTTTGCCACAAGGGAACAGTCAACTCTTTTGTGTTGTATTTCTCTTGTGAGTGAGTCACTTCCTGTCCTGCTCCAGTGTCATTAGAGGAAACGAGCACTGCGCTATTCAGGGACTTTCGTTTGCACTGTTGCGGGTGTTTTGGACTTTCTCAATGCTGTTTTTGATGGCACGTTTTTGTTTGTTATAGCTCCAGCTACTCAACGACAGCCCTAGAGTTTGAGAAAGAGCACCAGATTGCTCCTGTGTACGAGTCCCCCAAGATGTCTCGCAGGAGCCTGCGCCTGAAGAACAGTGCGGAGCAGCTGGGCAACAGCGATGTGGTGGACTATTCATACAGCCAGAGCAGCAGCAGCTACAGCAGCAGCTCCAGGAAAGACACGCGGTAAGAGTGTTTGTCTATTTACTTCTGCATGAATACAAATATTTTAGAGGCTCTGTATTAAAAGCTGTATCTTTCTGTTTTAGAACCTCTCGAAGCAGAAAGCAGCAGTCTGCTTCCCGGTCATTATCCTTGAGTCAGGTTTCAACACCGAGAGTCGCCTTGTCATTTTCAGCTGTTAGTACGCCAATAAAACACACCAGTCAAGTTCAGGAAACCAGTGCAGCTTTTGACGCCTCTCTGCAGTCCTCTGTTTTGGATCAGTCTCAACTCAGACAGCGCAGTATCAAAACTACCACCTCCACGGTGCATGAGCACAGAGGTATGTGCTGGGGTAAATGCTTAAGTGCACCAAACAATCTTCAAGACTCATAGCTATTTTCATTCATTCCTATTTTCAGAAAGAGCCTCTGACCACACTATCAGTGTCAATGGCGGCTGCAGTGCCAATTCCTCAAAATCTCATACAGCCGTTGCTAATGGTTTCTTGTGTAAGGACTGTGTGCACCACCAGAGAAGTGGTGTACTCGCAACACAAACATCTTCCTCCTCCTCTTATCTACAAGAAGCCTCCACAGATGTGCTCTCCTCCTCATCCTCACCTCTCACCAGTATATACTACAGAGACAGAAGTCGGAGAAACAAAACTGGTAATGCTCGTCGCAATGTATAACCTTTGAAATTCTGTCTCTTTTGGTTAATTATTGATCATTTCCCCAGGTGTTCTGCGGTCTGTATCTAACACGTGTATGAGCTACAGCAGACAAACCTTGGCGTCTGTCGTGTCTTTAGTTACACTATTCTACAGCAGTCTTCTCTGGGTTGGATCCCAAGCAAAGAGTCTGTCTGGAAAAGGTACAAGGAACAATGTTTGTCATTTTTCTTTTCTGACCAGTCTTGATTCATACTTAAGAGGAACATTTTCCTGACATAACTTACATGTTTACACTATGTGTGTATATATTATTTACACATATGATTTAACTAGCGACAGTAGCTCAGTTGGTAGAGCATTGGCCTTTAGGCCAGAAGGTCGTGGGTTCAATTCCCACCTCTGCACCTTCTCCACCGACTCCCACTGATGTCTGCTGTCGTTGTGTCCTTGGGCAAGACACTTAATCCCACTTTGCCCAAAGCCCCCACTGAAAGATCAAGGCTCTGCTCACAGTCAGAGAGCAGCCGTCCTCCTGTGGACTCACCACCTGCAGAGGGTCAGTGAGGGGCTGGTGCTATGAGACTTGGGTGGCATCTCTGACTGCCACCCCCCTGACCCAGAAATGGATTAAAGGGTAGAAAATGGATGGATGGATGGATGATTTAACTATGATGAAATTTAACTATGTGATGAAATCCATCTTACTAGTTCCTCGGTCTCAAGATATTATTACTAGATTCCACATGCATCTATTTTTTGGTCTCTGTCACATCTTTAGATCAACTTTTTCAGAGAGGAAAGGGAAAAAGAGTGGACCCCTCTCGCCACACTCACTCACTCAGTCATTCAGCTCTCAGTCCAAACTGTCATACACTGGCCCACATGGCTCTTTCTTACAAGTATGGAAATGAAAATATGTTTTCTCTAATAAGGTGAAGACCAAATGCTATAGTCTTATTTATTCACAAAAAAAAAAGTTTTATGAGGAAAAAGTGCCCCAGCTTTAATATCCTGCAATGTAGAACTTTCCTTTTGATCACTTCTTCTTTCCATTTTTACTTTTAATATGCTTTTGCTGATGACCATATGGGGCGCTTTTGTCACCAGGGGCTTCGTCATTTTCAAGCTCAGTAGGGAACGCTCTGTCATCCAGTATGTCCCAACTGCGGTTGTTAAAACAGTGCACTCTCCATAGACTGATGGGCAACTACAGGACAACGCAGAACCATCAAGGTATTGGAGGTCTCTTCTCTGATGTGGCAGTTCAGGAGATATCATCATAATGTTTTTTTGTATTGCAGCACACTCAAGCTTTTGTGGCAGCTTGAATGTGAAGGATCTGGCAGCTGAAGATGCATCACACCTCAAGTTTAATGGGTCTTTATGTAAGAAAATACTTAATATACTATTTCTATGGGATTGTGAGCTAATGCTACACTGGAGTAAAGAGAGCACTTGTTTTGCCTGTGAATGCTGCTTAAATACAAAATGTATAATTATTTTTGTCTAGATACCTTATTTTTGCCGGAACTAGTGCTATTTATGTTTGACTAATTAAATTATTGAGTACTGTTGGTGGCGCGTACAGGGTGGGGCCGTGAGACAGGCTTTTGTGAAAGCACAAGGGTGTGACGAGTGATGTGACTCATGTTTGCATGCTCCTGAATATTTTGCCTTCTGTCGATGTACCATTCATTTTTTTTATTTGTGTTTTATTTTGGTTGCAACAGGTGATGACTGTAAAGGAAAGCAGTATTCAGAAACTCATACCGTCCTGCTCTCACAAAGCTCCAGGCGCAGTAGTCTGCTGGGGGCATTCTGGAGTGTACTCTCTTTCGCAGGTCAAACATCTCTTGTTTTGTGCAGGTTAACTAAATGACTTTTGCTAAGTCCCTTTGTATTGTTACTTTCAGGCTCCTGCCTCAGTCAGCCTGGATACTTTATAGTAACTGCAACTAAAGCTTTAGCCTCAGGGGCTGGAACTGTAATTCACAAGACGGCTTCTGTGTTGTGGCTCCTGCTGGCTGCTCCAGGTGCATGCATATGCTTAATTAGTTCTTTAAAATATGGCAAGGTTCTCATGTTCTTTTTATTTCCTTGGCAGTAAATGCAGGAAAAGGGCTTTTGTGGTTTCTTGCCTGTGGATGGTATCGCTTGGTTCATCTAATGTCTCTTCTGAATGTGTTTTTTCTCACAAGGTAAGATGGTGTTATTGACATTGTTGACAATTGCATAAGACAAAAACAGTTTTACACCAATGTCACTTTTCCATCTGTTTTGTGTTTTAGCCTTCCTAAGCTCTGGAAGCTTCTTTTGCTGCTGTTATTACTGTTTTTACTTCTCCTTGGTAAGTAGTCGTAGTGTTGACAGAAGTCAGAAGTACCATTACAAGCAGACATTCTGGGCATTTGGCCAACACTTTTTTGTCCATCTTTTTCATGCAGCCCTTTTCTTGTGGGGTCCGTCCACTGCAGCTCTCCTCGCCTACCTCCCAGCACTAAACCTCACAGAGTGGCGTCCAGCGTCTCCTTTAACTTTGCTGTCCAACATGCGAATGAACCAGAAGTCTGTGTCTGTCTCTGCTCCAGCCCCTGAGGCTCCAGTGGAATACACCCCAGCCACTCCAGTGACACAGGCAACGGTATGAAAGGCTGCTTATCTTGGTGTCTTTCCTTAACTATAGGCAGAGGCTTTGTTGATCATGTTTGTGCACAGATTGTAGTTCTGAAACAGAAAATTATGCAGGAAGTTACTGATCAAGTTATATAACTTAACAGTTTTACATCAATGTCTTAGTAGGCTGATGATTTAGGCTCTTTTCTGCAAGCAAATTATACTATTTAATACTTGTGTCTTTCGCTGAGAACTATAGAGTTCTTAATCTAACGTCCTCTTACTGTCTCCAGGTGGTGCTTCCTCCAGCGGTCCTCTCTGCTGTGGATTTGTCCCGTTTGGAGAAGGTGGAGCAGCAGCTGGCCCTGCTGTGGGAGCAGGTGAAGCAGGGTGACGTGAGGCAGGAGCAGCGGCACAGGGACATTCTGGTTCTGTACAACAGCCTGAAGGAGCAGCTCCACACAGAGACCGACAGAGAGAGACTGGGACTGTGGGTGTCCTCAGTCCTGGAACAAAGGCTCGGAGTGCTGCAGGGAGAGCTGGACAATGATGGGGCACAGCGGGCAGAGGTATGACCTCAGGACTGACAAATGCACAGGTTTCAAATGAAGTTCAAACGCTGAGTTTTGTATCATGTTCTTTCCTCAGATGGCAGAACAGCAGAAGCAACAGCAGGAGAGTCAGGGAGTGCAACTGGCAGAGCTGGAACTGCTGCTTAAAGCTTTGGCTGCCAGAACTGAGGTATATCATGAGCATATGCTCAAGATTACGTTTTTAGGCTTTGCTTTAAGCCATTGTTATTTAATTAGTAGGAGGAAATGGGAAAGGTTAGCATTTAGGTGCTTTGCCCTAGTAGCCAAACTATAAATATTGTGGCCATTTCAGAGTATATTGTGGCAATACACTGGTACCACCACAATATAATGAAATAAAAGTGAAACGCAATGTGCATGTAAAATTTACTCACAGACATTGCGAGGGAGTTGAGGCTAAAGCCATACAGAGGAAAATGTGTTTTTGTGAAATCTTGAGTTGGAGTTCCTATTTAGCAAATGTGTATTTAGGTTTTCCATATCTGGTCATCAGCAGTACAGAATAGAAATGGTTTAATAAAAGATGTAGACTTTGAATTGAACTAGCAATGTCTTAAATTTGGGCAAGTTTTCTTTATCGGCCTTCAAAACATTAGTATTTTTCTGTTGTAGGAGGTGCAACAAAAGCAGCTGCACTTTGAGTCCAGGAGCGAGGAAAGTGAAAAACAGGCTGTAGATGCAGCCCCTGTCAGGTAACACAACTTGGAGAAATATGTAAACATTACAGTTTGTGAGCATGTTTTCTGTATTTTTAACTCTGCCTCTGCTTCCTGTCAGTGTGGGCGTGCAGCAGGAGGACCATGACGCTCTCCTGGCTGAAGTGAAGAGGCTGGAGTCTGAACTGGGAAAAATCCGAGCCGATCTGCAAGGTGTGATTGGATGCAAGGGGAAGTGTGAGCAGCTGGACTCCTTACAAGAGACTGTGAGTGAATACAAATTATCGGTTTGATTCTGCACTATTGCTGCGTCTGGATACATGTGTGTAAATAACCACAGAAGTACTGGGTAATGAGGATACTGTATATTATTTCAATGTCTTGAAGTTTAGAAAGACTATGTAAACTTCAAGACATAGAGAATGTATAAACTAATCTTTAACAAACATCATCTCCTGTCCACTCATTATGCATGGAATGTAAATGCTCAGTCATTATTGTGTTAAATTATGTGATTTTCACAATTTATGGTTATATATGGATTATACATTTATTATGTCCCTGTGACTGTGTGAATGAGAGCAGCCGGCATTACTGTAATTTCCTTCGGGATCAATACATTTGATCTTATTTTATATGGATTATTTTCAGGGTGGATTAAACTTTAAGGTTAATTTATGTGGAGATACAATATGTCCTGAATATGGAGTAAATAAATGCTGATACTGATTTTTTTTTTTCTTGTTTCTCTCAGCTTTCGGCTCAGGTCTCCTCTCAGATCTCTTCCGAGGTGTCTGCTCAAGTGCGGAGAGAACTGCAGGCCCTTTTCTATGGCAGCAGTAACAAGGGAGAGGTCCCCGAGTCACTGCTCCTCTGGCTGTCGCAGCACTACACCAGCACCCCAGACCTGAGGGCCGCTCTGGCAGAACTCGAACTCAACATCCTCCGAAATGTGTCGCTGCAGCTGGAGCTCAGCAAGGCTCAGACCATGGGAGAGGTCCAGTCCCACACTCAGAGCATCGTTCAGACCGTTTCAGGCACCGTCCACCACGCTGCCTCTGCTGAAGGGCTCTCTGAAGAGGTATGACTTCTGTTCCTTCTGTTCCTTTTGTGTAAGTTTGTGAACGGTTCCAAAACTAGTAATTTATGTGTTTGGTCCCTACAGAATGTTAAAGTGATTGTTCAGAATGCTTTGAAGCTCTTTTCTCAAGATCGAACAGGCCTGGTGGACTTTGCCCTGGAATCTGGAGGTCAGTTCAGCTCATTTTTATGTGAAAAAGCTGCAAAACCTGTTGTATTTGCGTAGCCTGTTGTGTTTTAGCCCAGGGTTGTCCTCCTCCTTGGCTCTTTCACTGTTATGTAACATGGATGTCAGTATTATCCAGCCTGGAGGACATCAGGGCATTAGTCGCCTTTTAAGTCGCAGCATGTTGATCCAGATCATAGTAGTGCTTGGCGAACAGACTATTACAGCATTTAGTTTCCTTGACAGATTTCAGTTATGGGTCATCAGGAGATAAGATGATGTCATTTAAAAAGGGATTTTAGAATATAATTATTTAAGTGTTGTTTTGCTTGGTGCAGATTGGTATATTTAATGGATATATTTGGTAAATGCAATGATTTAGCTGTAGATGGTTTGTACAGCATGTAACGTTACAGTAATTTATCAATGGAATTTCAGGTGGCAGTATCCTGAGCACCCGCTGCTCTGAGACCTATGAGACCAAGACTGCCCTCATGAGCTTGTTCGGTCTGCCTCTGTGGTACTTCTCCCAGTCTCCTCGCGTCGTCATCCAGGTAAGATTATCCTCAAAGTCAAACCTCCCGTATTAACAACACCGTGAATTTACAGCTCTATGTTGTTCTTTTTGGTCTTAGCCTGACGTGTACCCAGGGAATTGCTGGGCATTTAAAGGGTCTCAGGGCTACCTGGTGATCCGTTTGTCTATGAGAGTCCGGCCCACGTCTTTCTGTGTGGAGCACATTCCGAAGACGCTATCTCCAACTGGAAACATCACCAGCGCTCCACGGAACTTCACTGTCTTTGTAAGTCTCTCTTTAGTGCCGCACCAGTGACATGTTGAGCAACGTTGATCTAAAACGTTATTTTGAAGGGGTTGGACGATGAGTATCAAGAAGAAGGAACACTTCTGGGAAACTACATTTACCAAGAAGATGGAGACTCTCTGCAAACCTTTCCAGTCCAGGTAAAAACGGTCACCATATTGTCTGATGTACTGGTCTGTAGGGAGGATTATCACCCATTCTTCTGTTTTTGCCAGGAGCCCAATGAAAAGGCGTTCCAGATCATTGAGGTGCGTGTGCTGTCAAACTGGGGTCACCCAGAATACACCTGCCTCTACCGGATAAGAGTTCACGGAGAACCTCAGCCACAATGAACACCAACATCAACGCATCCAAGGACATATCATTATTTGTACATAACCAATGCCAACTTTTAAAATGGAACTCTTTCATATATTTGGACATTTTTCATGCCAGAGAAGGATTGCTTTATGCATGTGTTTTATACTGGAAGATTGACATATATAGATATATATATATAGAGGGACTATGGAAGAACAGGAAATGAACCACAAAAGAAGCTAGCAGTCTTTTTTATGCTTTTGCACTGAATTATGATCGTTTGACTCGCAACTGGAAAAAATGCACAATCTAGAGCATTCTGTTTTCTTTACGCGAGAAGAATGCTTGTATATCGTCTATTACTTTGGACTTTTGTTTTAGCTTTGAAGCCACTTCATCTTTGCCTGATACATGGACACAATACCTTGTGTGTGTTCTTTTTGTTTCATGTTCATATCTGAAATAATTTTGTATAGGCAATACAACTAGACAGGTTTTGAATGTTTATGGAGAAGACCTCCTGAAAGTCTTCCTCTGTCCACAGAATCACATAACCACTGGCCTGATGATGATAGTCTTTGTAAGATTGTTTGACAATTATGTGCAGCGGTTTATAGGGTTGTGCGCAAAAACCCAAAACGTATTAGCATGTGGCTTGCTAAGCTTGGATTTACTTGCACCATTCAAAAAAATGTGGTCTCATCTGCTCGGTCCAGTGCCTGGATTTTAAACTCCAAATTATGACTTATCTACCAGAGAGCTGTGAAGGGCTTGCTTTTATCGCTTTATCTATAAGGAGGAAATATTTTCCTTGAAAATGTGCTCTAGTAGTGCCCTCTGCACTACTAGACCACATTTTGCAAACAATTTTTCCAGCTTCTGTTAGAGATTTGTCACCATAATGATTTTTATTTGAAGTTAATTGTGTTTATGATGTAAAGAAATGCACTGTAAAAAGGTAATTGTTAAGCACAGTCTTAGAAAATATTTGAGAAACCAATGTGTTGATTTTGGTTACAAGAATGAGAAAGGCTGAGATGTTCTGTAAAAAGTTTGTTCACAATGTTATTTATTAACAGGTCAGTTAGTGACCACAAATTATGAGTTACTGCAATGTATATTTTGTTATAAAAGCGATTTTGTGGATTTTGGAAATTACATGGGGCTTTTTTTTTTTTTTTTTTAAAGATAAGAAACGCTATTTTTGTTCAGTCATGAGATAACGTGGCTCCGTTGGAATATTATTCCAATAAAGATTTTAAATAATTTTATTTTCGCTGTGTTGACCATTTTTATCATTAAGCTCTTCTGACATCTAGTGACCGTAGACTGTACTAGTGACCAACACGATAACACTTGACTTTATAAGTGCGCCACCCCGTTATTATTATAAATCCATGGCGCCTCCTGAGACATCTACTCTTGTCTCTAAAGGAAGGAGAGAGTGCAGATTCTGCAAACAATTAGAAATCATAAATATGTGTAAAAGTGCCTCGACCTTCGCTCCACCCGGAAGTGCCCGCGGCCTGTTTCCTTGGCGATCTACGCGTCCGTTGTCCAGGGCAACGACGAAGAGTAAGTGTAGAGAGCTATCCTTGCAGTAAGTGAAAATAGAGGTAAGCTTAAAACTGCTTTAAAGCTTAGTGCTGTGTCCGCCGTACCGCGTTTTCATGTTCATCATTTGCTCTACGTCAGACTCAGTTTGACTGTAAACTCGGACGTCCGCGCAGTGCATCGTGGGACTGGAGCCATGACTCTCACACCTGAGGTCAGGAAGTATGGTCAGGACGCATACACATGTTGAATGTCCAGAGATATAAACACCATGTTGACCTTGTGCTTCATCATGACTCTTGTTTTGTCCATGTTAGGCTTCTGGACGTGGACATTGTAGAGTGTTGTCCTCTCCTACAGTTCAGAGCAAACCCAGTATTTGGATCCATCAGCCAGACTCTGCCCAAAGTACTTCACCTCCAGTGCCAGGGCGTAAGTGTCTGAGTCTCTGAGGCGTAAGTCTCTGACTCTGTCCAGAATATTGTCTCTTTACTTGTGCTGTGTTTGTTTCCACATGTTTGTAGATCCTCTCACAGAATGGCTGGAAAAGAGTGTTTTCCCCGTTTTACTGCCTGGACTTGAGGCATTGCAAAATGAATCTGTGAAACAAGGATGCTTAAAGGTGGTTGTATTTGAACAGAAAATATGTATATAATGATATAGAGTGATTTGACTTTTCAACAGTTTCAACTGTACATGTGTTCATAACGTTTGCACACATAGAATGTCGTGCCTCAATTCCGTGTTTCTAAGTAGCGCTTTTCAGTTTCTCTTGTGTCTGGGTGGGTTTTCTCTAGGGCTGAAACAACTAATCGATTAATCGACGACTAATCGATTATTGAAATAGTCGACAACTATTTTAGTAATCGATTAATCGTTTTCTGGTTCACACGGACTCAAACAGAGCAAAAATGACATGAAAATGTAGTATTTTTGATTAAAACCGACTTTGTTTTTATAATTTCATGAATATCTGTCTGTCTCATCCAATCAGATAGCAGAATTAGCACAAAGAGCCTGTTACAAACATTTACTTTAAGTTTACGCCATCAATACGTCCTCGAGTGTTGCCACTTTAGCTTTTTGTGATGAAAAAATAATTTTTTTCTACACAATTCACAGCCAAGCGATTACTCGATTAATTGTAAAAATAATTGATAGATTAATCGATTACAAAATAATCGTTAGTCGCAGCTCTAGTTTTCTCCAGGTGCTCTGGTTACCCCCACCACACCGAGCATGCACCATAGATAAAATCCTCCTGCTCCAGGGATCCTGACCAAGCCAAGGAGAGGGTCCCTGGACACTGCACTGCTAGGTTGCCCTAGCTTCATTGAAGGATGTGTCCAGTTTTCCTATGGGGACCATACCTCACATTATTATCCTTGTGGATCCCAGTGTGTGGAGTTAATCCCTGGAACGAGGAGAGAGTTTTAGGGTCAGAATCTTTTTGGGCCTGTATCTTATCAGACTGTTTATTATGTGAAACCGTAATAATGCATCGTATGGTCTTCGTTTTAAAGCGTAAAGTTACAGCATTTAATCCATGTGACTTCCTGACGGAGTGGCTTTACAAGTAAGTTATCCCACGTGAAAATATACATTTTGGTTCAAATGTGTCATTGGAGTGAGTGTCTTTCTTTGTTCCAGCCAAAACCCCCGTCGAAAAGGACAGAGGCCTGTGAGGTGGTGCGACATCCCATTTGTGAAGGAGTGGCTGAGCCTCCAGTAAGTCTGCAGTCATGTGTCACCATCCCTGTGATCTATGCCAGCCACAACAGATGTTTCAAGATGAGGTTTCACATATTATTTGACACTTTGATGATTGATGATGTCGTTCAATTGTTTATATTAAGTCAGCAACACAATCAATGACAACGTAAACACCACCACAATTTGTGTAGCATATTTTGGAAGCAGAGGTTGGGACCAGATTTCAAGCAAATGTTTGGGATCCCAGAGAGAACACCCTCTAAAGGGTGAACTAAAGTAACTAAATTACTTTTTAGTGTTATCTATGTAAAAAAAACAACAACATAACAATATAATTATTGGGAAAATTATTATGAATCTAATAGATGTGTAGATTGTGCTCTTTGGCTAAAATAATTAGCTGCAACACTCAAATGCTCCAGCTCTAGCACCTCTTAGTACTGAAGATAATAACTCATCTCTTGTGTTTTCATTTTCAGTCCGAGGTCGCCCATTCCTTTATTTTTACAACTAAGTGATGCAGAGGCCGCTCTCATTATCCAGGCGTTTTGGAGAGGATACAAGGTAAACACAAACAAATTGTTTTACATTATTACAGAGGTCATGCACAGCAACATCACCAAAGTGTTTAGAACAAGTAAGTAAGTGGGTAAGTAATGTTTTTTTTATATTACCGCCTTTCACAGACCAGAGTCACAAAGCGGTTTACAAGTGTTACTTTTTTGGGCACTTGTCCTCTCACTCCACACAGAGATGGGAGCAGGGTGAAGTGAAAGGTCGACAAACCCTGCTGTGTCAGTGCCTTGTTGGTGCCTCAGGATAAGTGTGTACAAAAGAAAATATCCCTATATTTTCCTCTGTGCTTAGTATTCATTCTGCTATAGACTCCATTCATGCACTTAAAAACTACTCCCATTCTTTTTATTCTGGGCTGTATGTTTGATAGTTTCGCCACCAGAGGGCAACACAAGCACATGACTAAAAGTGTCTTGTGGTTTTCCAAAAATTGCAAACAGGGTTTTCCAAACTTCCTCAGACCCCAAAACAAGTTTGAAATTATCTCCCGACTCCCACTGAGACTGAAATTGGCAGATGGATTTCATTTGTGTCAAATGTAATAGTGTGGTGATATGTTTTTAGTTTTTAGTATTTATAAACTTATTTAGATATAGTGCCATAATTGCCATTATTGTAATAGTACATTTTTAAAAAGAAGAATTTTGGAATTATATGTTGAAATAATCTTGCAGTCTGGAAGTCCGGACCCCCACTTTGAGATAAACATTGTGTTAGGTGGCAGTAGTGAGCCATCTATCCCTGTACTCCCATGACCTGGTACAAAAGTGGAGACTTAATTGTTGATGAATAAAGTAAAGAAACTTTAACACAAACAAGTTTTGGCAACAATGGTTACTTTTACCAGACAAAGATGTGAGAATCTTAAGTACTGCTTTCCCTAAGAATATGCTGATCTAATGTAATGTATTCAATCACTAATATACTACATTAAATATCATTTAAAGAACAAACGTTATATTGTAGAACATCATAACTGAACTTCTCAAGTTTGACGTTCTGGGCCTGTGCAAGAGTCATGTCTTATTCAGTATTTGCTGAACACACCCATCTTCAATCAAATGAATACAACTTTTACAGCCAATGGAATATCAATTATTCCCCAATTTCATATTCCTGTTCAGAATCAGTTCATTCACCATTTGCAGTTTAAAAACCACAATGAAGTATTCATGCACAAATACTTAGTGTGCACAATAGACAACAATAAAAACAGAAAAACACATAGGGAAACAAATGACACTGTGACAGAAGATTAAAAAACAAGCACATACTAAAAGCGACAAAGTGCTAGATCATCCAATTTAAAGTGCTTCGTTCAGTTTGGTAACAGCTCTATTTCTGTCCAACAATGAATACAGTCTGTGCACCTGTACAGTTTAGATAAAGTTATTTATATATTACACACAAATGAAAATGCTATAACCCACTTCATGGTGTAATAATCATATACGGAACAAGCCTTATAAATATCAAGATAAAGTACCAAAAGAATTAATCTATTGACGACCTCAGATTTTCATCCGCCTCGTCTTCTGCATCTATAAGGGGGACTAGTGCAGCCCCTCACGCTGCACCCTCACTCACACTGCTGCTGTTATATAAGCTCCCTGACGCAGCGCTGACTGCAGAGCGCCTGTGTATCAGACAGGCCCAGCCCCTGGACACACATGAGGCCATCTCTACTGCCTCCTTTCATCATTTCCCCATTAATTTCCATCATTCATTTGTCTCATCCAATCACGTAACGACATTGCCTCGCCTTTGCCTTGAAAACAGCTGAAACGTAAGCACTTACATTACATAATCTTCTTTGGACTGAGCCTGTGCTCCAGCTCTAATCCATTCATCCATGTCTGATGCCATAATGTACGCATATGTATGACTTGCACATAAACAGTGTGAAGGGTAAGATGCCTCACACTTTCTCAGATCGACTCGGCTCTGATGGGTTTCTGAGGAGAGCGGTGGTAATAAATAGGCTTTCATATTAGGGTATCAGCATCAGGGCTTTGTGGCCGAAAGCTTTTCTCACAGCCATTTCCTCTATCTCCACAAGTGAAGATGTATTAAGTGTGGCCTTGTCCAGAGTGGGCTGCCTTCTCTAATCTAATGTGAAAAGCAACCACCCGTCATTCAAGCAGGAGGTCGCAGAAGGCCACAATCAAATTTGTGTACACCGTCCTTGTCTTTACTATGCGCCTTTCCCTGATTTGAGCTGAGCAGATGTACTAATCAAATTGCTACACTGATTTACCATGCGCTGTTTTATTCAAGCACAAAATTCGCAAATTAGTTTCAGCAGGTATATTGCACCTAGATGAATTTCACAACAGATTATCATACTAACGGGAGAAGTTGCCATTTTGTTCCTTGGATCTGCATCTCTCACCAGAACAAACCTGTTTTTTTCCATTTCTCAGATCTATTTTAACGCACCAGTTATTATGGAGATGTCTCTTTTGTGAGACGAGAATGCGCCGCAGTTTTAGATTGATTCAGCCTTCATAAAAAACATACAGTATAAACATGACCTTATCGTAGCTGTCTATATTAACCAGTACTTTTATTCTTTCATCATTTCTACTCTAGTGCACAGGATATCCTTAGAGCCATCGTACCATTGTCTTGAAAGTGGGCCATGATGCGTCTGTATTGAGGGATATTGTATTTGGCATAAACTGATAGAGCTGGTTGAAAGAACTGCGCACTCGCCACTCTGCAAGCCTTACAGTCAACAGCAGAAGTGGGTCTGCGATTCCGGATGAAAGCTCTGCAGCCACAGATAAACTAAATGGATGGAAAAATAGGTCTGGTGTATTGTCAATCAGTGACGCCATTACACAAGAGGACGCCTAAGGATAATTAGCAATCTATACCTGTGATTCAGTAGCTATTTATCCAGGCTGTAACTTGGCACGCAGCAGGTCTTTAGAGCTTGTGTTAGCATGTGACTGGGGTCTGTGATTGTTACTCATGTAAGATGGAAGCCTCTTTTAAAAATAGAACAGGCCTATTCTGCGTCTGTATCTTGTTTTGGTGAGATGAGCAAAACAAATCACCAGTTTAAACCAGTTTATTCTGATTCTTGTTTCGAACGATCCCTGATTTGTCTTTCCATATCAAAGCCTGATGAATCTTACTTCTTCTTTTCTCTATGAAATGGCCTCATATTGTAACAGCCATCTTCTTCTCTAACAATGTTTTTTTTTTTAGCTGTGCATACAACTCAGCAATTTAATCTTCACCTTTTGTATGTACTGTGATTATTTATGATTTGAATGCCTTGTGTGGTTCTTTCTATCTTGTTTTGTTCAGCACTTTTTGTTGCCTTGTGTATGAATTGTGCTATACAAGCAAACTTGCCTTGCCTTAATTGACCAATCTGGGTCACTAAAACACTACAGTAAAAGTTGTGTGCAATCGGGCTAGTAACTATTTTAGACCTGTTTCTTGAGTTCCAACGTGCTAAAATTGTATCAAATAAAATAGCTTATTCTGGTCTCTCTTTTAGTACCTCTGGTGGTACACACTACTCTGAGATTTCCTGCTGCACCAGCCTGGCCTTAGCCATCCGTACACTTCGGTCAATCATCATTTCCCTGCAGTAATCTGTACAATGGTGTGGTACGACCAGGCTCAATGCATCTGCACTGGAAGCTTCTCAAGAACACTGACTACTTGTGAATGTGTGAGCGGCCGTGTATTTACTGTAATAGGTTTCGTTTTAGTGAACTAGTATTGTGTAAAGATTCACGGTGGCCTTGCGTCAAACTGAGTGAAAGTGACATCAGAAGAAAACACAACCTCTCTGACCCCAGACCCTGATTTCCATTTGTATGAGCAAATTAACTATTGGAGACCCTCTCTGCAGACGGATCCTTGTCCAGCCTGTGCATTATATAACGGCCTATTCTCAGACCAGCCCAATGCTCAGGCACTCAAGAACCTGCACATTGAGGATCAGAGCTGAAAAGGATTTGGAGAAAGAAAGTTGTTGAAGTTTTAATAAAGCAGGAGACTAAATACCAAACGGGTAAAGAAAAGTAAAGCCCTACAATGAGCCCGTTCATTAATCAAGCTGCAAGGTCGCCCGCACACACACATGCACAAACACTGCATTGGGGCTTTTAGCATTTTAATTGTGCTATACTCACAGTCAGTAATTTCCCTAAATGTTTTGGTTATTTTTCAAGATAAATTCTGATGATTTTCGTTACTTGACCGCTTCTGCGTATCCTAATATATATAGTGGTTTTTTTATTCTACTTTTATTCACTGTGGTTGATCATTATGACCATGTTTTTACTATTTTAGACCCTAAATTATGGTCTAAAAGAATAACCCAGGGCTGGTCATTTAGGAAAAATCATCAATATTCAGCTTTTATTTTTTGGGGGGGTTAATTGTAAATCATTGGTGGGTAATTTTGACTTGAGGATAGCACAAGGGTTAATAAGTCAGTGCAATGTTATGAGAACACAAAGACTATTGAAAACATAATTTACACTCTCTTCTAATAATATCACCATTTTACCGCACTGTCTATTATCTTCCAGATAGTGTTCATCCTTCTTTGAATGTTTTTCTTGTGACCATTAAATTCAATTTTCATGTCATGTTTTATGTTATGTAAATAAAGTATTCCTCTTTGTTCATTTGTGTTGTGAAGGTAAGGGCACAGCCAGAGGTCCAGGAGCTCCGACAGTGGCAGAAGGAACTGAGGGAGAATCAGGACATTTTCAAAACAGTGCAAAGGTTCTGGGCCCAACAAGAGAGCAGAGGTACTTTTACTGCGTAGTACAGTTCAGTCAGTTCAATCAGGAGAGACCAAGACAGACACGTTAATGCATTTAGAAAGATTTATTGTTTGGCGCATTGACCCCGGCAGTGACACTTGCAGAGGGGAGATCACTGCTGCTGAGATGATCTCAGATCCCCTGGGGTCAAGCACTGGTGGTGGCTAGAAGCATGGTGTGAATGGGGCGTAGGCGGAGCAGTTGCCAGAGCAGGAGCTCGAGGAGGTGCTGGGGAGGCGGTGGGTGTCAAGAGCTTCAGGAAGGGCTGGTTAGTAGGAAGTGGCTGCTTTAGAACTGCCGGCTTTGCTGTCAGTGGTTGGCAGGGGGCTGGCCGAGCTGTGCAATTGGCTGAGGCTTGAGGCTGGCAGAGCTGTGTGAGGTGAGAACTGCAGCATGCACGTCTTCCCAGTCTGAATTTGCGCTTAAGCTTCATTACACAGTCCAGTTCTTCAGATATAGTCATGGATCACAAAATTATTTTTATTGCCATTCTAAGTAAGGGGATGTCCCAAACTCAAAGTTTACTTTGATATATGGTGGCAAACTTATTATTAAAAAAAGTAAAGAAAGAAGTTAAGATAAAGAGATCAGTAAGTTTGCCCCACACTGGGGAAATGTCAGTGTTGCATCACCGGTTCACAACAGTAGGAATGAGCACATAGCACAAGATAAATTAACAGAGCTCTATACTAAACTCTTTACTAAACAAATTAACATAGAATAACATCTCTAGCTTTAGCTTAATAAGGAAGCATATATATAGATATAAAGACATGCATAGAACGTCTTCATAAAAGTCTAATAAATACACACAATGGCACCATTGCACCTGGTTGAGCAGGACAACACAAAGTCATTGATACAAGGACAGATAATACAGTGCCGTATTGTCTTGTCGAGATAATAATTGTAAAGATTATAACCGGGTCGGACATTGGGAATTAGCGTCGGCTATAAATGTTGTAGTGTGTCACATGTTGGTTGTGTACACATTGGAAAGAAGTGAGGTTAGCTGGGGTTGATGAATATAAGATGGTGACAAAACAGTTGAAATTCAATATACAGTAGTTTTCTGTAAAATGTTTTACGTTGATAAACAAATGCAAAAGAGTAAAAAAAGCAAATGAAATAACATTGTTTATTGATGAAGAATAGTGATGTCTCCAGTCTGGCAGTACTGGGGCACAAACAGGAAGTGCTACAATATAGAGTCAAGTTATAATTGTGAGCATTGATTTTATGATGAGGGGAAGTGGCATGTTTAATTTCAATGAACCATGATATATTATTGTTTTAAAAATACATTTCCGTAATGAATTCTAACCCATTTTAATTTGTAATACTAGACTACAGTATGGGCTCAAATGTAATGTGCTTTAGAGAATTATACATTAGTCTGTCTTACTGCCAACAGATACATGATATTTACAGCAAACGTGGACAAGCATGTACTATATCATTGTTGCAGGATTATTTGCTGTATAAACATTATTTCCCACTGTTTTATGCTATCTGTTTTGCTGGATTCACACAATAGGTCTATCATAATCACACATTCCTGACAACAATGGCTCTGGCTATGCTCCTGCCACCTCTGCACTGCTCATACCCACTACTGCTGACTTCACATGTATATTCATGTGTTTCAATTTGCGTTTACAAAATGTACACAGATTTTCCTATTCATACGATTAATATTAGGTTTTAAGCTGCCAATCACAACGTCTATATGTCACCAGATATTATTATGGATCCAGGGTCATCAGCCTGAAATACGTCTTCTACCACAGACATACAGAATCTTTGGCAACCCTAATTTTGGCAAAATAGCTTTAAATAAGGCACTAGTGTATTATTAGCTGTGTTCATTGTTTATAAGGAGACACTATATTCATATTGACAAATGTGATACAAAACTTGCATTCACTTGAACTGGAGAAAGTTTTATATGAATTGACAAAAACAGAGCAACATTGTTATTGCATAGAAAGTACATATAAAAGCCCACGTTATAAAAACAAATTAGGAAATGAAGATGTGTTGTTTTTTAGTGTTTTAGCAGTAAAGATAATAACAAAATGGTTACACTTTATCTGAACCAGACCGCGGCCCCTTCCCCCATTCTTTTCTTTAAGTTGACCTGGCAACAGCTGCACTCATCTCAACTGACCCGAGGAGACGGACACGTGACGCCTGCGTTGCCATTTCACAGTCTGAAACCAGAATTAGCCATAGATGCAGAATTTAAAATCTATAAGACACAGAGAAGCGCTCTGGCAGCTCCCGACGATATGTCACGGGTCAGAAGGTTACGGCAGACGGACAGGTGCAGCGCTCAACAGGTCATGCATCACAACAAGACCGTCCTTGACTGGGACTGACGCGCTAGATATTTATTGCACCATGGAGTCGAATAACAAGCTCCAAGTGCAGAGGGCAAAGCGTGAGTCATACCTTTCATTTAATCAGGTTTAAAAACAATTGAACTAAAATATAAAACCGATTACTTTTTTTAGCTGTATTAATTAATGCGATGGATTGGATAGTCGTGAGGCCCTTTAACTGCATTTTTTTAAATCAGAAAATTCCTATCACATACTGTTCACAAAAGAATCACTGATCTTTCCAATATCAACATTTGTCATTCTTTCAGTCGGCTCGTCTATGGCTGATCTTCCCGAAAGCCCTCAGCTGGAGAACTCGGACGTCTCTATCCAGGTGGTGTCTCCCACTCCTCAGAGCACCGTGGTCCACACCCCCACCATCCAGATGACCCCTGGTGAGTGGCTGACCCCCAGTTTGAGGGGTCTGCCCGACATCGGCTCTGCAGCTCTGATGGCAAAGTTCACGGCGGCAGCTGAATCCAGTGACAAATCCCTGACGTCAGTTTCCCCCTCGTCACTGGGGGCTCACGGCTCAGATGCAACACGTACAAACTGAATTCTCTGTCACGTACCGGTACTACTTTGGAATTTCTTTATTTTGTCATTCATTGTTTTCATTCTGAAAGCTGGAGTACTAACCTTTTTGTATTTCATCTATACATCTTTGTTTGTCCCCAAGTAAAAATATTAAAGTAACATTATGTGACTTTATTTAATTTATGTGACATTAACCTCCCCCCTGGACTGCCACCTTAACGTGGTGGGGGAGTTTGAGTACTCGGATGATCCTGGGAGCTATGCTGTCTGGGGCTTCATGCCCCTGGTAGGGCCTCCCATGGCAGACAGGTCTCGGGTGACGAGTCAGACAAAGAGCAGTCCAGAAGACACCATGGACAGCACTCAAAAGAAATCAGTGACGTCGCCCGGCATGGCGCAGCCGGGGCCCCACCCTGGAGCCAGGCCTGGGGTCGGGGCTCGTAGGCGAGCGCCTGGTGGCCGGGCCTTAGCCCACGGGGCCCGGCCGGGCTCAGCCCGAATGGACGACGTGGGCAGTCCCTCCTGTGGGCCCACCACCCGCAGAGGGGTCCGTGGTGGCGAAACGGTGCAGAGAGGACTGGGCAGCAGTCGAAGGCGGAGACCTCGACGACCCAGTCCGCACACACAACAGCTGGCTCTTGGGACGTGGAACGTCACCTCACTGGGGGGGAAGGAGCCCGAGCTCGTGGGGGAGGTTGAGCGATACCGACTAGAGATAGTCGGCCTCACCTCCACACACAGCTTGGGCTCTGGAACCCAACTCCTTGAGAGGGGTTGGACGCTCCACTTTTCTGGTGTTTCCCGCGGGGAGAGGCGGCGAGCTGGGGTGGCCATTCTCATTGCCCCCCATCTCAGCCGCCACGTGTTGGAGTTCTCCCCGGTGAATGAGAGGGTCGCGTCCCTCCGCCTCCGGGTGGGGGATAAGTCTCTCACTGTTGTGACGGCCTACGGGCCTAACAGCAGTGCAGAGTACCCGGCCTTCTTGGAGTCCTTGGGAGGGGTACTGGACGGTGCACCGCCCGGGGACTCCGTTATTCTCCTGGGGGACTTCAACGCCCATGTGGGAAACGCCAGTGACACTTGGAGAGGGGTGATCGGGAAGAGCGGCCCCCCTGATCTGAACCCGAGCGGTGTTCAGTTGTTAGACTTCTGTGCCAGTCACAGTTTGTCCATCACGAACACCATGTTCGAGCACAAGGGTGTCCACCAGTGCACGTGGCACCAGGACACCCTAGGCCGGAGGTCGATGATCGACTTTGTTGTCGTATCATCTGACCTTCGACCGCGTGTCTCGGACACTCGGGTAAAGAGAGGGGCGGAGCTGTCAACCGATCATCACCTGGTCGTGAGTTGGATCCGCTGGCAGGGGAAGAAGCCGGTCAGACCTGGCAGACCCAAGCGTATAGTGAGGGTCTGCTGGGAACGTCTCGCTGAGCCCCCTGTCAGACGGACTTTCAACTCACACCTCCGGGAGAGTTTCTCCCAGGTCCCGGTGGAGGAGGGGGACATGGAGTCCGAGTGGACCATGTTCTCTGCCTCAATCGCCGATGCGGCGGCTCATAGCTGTGGTCGCAAGGTCTCTGGTGCTGGTCCCGGCGGCAACCCCCGAACCCGGTGGTGGACACCGGCAGTAAGGGATGCTGTCAGGCTGAAGAAGGAGTCCTATCGAGCCATGATGGTTCGGGGGACTCCTGAGGCAGCTGTCCAGTACCGGCAGGCCAAGCGTGCCGCGGCCCGGGCTGTTGCAGAGGCAAAAACCCGGGACTGGGAGGAGTTCGGAGAGTCCATGGAGCATGACTATCGGTCGGCCTCAAAGAAATTCTGGCAAACCGTCCGGCGCCTCAGGAGGGGGAAGCAGTTCTTTGCCAACACCTGTACGGTGCGGGTGGAGAGCTGCTGACCTCGACTGGGGATATTGTCGGGCGGTGGAAGGAATACTTTGAGGTTCTCCTCAATCCCCCCGTCACGTCCTCTGTTTCAGAGGCAGAGGCTGAGGATGTTGGGGCGGATACATCCATCTCCCTGGCTGAGGTCACCAAGGTGGTTGGTAGCCTCCATGGTGGCAAGGCTCCGGGTGTGGATGAGATCCGCCCTGATTATCTAAAGTCTCTGGATGTTGTAGGACTGTCTTGGCTGACACGTCTCTGCAACATCGCGTGGCGATCGGGGGCGGTGCCAATGGAGTGGCAGACCGGGGTGGTGGTCCCTCTCTACAAGAAGGGGGACCGGAGGGTGTGTTCCAATTATCGTGGGATCACACTCCTCAGCCTCCCCGGTAAGGTCTACTCCAAGGTACTGGAGAGGAGGCTACGGCCGATGGTCGAATCTCGGATCCAGGAGGAGCAGTGTGGTTTTCGTCCCGGTCGCGGAACACTGGACCAGCTCTATACTCTCCATCGGATACTCGAGGGTTCATGGGAGTTCGCCCAACCTGTCCACATGTGCTTTGTGGATTTGGAGAAGGCGTTCGACTGTGTTCCCCGGGGTGTCCTTTGGGGGGTTCTCCGGGAGTACGGGGTCGGGGGTCCTCTGCTGAGGGCCATCCGGTCCCTGTATGACCGGAGCCGGAGCTGTGTTCGCATTGCCGGCAGTAAGTCAGACCTGTTCCCGGTGAATGTTGGCCTCCGACAGGGCTGCCCTTTGTCACCGGTTCTGTTCACTGTATTTATGGACAGAATATCTAGGCGCAGCCAGGGGTCGGAGGGGGTCCGGTTCGGGGACCACAGGATTTCATCTCTGCTGTTTGCGGACGATGTTGTCCTGTTGGCTCCAACGAACCAGGACCTGCAGCATGCACTGGGACGGTTTGCAGCCGAGTGTGAAGCGGCTGGGATGAGAATCAGCACCTCCAAATCTGAGGCCATGGTGCTCGACCGGAAAAAGGTGCCCTGCCCTCTGCAGGTGGGTGGAGAGGTCCTTCCTCAAGTGGAGGAGTTCAAGTATCTCGGGGTCTTGTTCACGAGTGAGGGAAGAATGGAGCGTGAGATTGACAGGCGGATCGGTGCAGCGTGCGCAGTGATGCGGTCGCTGTATCGGACTGTTGTGGTAAAGAAGGAGCTGAGCCGAAAGGCAAAGCTCTCGATTTACCGGTCAATCTTCGTTCCCTCCCTCACCTATGGTCATGAGCTTTGGGTAATGACCGAAAGAACGAGATCGCGGATACAAGCGGTCGAAATGAGCTTCCTCCGCAGAGTGGCTGGGCGCTCCCTTAGAGATAGGGTGAGGAGCTCAGTCACACGGGAGGAGCTCGGAGTAGAGCCGCTGCTTCTCCACGTCGAGAGGAACCAGTTGAGGTGGCTCGGGCATCTGTTCCGGATGCCTCCTGGACGCCTCCCTGGGGAGGTGTTCCGGGCACGTCCCACCGGGAGGAGGCCCCGCGGAAGACCTAGGACACGCTGGAGGGACTATGTCTCTCAGCTGGCCTGGGAACGCCTTGGGGTCCCCCCGGACGAGCTGGAGGAAGTGTGTGTGGATAGGGAAGTCTGGGCGTCTCTGCTTAGACTGCTGCCCCCGCGACCCGGCAACGGATAAAGCGGAAGAAAATGGATGGATGGATGGAACATTATGTGAACAAATCGGACCAAAACAAACTGTCTTTATTGTACTCGGAGCTGATTGGCTGAGTGAGGGTGGTCCTCTCTTTTTCACTTTTCTGTCTGAGAAAGATGACCTAAAGATGTGACGGAGCCCAATCCTACATGAATGTGAAAATTAGTGATAGAACCAAACTTTAATTATTACATGTTTGAGGTTTGAAAGGTCTAGCTTTAAGACACATCTTTTTTATATTATCAACTTATGTTTAAAGATAAAACGATGGATAAAACCGGCACCTGTTTTTAGGATGGAACAACCAAACATGGCGTCACAGTGCAGAGATTTCCAATGGTTTTCTCCAGCCTATAAATTAGCTTGTAGTTTCAAAGTAATAGCTTTTCATACTTTATTGAACCAGACCCTTTTTACTGTTTAGCAGCCATTAAGCCGATGTCAAGTTGACCAATGTGATCGTTCAAACAAGCTGTTAAACACGGCTGTAACCGGCCTGAGATTTATGGACTGAGAGATGCACATGTAATTAGATGATTGCTTTCATTGCCTTTTCCATAGATTGCTTTGTTATTCCAGACCTGAACATTTACCACAGTTGACGTCCCGTGTCACGTTGTAGGGAGTAGGACTATTACGAGCCTGTAAACTCGGACTGCTGACTGCGTGACAACCAAATCATATTTTCTGATTTGTCATTTCCTCTTTCCTGTGCAATATGTACTCCTGCTGAAAGGGCCAAGGAGGCAAGTTTTACATTCAAAGTTAGAAAATGAGGACAAAATGAAGCAAATGAGGAACAGCAGGTTTCTGTCGACGATCCAATTGAAGAATAAAACTTTTGAACAATGGTATTTGGTAAATGTCTAGAATAAATATACACAAATTAACAATGGTAATTATAGTGATGGAAGCAATTTCGCCCAAATTCCAAATCCCCAACAATCCAATAATAATCATGATTGTCTTTTTGTTTAATTTAGGGTACTGCACGATTGACCGACGCCTCTTCTTCTTTTCAAAATATCTCATACTCTTAATTTAATTGCCAAAATCCTATGCTTTTCATGTGACAAACTTGTTATTGCCGTCATGTGTATAGTTTCATGGTTGAAGTATGGTTTGAAGTTGTGTATCTGCCCCTGTTCCCCGTGGTGTGTCAGTGACGGCAGGTGAGGACAAAGTGCTCTTTCGATTTTTAACACTTGAGCTTGGTTTCCTCTGTCCTCGTCTTCTTGGTGGCCGTGTGATGAATGGCTTTGATCAGTTGCTGCAGATATTCTTCTGAGGTCTTGGCAGCTTTGTGGATGAGTGAGGGACAGATGCCACTAACTTGGGTGATAAAACAGGGCATTTCTTTCTGGGGATATCTGATCCAGCTCCACTGGGTCTGCAGCTCTAGGCTTCACTGTAACCGGATCACAGCACTGCCCCAGACTGTCACTGCAAAGTCAGATAACGGTGTGCTCCAAAATGAACAGCAAACAACTGCTGACGCACAATGTGTACCTCCTGAATAGTGTTTGATATCCAATGTTCTGCCTCTTTACGTTTGCCCTGTTTTTTTGTCAATTATCCACATGGCTTTAATCCGCCTCTCGTATAGCCTCAAATACCCGCTCTCTTTCTTCTCCCAATATAAACGTGTTGTTATAACATTTGAAGGAAGTTTGAAATACTAACTGCAGAGTGGATTATAGCACTTATATAAAATTGTAGCCTTGTGATATGATTATGGCAGCACTCTGAATGGTGTTGTGTGGATTAAGAGCAATGTAGGTCACATTATTATAAAGCACAACTAAAGTTATGGGTTCAGTAAGTTACACATAATTAGTAGTAGTAGATTACACTTGATTCTCTGCATCAGAAAAGTAACTTAATTGTATCAATGTGGGATACATTTTGTCACGAGTCATTGTCAGACTACTTTTTATCCCACCAAAGGCCATTCTTTTGAGCATTCCATTATTGAGACGCATAATGGAATTCAAACAACTGCAATTTGTTCTCTGCATTTGACCCATCATGTAATGCCACGAGGGCCTCTGTCAGGACCAGTGGATACCATAGTACAGGGGACCCATCTCCAGATATTGATGCTCGGTTTGGTCAGGACTACCAGAGCTGGAGGAATTTACCGATTGTACTTAGCGGTAGCACTTGGAGAAAACCTACACAGACACGGGGAGAACATGCAAACACCACTCAGAAAGACTCTGTTCCGACTGGGTTTTGAACTAAGGACGTTTATTCTGAGGTTACCACTGTGCTGCCCGTATTTAGTAGTAAAGAACAAATGATTTAATTGAACAGGTAGAAATGTACTTTTGGAGATGACCATAGATGCATCACTGCTGCTGCGGAAGATCTGATGTTTTATGAATCAGAATCCTGTCTTTGCCTGAAGTGACAAACTCATGTTTTAAATGCAACTATATAAGGCCATTTGTTATTAGTGTTGCAAGTAACTAGTGAGTATCCACTGTAATTAAGATGATAGAACCTTTATTCGCCGAAAACAGAGGAGACTTTTTGCAAGATTGCTACATTTGAAGTACCTGAGTCACACCCAAACTAGTGAAGTTGACTTTTGCTACTAAACCTGTTAAGGAAACACCACGCCCGGTTACAAATGAGCTACAAACATGACACTTTTATTGAAGTTGAATCACTTTTTTTTTTAAATGTTCTAATCTGAGGAATCAAGTTCTATACATAGGCATGCTGCGTCACTTCACCATCACAGCTGTGAATATCAACCCTGTCAGCTGCCCTGTGGAACAGTCTGAAGGCAAGACAAAGTATGAGGACGGGCGACAAGAGGATGCTTTTTGAGCCCAGGGATGAACCGCATGAAGAGGTTTTGTCTTTCCACAGTTCAAATGTGAAAAACACTGATAATATAAGCCTGAAGATTCTCTCATAACACAAGTTTAGTTTGTGATCTGGTTTTATTCTCGTCCATTTCCTCCAGCCTTTTGTCTTGCCCCAGCTTTCCTTTTACACGTTTGAGAAAGCACAGACACTGAGAGTGAAGTATCGGATATACAGTACACTGAAAGATGATTGCTGTCACATGACCCTTATAGTTAATTCAAAAGTACGTTTCAAGAAGGTCTTACATGTTGAAATGGTGAGAAGCATGCACAGATAGGTAGTTGACAAAGTGCAAAATCTACAAAGTCACGTGTTATTTTTTTTGTACTCCACAGTAAGTGAACACACACAGTACACGCCTCTTCCCCCCCACCCACCTGTGATACTAAAGCAGGACCAGCCCATGTGTGGACCGGATTTGATTGGCTGAGAAGTGGTATGTTGGTACCCGTGCTATTTTAGAACCACCAAAGGACTGTAAATACAGCAGTGGTCAAGGTCTGACCCCGGTCCTGTAAGTAAGCCTATTTCTTTAGTATTTTTCTTCATTTCAAAGCTGGTCTAAAAACAGTGGCATCAGTTTAAACATTATTCTCACCTCCCTTTAAAAATCTTTCACAATGTACCTATGAACACTGCATTTATATACTGTAGCCAGGAGAGATTGACAAAAGGCTTGGACGTAGCAGCAGAAAACACTGACTGTAATTTACAACTCAAACATGCAAGAAACAAAAGATCAGAGCATGTCTAGTCTTGGCAAGACATTAAGAAATAGCTAATCATTAAAAAAAAAAACTAAAAAGGCGTAACATAATGCTGAAACACAATGCAAATCAACTTAAAAAAAAAAAGAAAACAAAGTTGTCAGTTCTTCAGTAGGACTAAACTAAATCAAAGTAGACACGCTTTACGCCGCATTATGTACAGAGCCTGTGGTGAGAGGGAAATGTGTGTGAAATGTAGACTCCGGGAAACGTGAGTCCTTTCTTGGCACGCTGACTTTTCCTGCGATAGACACGACAGCACGGCCGCCCCCAAAACAGACGTACCAGGCGCCATCTTGTAGGAGTGCTTTTTTTTTTTCCGCCCCTTCAGAACGTCAATCAGTCCGTCAGTGCACAAGCCTAACGTTTTTATAATATCGATGCTATTTATTGGAGGGGAGGGGGGGAGTTGTGCAGAGTTTTATAATATACTATGGGGTATTTAGCACCAGTTAGCAACCCTGTTATTTGAAAGTCTTTGAATGTCCGAACATACAAAAGCAGACATAGGAAGTGGTTGCGTTTCCTCACTCCTTTTCCTGCTGATTTAAAGTGACATTTGCCCACCGGAGAGCACAGCAGTCTGACCTAGATTCACTGATAATTGACGTTCCCACTGTCCAACCATAGTCCTTTTTTCGAGGCTTCCTTTTTGATTTGACTAGTTCGTTAGCAGCGTAAACATCCGTCCGATAAACTGGCTCTGTGCTGTGGTCGTGGGGACTTCACAGTTTTGAGTTCGATGCTTGTGAATAAGGGTGAGAAATGCGATGGATGGTGGAGACTGGAGTTGAGATACACTTTGTCTTCTATGTAGGGCGGTACTTATGCTGTACAGATGTGCGGTTTGCTGTGGATGTATGGAGGACTGAGCCAAAGGTTTTCCATTTCAGCAAAGAGACTGGAGCAAACTGGCCAGAACAATGTTTCGGATGTTCAAGTCTTTGGAGCTTTCGGACAGAGATGACGAATCAGATTTTCTTCCATTGTTGATCGTTGCAATTTGGACTTTTCTCCAAAAACGTTGTAGCTCGGTCCTCCATGGCCTGTCGTCTCTGAGTCTCAAACACACTTAAACAACACGAGTGGATTGGCACACAGACAGTAATTAAGTCTGTACAGAGTGAAATGGCCCAGGTGGCGATTTTGTTATTTTTTTCTCTCAGCACTCTTCACTGTCTTCATCCTCTCCACCACATAAGTCTCCTCAACATATGATCCTTTACCACAGCTGTCGGCCAGTGTAGGTGGGAGGCGCTGAGGGAACCTGTAAAAGAATAACAAACAATAAGAGGAAATTGTGCTTGTAGAAATGATCGTAATATGCATTTCATAACAGAGGATAGTGTGTTAAAATCAGACTTGGTCATTTAGATAATCTGATTAATATAGTGATGGGGTTGAACTGACGATCTCATTTTGTAAAAAGACACTCTTGCAAAAATATATATCTCAATGGGTTTTATCCTGGTTTAACAAAGGTTAAATAAATATAAAGATTTATATATTCAATCCTCCTCGATTGTCTCACAGCCATTCAAACTTAAAGCTGGGTTTCCAAACATGTCATCATGAATAAAACATGTTGTTTATCCTGACAGAGTCTTGAAATACAAAACTGTGGACAAATCCGATCACAACTTAATAGAAACATGTTATCTTTTGCATACTGTACTTATACAGTCAACTATTTGACACGTTGGGCTGATTGACAGAGCGAGGGTTCTTTTTCTGAAAAAGTCATTCTAAAGAAGTGATGGAGGCCAAATGTGAAAACTAGTGTCAGAACCAAACTGTTTTGGGGAAGAGGAATTTAATTTTATAGTTAAATGTATTTTTTTTTTTTTTTCGACATTTTATTGTTAATTGATAATTAGGTACCCCAGCTTTAACATTTACTTGGCTGGACATTGGCACTTTCATTAATGCCAACATAAATCTGACAAATGGATGAATAGACAATTCTGTATCTGTCTCCACCACAGCACTGTAACTACATACGTTTTCGGAAATGGCTCATAAGCCGTTAAAAAAGAAGTGAGAAGACAGTTAAACACTCCAAGTGAGAAGTAATGAAAAGTGCTATTAGGGGTTGTAATTGTTAATGTTACATTAAAACTATATGAGGCACTGAGAAGGAGAAAATAGGCCAAGTTAGCTGTGTGGCCCATAGGTTAGTGTTGATTCAGCGTTTGGACTGCGGTGTTATGAGGTGTGCTGTACCGCTGCCTGACAGCTCTAATTCATAATGACTGAGACTGAGACGAGTGCAGCGTGCCAGTGCCGTGTCCATTCACAGTGCATAAAGAGAGGCATCACACACACAAAACACAGGAACACGCATGGATGGCTGGGCATACACGAGCATCAGATGAGTAACCTGTGTGACAGTGCTTCTCAAACTGTGGTGCAGGTAACAGAGCGGTGGTGTCGGTGGTTTTCATAAATCTGCGGTTTTATATCTTATTCTATGCAACTAGTTCCCAATTATGGTATACATCAATTATTTCATAGAGTCCATACTTTTGAATTGACCATCTCCCAGTCCGTCTTTTTCAAAATCTTATTTATTAGTCTGTCTTATAGCATCAAAATCACTAAATGTGTTTGATGTGCACTGGTCTTTTTTTGTGGAAATAAAATGGCTATTTATGGATTTTGGAATAAAATAATATTCAACAACACATGAACCAATACATACTTTTGTGTCTGAGAAACCGCTGCAATATGTCAAAACCACTCTTGCGTGTTCCCAGAGATACACACAGTCACATGACCGTGTATTCGGGCACACGCTCACACCTCCCCCACATTCCCAAATGAGTTGTTGAGCTCTGGTTGAACATGCAGTCCAGTGTGAAGGCTGGGATGGCAGATTCATATGGCGTTAGAGTGGTGTACCTGTGATTGGGAGGCTGTACTCACCGCGCCCCCGTTCAGGATCATGGTCATTTCTGTTGGCTGGTACACGTTACTGCGGAACGGAGCGCTGGGCCGGGCGCCGCCGCTGCTGTTGTGCTGCCCGGTGCTGCTACCACTCCGCAGACCTGCAGGGGAGATGGACATGGCGTAAGAGGAAGACAATGTGTTGAAGATCTAAAATATTCATGTGTGGTAGACATCTTTTTAGGCTGTTGTACATATATTTATCCAAGTATGTGTCATTTTGTGGATGATTTGAAATCTAATAAAGCCTTATATTATTAGCTGAAATATAATAAATGGATTAGGTCTGGGCGATATGGCAAAAAAGTAAAATCTCGATTTTATTTCCTGCTTTGGACGATTTCGATTTTTAATCGATTTTTATTAAAGTCACCGAAGACTGACTTTTCCCTTAAAAATATGGTTTGATCTTTCCGCTCAATATTCAACTTTCAATACTATTTCTAATTTGTTTCCCTCAATACGTATTATAAAAGTCTTGTACAGACTGTGAGGATATTGCAAATAAGATTAATGTGCTGCTGGAACTCTCACAACATCCTTCATTCGATTTCACGATTTTAACACTTTTCACAAATTCGATTTTTTCAAAAGCCGATTAATTGCCAAAATTCTATTTATTGCCCAGCCCTAAAATGAATTGCATTGTACCTGCTGCGTTCTCGTCAGTGTATCCGTAGCCCTGGTTATCCACAAACTGTCTGTGGGACAGTGGGATTTCGTCATCGAAACTGGTCTCCCTCATTCTGGTGGAGTTCTGAGAGGTGTCAAAGTAGTCTGGGGCTGTAGGCTGTGGTGGGGGTCTCAGACACAAGTGGGACTCGGGAATGGCATGGAAGATGAGCAGGAGCCAGCCTTGAGCCACCAAAGCGATGGCCAGTGTGGGGTTGTCCCACTCCGGGGAATGTCCAAGCCAGTCATTCCCATAGAGGTAGAAGCCCACCCAGGCCACCCACAGCAGCAGAGACAGCACACAGGTCAGCAGCAGCCACACCGCATTGCAGCGCCACTGTCGGGTTTTCCCACACAGCGCTAGAGAGGCAGCGGTCAGCGCCGCTATCAGCAGAGCCAGGACATAACTACAGGCCAGAGAAAAGTCCAGAGGCAGGTACTGGCAGGCGGCCCGGCCCTCTCTGAGCACGGTCAGCAGCAGCCACTCTGCTGCAATGATCCCCTGCACCGCACTGAGCCCCAGCGCCAGCCCGGTGAGCGCACATCCACCTGGACTGCGGCGCTCACGCCCCAGCCTGCGCAGACGCACTCCCTGCACCAGCAGACAGGAGAAGCACAGGGCAAATAACACACCCCATAGCGCCCTCCGCAGGAGACAGAGCGACTCGTCTTGCTCAATGAGGTACGCAAAACTCAGGCCAAACAGACCGATGACGCCGAGCAGCAGCAGAAGAATGGGCCCCACGCCACTTCGCTTCTCTCCCTCGCTGATGTGTCGTAGGCGACACAGAAGAACCAGAGTGAGTAAGATGGAGGCCAGAGCACCACCAGCGGCCACAGACTCCACGGCCACGCCCCAAATAGAGTCCAGGTCACAAAGAAGAGTATAGGGGCGCACTAAGCCCCAACCACATCCTCTGGGAACAGCCGTCTGGTCTGGGTCCATCAGATCTTGACCAGAGACAGGTGCTGCAATGGAGAAGGTCAGCAGGAGAAGGACGGCCAGGATCGCCATTTCTGAAAGAGCAAAGGAACAAAAACAAGTGAATGATTAAAGCAATATCAAGTGAAAGCAAACTTTCTATCTAAAGTTATTCACTGTAGGACAGAGCTGCTGTGGCCACTGTGTTTTTGAGCAGAAACAAAGACAGTAGTTCATACATTTCTATGCACACACAGACAATAGTCTTTAGCTCTTTGTAATCCCCGGGAAGCCTTTAACCATTTCCTTTTGTTGGAAACATTTTCAAATAAACAGCTAGAGCAAGGGTCGTAAATACCCCTGAATGGAGTAAAGCCCAGAGTGATGGCATTGACGAGCCATTTAAACAGCATGTTGTTTTCCTTACACCAAAACAATGTGAAGTGCAGTTTGTCCTGTCCACTACAACTCACACACAACTCCTTTTATATTTAGATGCTGTGATATTGTGGTCTGGTTTTATAATGGATTCTACTGTCAATTTCAGAATTTTTTTCCTAGCTTCTGGGTACACTATGAAACTTTCCCTTACTCCAAATAAGTCTTTTGTTTATCACAGGACTTCTTTTTATGATTTGACATAGAATAAGCCACAATATTTACGTTCCATGTGGTCTAAATTCCAGAGAGAGAGAGAATATGAGAGAGCTTGGTTTAAATACACTCTGGGTAGGCTGCTGGGTCACACACAGTGCCTCCAGCTGCAGTGTAACTAGGGCAGACCAGAGAATAGCAACAAGTCTGCTATAGTTTCAGCCTTCTGACTTATTGTGGTTGAAGATACGAGAAGTAAAAATATATTATCATTTTTATAATCATACCTTTATCTAGGACCAAACTCATTTTGGTCGGGGGCCAATTTTTAAAACATGAGAGCTGGTTGGGGCCAGAAGTATAAAAGTGGTATAAAAGTGTTTCTTTGTATTTACATATTTTCGACTTTGGACAAATTAACAGTATTTGACAGGAGTTTGGACATTATTTTGAGGTAGGTTTGGATTCCATCCCAACTGGGCCAAATATCACAAAGAAATGTATTGGAAGATTGATAGTTAAATAAAAACAAAATAAGTAACTATGATTACATTTTAGTTCACATTATACTTTGTTTTCCTGATAAATCAAGTTTTAAAATGAAGTATAACATGCCATAGTCTCCCGTTTCCATCAATGGTGCAAGTTCCTGTAAAAATGATTGTTGGAAATCCTTTTAGGGACCAGCAGTAACATTTGTTTACGTGTGGAGTCTTCATTAACAGTAAGTTTGAGCATTAAACTTGTGCATATTAATCTGCCTGAGTCTCTGATCTGGCCTCGTGGGAGTTTGCGGCCCTATATTCCTGCTTCATTACTGAAACTCTGCCTCCCTCGTATCCTGACTTGTTCTTGTCGTCTTGTGTCGTCTCCTCATTGCCGCAGGTTTTTATTGGTCAGCACAAACCGTGATGATAATTATCTTTTCATCTTATGAGGAACGCCACTTTTTTAAAAATTCTTCAAAGAAAGTCGGTGCGCCAAAAAAAGAGGTCCGCAGTGACGTGCTGATTCTTATGTTATCTCAGAAAAGACATGACCTGAATGTAAAAATGTGGTAGATGCGCATGTAATGATTTCGAGGAGACCCCAGGAAGAAAAGCCAACTAATCAATCAATCATTTATTTATATAGCACAGTTCATACAGTATGCGACCCAAAGTGCTTAACGTTTACAACATTCAAAAACGAATTAAAACACACTGTAAAAATACATACAAATGTCAATTATGTGTTTTGACCTGAAGGAATGGATGGTGAACACATACACCTGCCCTCATTAACTTATGTACTATGAGCTTAAGTCTTATAAATAGTGTGTTTTTGAATGAATGTTGTCTGATGTGTCAACACTATAATGTTAGTCTTGATTAATGTTGTCTCTGTCTTGTATTTTTCTTATGTTTGTGGGTGGCACGGTGGCTGAGTGGATAGCACTTTTGATTCTCAGCAAGAAGGTCCTGGGTTCCAATCCCTGTCTATACTTTCTGAGTGGAGCTTGCATGTTTTCCCTGTGTCTGTGTAGGTTTCCTCCAGGTGCTCCGGTTTCCCCTACCACTAAAAACATGTACAATAGGTATGAATGTAATGAGTGGGTGAATGGATGGTGTTTGGTTGGAGGCTTTGAAGCGGCAGTGTGTTCGGCGGCTTGCTTCCATCATCACCGTTTGGAGAGAATGGAAAACTATCTGAACTCTTAACAATTGTAAAGCGCTTTGGGTGAACATGGTCTATAAAATGTGCTATATAAAAAAAACTTACCCAATGTATTTTAATTTATTTTGATGGCTTTTTACATCATGGCCAGCTGGGACGACGGATGAAAAATAGCTTCTTTGGGTAATTCTGGCTTTTTTAAACTCGTGTTTTATTAAATTGCATTGTCCCCTTTGAAACTGAATAATAATAATAATAATAATAATATTTAAAAAAAATTATGATCAACTAAACCTGAAATATATTTTGATCTGGTGATGAATGGACTTGGATCCTAAAATAAATGACATAAAAATAAACACATTTTCAAAAGTCATCTGATTAAATAATCAAAAGCATAATAATAAATATATTTTTCTTTGGATTAGTGCAAAAGTACAACTCTACAAACTGAACTGCGAAATTGTTACATAAATATTCCTGATTGGACTTGCTTCCCAGGAGATTTGGCTGTCATGTTTTACAGTATAAACGTTGAGTCACCGATGAAAACATGGCGAAACACTAATGCAGCTATATCCAAACACCTTCCACTAATTTTATCCTCTCACATTGTGTTGATTTCCCAGTCATCACCATGGCAACACCAGGGACAAAACAACAAGGCACTTGTTCATTCCCAAACCGGCCTCTGCCTTTGTCACTGCGTAATGACAGCTATTAAAACCTGCTGCAAAGATGCTCCACACAGAAAAGCTCAAACGTCACCCGTGAACACTTTTGCATGTTCTCCCTCTCACCCTTCCACCCTCTCACCCTCTCATCCTCTCATCCTCTCATCCTCTCGTAGACAGATGGAGGCTCTGGCTGTGACTGGATGGGGAGAGCTTGAGAGCTGCCAGGAAACAGTCAGTGGACAACTATCACTTTGATTTGGCTTGTGTTGTGCATACTCGGGCAGTAAATCAAGCAAATACATTCTTACTGTCTTAGTCTACTAAAGACATGCCCCGCCCGAGCGATTGGCCGACTAAAGGGGGCGTGGCCAAATCTTGAACTAGAACATTTTTTGCGTACATTTGCGACAAAATGCTATATGCCCCCATTGGCACTGGGATTAATAAATATACATCATACTTATATTGTGACTTTTTGGACACTCAAAGACGCTAACAAAGAGATGGAATCAGAATCCTTTTATTGCCATGTGAGCAACAGGAAGTCACAAACTAGGAAATTGCTTTGGCTCTCGGTGCAAACAAGTGAAAGCAGAATAAAATCAAGAAGGCATGCATAAATAAAAGTCTACATACATTTCTTCAGTTTAGAAATTTAAAGGCCCTTCGTCCGTTAATAAAAGTGAACCTGGTGAAGTGAGAGTTTGGGTTGAATATAAAGTAAAGGCCTACATCCTTAGCTAACATTAGAATCCATGGAGCGAATTGGCAGTTTTCCCACAGAAATGCTTGTAATTTAATATTAAAAAGAAACGGTTGACTAATGATATGTTGTCAACAATTTACAAACCTCAACTTATTTACAAACTTTACCATTGACCTCAACTTAGCGACTTACGCGTAAGTCCGTACAGCTTAGCTCAAAACATTGCTATTGCCACATATTGTGAAAAAAAATATGCAATACACATGTCCTGACAACATTTGGTAGGGCATCACATTTAAGATTAAGATTCAGAGACCCTTTATTCATCCCACAGTGGGCAAATTTCAGTGTTGCATCACAAATTACAGAACAGTAGCATTGAGGAGCACACAGCACAAGATAAATGAATAATAACTCAATACTAAATTAAAATCTCTATCTTTAGCATAATAAGGAAAGAAGTCTTGATATCTCTAACTTTAGCCAAGAAAGAATTGTCATATCTGTAGCACTGATGTCATATACCTTCCGACCTCTATACCTATACGTAAAAACATTTGTTAAAAACGTGTGGAATAAGTCTCTCTTCTCCCACTGACAAACCAGCACGGCACATCACCCCACACAGTCACTGAAGATGCCAGCTCCGCCTCCGTATATCTTGTCCTTCCACCAACTCCTTGCTGCCGTTTTTTTGTCTCAATCCCTTTAAAAGCTCTTTCATTTTGAATCCCTGCTCTTATCCTCGGCGCAAAAAATAGCCCTGTAGATGAGTCCCGTATCTTGGTTACATTTTAAGCCGAATCGTGAAGCCTCCTCAGCACTCTCTCCATTCTCATTCTATTTCAGCTTCCATTTTGGTTGCTCCCCAGTCCCCCTATTTTTTGTTGTTGCCTGCACCCCCTCCTCCTCCTCCCCCCACCCCCACCTCCCCCAAGACTTTATTCTTGCTGTGTATCTTATGTAACTGAAGAATCCAGACCGTGCCAGTTCTGCGTGGCTGCTGTTTTCGTAGGACTCATCTTCTTCCTCTTTGCCAAAAAAGCACCATCTTGGCTTTGCGCGTGAGGCAGTGTTTTTTGCGTATACGTGGGGCTATTCCCCCCCCCCCCCCCCCTGCTCATTTGCACGTCAACATTACATACTGTTACTTGGACGTCTATTATTGAAGCGCAACATTCTCGCACAAACCTGGCAACTAGATCATGCATTTCTTATGGCACCACCGCTGACCTGCAACAGCGAGACTACAGGTGCAGGAGAAAAGCTGTTACGTAAATGCCAGGAAGTAGAAAGCCTTGTAGAGTAACAAGTGCGGATGTCAACTATTTCATGTGTCCATAATCCAATCAAATCCACTTTATCTATATAGCACATTTTATAAAACAAGATTCCAAAGTGCTGCACAGAGATAAAATCAACACGTTTAAATGTGCAAGTTTCCCAGCCTTATGTTTAAAAGAATAAATTAAATAGAAGTAAAACATTATGCACAAAGTAAAAAACAATAAAATACTAGTTATCTGGTTTAAAAATAAAAATAATAAAACAAATAAAAAGAGGACCACACAACTCACGCTGTGTTAAAATCCAGAGAGTCAAAATGCGTCTTAAGATGAGACTAAATTTGTATAGCCCTAAATCACAACAGCAGTCAACAGCAGAGGACCTTTCTGTGTGGAGTTTGCATGCTCTCCACGTGTCTGCGGCAGGTTTCCTCCAGGTGCTCCGGTTTACCCTTTACCACTAAAAACATGTACACTAGGTCCTGGCATGCGCCTCCTGTACTGGTGACCTCGCTCCCATCTGTGTGCGGAGAGAGAGACAAACGCCCACAACAATTGTAAAGTTCTTTGTGACTCTGGTCTGTGAAAGGCGCTATATAAATAAATAAATGACTTTTGCTTATTTGCTTCAGCTTACATTCGTTTTGTGGTTATTTTATGCAGCTTGGTGATAGTTCAAAGGGTATTCATACTTTTAATAAATACTAGGTTTCGGGTCCAATTTGTGCTAGTTTTTGGCTCTGATGACTGGTGTTGCATTGTGGGGCGTCTGACATGTTTTCTTTATAGACCCTAACCTGAGCTAAGATGGAAATGTGTGTTTAGTTTAAAGAAATTGCACTCTCTAGTTGCAGATGTTTATTTTTTTGGAAGACGGCCCCAATGCCCGCGTCATAGATTTCTTTCAGACCAGAAAATGTTTTTTTTTCCACGTCTAGATGTTAAAGAAGAGATGCTTCATTCTTCCCACTGTGAGGAAATGCCAGTGTTGCAGGCCGCGTTACAGAACAGTATCAAATGAGCACTCGACACAAGACAAATGACTACAACTAATGTTTGAAAATGAAAGTAAAATCTTATATAAGCTACTTTTAAAACTGTGAAGAGAGAGTGGAACTTTTGGAAGACGAGCACTGGTTAGACCCGCCCCTTCTCACCCCTGCAGCTTCCTGATTGGTCCAAATTAACTGAAATCCCTGAGACCTTTAACTGTTCTCCAGTTAATCTTATGCCAATTCCTAGTTATGCCAAGGGGAGGGACTATTTATAATATATTCTTGTTAAAAATACTTAAGCTACATGATTACAGTTACTCATAGTTAGAGAAATACAAAATAAAATACAGTTTAAGTTACTAACATCCCCTTTAATGCTAAACAATCTTAACTCAAGTATAAACCTATTATGAATTTGAAAAGACAGAATATGCTTAAATGTTTCCTACATCATGTTTACATCTGTGGACCAATGGCAGCAACAAATTGGGAGATTATTGCATTTTGTATATACTCTGCTCAGTCAGTTCAAGTTCTCTCCTGTCTCTTGGGAGCGTACATAAAATGTGAGCACATGCTTGTGATTCCTGTGGAACAACATATTGATCCAGCTGTGGAATGGGGGGGGGGGGGGTCTGTCCTCTGCATCTGTTTACTGACCACATCTAAGAACTGGTTACACTAATTACGTTTGCTGACTCAGTGTTGTATAATCAAGGTGATGACTGGAAGAATCTGCGACATCATTAACCATTGTAACCTGTGTATTGATCCATTGGACTTTGCTGACCGTAGAACAGCAGTCCACGAAACACAGGGAAATATTTGTTTTTACTCACAGCGGAAATAGTCTACAGGACACAGAAGAGTTGCCAATACATTGTAATTTCTGTGAGAGGACATAAAACGCCTATAAATCTGTGTGAAAGCCAGATTCAGTCAGACCTCTGGAGATAAGCAGGACAGGGGCTGGTTAGTACTATGATGGGTGACTCCTGAGAACACCAGATGCCACAGTGGGGCAGCTGCGGCTGTGGCTGTAAAGTGCCAAACTGTTGTTGTGTCTTTAGGCAAGACATCCGCTGTTTAGAATGAGTATGGCGTGTGGGAGAATGGTTGGCGGTCAGAGGGGCCAATGGCACTGACTGCTTGCCTCAATTTCTGTCAGTCTGGCCCAGGGCAGCTGTGGCTTCAATGTCATGTGAATCTTTGTGTAAAAAAAAAAAGCACTACATGAAACCAGTGCATTATTATTATTATATTTTACAACTTTACAACCGAGAAATTGAATGTATCTCGATTGTCCTATTTGACGTAAGATTCGTTCAAATAAAGGCAGTTATATAAAGAGCTATTGGGAACCACTTTCATTTGGCTTTGTCTCATTGTAAAACATGATAAAGAATAATGCGTAACAATTATGCAATGAATGATTTGTTCCTTTTATTTATTCAAATATCCTAAAAGGAGAAGCATGGGAAAAGTGAGTCAGAAATGAACTTGGATTGTGCTATTAATGTGCTGAAATATTAAAAGCATGGCTGGATAATAGATGGAATATAAATGAGAGAGAGAATGCCTGGGCTACATTGACAGACAGAGCGAGAGATGAGTTTCTATAAGGCCGGGTGAGTATTCCTAAAATATTGATTCAAATTAAGGCATCTTCCCCCTTCAGATATTTTGGACCTCATTATCACATGACCCTCACGGTGCAACCATCTGTGAATGTACTGCCATTTAACGGTGCCTGATGCTTAATCCCTAAATACATTCTAACCCTCACCACTGCTTTAATGTAAGCCTAAGGACATACGCAATTGTTGAAACTGAGACTTCTTCCATATGGCGCTAATCACCTTCTATTATGGATGAACTAGTCGGGCTGTCGCGCACGGAGGTGGATCACTGCGCGCGGAAAGCTCAAATTTGTTTAGGGCTTGTGATATAGTTCTCAGACGGCCTTGTGTGAAGAAACAGCAGCCGGATGCATTTGGGAGAAGAATTGGAGCGAGCAGCGCGCCTGGAGCATCATTGCTGGGTTTGAAAGAGTGGGAGGGGAGGAGAGGGGTGTGTGTACGTGTGTGTGTGTGCGTGCGTAACAGGGCATGCAGGAGTACTGTTATGTTTGCAAGGCGCTATCGGGCCACAGTGCTCCAAATAACAAGGTACATATGGCATCAGCCGCGGGGAGATACTGTAGCCTCATCTATTCCCCAAAGAGAGCGATAACGTACTCATGAAAGCAGCGGCTGACAATAAACAGAATGCATATTGATTAATGATGGAAAACGGAACACTCTGGAATAGACCGTGAAGCGCCAAGGAGCCTGTGAATAAACTACACAACCCATGTCTGAGGTAGATCATATATCACAGAAACTGGTTGCCACTTCTATATGCTTCAATTTAATGTGACTCCAGTGAGTATTTAAGTGATCCCCTTTAATAAAAAGGTCCTGCGTGGGAGACATATAGTCAACAGACACCCATGGTTCAGCTGACCTAAGGAGCTTATGCATAAACATTTGGAGAATGCTTCACCCTTTTTAGCAAAGACCCTAACAATACTAGTCACATGGGAGGGTCTCAGGGGCTTCCAGAAGTCCGTGTTTGTTTGTGACACGGCCCATTGTCGCTGGTGTGCGTATGCGCGTGGGACCCAAATAGAAAGAATGACATTTAACCTCCAAAGTAAAAAGGCTGGAGGGGGGAGGGCCGTGAAATGAGGAGGGGGTGGGGTGCACGCTGTGATTGACAGTTCTAAAATAGTGTCCAGTGTTTTGTGGCGTGGAAAAAAAAAACTCACGCTTAGGTCCATGAGATCCTCGTGAGAAAATATAGTGAATGCCTGGGGAGTGGATTTACGCGTTTCTAATGATGAAGCAAACTCGAGGTCAAGTCCAATAGCTGTGTAACATTCTGTGGGTATACCCAGCGTGCCCCTGTGCTCTTATTGAGGCAACACCTATCCAATTGGTGCTTCATTTCCACTGTATTTCTGTGTGTGGAAAGCAGAGCGCACGCATGCAGACGCACACGTTCGTCTTGTTTTGTCGTTTTCCAGTCGCATGCATACGTACCTGTATCAATGTCAACCTGTGATGTAGAGAAAGGACGACGCTCAGAGCTGATGCAGGGTTCGGATCTCACATCTCGAACGTGGCTTGGCTCGTCACGGATCTCTCCTCGTTCACAGAGTCGGAATGGACATGACAAGTAGCACCCTATAAGATTTAGGGTCTACACACTCTGGGTTTGTCGCAGACCTTTCCTCTCTGAACAGTCAGTGCGTGCGCTATAATACATGTAACTAAAACAAGATGCGTAGATGGAAACTATACTCCCAAAAAAAGAATCGGGTTTATCCAAAAGCAGAACGCATCACCCAAGAAAACCCCGAAAAACGCTAGGCTCTGTGTGTGTGACGTGCGTAAATAATCCCCCTCCGATCAAAACGCGCAGGAATACGGAGAAAAGAGTCAGCTCTCCATGGAACCACAACCATCACTGACCTCTCCTCGCCTCAAACACGCTTGACGGGGGGATCTCCCTAAAATAAAATGTCCACAAGAACTTCTGGCCAGATGGCTCCTCCCTAGGGCGCAGTGAGGTCCAGCACACTGTGTAAACACTGTCACAGACTGTGTGTTTGTCGCAGCTGATTATTCCCAGCTCCACAGTTTTCTCTCTTTCTCCGCAACTAAATGATAAAGAACACGCGACTACAGCGTCAAGAGGGAGGTGCGCGAATTCTGTTTCCGGCCAAGACTGTCAGAATAAAAGCCCATCCGCTTTACTCTACTTCGACTGTATTCAGTATTTTACTAGATTTTTTTTATATAGTAGAGAAACAAGCAAAGCAACTGTAGCCATTTTGTTTTCTTTACGGGACGTTTCAGTTGCTATACACATTTCTCTCTGGTCTCTCTCTCTGGTCTCTCTCTCTGGTCTCTCTCTCTCTCTGGTCTCTCTTTGGATCTCTCTCTGGTATCTCTCTCTCTGGTCTCTCACTGGTATCTCTCTTTCTGGTCTCTCCCTCTGGAATCTCTCTGGTCTCTCTCTCTTTCGCTCTCTCTGTGGACTCTCTGGTATCTCTTTCTGGTTTCTCTCTTTCTTGTCTCTCTTTCTCTTCTCTCTCTGGTAACTCTCTCTGGTATCTCTCTGCATGGTTTCTCTCTCTCTTTGGGCTCTCTCTCTGGACTACCTCTGGTCTCTCTTTGTTCTCCATCTCTGGTCTCTCTCTCTGGTATATCTCTCACTGGTATCTCTCTCTGGTATATCTCTCTGGACTCTCTCTGGTCTCTCTCTCCTTGGTCTCTCTCTCTCTAGTCTCCATCTCTGGTCTCTCTCTCTGGTATATCTCTCTCACTGGTATCTCTCTGGGCTCCCTCTGTTTTCTATTTGCCTTGATTGTATTTTTTACTTTTTAAAGTTCCATCCATTTTCCTCCGCTTTATCCGTTGCCGGGTCGTGGGGGCAGCAGTCTAAGCAGAGACGCCCAGACTTCCCTATCCACACACACCTCCTCCAGCTCGTCCGGGGGGACCCCTAGGCGTTCCCAGGCCAGCTGAGAGACATAGTCTCTCCAGCGTGTCCTGGGTCTTCCCCGGGGCCTTGCCCGGAACACCTCCCCAGGAAGGCGTCCAGGAGGCATCCTGAACAGATGCCCGAGCCACCTCAACTGGTTCCTCTCGACGTGGAGAAGCAGCGGCTCTACTCCGAGCTCCTCCCGTGTGACCGAGCTCCTCACCCTATCTCTAAGGGAGCGCCCAGCCACTCTGCGGAGGAAGCTCATTTCGACCGCTTGTATCCGCGATCTCGTTCTTTCGGTCATTACCCACAGCTCATGACCATAGGTGAGGGAGGGAACGAAGATTGACCGGTAAATCGAGAGCTTCGCCTTTCGGCTCAGCTCCCTCTTTACCACAACGGTCCGATACAGAGACCGCATCACTGCGCACGCTGCACCGATCCGCCTGTCAATCTCACGCTCCATCCTCCCCTCACTCGTGAACAAGACCCCGAGATACTTGAACTCCTCCACTTGAGGAAGGACCTCTCCACCCACCTGGGGTAAAGTTGGGGTACATAATTTTACTTATTCATGCATGTTGTTTGTCTCAACAGAAAGCGTCAAAGCAAAATTATGCTAACATGCTGTCTTTTTTTTCTAGAAAAACATTTTAGACTCTTTAGAAAACATGTTATTCATTGCATGCCCTAAAAGAAAGACCCTTATGAGTCACTATTTGACGCTTTGGGCTGAGAACTGATTCGTTGAGTGAGGGTGGTCCTCTTCTAGAAATCAAAAAATGTGAAATGTGTGTGAAAAATACATTTGAGAGGTACACGGGTTTTATTACGCAATCATTTTTGTGGTGTGAAAGTTAGGTACCGCAGCTTTAAACCTAACTTTCTTTCCTTGCGCAGTTTCCTATAGTGTTCATATTGTGAAGGTGGTTTCCGGCGTGGCTCTGCTGCGCTGCTGCGGTTGATGCTGGAGCGCGGTGCTTCTATCCCTCTCTCATGCCTGTCGCCTCAGCTGCTTTCGTCCATCGTGCCAGCAGCGGGATTCTTTCAGCGTGGACCCCCGCTCTCGACACTCCCCACCCCCACATTTCCTCCTAAACCCCCCTTGTGTTTACTTTTCCAATTGCTTAGCCTAAATTCCGTTTGCATGAAGTCCAAAATCATGTATTTTGTACGCGCTGCAGCCATGACACCCCAGTGCAGCTCTACGTGAGATAAAACAAAATAAAAATAAAACAGATAATGGTAGAGCCACCCACGGAGGCATTGTTTGCCAAATAACAGGTTTCCAAATTCTCCTCCAATGCTCCATCCTGATAAATCCAACATGATTCACCACACATCTAAGAGAGGTGGACAACATTTTGGTGCACACCATGGTTGCACTGTGCCCTCAGACCTGAGCAGAGGCAGCTGAAGACCTGCTTAATCTGACAGGTGCATGCTTAGAGAGTGACAGCATGGGAACAGAATGGGGGAGGGGGCTGTCTGTGTTAAATTCTTCATACACTAATGTGAGCACTAGTCATGTTACCTTCTGCACTTGCCATAAGGTGTTCCTCAGTGATTTTACAGTGAGTACACGGTCAGCTTCACAAGAATAAATAATGCATTTTTATCCCTGGTGCTTCAGTGGCAGAACCAGGGTGTATTTTAGTACTGCAAACGCTTGAGAGATGCAGAAAACATGTTTAATGCACAATGCGCATATCTGATGTGAGATCGTCGCCACTTGAGTCGAGGTAATTTTGTGTAGGTGGTTATTTATAGCCATGTCCTTTACTCAGGGTAGCCTATATAATTTTAAGGCAGTGGATGTGCATAATAAATGGCTGACCTAACAACTTGCCATTATGTCATTTGTGAGGAGGCGCCAGGCTGCTTTGCATAAGCAAGAATGTTCCACAGTATAGAATTAAGTCTTTCTCAAATTGAGAGACCAAGACCAATTTGGTGAAGAGCCGAGCCAGCCTCCAGAGATTATTTTAATAGCAATATCTGGAACATATACTTAGAGTCGAGTGGTTAAACAGTCAACCTGTAAAGATCCTTAACATCTGTTATTTTGCTCAAACATATGGATAAAACATGGTCCATGTGTATAAATGCATAAAAGTATCATGTAAAAGGGTCACTATGTCTGACTTTGTTTATAAATACCACTGTCAGCCAATAGTATCTTTAGATTCATGTGCTGGACTAGAGGAGCTTTTAGAACTCCACAGACAGGCGCAGGCTAACTTTGGCCTCAGATGAATTTTCTCAAGTGTTATGACGGGAATACTCTCCGTGTCATATGTCTCTAACATCATCACATGAGCTGTTTGTCAGAAAAGTATTCTGAGCCTTCCTTCCTTTCTTTCTTCCAGTGTTACCTGGACTTTACATTAGCTTTCCACCTCCTGTGGCAACTGGACAGCCATGAAGCCAGCTCAGCTCCATCTGTTTCCACATCACAACTGAGACTTTTGAAGTCACAGGATGTCAGAGCTGACAGGATACAGGTGTGCAACATGAGGAAGACCATGTGCATCATGAGGAAGAGTATGACTCACTCTAGAGGTGATGATCTGAGCCCGAGCTGACACTACCACTACACTACTATACACTACTACACACTACTGTACACTACTATACATTACTATACACTACTATACACTACTGTACACTACCAATACTACTGACATGATTCATGGTTTTATGTGTACTCTCTGATGTGGGCTTTCCTTGCAGTTATGATAAGAGTTATTAGACAGATCTGTTTCGGATGACACATTCGGTCACAAGAACATTTCTTTTTTGTTTTGGTTATTGAGAAATTGTTGAGAAATGTTTTCGTCATCACGTCAGTAGATCTCTTGGCTTGAGCTTGTGCTTCTTGTGTGGCAGGGCAGTGTTGTCCGTCCCCACGCTGAGGTCCCTGTGTTGCCACACACTTGTTTTCATTCACTGAGTCTTGAAGAACTCTCTGAAGCTGCTCGGGTTTCAGTTGAGCATCAAGGGTCAGTTCAGGGGAAGATGGACAAACTCATTTACTTTTCATGCTCTGTTCCTCTGGTTTTGACTACTAGGAATACAAAACAGTCACCTGTCATTTGCGAGATCTGAATGGACACGCAGCGCTAACTTTACTTTACTTGCAGTGATCGTGCAGTGATCCCCGACTGAAACACTAAGTTGTGTTCATTAGCCTCAGTCCTTCATAGCTCTATGCACAAAGGCTTTTTCCATTTTGCTATCCACGTCTTGTACAAACCTTGGCTGTATACCTCTTGGGGCCTTGTGTTACTGCTGGCCCTGTGCACAATTACCCAACCAAGTGGAAGTCGCTGCCCCATGCCCATATAACAGTAGATTAAAGAGAACTTCAAGGCCTTTGTCAGAAATATAGAGATTGAGGGCAGCGTCAATGTGTTTCATGCCCGACACTCACCCCCTGTGCTGCACCAGACTGTGTAGTGTGGACAGACAGATAATCTATGGCCCTTATACCCACGAGACGTCCACTTTATGTGTCAAATCTACAATCTGCAATCAGCAGCCCACACCCGATGGGGGAAGTGCAAGGGTTTCAGATCACAGCATGTGGCTATTTTAAGGCTCTGAGGAGGATTATTGATTTAGTGGGACACTGGCCAGATGTAGACAACATTGGAGCAATTAAAATACACTTTTATGTTGAATACATTCATGAATTCAGTGCACAGACATCAGAATGGACGATGAGGACCAAAACCTAAAAGAGAGAAAAATCTGATTGTAAAATGTGTCGCAATGATAATCTAATATATAATACAGACTTTTGGATTTGTTAGATTCAGATTCAGATTCAGTTTATTTGCCATTTGCAGTAAAAACACCACATTGGAATACATACATACACATAGCAAAAAGTCTCCAGTGTGCACTGGAAATACAGACATAAAACAACATTAAAAGACAGAAATAAAACAAATAAAACAGTAAAAAAAAATGTCACTGTGAAATCGATCGACTAAAACAGTTTCAAAACAAGTGCAAATCATTAAAGTGCTCTGTTCACACTGATAACAGCCTGTGGATAAAAACTGTTAGCGTAACGAGATGTCCTGCATCTCAGAGAGCGATATCTTCTGCCAGAGGGAAGAAGCTGGAACATGGCTTTCCCAGGGTGGCCAGAAGAGTCATTGACAATCCTAAGAGCTTTGTTTAAAAGTCTGGATTTATGAAGAACCTCCAGAACAGGAAGCTCACAGCCCACGGTCCTCTTTGGGCTGTGAGCTTCCTGTTAGGTGATCAATTATACTTAATATACTTCAGTCATGATATCAAATGAATAAATACACTGGGGATGCATTTTGTAGTTTGTTTATTTGAAAGGGATAATATACATCAATGAGCATCACTGTAAATGTACCATATTTAGACACAAGACTGTTTTTCATCCGTTGTCCCTTGAACATGATAATTCACATAATCATTCAAATACTCCAGACAGTTTTATTGTAGATTTTTTTTGTCTATTTCTTTATTTCAATCTCAAGATATAACTATTATGCAACCTATTCACAGAAAAAGAGAATAAAATAAAATAAAAAATAATGTTTGAGGAGCTGCCCCCCCCCCCCCCCCCCCCCTGCTTACCCCATGTGTTATATTTGTATTCACAAAGTAGAGATGAAGATAAACCATGACTGACCTTTCACTGTGCAATTTAGAAGGTGGTGTTTTTGTCAAATGATACAGTGGTGAACTCTTTGTGGTTTTTTTGTCCCCTTTTCTTTTTAGTTTGTTTGTATATTGAGTCGCTTGTTTCAGTGATGTGTTGTTTGCCTGTGACCGTGTGGGGAAGCAGCAGTATGTCATATGCGCCGTGAATAATCTGGCTGATTTGGAACGAGATCTGATGAACTGTTATCTGTGAAATTTCACTTGTTACAAACTGACAAATGTTACAGATTGGTCAGTTTTGAGTCTCCAAGTTATTTAAATTCTCTCACGATTATAGAATATTTTAGATCATAGCAACAGTTTCTGGCAATAAGAGCACTCAGATTGCACACATCAAATAGTCTATTATTTAAGATGATAGACAATATAAATAAAATAAGATAAATAATAAAATAAAATACTCTGGAGCTCTAATTGTACTTGGTTACAGATGTGTATATTGTTCTTAAGCAGCGGGGAATATGAGCAGAGTAAACATCAGTAATAATAATAACAGGTTAAGTCACTAGTGATGAAGTTACTAGTGAATTATTATCACTGACACTTGTACAGACTCAGCAGTTCTTGTCATACATTCTCGTTGTACAGCCTGACAGCAGCAGGGAGGAAGGACCTGAAGGGAACATTGATGAAAACAATAGTGGGCCTAAAACAGAACCTTGTGGACAGAGGGGGGAGGGGGGGGGGGGGGGGGGGTCATCGTTTCTAACCGACTGTCCATGATTCTGCCCATGTTCTGTCCATTTTATTTCAATTTGCCATCAGTTTTTGTTGACTTACATTGTCTAAGGTGAAGAAATAACAAACGTTTGCTGTCTCCGTCGAGTGTTGTGCTTTGAATCCAACTTGCATAGGATGAAGGAATTATTTGTTGCGCAATGAGCTTTTCTGCAATTTGTATAATGCAAGACTAATTAGAGTTAGAGAGACTGCAACTTGTTTCCAAATAGTGAGAAACTGAGGAAAATAGGATAATTTGTTATTTGAGATATGGGTGGGATTATTGCAATGAATTTCTTTATCATAAATGTGTCCATCATTCATTTTATATGTGGTTCATAATTATATATTTTGTTTGAGAAAGTATATTAGGGTTACAACATAGCATTCAGATCATTACATTAATTCATCACGGGCCTCATGCATTTTGCTTGTGATTGTGAGTTGTCAGAGAATACAAATAGACCAAGCAGGCCCAGAGTCTGAGGCTGTGGAAGGAAGGATCTGCGCTCAAATAAATCTCCCTGGATGTCCCACTGAAGGAGCACAGCCATTTTTGGGAACAAGGAGCTTGTCTCCTTGGTGAGTGCCATGGAAACAGCGACCCGGGCCCCTGCTCGTGGAGACATGCCTTTCAGGAGCCCAATCAAAAGTGGCAGGCCAGGTTTTTGTTGTCGCCCATTCTTTATTCTTACGAGCCCTCTGTCCTGCACTGACACGGTGCTGGCCTTGTGCACCGAGAGGTTGTGAGAAGAGCGCAGTGGGCCGCTGTGGGAAAACAGAGGCAGACAACAGAGCAGCTAATGTCTGCGGCTGGAAAGAGAGGCCAGAATAATGACTTCAAACGTCACTGTCATTGTTTGGGTCCAGTTTACTTGCATCATAGTAAATCATATAGTAAATCTCAAATATGGAAAATTCTTGTATCTAAAATATAATGAGGAGATGAAAATGACAAGTATCTGTAATAACAGATACTTGTAAAAAGGCATCAGTTTAAATATCACTATTTTTGACACTCAGACGAAAGCATCGCAATATTCTTTCACTACACAAGCAGTAGTAATTAACTACTACTGTAGCCACAGCTGCCCTGGGGCAGACTGACGGAAGCAAGGAAACCAGTCTGTGCCAAAGGCCCCTCCGACCACCATCATCAACACACACACACACACACTCCAGACTCATGCAAGGATATGTGAGTGACGTGTCTTGCCTAAGGACACAAGAACCGTTTGATACATTGCAGGTCTCTCATCACAGTATTAACCAGGCCCTGCCCTGCTTAGCTCCAGAAGGCTGGCAGGATCTGGCTTCCACTTGCAGGTGCTTTTTATGGTAATAACAAAGTGTGTACAATGAAAGATATATACAATTTTACTTAACAAACAAAATAAAGTAGGACAGGTCAATTAGGACTAACATTCACTCCATGATGAAAGCATTGTTTCATCATTTCGGCATTTACCAAATGGTTGAGATGCAGTTTGATGGTAAAAACCAAGTGAGATGCCCCAAAGAGGTAGATTTCAGTTCCAAGCATGCTTGAACTAGATATAGTGACGCAAGGGGTGACTAAATGGTTGAGGAAACAATTAAAGTGATAACGTAGAACAAAAATGACCAATATAATTTAGGGGAGTAAAGATTTAATACATTCAAAACAGTGATCAAGTTAAAGGTAAACGTTGAGTAGATACTGTCACTTTAAATCATTCAATTGAGTGGAATGATTACATCACCAAACACATGCTGAAATATATATGGCTGTTATTACGCCCTCCACTACGTCATATTATCCATACCAAGAGTGCCCCCTTGTGGTCTATTTAAATACATACGGTATATATACTGTGTAGAGGAAAGAGCTGCTATGAGGGATGACTAAATGGATTTCAAATTAACGTTAACTGCGTGAGATGGATGGCCATAAATACACAAACATTAATATCCTGATGCTCTCAACGTGGGCCCATTAAGGGTTGGAGCCAGTCCAGATGGCGAGACACTTTCTGGAAAATGAAACCCTTGGTGCAGTCCGCATCGGCAGGTTTAGTGACGATCCCCGTGAGGAAGAAGACGTCGCGGTACAGTGTGAGCAGGGGGCTTCCGGAGCTCACGGTGCAGTCTGCGTTGGCCCTCGGAGACGTGCAGCCCATTTTGTTTGTCATGATCATGGGGTAGGTCTCCAAACACCGTGGGAGGGGCTCATAAGCCAGCTGGTTGAGAGTCAGCGGCCCCTGGAAGGCAGTTTGATCTGGGGAATCCTTCCACCCTGTGACCACGGCGGGGTACTCTCCACCTGCCAGGATGTGGTCGGCAAAGTCGGGCTCGGGCAGACACACGGCCACTACCTCTCTCTTAAACCGAATGGGGTCACGGAGCTCAATCACAGCCAGGTCGTGTTCAGGACGTCCGGCGATGTAGAGAGGGTGGATGTGTTTTAATTTAACGTACAGTGTCTGCTCGCCGTCTTCCACCGTGGTCTTACGTGTACCTGTCAGAGCAGAGCAGGGTCACTTTGGTAGTACAGCTCATGTCTTTTGTAAAGCCTAAGCATAACTGACAAACCGACATGACTTAAGTACAAATGCTGTCGGCTTTGTATCTTTGCCAAAATGTAATACACTTTCATTACTTAGACGCCAAAGTAGTAGAATTGTTATATGACCGTCTGAATCCAGGAGATTTCTATACAGTGAATTGGCTAACATAGTAGCTAGTAGAAAGTGTGTAAAGACATGCACGTCCCAAATTGTATAACATAAAAAACTGTTTGCACAACTAAAACGTTTCCCTAAATTCCTCTTACATATTCTAATTTTTCCTGGTTTTATAGCCCTCTATCTCTCTATTCAGGGTGCCACCTTTTTTTGTTTTGCATCAAATTTCTGAAAAAGAATCGATTTAAAACTCACCAACCACGACTTGGAAATCGCTGTATTTGTTGGCACATTCAGCTGAAGTCAGGACCATGTTTGATTTGAGAATGACACCACTGCAAAAACCATCAGACTCCGTGCTCTTAAGCAGAGCCTGTAAACCGGACAGACGGAAGAGACATTTTGTGAGATAAATACGACAAGTTTTTACAGCTTAAGTGATTTCAAAGCATTTGTTTTTACCTGCCAGGGGCACTCTGAGGAGGTGCAAGTCAGGGGCAAGAAGTTGTTATCCCTGTTGCTTTTCTGTCTGTTTTCCCATTGGCTCAGGCTGCTCACCTTACCACATGGGTTTGTAACTAAAAAAGGGAGGAAATAGTGCATTGTAAAGAGGTGTGACTCTTAAGTGAGATATTTAGTAGTGACCAATCGGTAAAAACAGACCTGCTGGTTCGCATTTATTCTTGTCAGTATGACTCAACCTCCAGCCCTGAGCACAGGAACATTCATAGGAGCTATAGCTGGGCTTACAGAACTGGGAGCAGCCCTTGCCCTTCTCCATGGGACATATAGTCTCATCTAAAACCACACACAGGTTAATACGCACAAACATGACACACCTGACTTTGAAACGTGTTATTTTCTCAGACCTTTTTCACAATGAGCCCCTGAGAAGCCGGACTTGCACACGCAGTCGTAGCCTCCAGCACTGTCCGAACAAAGAGCCCCGTTTTGACAAGGATTGCTGAGACATTGGTCCCCATCTGAACAAAATCCACATAATTATGAGCTCAGTCGCCGATATTGCAAATCAGTGTGGCTTTGAAATACACTTACCAACATAGACGGACCAAAATATATCCTGCACCAGATCGGAGAAACACATTTGTTACTTGTTTGCGTTTGTTTCCGCGCAGACATAATAAACTTTTCAAAACTCACAGTGCGATACGTGTCTTGGAAGAAGCGGTGCGCCTCGTCGTAAGTACATATCTTTTCCATGCACTCTTTCTCCAAGTTAGAGGGCTGGTTTCTCTTCTGACGGGAAATCACAGCACTTGCCTCCTCCCTTTCCAAGAACACTGAAAGATGTCGATGGGATAGTATTATTCAGGTTAATTTATTTGTGAGAGAAGGTTGAGTCTTACATAAGGTTAAATGAGTGGCAGATACTTACTTAAAATAGTATCGTTTTTATCACACAAAAATGAACTTGGTGCAAACTTTGTGCAAATGCAAAGTATTAATATTGAAGTGCATTGAAGGAATTTTAGCCTATTTTATGACCTGGTTGCTCAATAACAGTCCCAGTGTGATGTCATCAATCAGAAAGAAAGTAAAATCTTGAAAAAATGTGAAAAATCTTTTGCAAAATCTTAAATGTAATGATGTTATCTGAAACATTTTACTATACATTTGAAAAAGCACATTTTAGCTAGTCATTTGTCAATATTTGTGAGGTAAGTTATGATTGTGATGTGTATATCTCTGTGCCCAAGTACTACAGATGGCTGAAAGTAGCTGCAGCTAAATACAGACTAATGGTTTTGTACATTGTCCCTATTCTCAAAACAATAAACTAGACTTTAGTGAGAAGTCAAGTCGAACCCGTCACAGATTCTCCTGGGCTAAAGAAATAAATGTTAAAAGTAAAATTGCTGCTCTCCTTTTCTCCCATTTTTTACAATTATTGTCCGATTATTGATGTGCGAGACGGTGGGCCTGTCACCTCTGTGGGGGGTCTGGTCCGCGGTGCAGGTCCCCAGCAGCAGCAGCAGGAGGGAGGTGCACACGCTCGAGGGAATCATGGTGACCTGCATCTCGGTCAAGCAGCGCAGACACGATTACCTGGAGCAAAGAGGTCGCAACATCAGCAAGGCATGCACAATTGGCTTCATACGGTTTGTTTGATTGTTGACCTTTTAGTATAATTATGAAGACTACTAATCTGCCTTTTGTTGTAACATACATACCAATCACAATAGCTTAATAATAGAAACTGATTTGATGGCATATAATAGCAATTCCCATTTACATATTCATATAAAATAGGCAAAGATGTATCATTATCTCAACACGTGTTAGAGTTCATTTTTATATCTATATTCTATACATCTACATTTGCTAGCAACAATATAAAGAGGCAGAGAAAGGGGGTAGGTCAAAATGTGAGCGCTCAAATCAATAATTGCACAACTTAAAAAAAAAAAACACCATAGATTGTCATTCAAGCTGCATATGGAGACAATTTACTGAGAGAAGTATGAGTAAGATGTCATGTTCATTGCTATTCACCCTATTCATTCTCTGGACATTGGTCATCCCGCTCCCCATGGACCAATAGATCCTATGTGTTTGTTATTATTGCATTTTCTGTGATCAAACTGTTTGATTTTCTTATATGTTGTTGCTGGTGAATCTCCAACTTTGTATAGACGGCGAGACAAAGGTTGTTGTGATTTAGGGCTATAAGAAACACATTGAATATTGCTACTGTTATAACATATGTATCATAAGAGTAACATGCTCTTTGGATTTTTCACAATTTAAAAGGAAAACAATGTTTACCAGGACTAAACTTGAAACTATGCATGAGTAAATGAAAAAAAAAAAAATCAATCAAATCAAATTAGACTGCAGATCAATACTGGCCGCATCATATACTGTAAAAATATGGAATACACTTTAGATTGGGCGAGTCCTGTGTGTTATAAGAACCAATCAGCATTTCTGTTTCTACATCTCTGTGCTGCTGCTCTATTCCAGCACTTTAATCTAAATAATCTAAACTTAACCCATAAAGAAAACAGCGAAGTGCGTAGCTTTTACCCCCCCATCCCTCCATCCTCCCCATGCTCCATCATCCTAGCATTAGCATTTCCGTGGCTACAAAACAAAGACAGGACAAACAGAGGTCTCACACTGGTCTGTTATTAGTGATGTAACAGGACTAAAGGCAGACTGGTGTTTGACTTCAGCTGGAGCGTGTGTTTTGCAGATGTCTGAAGTGACGAGGCCTGTTTACGGTCAGATCATAGCGGATCACAGGCGCAGCAGCAGCAGCCTCATAATAAACAATAATAGTGTTGGAAATATCTGACGTACCTCTACAGATGAGGCGGAAACACTCGGGAATAAAGGTTCAAATGTGAAATGTACCGCCAGCTGTCACACAGGCCCTTTCTCAGCGCTCAGGACTCCAGAGTAATGTCAGGGCGCAGATGGAGATGGATCTGTGTTGTTTAGGCGTTTAACCTGTGATGACGTCTGGCTGCCGACAGAGGGCGCTTCACTACAAGGCGGTGCGAGGATCTTTCATAGGAGTTTGACTGTGATTGTGTCATGTTTTATATTTGTATAACCATAACATGCTAAAGCCAGATCCCGTCATACCTCTGAAGCTAAGCAGGGCAGCACCTGGTTAGTACTGTAAAGGGAGACCTGGCTCTGGGAACACCAGGTGCCACAGTGAGGCAAACAGTTGTTGTGTCCTTAGGCAAGACACTTCACCCACATGGCCTACAATGTGTGTGTATGTGTGTGTGTGTGTGAGTGAGTGAGTGTGAATGGTTAGTGGTGGTCGGAGGGGCCAATGGCTCAAACTGTTGCCGCACTTCCGTCAGTGTGGCCCAGGACAGCTGTGGCTACTGTAGAAGTTTTTCATCACTGTGTATGGAATGTGTGAATGAATATGAGCAGCCCCATGGATGGGGGAGTGATGTGATCTGAATAAATATACAGTATAGGCTTCACAGATCAATACACTGCAAATTAACTGTCATCAGGCAGGTGCACATGTGACACCAAACCTGAACATGAATATTATGAAGAGAAGAGTGTGGTGTTAAGAATAACCTACGGCTTCAACTAAAATAATCGATCTTAACCATTTGAAGTAATATTCTTCACATCTTCACTAGTTTATTTTGGTGCCATTGCAATGCCCTTTACAGACTGAGCTGCCGGCTTGTCTCAGCTGCAGCCATGCTAAATGTTTTCATTTCCCAAGTCTAATAACTGAGAAATTATAAGGGCCTGTTCGGACCAGATGGTCCCCAGTGCAGGGGCAGGATCTGACCAGCCTCATCCAGGGAGACTGACCTACAGTGTGGGCTCAGGAAGGGGCACATGCTCTGGCCTGTCCACCTTCACACATCCTCTGATTTATGTAAATGAAGATTGCTGTGATTCCTCCTGTGGCTGTCATATAAGAGGAATTAGATTAGATACGATTCAACATGCAGTGTCGCCTGTTGAAATTCTGCAGAGAACTGGACTGTACTTGTATAAATGGAATATTCTTGTATTGGTCTTTTTCTTCTTCATCCATCACCAGGTGCTGTTTTATTCAACATCTCTTATATTGTCTCAACCCTATTGCTCCCTCTCCTGCTCTCTTCTTCCCACTCGTCTCATTATTTTCTGAGAGTTTGACCTAAATTGGTTTGAGGGGACAGGAGGGAGCGGTGCGGCACTCACGTGTGACCCGCCTGACCTCATCCCTACGCACATCTAGGCTCCAATTTTACAGCCATACTAAACACACAGCTAGGGCATTACCCAGCCATTCATAATTGATGCAGCTTCAGACCTGTCAACTTTATGATGCATGGCACTGGCTAGAGACTCAAACTTGGTCTGGCTTTCAGCTCCATGCTCTTCTTTTCGTGTGCTACATGTTGTCACGGCCATTCACAGCAATAATATAGCACTTGTGGCTTTATGGTCAGACCTGTGTGTTATGGTGTGTGGCTGCACGAGGTCTCCAAGTAGTGATGATGATGTAATGGCTTAATAACACAGAAGGCTTCAAACCACTGTAATGGTCCACTTAGACTGACTGACCTCAAAGCGCACATATCACTGCTGTAATATGGTTAGCAACATGAAATAACAACATGGCCTGGTTTGGTTAAAAGGTGCGACCAAAATCGTCACGTGACAATGATGTGATAACAGCATCACATTCTAACCAAAGGCAGGTAACCGAGTTTGTGCGACAAGGACCAATGATCATGTGGCGTTAAGTACTCAAGAGCCCTGTAGGGGCCTTTTCCCTCTTGAACAATCACCGACTTCTCCCTCCACAGGCTGCGTATCCATGATCAATGTACGTCAGCACCACCATGTTTTATTTAACACTTAATTGAGGCGCACACGGCTTTGCATCGCTCATTTCTCAACCAACCAACTCAGGTCATGATGAGACAATTCAGAGCTTTCATTCTTCCTTTCAAGAGCTGAAACTCGTGAAATAGGTACAACAGCATCTAGCAGCCGCCGTCTGAGGCCATTTTGTGACTTTTTTTGTGTGCGCCATTTAATTTCTTCCACACAATTTTCCCTCCAGCGCTTTTCCTTTGTGAATGGCTCTATCTGTGGCAGCTTTAGGTCCACATTCAACAGCTTTTGAGGGATATCGCTGGAGCCGAAAGCCGGCACAGTCCTCAAGATGGACGGCAGGTAGAGCAGACATGCAGGTGATGGCTTTTTAAACGAACACGACACTTAAAAGCAGATGAATATGAGAGGTACTTGAAAGACTCTTCCTCTCGTCGCTCTGCTTGGCAACGGCATTTATGATAGCAAAGCAAACTCAATATATATTCAAATGTGTGTCAGCATACTCAAAAACAGACCAGACAACAACAAAAAAAGAGTTCAATTCTAAAGTTAAAAGTTGTTTTTTTTTTTTATCCTACCAAAAAACATAGAAAAAAATATTGAAAATGTACATGTTGTGCAAGTGGGAGATTGTATGAATAGGAAAACTTATCTGTAAAGGATTCATGTGATGTTATTGCGTCTCCTGTGTTGTCAGTATCTTGCATAAATGAAAGTGCATGCCTCATTGTTGAAACGTTCTCCGATAAACATTCATATTGTTTACTGGCTCACAACCGATCTGAAATGAAACTTGCCCTGGTTTTGTTTGTCTCCAGCTGACCCCAAAATGGTGTCAACATTTTGTGTGTCACTTATAATGGGAAACTCTACACAGGTCCATTACCCAGCAGCCAACAGGGGTTCACCGGCAAATTAGAGAAGCTGTCATTTGCGGTTTTTTCACAGTTTAGTTTGTTATTGCTTCGCTCAGTCCATCCTACTCTGGGGACAGATGGTGAACATCTATAAAACATGATTCAGTATGTTGGATATAGTTCCACCATTGCAATCGTGAGTCTCAATTAGGGCTAAACCATGTTCTAACATTGTATTTGTATTTTTTTAAATGGGGCCAATGTGTGTATTTTCTTTCCTTTTCATTAATCCTGTCACAATATTTTGACCAGGACAAATAGAAATATAGTGCAAAATATTATTTACGCAATAAGGTCATGTGGAGATATCAATGGGGAACCCAAAATAGCAGGAATGCAGAAGAAATAATGAAAGAAACAAAAAATATCCAAACGAAACCAGGAAAACAGAAGAACAAAAATGGACCGGCAACAAATAGTGATGAGCACCAGGGTACACCAGAGAGATACGCAGAGAGACGCAGAGAGACGCAGAGAGACGCAGAGAGACGCAGGGAGACGCAGAGAGACGCAGAGAGACGCAGGGAGACGCAGAGAGACGCAGAGAGACGCAGAGAGACGCAGAGAGACGCAGAAAGACGCAGAAAGACGCAGAAAGACGCAGAAAGACGCAGAAAGACGCAGAAAGACGCAGAAAGACGCAGAAAGACGCAGAGAGACATAGAGAGACATAGAGAGACCTAGAGAGACCTAGAGAGACCCAGAGAGACCCAGAGAGACCCAGAGAGACCCAGAGAGACCCAGAGAGACCCAGAGAGACCCAGAGAGACCCAGAGAGACCCAGAGAGACCCAGAGAGACGCAGAGAGACGCACATAGATACACATAGAGACACAATGAGACACAATGAGACACAATGAGACACAATGAGACACACATAGACACAGAGAGACACAGAGAGACACAGAGACACCCAGAGACACCCAGAGACACCCAGAGAGACCCAGAGAGACCCAGAGAGACACATAGAGACACAGAGAGAGACGCTGGGAGACGCAGGGAGACGCAGGGAGACGCAGACAGACGCAGACAGACGCAGAGAGACGCAGAGAGACCCAGAGAGACCCAGAGAGACTCAGAGACACCCAGAGACACCCAGAGACACCCAGAGACACCCAGAGAGACCCAGAGAGACCCAGAGAGACCCATAGAGACACATAGAGACACATAGAGACACAGAGAGAGACGCAGAGAGACGCACATAGATACACATAGAGACACAATGAGACACACATAGACACAGAGAGACACAGAGATAAACACAGAGACACACAGAGAGAGACGCAGAGAGACGCAGAGAGACGCAGGGAGACGCAGAGAGACGCAGAGAGACGCAGAGAGACGCAGAGAGACGCAGAGAGACGCAGAGAGACGCAGAGAGACGCAGAGAGACGCACATAGATACACATAGATACACATAGACACAATGAGACACAATGAGACACAATGAGACACAATGAGACACAATGAGACACAGAGAAACACAGAGAGACACAGAGAGACACAGAGACACCCAGAGACACCCAGAGACACCCAGAGAGACCCAGAGAGACCCAGAGAGACCCAGAGAGACCAGAGAGACACATAGAGACACATAGAGACACATAGAGACACAGAGAGACACATAGAGACACATAGAGACACATAGAGACACATAGAGACACAGAGAGACACATAGAGACACAGAGAGAGACGCAGAGAGACGCACATAGATACACATAGAGACACAATGAGACACACATAGACACAGAGAGACACAGAGATAAACACAGAGACACACAGAGAGAGACGCAGGGAGACGCAGGGAGACGCATACAGAAGCAGAGAGACGCAGGGAGACGCAGACAGACGCAGAGAGACGCAGAGAGACGCAGGGAGACGCAGGGAGACGCAGAGAGACGCAGAGAGACGCAGAGAGACGCAGAGAGACGCAGAGAGACGCAGGGAGACGCAGGGAGACGCAGAGAGACGCAGAGAGACGCAGAGAGACGCAGAGAGACGCAGGGAGACGCAGGGAGACGCAGGGAGACGCAGAGAGACGCAGAGAGACGCAGAGAGACGCAGAGAGACGCAGGGAGACGCAGAGAGACGCAGGGAGACGCAGGGAGACGCAGGGAGACGCAGGGAGACGCAGAGAGACGCAGAGAGACGCAGAGAGACGCAGAGAGACGCAGAGAGACGCAGAGAGACGCAGAGAGACGCAGAGAGACGCAGAGAGACGCAGAGAGACGCAGAGAGACGCAGAGAGACGCAGAGAGACGCAGAGAGACGCAGAGAGACGCAGAGAGACGCAGAGAGACGCAGAGAGACGCACAGAGACGCACAGAGACGCACAGAGACGCACAGAGACGCACAGAGACGCACAGAGACGCACAGAGACGCACAGAGACGCACAGAGACGCACAGAGACACACAGAGACACACAGAGACAGAGATATAGACAGAGAGAGATATAGGTGAAGTCAAAGTAAAACAAAAACCACAAAGAACTAAAGACAAAATAACAACAAAATCCACACCATACCAGAACAGTTACAGCCCTCATCGGGTCATTCTTTTCTTATTCTTTGAACCACAACATACCAGTGTATAAAACTGTTACACTCCAGCACAAACACACGCAGCTCATAGGTCGATATTTGGATACATCGATATTTTCAGCTCTCTATAAAAGCCCTGATATTATTGGTAGAAAGTGACTTTTAAAGCCGTATCTTCAATCACTGGAGCACAACTAGGCAGACTACCTTCACGATATACTTTTCATAGACCAGACACCTTCTGACAAGACTTGTAAGTGTCTTAGCGTTGTGTTAATTAGCACATTTGAGCTGGATCTTCAGACAGTTCGCGCCGCATGACAAATGAGATATTTTCTAATCCCTATTCCTCCCACTCTGTACTTGAGAAAAGCACTGACTCTAATGTTATATACATACAGACCTTTTGACCTAAATACTGTTTATGTAATGTATTTTTTTATTCACACTGTTGCCATTCACACTGTACCCCCCACCACTACACCACAAACCAACACTTTTTGACGTAACTTATGAGCATAGGTCTTATACAAATTCAAAACAAAATTTGTATTTTTTTCTATTTTGTTTATTCAACTCATCTAATAATAACCATTATGACACATGGTAATTGCAAATATCAAGCTTGTCTATTGTCCACCCCAAAATTCTCTAAAAAGTCTCCAGTTAAAAGACACATCTGAATAATACAGATTTATTTTAATTTTTTTCTACAACCTAACTTAAGATAATTTGTGGTTGTTCATTAATTGACTGTTTTTTGATTGATGAATTGATTGATTGATTTTATTAATCAGTTTTAGTTTTTAAGTTTTACATTCATAAGTATTTACAATTTTTGCATTCCTTAGTTTATGCAGACCTTTTGCATGTTGTTATGTTGCGGACTGAGCTTACAGTGTCCACTCACACACGCAAATATATATAACCATACACGGTACTAGCCATAGTTTCACCATGTGTTGGTATATTTACAAGTTTAAACTGTATCTATAAATCTATTTCTCTTTATGTCAGCTCAAAATGATGTGGGAAAGAAGTAAAAACTCTAACATATATTAAATTAGTTGTATTTTGATTATGGAAAATTGTAAAAAATACCAACATTTCTCCCACTGCTCCTCATATATATGATGTATATTATTGAATGGTGGATTATCAAACACGTATTGCAAATATTGTTTATAAATCCAATTGTATTTCGGCAACAACAAGCGCCGCTGCACGTCCGACCTGTTTGAGATTCATCATTAATTCATGCGTTTTGGTCCATGCACATTCCTTTGCACTCATACATCACAGGAGCTCATTAGGTTTGTATTGTACTTTTCTCTTACACGTGACTATTTACACATGAATTCATAAAAACTGGTTGTTCGATGTTATCTTCCAGGTCATCTGTGTGTTTGGGAGTCAGCGGTATGTGGGGCACAGGACTGACATGGTAAGGAGTGGTTTTGTAGGTCAACATCTGCTTTTGTTGTCTCTGTTCCATCATATTTTACTGAATCTTTGACAAAGATCAATAAAAAATCCATAATAGTTTTTCAGCATGTCTGTGTTGTTGTCGGTGTGTTCAACTGGTTGCATTTATGGCATCGCAAAAATTGTGGCAGAGGGCAGTTGAAAAATCTTCCTTGGAAACTATGGTAACAAGTTTTCTCGTCATAGTTTGAGCTCGATTTCTCTGCAATCCCTGGAGCAACTCAAATAAAGCAAAAACAGTCACAAAGTTCCACACATTTGTGAATAAACTTCAAAGATAATGTTATGCCAGATGCTTTTATAAACACAGTCTGAAAGAATCAACTGCACACTGAGGGCGCGAGTAAGTCTGGTCTGGACACAGACTGAAGTGACAGTGGTTTAGTGGTTTTTAAATCCACAAATAAAGATTTTTTTGCACAAAGTGAACCAGAACCTCAAGTGTGAATGCGCCCCTAGACAAAATCTGTCTCATTGTTCACATATTTTTATTATATTCTGTTTTCACTAAAGTCTCAGTCTTTAGCAGGAATCTCAAACTCAGGCCCATGGGCCAAATCCGGCCTGTGAGACCATTTTTAGTGGCTCCGGAAATCAATTTCAATAATCATTATTACAGCAACTAGCAATTTGATGGTGATGGGATACCATGGCATGTTATACTTCATTTTAAAGCTTATTTTCTCAGTTAGAATGTTAACTAACATGTAACTAGAAGTTAAGAGATTTAACTATGAGTCTTACATTAAATGTAATTACCATTCCATTCCATTCCATTTTCTTCCGCTTCATTCGTTGCCGGGTCGCGGGGGCAGCAGTCTAAGCAGAGACGCCCAGACTTCCCTATCCACACACTTCCTCCAGCTCGTCTGGTTGGACCCCAAGGTGTTCCCAGGCCAGCTGAGAGACATAGTCCCTCTGTGTCCTGGGTCTTCGGTGGGACGTGCCCGGAACACTTCCCCAGGGAGGCGTTCAGGAGGCATCCGGAACAGATGCCCGAGCCACCTCAACTGGTTCCTCTCGACGTGAAGCAGCAGCGGCTCTACTCCGAGCTCCTCCCGTGTGACTGAGCTCCTCACCCTATCTCTAAGGGAGCGCCCAGCCACTCTGCGGAGGAAGCTCATTTTGACCGCTTGTATCCGCGATCTCGTTTTTCGGTCATTACCCAAAGCTCATGACCATAGGTGAGGGAGGGAACGAAGATTGACCGGTAAATCGAGAGCTTTGCCTTTCGGCTCAGCTCCCTCTTTACCACAACGGACCGATACAGCGACCGCATCACTGCGCACGCTGCACCGATCCGCCTGTCAATCTCACGCTCCATCCTTCCCTCACTTGTGAACAAGACCCCGAGATACTTGAACTCCTCCACTTGAGGAAGGACCTCTCCACCCACCTGTAGAGGGCAAGGCACCTTTTTCCGGTCGAGCACCATGGCCTCGGATTTGGTGGTGCTGATTCTCATCCCAGCCGCTTCACACTCGGCTGCAAACCGTCCCAGTGCATGCTGCAGGTCCTGGTTCGTTGGAGCCAACAGGACAACATCGTCTGCAAACAGCAGAGATGAAATCCTGTGGTCCCCGAACCGGACCCCCTCCGACCCCTGGCTGCGCCTAGAAATTCTGTCCATGAACACAGTGAACAGAATGTTCACAGAAATGTAATTACATCATTTTGATATTTGGCCCAGTTGTGATTGCATTCAAATCTACTAGAAAATAATACCCAAATCTCATCTCAGAAAAAATAATAAAAATAAATAAGATAGTAAAGGTAAACCACTGGCCCCAACCAGTTGTTACGTTTGTGAATTTCCCCCGTACAAAATGAATTTGACACCCCTGGTCCATAGTCTCCAAGCATGCCTCTCTCTCTTCCTCTCAGCCGCTCGCTCACGGCTGCCCCTCCTCCTCCTCCTCACCCGCCCCTCCCTGAGATGCTGTGGACCATCGCCGGCTCCATCGTCTCCTCACTTCCCTCCACACTCACCTCCTCTTCCCTCCATTCCCTACAAGCACATCCCATATCCCCTGCATCTCTTCTTCCTCCTCATGCCTTTTGTCTGTGCCATTATTTCCCATTCACCCTCCACAAGTCTTCACACACTCATGCTGATCTGCACCCAAGGACAGAGCACCCTCTCTGCCTTATGCCACCGGCTCCGAGGCAGTTTGCTTCTAGACACTGAGCTCAGCTAAAGGAAGAGGATCGAGACCCAAAAAATCACACCGTTTTCAAGACAGCCATGGAGCACAGTCACATCTTTCCTGTTCTGACCATGAACGGCAGCTGGAGTCCTGAGCAGTTTCCCCCGGAGGTCATGCAGGGGTGCCCGCTCGGACCGCTGCCTGTCATCTACTACAGTGCCCTTCTCTGTCTTGGCCTGCCAGGTAAGAAAAGTTTTATATTTTGGTCTGATCTGTACAGTCTGTGTTTGGACTGTTTTGTTTGGCTCACATCTCATGAGCAAGTTGCGCATGTTGCTTTTGCAGCACATATGTCACTGGCAGCTGCCTCAAACACCAGCGATTTATCTGACCTTGTCCATGAGTACTAAAAAAATCTCAAACACATGTACGGTTTCAGCTTTAAATTATGAAATGATACACAATTTGTTTTTGTTTTTTTTGGCTTGAACAAATCACTCCATTTATTGGCGCACAGGTTTTGAGCAATATATCCACTTTCCCACTTTGTCCTCAGATTACTCGACAATCAAAACGTTACTCATAAAATTGCACCGCTCCACAAATTCATCGCTTCACGGCAGTATATCGGTGGTAACAGGTGACTCATAGTTTGACCTTTTGGCGACAGAGAGCGCGTCAAACTGGCTCTTGAATGATGATAGTTCACTCATTTAGTTCAATCAGTCTCAATGGACTGATTAGGTGACTCTGGCCGCCATAAGGAGAGCCAAGTGCCCCTGTGGGCCGCCGAGTGATCAATGAGCAGAGATGACCCGTCCCAAACGCAGCGTGAGCCAAAATCCTGCCACTGAGAAATGACGGAAAGGAGACGCAGGCGCTGGAGGTCAGGTGGAAGAGGACGGAGATGCTTGACTGTGATTCTGAGATCTGCCAAAAACGCGCAGAGAATCACCAAAACAAGTGCTCATAGGAAAGTCATTGGTCAAAAAATGGAAAACAAATCAACTTCACCTTAACCTTTTAAAGATTATTACAGGACTGGCCATATTCGTTGTCCTTTTCCTTTCCTTTGGGATCCATAAAGTATATATCTATCTTTTAAACCTGGCTTTTGATTGTGGCTTCTCCTGGTTTTTTCCACTATCCCTGCAAATGATTTTAAAATGTGAGGTAACAATTGCTTGAATCAAGTGTTTGTTTGTTTTTTACCTTATTTTGAGTACATTCTGACTGTCTTAGAACCAGATATACCAATGAGACAAAGCCATGTAGCCGAATTTCAAGAACTGCTTTCTTATTTTCTCATTACAAGGAAGACATTTCTTGTACGTTTTAAGGCAGTAAAATGTGCTCAAATTAAGATACATGTAGCAAAATGAGCAATTTTTGACTTATTTTTCATCACTTTTTTTCATTTTGGTTTGTTAGACACTTTCTTCTTCTAAACCAAATTAAAAACCTAGTTCATTTACAGTATTCTCAGTTGACAGTGACCAATGCTGGATGTGGTCATATTATTACCCAATTATTGTTCAAAGGCATTTTAATTGCTTCTTTTATCATCGATTTGTCCTTCTCGCCCTGGAAGCTTTTAACAACAACCTTTGCTGCAAACCAAATGCTTTAGTGCCACTGCTGCCTTCTTGTAAACTTTCCAAATCTCACCTAATTATTTTCTTCGGACCACAAATCAAGTCAAGCACAAGCAATTCCCTATCTTGTCCCCTTTTACCTTTCTGCTTTTTCGGTTTGAAGGAGGATTTTTTGTTGTTCTTGTTTTAATTCAATGTGTCCATTTTGTGAATAAGTAAGTAACAAAGAGACAAATGTAATCTTGCTGCAGTGGATGAATCGTCGGCTGGAGAGCAGAGGGGTCACACTTTTGCAGCAGGAACTTGTTCAATCATTTGTGGCACAACTCAAGCCCTGATCATGAATGATTCATGAGCTCACGACGTGCCAATCACATCAGCGTGACCCAAACAGCCACATGGAAACTGGATCCCTCTGTGCCACCTTCAAAATACATGCTCTGATTAGGGATGGGCCGATCCTGCTTTGGAAATAAATAATGTGAAATAATAACAGAAAGTACAACAGAGAGAGTCTTGTGAAAGTAACAAGAAACAATTCACCCCACACAACTATTTTATCTGTCTTCATCACTATCTGACTGAGGCCCCTTTTAGACAATGAGACAATGAGACAGTAAAATGTTAGTTTCAGTTTGGCCTCCTGTTTACACAAAGACGGTGTTTCAGGTGAAGACACAAACGTTGAGAAACAGCCTCCAGAGTAGAACAGAACAGATAAAAAGGTGTGAATTCTCTGCCTGCTATGACCTCATCACTTCCCCACACGTACATTTGGACATTTGTTCGTCCAAACAAAATCACGTGAATCTGTGGTTTTGGTTTCCATTTTCGCAGCTGCTGTTAAAGGCAGAATGGTGTTGGTGCATTCTTTCACGCCTGAGGAGGATGTTGTTGAGGAAGGGGTCGTGTGTGTCGCGTTGTAGCGTTGCACTGCCCACTACTGGCCGTGCGCTAGAACTAATTGTTTTCTGTAGTTGTCTAAACGCTCAGGAGCTTGGACATTTTGGCTAATTGTTCTGCAGCATCTTTGCAGCGTCTCCATCCAAACGGGGCCTGAGAGCTGATTGGCTGAGTGAGGGTGGTCCTCGCTTTGTCACTTCTCTGTCTGAAAAAGCAAGTCCAAAGATGTGACAGAGGCCAATCACATGTTTGTGAAAACTAGTGAAAGAACCAAACATGTTTTTAGAGTGAGGGACTAGTTATATTTAGGGCTGGTAATTGATAAAAAATATTATCTGAGAAATTGTTCATGATTAATTAGGACAAAATTAGTTTCAGTTAATTAACTTTTTTAAATTCATTTTAGATGCATTAAATAAAGAAATAAAATTTTATAAATTTTGTGGCTTGAAAGTTAAGTTAAAGCAATATTTTTCTACACTCACAGCAAACAAAATTGGTCCAATAGTGTCCAAACACTTTGGAATCGTATCAGTCTAAAAAGTCAGATTTAATTTGAATGAAATGATGAGGCCAGAGAGTTTGTTTACACGCACTGTCCCAACAAAATAAAAACTGGACCAATATCGGCTTCCAGTATCGTATCAGTGCATACTTTGCTCTAATTTTCAAATTTTGTATTTAAAAAAAATATGTCATGTTATTATGTCTTGTGCTTTCATGCTTTGTGTTGGTTTTAAAAATATATTTTCAATAATGAAAAGTTGTTCAAATGGCGTCTATAAGGATGTCTGGGTGTGTGCTACATGAAAGTCTGTGACGGCAATTGTGCAAGCATTGTTGGGAAAATAATTGTTTCTACCAATTGGCTGCGCCCCACTCTTCACATGTGTTTGATGCTTCTGTTACATCTAAAACTTTACTTTTTGATTCTCAAAGACAGATGGACGAAGACATGTGTTGTTTGTAGGTGTCACAGATTTTGATTGAAGTTTGGCACAAACTTCTGCTTCTTCTGGTCTAATGTGACTTTTCTGCAGAGATGAGAAGAGTAATAAAAAAAAAAAATTAACGCATTAAAGCATGTCCGAATGACCCGCTGCAGTTATCCATAATATCACTCAGAATGCCGCATACACATGCCTGTGAGAGACGGCAACAGAGCAGGTCTCTGGGAATTCAAGTTTTAAAAGAATATGCGCGTGACCGCGGGGCTACAGTCTATGAACTGAAGTCCGCCTTTGCGGGCACACCGGGGCTGCGGCCGCTCTGGTTGTTAGCGGCTGTGAGCTGAACGCAGCTGCGGTAATGTGGTCATACATACATACAGTAAGACCATACACGCCACAGGACTATTCTCTGCATGTTGTGTTCGTGTCTTTGCAACCTGTTCGTAACCTGTGCACGCAAATACCGTGTCTCCTCCTGATAACTAAACTAAACTCGCTAAATTAAAGCTGGGGTATGTACATTTTCCCCTTTCATTAACAGCTAATTTTGGTTGTGCCCAAAAGTAAAAGGTTGTGAGCAAATCTAACAGATTTAAGTACATTTGGTATGAATGAAAATGTGTCATTATATTTGATAATCTTATTTAACTTCAACTGGAGTGGATTTGAAATCGAATGTTAAAGATGCGATTAATGGTGAGTTAACTCACCATTCCTACGCGATTAATCAACTAAAACATTTTAATTGTTTGACAGCCCTAATTTTAGTATTCAAAATCATTGTTAACTTACCATGTGTCTATAATAATATCTGGATGGGGTATTACTAGCTTGGAGCTGAAAGACCCACAGGCTCACTGGATTCTCGCGGTACTGCAGACTAAACAAGACTAAATTCACGTGGGCTACGCAGAAATGTTCCCCATAGAACTCAATGTAAACTAAAACAGCTCAACCTCAGCTGACAGAGCATCTACAGCTTTCATGAAGGTCGGATTTTGTGGGGATTCTTTAAATTGTGCCTCCTGTTTACATGGAGACGATGTTTCAGGTGAAAATGCAAGCATTGAGAAACAGCCTCCAGAGTGGAACAGCTCAGATACGCTGTTTGTGCTCGGGGGCTGAGCACAAACAGAAACAACAACGGCGGTGGGTTCCACAGCTACGCGTGCTTCGAGTGCTACACAAAGGAGAATCCTACTCCTTCGTTCATCCAAATGAAACCACTCAAAGCTAGTTTCCGTTTCCATTTTCACAGCTACTGTTAAAGGCAGAATGATGTTGGTGCATTTTTTCACGTCTTTACGGCGGCCTGAGGACGGCGGCACGGTGGCTGAGTGGATAGCACTCTCGCCTCTCAGCAAGAAGGTCCTGGGTTCGAATCCCGGCCGGACCAGGGCCTTTCTGAGTGGAGTTTGCATGTTCTCCCCGTGTCTGCGTAGGTTTCCTCCGGGTACTCCGGTTTCCCCTACCACTAAAAATATGTACAATAGGTCTGGCATGCGCCTCCTGTACTGGCGACCCCGCTCCCATCTCTGTGTGGAGTGAGAGACAAATGCCCAAAAAATAACAATTGTAAACCGCTTTGTGACTCTGGTCTGTGAAAGGCGGTATATAAATAAAAGCTTACTTACTTACTTATGTTGTTGAGGAAGGGGTTCTACTGCTGGGGGTCATGTGTGCTGTAATGTTCCACTGCCCCCTACTGGCCGGGCATTCATTTTTTGTCGTTGTCTATTCGCTGTGTACTTGAATAAAGAGCCTGGTCATTTTTGCTTTGCAGCGTCTTCGTCTAAATGGAACCTCATTTCAATGTAAAATAATTTTCAATTCAACTCAGTTTATTTTTGTACAGCCCTAAATCACAGCAACAATCGTAACGGAGACTTTACAAAGTTCTTGATTCGCCAACACAGATTAGAGAATCAAACAGTTCGAACACAGCAAATGCAATAATAACAAACAAATAGGAGCCATAAATGTCATTTAATATCCTATCATTATCCAGATCATCACCACTGTCCATAGACCACTAAAAAAGTGGGCTGTATGACGCTGTGAAAGTGCCGGAAAGGCAGAGGGCCACATACGCTGACAGAGTGGGCATTTGGCTGCAGGCCTTACTTTGATCTCCTTTGTTAGTTGTACTAAATTACAATCAACTTCCTTAATATCCACATACAGTAATTAAGTTGTGTACAAAGACTTTCCACCTCAGCTGTAAAAGCCCTAACCATGGTTTTCTATGGATGCATGACCCTTATGACATTCTTTGGTGGCTATAACAAAAATCCCAAACTAAAAATGTTATCGCTGGAGTAGAAACGATACAACATGTAAATTCGGTGCTACGACTTGGCGCTGTCGGCTCTGACCTTTATCTCTTCCGACGAGAGAGGGCCACAATAGACGGGGGACATCTGCAAGAAGGTGATGCAAATTAGAATGATGTGGAGGTATAGTTGTTACAGAGGGATCATGAGAAGAGGACTTGAGCTTAGGCAAGGTCGGGAAGACATTGAAATTAATAACAGACAGAAGTAGCACCTCAGGAGTGGAGGAGCTTTGCAGGCACGTCCAGACCAAACTTCACATTTTTAATTAACTTTATTCTCCCTTCTCTTAGCTGTAGTCATGCACATCTGACAGTGTCTCAAAGCTGTGCTGCAGGGACTTCATCAGTTCAGCCAAACATGTGCATTTGCTCATTTCAAACCTGTTTAAAACTTGTCACTAAATCAACCAAGCTGATTCTTGTGGAGTTGGTTCCATATAATGTTCTGGAACTCATATTGTACTTAGGCTCATCTGATTCTCCACTAAGACTGGCAAGTGACTCCATGAGGACAAGTTACAGGACACATCTGGGCCCTGTAACTTGGTTTCCTGTTTAAGTCTTTAGTTTCTTGTTTAAGTCTTAAAACCCAAACAATTTTATAATCCGTGAGATTCTGGATCTCTGCTCCAAGCTGGACACATTCGATGGGACGGAAGACAGAAGTGGCTGCAAAAAAGTCAAACACACTCACAAAAAATCCAAAGCTGTTCCAGGTCAAGTAACATTTAACCCTAACTCCTTCAAATATGTTTTGATTGCCACTTTTAGGCCACAAAGGTTAAGAAAAATGAGGAGGAAGGTCTAGGATACACTTCTGCTTTCAAATGTGTCACATAGGTGTAATACTACAATTAGATAATAACAAAATTTTCATTTATTTCTTTATTTGACAGGGACAATGTAGTCATGCATGGTTGCACGATGCAGCTGATGTGACACATACAGAGTGTATAGCAAATGCTAATTTTCAACTCCTGTCCCTGGTTGAGCTTTTCCCTACAGTGCAACACATTAAACAGAAAGAGTAAAATAGGCCTAGCCCTAAAACGCATATTTACAACAATGATCTAACATGTCTGAGTCCAAGACACAGATTTAAATGTCATGTTTGTGTTTTGATGAGAATAATGAGTTATTTATAGAATACAGGACCATCCTTTGAATACGGGATAAATAACTGTGGATGGGCAAAAACTACAAATATCTAAACTGTGCCCAAATTTAACATAACAGTGAGTGAACAATTCATTTTGACCCACAAAATAAAATGGTGTCTTTTCCAGAGTGCTCTGACCCACTTAGTCAGCAGCCCATCACATGTTTGCCTCATTGCCTTGTGTGGCGCCCAGGTGCTGCTCTGTGTGGCTGTTTAACAGTCCACCGTGTGCCCAGACACAAAAGCCTATTACTGAAAGTTTTTTCTCCGAGTTCCACTTATCTGTGCTTCAAGGGAAAGGTGTGGACTTTGTCGTGGCTCTAACAGCCCCCCGCTGCAAACCACAGGCCTGCTGCATGTCAGCAGCAAGCTAATGAAGAAATGCACCCCATTGATTTTCAGTTGGAGTATTGATTGGCCAATCTGCAGCCTGAGAGGGGATGTGTTCAGGATGGGAGCGTGTTAATAGATGCAATCGGGGTGAAGATGAGTCGTAGGTGCAGGCGAAATAAATGAAAGGCACCTGGGAAGCTTGCAAGGAACTTTGGCAGCTTGGTGGGAGCCATTTCTCTTTTGTTTCTTCTTTTGGTTCTGTTGTCTTGTCTGTCTCACTTTCGACAGACAAGACAATACAATCATTACACTAGAACTATATTTAGTAATAAAGCTTAAGCTAAAATTGGAAGCCTGAAAGACCTACCTTCAGCCGAGCCAGTGTCCCTCCTCAAGCACTCCAACCACAGAGCACGCCTCACACACATGGCATCACATCTATCTAGGCCTCTCAAACTAAAGTGATCTGCCACACCTGGGCTTCATGCAGACCTTTGGCCGCCCTTCCTCCACCCCTTCAGCCTCAAACTTGCCTCCCTTCTCTTCATCTCTTCCTCTTGTCCTGGTCCTTTTTCCACCACCAGGTCCAGACCCTTGGGGGAAGACATATATCTAAAGCTCATACATCATGAAACTAACTACTCTTCAGCATATTCTACTGCCGGGTCAGAGCACCACAGAAATAACCAATAAATCAATTTAACACTCACTAGAGTCTGTCCAAGTTACGTTTGGATGAAGTCTATTGGTTTCTATATGATTAGGCACTTAGACCCAACAGACATATAGAAATGTAAAGAGCACGTTGTATTGAGATATTAAAGGTACATGAACATGTTGAATATGGTTTTGGCATTTAGAATACAGAAATAATGCCTAGAGGAGAGAATTCAAATTGTGACTATGAACATTAATTTTCCCCTGTGGATTTAATGAGCAAGCTACAGCATCACCATCATCATCATCATGCAATAAGCCATTTTTCAGGCAGGGAATGTACGGTATGCTTTTGTGCTCATGTTCTCCATAGTGTAGTCGCCAGGGCTGTTAATGAAGTACTCGTAAATGGCAGGAATTTGCAGCTCTGAGATATGTTGTCTGGTCGTTTCTCTGAACCTTCAGTATGGACACGATTCCAGACCAACCAGATTTCACTTTTCTTCAAATCGCATTTTGGTTCCAATCGGCTGAAAAATGCATGATACATTGAGCAAAACTGTTGCGTTGTCAGCTGCAAATTGTAATTATATATATGACCACTTAAAATGGCGGCAGCGGTTGCTCGGTCAAATGTCCCGTATACTCCCGACACACTTTTTATTGACCGTAAATGTGTTGAGCTAATATGTGTGTGGCTGTATCAAGACAGTTTGGTAATTAATAGGTAGGAGTTTCTGTTTGTTGACACGTGTGAAAATCATCTTTTTTTTGGGTATTGTTGTTGAAGGAGGATGTATGGAGTGGATCTTTGAGGGTGTGCATTTTTTTGGTTTTGTGTTGTTGTTGCTGTTTGTTTGTGAATGTTTTTGTTTTATTGCCTATACTTGATTTCTATAAAAAAATAAAAAAAACTATAAAAAAAGAGGTGTATTCAGAACCCAAGACCAAATAGGAGGCAGAATGGCACGTGATTGGTCGGTCATTATGGGTCATACTTGGATGAGCAAAGGTGATGTCAAAATCAAAACGCCAGGATCAGCACTGTCCATTCTCATATAATCTACTGTTTTAAATGCAAACCGATTGTACCAGCTATACAAAAAAAATAACACAACTAAAATGGGACCCCAGTGCTGGTAAAATTACATTATAGTGCTGTTTAAAGTGTTATTTCATATTGCTTTTACAATAAGGGCCAGTTCTCTTTAGTGTCAAGAGACGATTGTTGAAGATTGATTCTTCTGTTCGACAAAAGTAGATTATGTTAGTGTATCTCTGCCTTATGTCCGGTCTGACACTCACGAAAGACAGAAGGGAAACGGCGTCGCCAAGAACAAAGTGCTGGTGACCTTTTGAAGCCTGCTTTGATATTTGGATCTGGCACCCGGCTGCACTGCTCCTCTCTCTCTTCTTTGCACCTGTCGACCCCCCCCAATCCACATCTTTTTCTGCGACCTTCATCCTCCAACCTCTCCCCATTAGTTTATTAGCTCTTTATGCAACCATCGAAAGCTCTTAGGGGAAATACTACTTTTTACACAAAATTGAATCGTGGACGTGAGTGATAAAACATTTCTGCCATCCCGAGTCACAGCATACAAACCGTGTGCTGTGTCTCGGTTGATGTCTCAGTCTGTTCGATTTTGGACTTTACAACGTTGTCAGTTTCTCCAGCACAGATTAGAGAATCAAACAGAAATGCAATAATAATAACAAACACATTGGTCCATAGGGGCAGATGACCAATGTCCATAAATGTCTCTGGTCTCTGTTACTTTTAGAACAAGATTGAAATTCCCAATTGTATTAGTCAGTTCAGCAGTTTTTTCAAAGCAGACATTTCTATAGAGCAAGCAACAGGTGACACTCAGATAACCAGAATATCGTTCAAAAGTTCACTTGTTATGTAATTAAATGTGAAACCAGCCTATGACACAGACTCATTACATGCATAGTAACATATTCCAAGCGTTTGTTATTAGGTTGATGATTTTGGCTCATAGTTCATTGAGACATTTTATTTCGGGTTTTTTACAAGCTGTGAACCGATTATCAACATTATAACAACTTAAAGCTTTGCAATCTCACTTTTTGACGATTTTCTAATCTTCCGAGTTTTGCAGGTATGTCCATCTATAATACGTTTTACGGTTAACTTTACTATATCGATCTTGAGCTCTTGGTTCTCTTAATGTTAGCTCTGTATAAGCCACCTTTCACCTTCTCTACAGGTGGATGGGGGGTGTTCACGCCCGGCAGATCGGAGGTTACATTGTCGCTCTCGGTGTCAGATGAGTCAGGCTTTTCGCTCCTTGTGGAGAACACTGCGCCACGTGTCGCACTAAAACCAGCTTTTAGTCCTCCATTGTATCAAAAAGGAGCAGAGGTGATTCGACTAAACAGCAACGCTTGCATCACAGCATTAGGGTCATTTTGCAGGTTTTGGTTGATATCGTAATAAACAGTTATTTCCCAGATGTTCTCCAGAGTTTCTCCCCTGTGCCTCTGACTCATAGATTCATGATAGGACCAAGCTGTAGTGTTGTAGAAATCTCTAAAACAACACTTTTAAATACAGTAAATGTTACAACAATTAACAATAACATCCCAGGTTTATTAATGGACATGAAAGTCTCTCACCGTTTATGTAAAGCATGTTGTTGTTTTTTTTATAGCTGTAAACCTATATTCAGCCTGGGCAGATTGAGATGAAATTTGGTGTGTAGATAGATGTGATGGTACAGTAGGAATCAGCATTTCCAGAGGATGGCCCATGTTGGCGGTGTGTGCGCTCTCCGAATGCCTATTCTAGTAATATGAATGTCAGTAGTCAAGCAGCATTAATGGGGGTAAATGAATTAGATGGGACAGTGGCACTCTATTGTGGTAAGCGATGGGCAGATAAGAAAATATATTCCTTTATTCTTCCCACAGTGGGGAAATGTCAGTGTCATTGTTGCGCACATTACGGCTTTCCAGGCGGCTGCTCCCAAACTGTGGAACGCCCTACCACCACACCTGAGGGCCCCACAGTCATTGGAGAACTTCAAAAGAGGACTTAAAACTTTTCTGTTTCCTTCTTAACATTGTTTTAACACTGTTTTAACTTTAATGATGTGTGCTTTTATTGTTGTTGTGCTGTAGCACTTTGAGATTTGTATGTAAAGTGCATTACAAATTAAAGGTATTATTATTATTATTATTATTATTAAAAAGAAGGAAATAAAAGCATTCAGATTGCCCACATGAAACAGAGCTAAACCAAGGTTGAGACAGAATGTAAGCAAACTGATGCTAAATTGTAGATTTTTTTCATAATTAAGAAATGTGTTTGTTTAATCATCAATTGGATTCATATAAAGGGAAAAAAATCTGTAATCGTGGTTCAGGCCATTATCTGCAGCTGTTACTTCGCCACTGTGAATTTGCAGCCATTTTGTTATGGTCCATTGAACCCTAAACGGCTCTGGTGGGAAAAAAAAGATCCGAACAAGTCTGATTGATTTTTCTTACCACTCTGATTTGTGTATGTGTAATTTCCCTCTGGATCAGGGAAGTTCATCAGAGCATAAGACTTTTCATATTATTCCAATACTGACTGCTTATTGGAAAAAATGATTCGAACAATGCAGGATACCCACACATGCTGGTCCTGAGCCAGAGCAAACCCCTGCCTTGCATCTGTCAATATGTCAGCCTCTGGGAGCACATAAAGAGAAAGAGTCAATGAAACGAACGGGTGGCACAGTTCACCGTCCTCGCTGCTGCGGCTAAATGGAAATGTCAAGCTTGCTGTAGCTCCTCTTTGTCTGTCAGTAAAAAGCCCTTTCTTTTGTAGGGAAGCCCGGATGAGACGCCTGTGACAATCAGCAGCTCTCCCCGTTCTGCACTGTATGGATTAGTGAGAAAACATCATCATATAATTTCCCTTTAAAAATCCCTGTGTGACCTTCGACAGCTTTTGACAATAATTCTCACCTTCATTGTGTTTGAACTCAGCATTTAAGGTTTTTTGAACTGAAAGGATCAACTTCAAGGACAAACACAATTAATGGCAAACCTTCAGCAACAAATGGAAGTGGTGGCAGTGTGCATAATCGGTTCTTCTATAAAGGTCCTGGGTTAAAGTGAGTCAGACTTAAGTGGTCTTGTTCTGGCACCTTTATGATGGCAACAAACCAACAAATGGTGTCTTTTATTGTCACTATTTGATAATCACATCAAACCGGTAAAATGCAATTGGCCGCGGATGTAAAGTGTCAAACTTCTGTTGTGTCCTGAGGCAAGACACTTCACCCACATCACCTTGAATGAGTCTGGTGTGTGCGTGAACGGTTGGTGGTGGTCGGAGGGGCCCATGGCACATACAGGTTTCACTTTCGGAAGATTATGATAGATTTGTGATGAATGGATCGATCCTTAAAACTTGAGGCTGATTGGGTTATGAAGTTTCAAAGCTGCTGCACAAATTGTGTATCTTCTGGTTTGTATAATTTATTGCTGCATTCCTGATGATTAACATTGTTTGTTTGATGCTTGTGTGTCTTCTCTTGTGTATGTCAAGGACATCTTTAGTCATTAACTGGAGCCATTTTTGTAATTTGTAATCAGCTGATAGGGGCAGAGGCTGTGAAGTGTGATGGACCAGACTTCAAGCTGCCATATTTAATCCAATCCCAGATCTATTACAGTGGGAGACGGCACTCAGGGCACACAAATCAGATGAGTGCATGGGTCTCATAGATTCAGCCTCCTAAAACCGGGGACACGTTGCTAAATCTTGTGCGGTCAGGATTACTTGCCTTGTGCGTGTTTTTAGTTGCAATACTTGTCCTGACATTGGGAGAGCATCCAGAAGCTTCAGAGAACAGGCACAAAGACCTTCTGAGAGGAGGTGATAGTGTAGCCACTCAGCCTCTGAGTCATGCCACTATGTTCTTGTCAAAATGTTATTTTAATGCTGAATAATATAAAATTATGCCTGTCATTCAAGACCTTTGCTGTTGCCATTGTGCTTGAGTTGTTAAATTAGACCTCTATTTTTACCTTTGCCTGTGCCCACAAGCAAAGCCAAGTAATCATTTGCTTAAATTTACGTTTTCTTTAATTGCACCAATTTTCTGCACTCACAACAGGACAAACTCATTCTGCCGAAGATTTCGTGTTAAAATCAAAAACATGGACCTGTATAATCACTTCGACTCAGGTTTTTAAGAGCAGGTGGGAGCAAAGAGGAGCAAGTCGGAATAATGAGTGTAAATTGCACACAAGAACATTCTGAGGCGGAGGAAACAAATCTGATCCAAAAAGGGCACGATTAGACCGTTATATGTATATATAAGTATATAACGGTCTAATATTGCGTTTATACTGTATATTGCACACGTGATGCTCATCCTCCAAAAGCAAAGAGGTCTCTGTGTCTGAGCTCAGACCCAGAGCAACGTGGAGCAAAGTTTAGTTAATCATAAGAATACTGAAGCAGTAGCTGACACAAAGGGTCATTTGCGAGAACCTGTACTTCGGTGAGCCTCAGGGATACTGAAGACTAAAATTAAGCCTCAGGTCAAACCAACCTGGTTTTATATTGGCACTGGACAATATTTGCCTAATTATCTTACATCATTCTGAAATCTGCTGATATTCAGGTCTGATATAAAAAATAGGTCTTTCACCACCACATTGTAACACATTCTTCAAAACAAGAAAGATGCCCAAGTAGCTCTTGCACAATGAGATTTTCAGTGTAAAATAAATCTGTAGTTAATGCCATTTTTACATTGGTATCAGCAAATATCAGATACTGAACCAAAATATCTAAACTGTGAACTTAAAGCATGTTAACACTTGCTCTGGGTCACTTTACAGTAACTGGACCAAGTCTGGTTCACTTGGGACACAAATGCTGACAATCTGTTCAGTGACCAGTGTACATACTGTATATTCACTTGTTTGGTGTTTTTTCATCCACAAATAAACCATTTTTGACAAAAGTGAACCAGAACTGGTCTAGTGTAGATGAACCAGGCAAATATGTGTAAGCGTGCCCTGAAAGTCACAGTATGTAACTGTCTAGAGGTGGGAAATCACACAGAATGTTAAAGCAAATTGGTATTATGACTCAATATAAAAAGCAAAAATTTACAATGGCTTTAATAATGCGACCTTCACCAAAACTTTACCAACACATTTCTCCTTCTTCTTCACAGCCAACATCCTGACAGTGGTGATCTTGTCCCAGCTGGTGCTGCGTCGTCAGAAGTCCTCCTACAACTATCTCCTGGCCCTGGCGGCAGCCGACATCCTGGTGCTGCTCCTCATCGTTTTCGTCGACTTTATTTTGGAAGATTTTATTTTGGCCGCGCCTTTGCCCCCTTCCCTAAACAGCGCCGTGCAAGTCCTGGAGTTCTCGTCCATCCACACGTCTATCTGGATCACGGTCCCTCTCACCATCGACCGCTACATCGCCGTGTGCCACCCGCTGCGCTACCACACCGTGTCCTACCCCGCCCGCACGCGAAAGGTCATCCTGGTGGTGTACGTGGGCTGCCTGCTGTCCGCCGCGCCATACTACTGGTGGCCCGAGTTGTGGCACAGCCTGTACAAGACGGGGGCTGTAGTCGGCGGCGACGCGACCCGGAGAACCGCGGCACAACACGTTCTGGTTTGGGCCCATTGCGCGACTGTCTACCTCCTGCCCTGCACCGTGTTCTTCACCCTCAACGCCGGGATTGTGCGCAAACTCCGCCGCAGACGCAACTGTTTCCGCCTGCGTGGCTACTCCACCGGAAAGACCACAGCCATCCTGCTCGCCATCACCTCCATCTTTGCGGTTCTGTGGGCGCCGCGAACGCTCATGATCTTGTACCACTTCTATTCCTCGCCCCCGGCCTCTCAGGGAGCGAGCCAGCTGCTGCATCTGCTCACCGACCTGGCTAACATGCTAGCTCTTCTCAACACCGGCGTGAACTTTTTCCTCTACTGCTTCATCAGCAAGCGTTTCCGGGGTATGGCGGCCAACGTGCTGCGCGCCCTGCTCCACTGCCGCAAGCAACCGCCTCCGTTCTACGCCAGCCACAACTTCTCCATCACCAGCAGCCCGTGGATCTCCCCAGCCAACTCGCATTGCATTAAGATGCTAGTGTACCAGTACGATAAAAACGGAAAGCCCATTTGCATCTCCTCGTGAGGCGCTACCCCACTTTCACTGCAGGTAGAAAATAATGGGGTTGTCTCCTAGGCGACCAGATTTAGCCACGATTCTTCTTTGGGGCTTGGAAATGTCAACGAGCCCAGAGAGCACAGAGCGGGGAGACTTCAGCTAGTGCCAAACATTGGGAAAGGTGGAAAACTTTGATCAAAACAAAAACAAAGTCCTAAAGAGATTGTTTTTTAATGAGCAAAAAAATGATGTGCAAAAAAGGACTGTTGCCAAATGGGCTTTTCTTCTAAGTCCAAACTGCGGCACCTACATCCGGACAGTGCTCCGTCTGTGAACAGTAGGAATGCAAAGTGTTTGGTGCTAATTCTCAAGCACTAATTACATCTTCGTCGATCCTCGTGGTTTCATTTTGGCCTCGGTTTGGACCAGTGTTTCCCAACGAAGAGCATTGAACATGAGCTCACTCTTTCCACTGCCCATAGAACCAATAAACATTACCAAAACACAGCTACAGTACGCTCAGAATGTAAATGTTTCTTATTTATTGATGGTACACCTGACTGTTATAGTGTTACAAACTATATATTTAAGGTTCCATGTCTTTGTGTAATGTTGCTATTACATTTCCAATTTTAGGAAGAGGAAATGTCTGCTATACGTAGATAGTCCTCTCTAGCTATAACTGGGTTTGTGATGACAGAATAGAATACATTAAAATATGAATGTAATTTTTAACCTTTTAAGCTTTTTACAAAAACTCTGGAAGGAAAGTCTGAACAACAGAAACGCAGCTAACGAATACGTAAAGTGGCCAGCAGAAAAGGACATCATATTTAATGTGAGTTGTAAAAGCATTTCACATTTACGTTTAAATATTCGCCGTAAAAAAAACCGTCGCGCAGGATAGATGTCTTCTAATATGCGAGTCGTGGGAACAAATTAAATCCAACCCATGAAAATGTCAGAATATTACAAGATGGCCACACACGTTTCAAAATCACCAAAAGACCATATTTCCCTCTCGGTTGATTGAAAAATGTGATTGCATACATTCTACTGTGACGATTGCATATCTGCTGTACTTGTGAAAACGGCTCGAATGCACAATATCTCGGCTGGGGAATAATTGATTGTCCTCTCCTGAATGAAGGCCCTCTGAATGTCTCCTGCTCTTTCGTCAAGCTCCTCCCCCTGGCCTGGTTTCTTTCCACTTTATGTCAAACGCACTTGTTGGATGTTAATTTCACAAGTGTCCTCAGAGCGGGTTTGTTTTGTAAGCAGCCCATAACACGCGTTCCCATCCTTGACCTTAATTCCTGTCAGAGGGTCAATTTCCAATAATGACTTCAGTGCCAACGCAACCCTACTGTCTATACTGTCTTCTGCTGGGGTCGAATCAGAATCAACGCTGTTTGTATTGTTGGATGACGTTAATTTCATCTTTTGATCCCGAGCTGTGGTGACTCATTACCGAATGGCCTTTTGCGTCGATGGCAATTGTGTTGGTCTGGTGTCTGCGGTCTCCAGAGAGCGGTGCGAGGGGTGTGCGGAGAAACTCAAACAGCACCAGCAGCCCAGTGTCACATGCAGGTGTCCTTCCCCCCCATGGCTCCATGTGAGAGCCACACACAATTACACACACACACACACACACACACCTGTGATTAAAGCTGGACTGTTCCACTGTACGATATACAGTAGGAGGAAGTGTCAATATTGCATTCAGTTTTGGATTAAAAAAAAGAATGAATCCATCTGAGCCGTCCTCTCCGCATGTCTGTCAATGACATCACTGCAGAATGTTGACGAACCTCCTGATCACCTTTATTAACCCTTTAATGTTCACTCCTGGAAGAAAGCGATGCAATTTTTTCTTTGTCTAGGATGTGGGAAGACTAATATCACAAATAATTTGTTTTGTGACTTCAAAATTATCCACCAATGGTTGAGCAAACTATTAAAGGGTTAAAGGAAGGAATACTATGAAAATATCAACTTTGAGTACATTGTATTTGTTTATTTTATTTTATTTATTGGTTTATTTAATAGGGACAAGTGTACACAATCTACATGTGAAACACTACAACTTTTATAGCCAAGGCTAATTTGCAATGTCCGTCCCTAGAAGGGCTTTGAACACAAGTAAAAACACATTTTACATTGTTACATACATTATACAAAGTATCCCTCAACTCATCAATGATCACACAACTGGTTTGTTTAAAAAAAAAAATCAGTTCGTGTTCAAAACCAGCCCAGTCCAAGTTCAGTTTAAGATAAGGATATTACCCCCAAAAACACACTTTTTGTTTCATTTGAAAAAGATGCGATTTGTCCCAACAGAAAGAATTATTGCTGATCTAAACATGTGATAATGGCCAAACGTACATGTGAAAACTAGTGATAGAGAGAACCAGTTAGACTGATTTTCTTCCATTTCTTTTGGAAAAAAATCCAGTACTGTAGCTCAGAATCCACGATGCCGTCCACGTTAACCAATCAAGTGATGCCAAGGGCTGTCAATCATTGCGCTGATGCTTGTAGCTGAGCGCATGCTCGTTTTCACGGGGGGTTCGAATCAAGCCTCCATTAGGCTCTGGATCTACATGAAAACTGAACAAAGAATTCTTAACATCCGCGCTGAGTTACCCATTTATATACTGAACCTATATCCATAATCAGATCCTCTGCAGATGTGTCCTATAATGTGCAATCACTGATACAGTAATTCCGGGTTTACCACGATCGCTTTAAAACATTATTTTTGTCATGAAAACGTTAACAGATAATTCTGAAAACCTCTGTGCATGTGTATTAATAATGTTTATCTATAATGTGTTCTCTGATTAACATTTAAATGTGTTGATTGATTGTTACGGACACGTAGGTGTAGACCAATCAGAAAGGAAGGGGGAGGGAGCTTGGGTCATTTTTTTCAAATCATGTACCTCTCTCTTTTTTCTGACAACCTCCAGACAATCACTTTAAATGTTTCAGTATAATTCACAATCCAAAACTGAAACTGATGTTACAAAAGTAACATTGTGAATTATAAACATCAAACACTCCATTTATGTATAATATCCGTACATACTTTAAAATACAAACTTATATTTCAGTAATTATGGTTTAAATTCAAAATAATGTCTAAGAAAAATCTTCACAAAAGTAGTTTTACATTTTACAACTGCTCAAGTCACCCTCATGCCTGAGTGAATGAGGCTGATCTCACTGTACGGTGGCCCTAAAGGACAATCATGTTCATCCAATGTTACTAAACATGGCGGCAGCTCTCGTCCTGAAATACTAACGATTTAAAAATAGTTTTCGGTTCCTGCATGTGCGTCCATTTCCAGAGGTGAAGCCACAGCAACAGCACGACAAGAAATAGTTTGGGGACTCTGTTTTTGAATGGGGCCCTGCAGAACTAAAATGAATCTACTCAATATTCTGGTTAAAGGTAAATCATACCTCGATCCATCTCCTATTGTTCTTCATGTCCTGGAATGGACCTTTTGTTGATTATTTTTGACAAATTTTTATTTTGATGTAAGTCCTCTTCTCCTTTTTGAGTTTACTTCCTGTCTGTTCAGTTGATATCCTGTCCCGCTCTAAAGTGTGTCCCCTGAGTACATCTAAACCAGTGGGGGCAGGTCCTGGCTCAAAAGTGTCCGTGAGCATGAGCGCTGACATGACTGTAATCTGACTTCTTGTCTGTGGGGGTGTACCCGGAAACAGAATTATCCAATGAAATTTTACGACAACTTTTTTTCCTCTCAAAAACGGCTTTACATCCTGCTCCAAAAGTCCAAAAGGGGCTGCCCGCGGCCATTTTGAAAAAGAACGAAGGAGAGAAAAGTGATCACACATAAGTTTCAACGGCGTCACTACGTCCGTTAATATTTACAGACTATGATTTCATCCTGAGCTCCATTGTGTTTTCTCCAAGTTTGATTTTGAATTTCTGTTGTATCCTGAATTTTTCTTGTTATTTTAAATCATGAAATCTCCTTTTATTCTGGACGACACATGGATAAATTAACACAACATTCAAAACACAATATTTTTTATCATAAACCACCATTGCAGTAACACATGATCATTATATGGTGTTTATCAAATTGATTTTCTAGCTCCATCTTACTTCCATGCTGTTTCCCCTTGACAGTCACTGAGACAGACAGAAGCTTTAACGTTTGTGCCATAGACGCTGTAATATAGGACTTTGCCAATGCATTGAGAATGGACGTATCAGCAGAATAAAAAATATAAACAAGCGCTTGTGCCATAAATGTGTCTCACTTTGTGATTTTCTACACTTTCTACGCAGGTGTCTCCGTCACTGGCAGTGTGATATGATTGTACCGAGTCATGTACTGTTGGCTTGCATATTTATTTTATTATGAATGTACTGAGTGTTTTAGAACATATGTATTGCTCTGTGACGTGACAGAAGAGTATTTGCTTGAACATTTTTTATGATGAAACTCAATAAAGATTTATCTCCAGAAACTGAGCGGTCGTGTCGAGACATTTATTATGAAAAATCAGCTCTGAGAGAAAATATCTGCAAATGAAGTTAAACTGTAACAATAAAAGTTTTGCAGTCAAAAATAAAACATACAAACAAAATTATTTTATTACTAGTGTAAGTAACCGAGAGTCACAATCCAGGAATTTCCTTTGGTATTTAGTGCAAACAAGTTACACAAGTGTAAAAAATAGATGAAAAGATCCTGCGTTATTCAAATATTCTGATAAACAAATACACACAATAGACATTTAACAGTGCAGATTATCAACAAGTGACAGAATAACTGAAAATGTGTTAATTAATGTGTGATTAATTTATCTTTACTTAAAAGGTCAAATGTTTTGGGGAGCGTTTTCTGTTACATGGTCCAATTCTGAATAATTGGAATACTTCCATCCATCCATTTTCTTCCCCTTAATCCATTTCTCAGGGGGGTGGCAGTCAGAGCTGCACCCAGTACACAGAGCACCAGCCCCTCACTGATCCTCTTGCAAGTGGTGAGTCCAGAGGAGTGGGGGCTTCAGGCAAAGTGGGGTTAAGTGTCTTGTCCAAGGACACAATGACAGCAGTTATCAGTGGGAGTCATGAAGTAGGTCTTACGGTGGGCTTGAACCCACAACCTTCTGGCTCTAAGGCCAATGCTCTACCAACTGAACCACTTTTGCCCTAAACTTGGAATACTTTCACTGGCATAATATTACAGACTAGATTAGATATAAGTTTTATCCTGGAAATACCCACGCTGCACTCAAACATGTGATAACAAGTCTGGTGTTAGCCAACTTTTATTAATCCAAAATGAAGTGTTTTTGCGAGAGAGAAAAAAAAAATAGTGAAATGATTCACCTCAATTCAACTTATTCTTGTATCGCCCTAAATCACAACAGCAGTTATCTCAGAGGACAGATCAGAAAATTAAAAAGTTCAAACACAAAAGAACAGAAAACACATCGGTAGTGGTCCACAGGGGGCGGATGACCTATGTCCACAAGTGTTAACAAATGTCCATAAATGTTGTTGAATCTTGAGGGTCCTGGACCATCACCACTGTCCTTTCAGTTTGACCTCACGAGACTAACAGACCCTCCTGTAAACATGGTAATAATAGAAAAAATAAAAAGTATCGCAACTCATCATTTAGTTTTTTTATTTCACATTTGTTATTATTTTAAAATCTCAATACCACCATGTATCTGTACAATTCCTCCGCAGTAACTCTGTAGTTCCTCTCCAGCACGGCGCACTACAATAGGTGCACTGAAGCTGAGTCTGAAGGCTACTGTCTTTGAACTGAAGTCACAAAAACATTCCACTTCACACCAGCGTTTCCCGTGTCAGCTGAGAGCCGTGGTTATCCATCAGACAAGTTCCTTCCTCTATCTTGTATAAGCAAACGAAAGCTTTATCAGATATGCTTCAGCGGTCAGTCCAGACCGTGATAAATGTCCTGTCAAACCTCATGAATTGCAAAAAAGAAAACCATTAAAAGACTACCACTGATAAGACATTTAATAAATTGTCAACTTTGTGTGTGAAGCAATGTCACAGCCAATGTAACAAAGCCCAGGATGCATCTGTCTTATGCGATATAGACAGTATTTTTTTTAGCAGTGTGTGTCTGAGAGTGTAGATTTTAGTCACACTGTATAAATGTCCTGTTCATTCAAACGCATGCATCTTTATTGAGGTGTTACAGTCAGATTTCCCACATTGTGTAAACACATCTGGTTAGGACCGTTTAAGATGCATTTGAATAATAAGCAATACTGTAGGTCTAACTGATGTCTCGGCTTATTATGAAGGTTTGGCCATAGTTTGAACAAGGTTGGGACGAAGCGGATGCTTATTTGGCTCCCACCTCTTTCACTCTCTCAATACAGACACAGAATCTCTCTTTCTCTCTGTCTCTCTCTTTGTCTGTCTCTCTCTCTCTCTCTCTGTCTGTCTGTCTCACTTTTTGACTGTCTCTCTCTCTCTCTCTGTGTCTCTCTCTTTGTCTGTCTGTCTCTTTCTCTCTCTCTCTCTCTCTGTCCTGTTCTGTCTTTCTCTGTCTCTCCTCTCTCTCTCTGTCTGTCTGTCGTCTGTCTCTCTCTCCCCTCTCTCTGTGTGTGTCTCTCTCTATCTCTCTCTTTCTCTGTGTGTGTGTCTCTCTCTGTCTTTCTCTCTATCTCCTCTCTGTCTGTCTCTCTCTCCAGTCTTGCTCTCTCCTCTCTTTCTCTTTCTCTCTCCCTCCCTCCCTCCCTCTCTCTCTCTCTCTCTATCTTTCTCTCTCTCTCTCTGTCCTGTTCTGTCTTTCTCTCTCTCTCCTCGCTCTCTCTGTCTGTCTATCTCTCTCTCCCCCCTCTCTGTGTGTGTCTCTCTCTCTCTCTCTTTGTGTGTGTTTGTCTCTGTCTGTTTCTCTCTCTCCCACCCTCTCACTCTCTCTCTCTCTCTCTCTTTCTTTCTTTCTCCCTCTCTCTCTCCTCTCTCCCTCTCTCTCTCCCTCTCTCTCTCTCTCTCTCCCTCTCTCTCTCTCTCTCTCCCTCTACCTCTCTCTCTCACTCTCTCTTTCTCTCTGCCTCTCTCGCCATCTATGTCTCTCTTCCCAATCCTGATAGACCAACCTTCTGCTACAGTGTTCCCCAAACACATGCAAAATCTGCAAACTTTATTAAAAATTTTAAATCATTCTCATCAATGTGCATTACATAGAAAATCAAACATACACAAAACAGTCTCACATTATTGTGACAAATTAGGATTTATTGGATCATTTCCAAAGGCACACCAAACACACTAACATACCATTTATCAAACTAAAAAAAAATGTTTGGGGTCTTTTTTTTTATCCAGATCTTTCTTGGAGAGATATGTGGATAACAGTGGAAGCAGCACACAACCGAATTGAAAATCTGTCTCATTTGACTCCATCCAAACACAAGCTGCAGCTCCATTGATTTCCCAGGGTTTTGCCAACAGACGATTGATTGACCTCTGAGATGATTACACCTCATTTTTAACACTCGCTCATGAATGCACAACAAGAAAGTCATGTCAAGACAAGACCATTACTTGTAGAAGGACATGAAGCCTTTATTCAGCCTGATCTGCCAAGGAGCTGACAGAAGATAGAGCAAAAAGGTAAGTAATTTATGGGACTTTTATGACACTTTTGTTGCAATTGTTAAAACTGAGCTGATCATTACAACAGTCCGCAGAAGACAGTGATTTTCCACTTGATGTTTTGTTTATCTGAAGGTCGAAGCTGGCATATCTTTTGGCATCGTGGCAGATGCTGAGAGGAGCGTCCATGTTTTCAATCAATCAATCAATTTTATTTATAGAGCCCTTTACAACACTCAAGGCGACCAAAGTGCTTCACAATAAAATTACATAAAATCAATTTAAAACATTTATGCACTAAAACAATAAAAACATTTTAAAAAGCATTTAAAAAGTGTCACCTGCTATTGAGTGATAAAAGTGTTAAAAGCCAGTCTGAATAAATATGTTTTGAACCTCGATTTAAAAAGGCCAAAATCAGTAAGGACACGCATATCAGGGGGCAGCTTGTTCCAGAGTCTGGGTCCAGCGACTGAGAAGGACCGGTCTCCCCAGTGTTTGGACCTAGTCCTAGGTACTTCCAGGAGGAGATGAGGACCTCAATGATCTGCCTGAGTCACAAACAAACAAAAGTTCGGACAAGTACGGCGGGGCGAGACCATTAAGGGCTTTAATAACAAAGAGTAAAATTTTAAAATCAACTCGAAATGAAACTGGAAGCCAATGTAGGGAATAGAGGACTGGGGTGATGTGTTCGCGTCTGGGCGTGTTTGTTAAAAAACGAGCTGCAGCATTTTGCACTAACTGGAGACGATTAAAACAAGACTGGGGAACTCCAAAATAAAGGGCATTACAGTAATCAATTCTTGAACTGATAAAAGCGTGGGTCGTTTTTTCCAGGTCGGAGCGGTTTAAAAAAGGCTTAACCTTGGTTAAAATACGGAGCTGATAAAAACTTGACCTAACCACACTGTCAATCTGTTTGTCAAAACGAAAAGAATGATCAAAAACAACACCAAGGTTTCTGACCATTGGTTTAAAACAAGAAGACAACAGACCAAAATCTGAAACATGTGAATTGCCAAACAAAATAAAATCAGTTTTGTCCTAATTTAAATGGAGGAGATTCTGCTGTAACCACAGTTTAATATCAGAGATGCAATCCATCAGACATGTTACAGCATCACTCCCATTTGACGAAACTGGCAAATAGATTTGCAGATCATCTGCATAGCAATGAAATGCTAATTTATGTCGGGCAATAATGGACCCCAGTGGTAGCATGTAAAGAGAAAATAACATGGGACCCAAAATAGAACCCTGAGGCACACCGCATGACAAAGAGGAAACAGAGGAAGACTTATCACCAATCATAACAGAAAAGGTTCTTCCACTGAGGTATGATTGGAACCATCTAAGTGCGGGGCCGCAGATGCCAACATGATGCTCCAGGCGGGACAGGCGGTTTTGTCTGTATAAAACCTGTCCAGGCTGCAAAACTCTGGACATGTCTTTTAACAACAACTCAATGTATTCTTGTATAGCCCTAAATCACAACAGTAGTTATCTCAGAGGGCCTTACACAAGAGAAACAGTTGAAATGCAAGAGCTAAAACAGAAAACACATTGGTATTGGTCCATAAGGGGCAGATGACGTTCATAAATGTAGCATAAGGCAATCAAATGTCTTCTGCTGTGACACCATCCCAGACCTCCGTATCTTTTGTCATTTTCTTCAGTTTGTGGAGGCTGCAGGCATTATCTAAAACAGCTAAACATCTACAGTACTACAACGGCAATACAAAAACATTAAGAGAGAAATCATGCATTTGGAATCAGCGCACACTCTGGACAATTCACATAACAGCTGCTTTAAGATTTGAACTGAATTGGATTGCGGCGTACGGACGCTAAAGCTGAAACTGGTGAATGGAAGACACCTCAAATAAGAATTCACGTCTTGAAGATGAATTTGATGCAGAAAGTGTGAGAGACTGTTTTCAAAGCAATGTGGGAAAACCAGAGGCTGGCCCCACCTACAAAAAATTCAACGCTGAAATGTTATGTAGGCGGGGCTGAAGGTTGACTGTAGCCATGCTGGGAAAACCACCCAATGGACTCATGAAGAAGTTCAGTATTTTTCTAAAGATTGTTGTTGAGTTTTATTAAAGATAAGCAAAAAAATAGAGGACCAGCCTTGGTCTTCTCGGCAAAGAAAACTGTTAACAGTTCAGCATCTTATAATCATGAATTACATCGATGAGTAAGTGCTCTCTAAAGTTGAATAGAACTGATTAAAGTTTTGGATGATATAACCGCTGCGACCCGCTGGGCCTCTTGTCCGACAGGCTACAAAGTGTTTTGATGCTGTTCTTTTGTGTTTCCTCAGGCTGATGATGAGCCCGTCCTAATCCCCCCTCAGTGGTCCTCGTGTGCACCGCTGGCTGAGATTAGCACCTGTTAGACGTGGTCCCTGCAGCGCCGGCCTCTGCTTTTATGTGCCTCAAGTGGAGTTCCTTTCACTGCGTTCAGCTTCGAACCGGAGCTGGTGTTTGTGTGGGCGAAAGGTTACAAATGTGTTTGCATTAGAAAGGATTTGTTTCAACGCCGCCTCTGTTTGAGTACAGGATATTGTGCTATCTGCCCCTGTGCACGGCTCGTTATCCTCAGACTCACACTGTCTGCAAAAGTCCTCCATGTCATATTTTATGCACATATTATACATTAATTCATTCATTTTCTGCCCCTTTATTAGTCGAAGGGTCCTGATGGGTCCAGGGCGATGCGCTGAGGGATGGGTCCAATGTGGAGGACACATTTTCCCATGGGGACAAGAATGTGTGGATGATTTTATATCCCCAATACCAGTCCAGGGTCAATGGTAGAAGTGTTGGTGTTAGAGGTTAGTGACCTGGCATTGGTTTAGGGGGAATAAAGTGTATTTTATCTTATCTTAAAAAGTTCGAGTTATGAGTAGTCCAGGATCAACATGTACAGCTGCTTCTTTAAAGAGCTCTAAAGGTGAATATTGTGTTTTTGTCTCTTCTATACCTGTAATGTTGGAGCTTAATCAAGAATTGACAACTCGAAGAGTAAATGTGGCCAGTTCCGAGCATGTTTCACCACGAGGGAAACATATTTTCTACAATCAATGAGTCCAACACGTGACACTGGACGACTGCTTAATGAGCGAGAGGAAACCCCCTCGTCACAATGTGGCCCACATTCATCTCCTCGGTGCCTGGTCTTTTCCTCCTTTTTCTCGCTCCACAGTCAAAGAGTCGGAACAGAACAGAAAATAATGGATGTGTCCTTGTTGCCCCAGCACCTTCCCTTAATAATGACCTCGACAGCCGATCACACCTCCTCAATTATTCCCCACTTCCTCAGGATCTGTCATTCGCTTGCATCAGCTCTCTGTCGTAAATCAAAACTCAAACATCAAAACAGCAGCAGAGGGAGCAGCAGGCATCCATCAAAACCGGAGTCCCCCCGGAACACTGCACCGCTAATGAGCAGGAGAAACGCGTTTATTTGTTTTTCAAATCTTTTGTTTTGAAACTCACTGACCCGACTGTGCAACAACCTGCATTAGTTATTCAAGGGAATCCTTATCACAGGCACGAGCAAATAAACAGGTCCTTGTGGCACCGAGCTTTGAGCTCTCTCAGACATGAGGCCAGCATCAATCAAGGCATTTTAATGAATGAGGCCGTCCATTTCTTTAATGTATCTGTAAAATACATTCTGATTCAGAAAAATTGTTTTTCAGCTGGAACAGAGAAGAGAGGAATCTGCTGAAAGCAGCAGAGACAAAGCAGATCACTTGTTCACGCTTCTGTGGCTGCTCTCTGATTATCGCATGTCTCATTAATCATGGGCCTTACAATCTATTAAGAGGTTTAATTAGCAAGTGCAACATCAGACACACTACGATGCACATGTCCTGAGCAGAAGAGGCACTTTCAGACCTGACGCAGGTGCAGGGCCTGACATCTGCTGGGCTCTTGAGAGGATTTGAACATTATTTTATTATTAATTGCACATCATGTCACTTAATGTCAAAAGTACACAAAGTAACTATTGTGGGAGAGTCTACAACACTGGATGCTATTGCTTTGCTCGCTTCAGTCCTGTGCATCTTTAAAGAAAGGTTAATTAGCCCGAACCAATACGTAGTATTGGAGAGGGCTAATAAACATTCTTGCATGACCCCGAAGACATGCACGAATGTTGGCACATGGGGGTCTAATGAGACCGGTTCGCAGTAAAATGTCATAAAACAAATGTTCCCAGATTTTGTTTTAGTCTTAGTATTTTGACTAAAGTTCATTTTAGTTTTAGTCAGAATTTTAGTCATCTGATTTAATTTAGTTTTAGTCCAATTACAGTCGACAAAAATATGAAGCAATTTTAGTCACTCTTGACGTCACCCACAACTAACTTCAACACAGCCTCCCACGCTCGCTGATTGGTTGGATGGAATTCAACTGATTGTAATCGCTAACACAGGTGTTACAGGGAAATGAGGGTTGAGCAGAGTGTACGGATGGCTAAGGCCAGGCTAGTGGTGTTGGCTTCTGTTCACAGCTCGCACCACTGGTGCTTACTAAGGCAAGCCCTCATTGGTCCTCCTCACATAGCCTCTGGCCACTCGATTGGTTGTTTTCTCTTTTGCTCTTATATATCCGTTCTTCTGATTAGATTTTGTCATGGTCCATTTTTCATCACGTCTTTTAATCGTGGACGAAAATGTCAATCAATTTTGTCAGCGTCTGCGTCTCAATGAATGACTTCTATTTTAGTTTTCGTTTCGTTTTCATCCCCCAAAAATATATTTGCAACAAAAAATATGACGATAATATTTCGTCAACGAAATTAACACTGGCCCCTTGGAAAGGTCACTTTTTCCGAGCTTCAATTTTTGTTTTTTGCTTGTTTTTTGAGTAGACTTATACGTCTTTGAACCAAACGTATAAGTCGGTCAACAGAAAGTCGGCCATGATGGTCTGAAGTTTCTCCGCCAATTTAACTTACTAGTCCTTGTTTTTTTTCATCGCACAGATTTATACCACGCCATTTCCCAATCTGGACGATTGAAGTTATATAATCCCTTTGAGTGTTTTGGCCGAGCCCTGAGACCTACAGAGCTGAGACTTACATCACTAATATTAGCTTGAACGCAATGACACTAAAATTAGACGTCCATGATTAACTCTATAGCGCCACCTGTCGCAAAGTGATGGGCACTAGTGCTCGGATCGACCCAAAAGACCCAAGAGTGTAATGTAGTGTCTGAACCGAGTCGAGCAAAACATTACATAACGCAATGATAACATTCTTGGTGAACAGCAATGAATTTTAAAAAATGAAATACAGTTGATCTTAGTCTAACTTTTCCATGCATGTATTCTTCTGTAGTGAATGTAAGTGCTTAGGGGCCCTCACAAAGAAGACGCGACTGTGAGGAGCAGACTGTAGAAGTGACTGTGGGGAAAGTCCTTGTGTTTGCATACAGTCGGCAGTTTACTCGGTTCATTGAGTTCATTATGTTTAGCAGTCTGCAGAGGAGGTGGCAGTCTCTCCTGCTCTAACCAAACTCCTGAACTCGATACTAAAGAGTGTGATGAATTATGTGGCCAGCAGCAGCAGCAGCAGCAGCAGCTGTGGCAGCAGTAGCAGTATAGTAAAGAGTGTAAATAAGATGCCAGCAGTGAGTGTTCCCATAGGAGCCCTGTGCATGTATACTTCATGTGGACTATATCATTTCCTCACATAAGAGGAAACTCGAGAGTACAACTTCATTTGCGTGAGATTGAAGAAGCAATCAACTCGGAGCTGAAGTTCAACCATTTTATATTCTGATCAGTTCGTGTCTTAATCCTGCATCTGCAATCACACAGCTACAAAAGCTTCCAAGGGACCACATTAGGGAGACAGACTGCCGAACTTGTAGATGAGTTTAGTCACGCCATTAAGAAGAAACATTTGAGCGCCATCTACTGGAAATTAGCATCATGATATCCAGTGTTAAATAAATCCTGGGGTTCTTTTACCTTCATAAACAATGTGCCGTTAGTTCCAATAGAAAGAGTCTTGTATGTTACATTTGTTGTGACGCCTCCTGCATGTGATCGCCTTATCATGGCAGACTTCAGAAGCTAAGCAGGGCAGTACCTGGTTAGTACTGTGATGGGAAACACCAGGTTACCACGCCACAGTGAGGCAGCTGCAGTTATAAAGTACCACCCCTTTATTGCATCCTTAGGCAAGACACTTCAAACTGCCAAGAATGAGTTTGGTGTTTGTGTGAATGTTTAGAGATGGTCAGAGGGGCAGATGGCACATACTGGTTGCCTCGCTTCTGTCAGTGTGCTCCACGGCAGCTGTGGCTACAATGTTTGTTTATGACCACTGTGTATTATTATCATTATTATTGTGTTGTTGTTGTTGTTGAAAGCAAATCAGACAATAACATGCTGCATTAATTTTACCATTTTTTATATTTTCATATGTGTAAAAAAAGATCCCTTGACTCTTTGGGCCAAAAGATCAATGACTAATCGACAGGGGTCCTCTTTTTTCACTTTTCTATCTGGCCAAAAATACATGCAGGTAAGAATTAAAATTATTTTATTGCCTTTGTAAGTAACAGGAAGTCAGAAACTACAAGAATTGTCTTTGGCACAAGGTGCAAACAAGTTGTAAGAGTAAAATGTTTGCAAAATTAGTGCAAAGACATTGAGCAGTGAAATAAAATGACAGTCACATAAAGTGACAGAAGAATAAGGTGACGGTCATAAGGGCAGGGGTCAGTGATGAGTTATGAAGTGTTCATGAGTCCAGCTGCAGAGGGAAAGAAACTGTTCTTATGACCAGAGGTTCTGGATGAATAGTGGAATAGTCCATGTGCAGGGTGACAGGGGTCAGCAGTGATATGAAAGGATATGAAATTTTGTTTCATGGTGAAAAAACAATAACTTGGGTAACCCATCTTGCATTACTCATTGTATTTATCAATTGATGTATTTATCAATTGATTAATATATCAATGTAGTTTTCCTCTTCATAGAGTGCATGAGACCGGGTTTTAATAAAGTTCAATCAAGTCTTTCTACAGAGTCCATCTGCAGCAATTTGGATGATACAGTATTTCACAAATAGAAAATGAGGAAGATCATTCATCATGATCATTTCAAAATGTATTACATTCAGGGTTCTCAATTCACAGAGCTCCATGTAAGTCGTGTCAACTCGTCTCATTCTTATCAAATCCAGACTCAAATCATGACAATTGTGACTCACGCCTTGACCCAGGAAAGTCTGCATGTCAGAAACTAAAGCAATAATCTCCGACAAGCAGACTTTTCTGAGTGCAAGAATAAAGATATAAAGTTTTACAACTCTCCATCTTAGATCTGTCTATTGTCGTATTTCCCAAAGGGTCTGATGTGGGCCTTCTGTGGAGAATGGAGCAAAGATTCATGGGCCGGCTGGGGATGGCATGCTCACTGGTTTTAGCCCTAAATTTGCCGTGTATACAGGACCTGACCAAGACTCTTGTTCTAAATCTGCAGAAGACCCCAGGTGCTGCTGTGGCCCCTCTGTAGGTCTCCCTGACCTCCTGTCACCGGGCAGAAGAGACAGATATGAACAACATCCAAGCACAACTGTTGTCATTACACAAGAACTAATAATACAAAAACAAAACAAGGAAAGATATGAATGTGGAGCAACTTGTGCAAAATAACTACTCAGCAGTAAAGGTGAGAGAATGGGAGAAACATACAGACAATTATTTTTCAATGCTTTTTTCTGCACTTATAAATGAATGTAAGGTCATTATTAGCCTAAAAGCTTTCTATTCTATACTTGTGCCCTATATTTTAATATAAAACCTTTATTCATCCCCCAGTCGGGATATGTCAATGTTGCGGTGCACATGACAGAACAATGGCAATAAAAGGACATTTTTCGGAATAACTTATGTCTGCTTTATCTTAATAGAAAACAATATTTGTAACTATTTGACCCTGAGTGAAGATGATCCTCTCATTTTCACTTTTGTGTCTCAAGGCTCTTACAAAAATAGCCTTCATGCATTTGAAAGTTAAAACCAGAGAATCAGATTATAGTAGTAAAAAAATGTTATGAAGATGTTTTTTTATTCATGCCACATATCTATAATTACAACTTGTTTGCATGTTGAGCCGATGCAGAACCAGACATAGAACAACACTGTTCCAAAAACCCACTTTTATCAAACAGCTTTAAACAGCTAATTTTAATTTTTAACTGTTAATTACTTTGACTTTGTATCATTTTGACTGTTTTTATAGTTTATGTTGACTGTGCAGCGCTTTGTAAACACCATTTTTTTAAAGTGCCACACAAATGAAGGTTTATTACTGTTTATTATTGAAATTCAGGTATCCCAGCTTTAACCAGAATCTCTGCTGTAATACACCAAATGCCCTGTGGGTGTCGCTGTGTAACATAACGCCTCCTTGAAAAAGAGGAGGAGTTGTGTTTTTGTCTTTCAGTTGTTGAGGAAGGAGCACAACATTTCATTTCTGCAGAGCTTTAACAACAGCGTGTGTCCCCTGATCTCTGTCAGTCTTTTATTATTCCATTTCTATATTTACGTTTGTGCACTGGGTTTAATAATCATCTTCTGTGTTTTTGTTCTTGACTTTTTTCCCATTTAGCAATAATTCTGTCCTAAAGCGCAAAGATGGAGTGCAGCACCAGCGCGTCGTTTTGTCAAAGTTTAAGTCCACTTTTGGGCCAGATCTGTGAAGACCCCAGGGTGAGTCAACTATTGTCCTGGAATATTAAATAATCTAATGTAATATTACTGTAATATTAATTCACATTCATTCCCCGTGTACAATGACTTTCACCTTTTTGACTTTTGAGCTAAATCGTAGACTGTACTTAAAAAAACACTGTATTCATGTTTTATTAATGTAAATGATAATAATTACAAGATGTAGACTAATCAACACTAATTTTCATGTTCGCCTTTGTTAAATGAATACGTTTAAAGCTGGGGTACCTATCTTTCAAAGCACCCAAATGTTATCCATTCAGCTAGTTTCTCACTGTAAAAAATATGAGGTTAATAAATGCCAAACCCACTTGATTTAAGCATTAATTTCAGTACATTTTGATCATCTTAAAACAAGATTTGCCATTTAGTCCTTTTTCAAGAACTGTTATACATTTTCTCCTCTCAATCCAGGGGAGACATTTCTTGTATTGTTTTTAAAAAAGAGATCATTTTGCTTGTCCCATTGGCAAAAACCTTTTTTTACGGCAATCAAAATGTGCTCAAATTAAGTTTTGAGATTTTGAGATTTATTTTGCAGTGCTAAAAACAGTTAGATTCTATCACCCAAAGCGTCCAAACGTCGCTCACATGTTGTCTAATAAGAAGATTACTGCTTTGTCCACAACATTTAACTTTACAAAGTGTATTATTAATGAAAGATGATATGGTGGTGTGTACATTTTTGTTAAGATTAAGATAACAAAATCATTTATTCGTCCCACAGTGTGGAAATTTCAGTCCTGCACATACTACAGTGTATAAATATCAGCATATGCGGTCATGACCATGGTTGACTTTGGTTTGAGTTGATAATAAAACATGTCGGACATTTATTGTTGTTGCAGGTGGCCCGGCTCCTGAACACCAGACTGGGACAGTATCTTCGCCAGAATCCGGTCCTGGGCCTGTCCGCCCTACTCTTCTCGTCCATGGCTGTTCTCCCTGTTGGACTCTTCGCAGTTTTTGCCCTTGTGACTCTGGTCATGTCGGCTGTGGGCTTTGTTTTCTTTGAGGGTAAGATCACGACCAAAATTAAAAATTGTGACCAGTGACCACCTGGCCTGGTTCTAGCCTATAGTTGAGTGGACAGACCAAAAACTCTGGTCTTTGATTATATAATGATAAATGAGGTCGTTAAGTGTCCGTTCCTTAACTTGGCAATAAATGTGAGGCCATGTATTATTAAAGTCTTATCAAACAGCTCAAAATTGGGTGAAAAAAGTAAACAATTAGGCGTAAAACTAATCATTTGAAATGTTTATTGTTCTAAACCTTTGCATTCATTATGTGCATTGACTGTTTTGACTTTTCCGTTATTGTTAAAATCAAATAAATTTTTTTATGTAAATTCACATTTGGCCGCTTCACAGGTAGATGTATCTTGTGCTTTTATTCTATTGAGTAGATTGACAAATTATTCATTATATAGGAACAAATATATTTCAGGAACATGATACTACAATCCAAAGCACTGTTATTTGACGTGTTTTGGGCAGTGACCGCTTATTATCCTAAAAAGTCGCCCCTGATTGTGACTAATGGTTCAGCACTGGTTTGGAAAAGTGAATTTTTAAATCAATGCAAATCTGGGTCAGAATAAATGAATAAATCCTTGCGAGTAATATGGGAAACTATCAATCTAAAACCAACGCCTTTAGCGACGCAGTCATGTTAGCAGAGGTTTTTGTTGTTTTTTTTGTGTGCGGGTTGGATCCATTTTACATCATAAATCATGAATAGAAATTTGACTCAGAAGTCTGATATTCTTTCTTGTCCCTCCTCTTTTTGTTCTGCCTTTTTTATTGAATGATGCCTGTATGATTTGTTATTTTTTTGTTGGTTGTAGAGGAAATTTTTTCTGTTTTGAATTGTCATTTCTAGCTGTGATGAGTTGTCAGGCCTTTAAATAATGCAAAAAGACAATTATTTAAATTTAGTTTTATTATTTACTTAGTAGTTTTGAGTCGTAATCCCTACATTCTTTAGCTCAGAGCAGGAGATGCACTGGTGTGAGTTGTGCATTAGGACGATTGGGGCCGACTCTTCTTGAATGCTTGAATGATTTTGGTTGTAAAGGTAGTTCATAAATTCCAGTTGCATGGCTCACAACCGGCAATATCATTATTTGTGAAGAGCTTTCCTTCCATCTGTGACTGATTTTGTGTCTTCTCCAGTGTTGCTGTTGCTTGTAGCTGGACTGACGCTGCTGTTCACGCTGTCTGGACTGGCCTTCTTCTCTGTGGTGACCTCCTTCATCTTCGGCACCGTTTACATCACGTTTACAAACCTGTACCAGAGCTTTTGCAAACAACGGCCAACGGTAACGTGTGTTTTATTTGTTCTCACAGAGCTGCGTGTCGTCATCTTTTTCATTCTTTCTTTCAGAAAAGTCGACCAACCGCTGCAGAAGAGGAAGCCGCTGATAAAAGTGATTGATTTTTAGAGAATTATTGATTATTGCACGATTGTTTTAAGTTACATTTATGAATTTTATGCATTATGAACACTTCCATGGTCAATGTATTTTAAGACTGTTACTATGCAATGTTTGAACACTGGTGAATGATGTGTCGAGTTACTGAGACCAAAAGATTTAAGAATGTGATGTCTGTTATAGATGTTTGGAATGTTTTAACTACAAAATGTACAGGTGTTTAAATATGACTCACTACTTTTACTTATGTTTTATATTATCATATTTATTGTACAAATGAAACACTGACAAGGAGTTCTTTAAAGTACATTTTAATACTGAAAGACATGTTTGCCGATTCTGTCTCTCCCCAAAACATAAACATCCTTTGATTTGATTGAGGGCCGTTCTTTGCCCAATGAAGTGTATGTAGTGTATGATATTTATTAAAACACTCTACAATAGAATGCTTCCCACTTTTACTTGCTTGTGACATCACCTTAACACGCTATTACTGTACATGTATGAGTCACGAATACAAAAAACAGTATCACGTTGTTAAAAGTCCACAGATCTCGGTACTTGACCTTTTCAATGTTGGTCTCAAAGTATAAAAGTTCCAAGTCGAGCAGATCAGACCACAACATATCAAAGAACACGCGCTATCATTTGCCAATTAGTGAGGCAGGAGTTCCTCACTATTTGGCAATTGAGAGCTGATTTGCTGAGTGAGGGTGGTTCTTTTCAAAATATAAGGAAAAATGCTAATCTAAAGATGTGACATAGGCCAAAAATACTCAAGCTTTGTTTCCACCAGCCCTAATCTGGTTGTGTTTTCATTACACTTGCATCTGGTACTAATCTACCCACAACATACCACTGTCCTGGTTAACTCCTTGATAACCATGGCGTCCAGCAGCACTCTGGCCAATCCCTGTCAGAAATAATAAAGTAATAACTTTTTACTGTCAGTGATAAAGTACCTGGTGCTGGTTAAACGGGGTCAGTGGACACACTCCAAAGAAGGACAGAGCTGAGTAGAGCCAAAGTTAGGTACCGCAGCTTTAAATAACACATGTGACATTTCATGAAGTTTGCATTGTTTAATTTGCTTATGGAGATGTGAAGTGTGGAGTTTGTGCCAAAAAGCCAGTATTGGAATGCTACAAAAAGGTCTCAAGTCTTAAGCAACACAATATACGGTAAAAATCTTTAATGAATGTGATATCATGCAAAACAACTAAAAATACTTAATAGAAAATACTGGTAAAAAAACAATGATCCTTTACAGGATTATTCAGGATCAGTCATGTGTTGACAAATAATGCAAAAATACATATCACATTTGCATCATATTTCACTCCTGTCGATGGAACATAGATAAATGGATATTGCTCAATTTCAAATAAAGAATATTTGTTTTGAAAACATGTGACATGTTACATTCAATCTCCTAAAAGCCAACATGTAATGTAACATTTATAATTTTGGTTACAATTGTGACTAATTGTGAGTAATGCATAAACAAAACAAAATAATCACACTTAAGGAACTTTATTTCTACTTATGAATTACTTGTTGGCCTCTTTTTACAGATGTAATTCAGGCATACAATTAATACGGCAAAATTAAATTTTAAAAAGTGAAACAATGAACATAAATCATCAGGCACTCCAAAACTGTACATTTGTGCATTTCATCGCCAGGCCAAATTGAAAACCATTTTTGAGAGAATATAAAAATAAAAATAAAAGAGGAATAAAGCAAACAAAAAGCACCTCACAACCAGAAGAGATCGTCTTCCATGTGAACAATAATGAAAGTGTTAAGGCAAAGACGCTGAACAAATGGATCCAATGGCTGAGATTCGTTCAGCTCTGGCGTTGGCATTTACCAGTTCATCTGAAATCTTCCAAAAGACTTTAGTGTTTTTCCCCGTGAGTTTGGCCTCTGTCTCAGCCTCTTTCTGCTGATTTCACCTCCACTGGCCCTGAGTCTGCTGGGGTCCCATCCCCTCCGCTATTGTTTATGCAGGCAGGCTCAGCTTCTTGCCCTTCAGCACTCAGAAGAGAAAGACATTCAGTTAGACAATGAGAACGTCAATAATGCCACAAATGATTTATTGAATCATAATCTTTTTCAGCTCAATCTGGCGAATATATAGAAAAGTTCATCAATGTGCGTTGTATGTATTTGTCTGGGTGCATGTAGTTCTACAGGGTCCTGACACTAACAAGACCCCGCCTCAGGCGCTCAGACGGGAGACAACCACATTTTCAACTGTAAAAACCAGAATGTTGCAAGAGTCTGCTTTGCAGTCTTGGCATTACATGGAAGTGAGAACCTTTAACAGTTTAAGTTTCACTGACGTTAGTAGTCATAGTCATGGGGCCAAAGCGTTGAAAAATTCTCCATATCCCTTCTGTGTTCGAATACAAATGCACATACTGTTAACCAAAGCAAAGGCTATTTGAGGTTTCTCCGTGAAAAGAAAAAACTGGCCAAACTCATTTCCTATGAAATTGTGATTACTTTTCAAAAATGCCTTTGAATATTTCCAAGAAGCGACTCCTGTGAATTTTAAATGCTATAACAGTGACACAGCTATTACTGTAACATACATAGTTCAGACACTGCCCCCTTGAGTCAATAATAAAAGTTGCACTCCAGTGATCCATACCTTTCGTGACATATAAGTAGAAGAAATCGCAGTAAAGAACAGTCTGCACCACTCCGGCCACGATGGCGATCATGTCAAAGAAGCCCTCAAAGTAGAAACGCCAGATCCAGTTGAAGAGATAGAGGGCGCGATACAGGCCCAGGCAGAACAGGTAGTGTGTGGTGATGGTCTCCGCCTCGCCCGTCTTGCTGATCATGAAGAGCTGAGGCAGAATGGCCACAGACTCCAGGTAGATGGAGAAAGTCCACAGAATCTGGGATACAGCAAACCAGAAATGTTTATTTACAAAAAAGATAGTGATACATTACTCATTTAGTGATATAACACATGTATCTTCATCTAATAATGAAAAGGTTCTTGAAGGTTCAATTTTGGTTTTATTCTGTCTTTTATGGTAATAGTGGTTTAATCAGTGATGGTACCATTCAAACCAGTAGACTTCATGAAAAGCACCAGGGCAGGTAAACTTTTGACATTGTAATTTAAAAAGATTGAACACAGAGTTTGAACTTGGCTTCATCCAACCCAAAAGAGTTTTACGTCATCATCATACGTCTCTAAAAAATTGCCATGAAATAGAATCGATGTAATGGTATGTAAACAAAAGACAGTGATGAGCAAAATGTATTGTTACATAACGTCATGAAATGTAATGTGTTCAGAATTAGAAAAGCAAAACGGATGCCCCAATATATATTTATCTGTACCTGACCACATAAGAGAGAACAATAATGATTATAATAATTTATCCTGCCGTGACAGTTATGAGTCAAAGTTAATGCTATACAATGTTCTGTGCTAATAGTTTCACTACATTAACTGAAAGGCCCAAAGACTTTGTATAACCAATATCTGTATCATATCACTGTAATGAAGATGTTATTCCTGTGCTTGTTCCCCAGTGTGAAAACATTACAAAAACATGATTGCAAGTTGTCAGGTTAACACATATTTTACAATTCTTCCAAAACACAGGTGAAGCTAAAACCACAACTCCTGACCCTCAACTGGCATTTCCACAAAAATAAATCTATGAGAGTTTGATAACACATGAAGGACTTACACTATTGTAATGAAAGGATTGTCAAAAACTAACTAATTTAACTGTGTGTACATATACCCACCTGAATATCTGTATGAAAGTTTATGGGATTGGGCCAAAACATTACCCACACCATCTATCATATTCAAACAACTCACAATAATTCAACACTTTACCTCCAGGAGCGAGAAGTCGTGATTGATCAGAACGGCGAGTCCTCCAACAGGAACAACCAGGAACTCCACTCTGAAGCTGTCGTGATTTCCATCATAGGTTGCTCTGAATTTTGCATAGATGAAGTAGACCGTAGCGTATGCGCAGCCAATGTAAATCACCTTTAGAAGAACAGAGATTTGAAGAATGACTTTCAGAATACCCCAAAAAAATAAATAAAACAAAACTTTAAGAATAACAAATATCCCTACCTTCATGAAGGTGTTATAGAGGGAGATGAAAGAGGTGAGAAGATCCAGGTATCGTGTGGTGAACACAAGTGCGAAGAGGATCTGGCTTTTTCCTGAAATGCCTTTGATTCGAAAAAAAGATTAAATGCAAACATTTAGAGTTAACCTCAAAACTTCAAAACAAATACATTTATTAGAAGATAATGACACCTGCTGGAAGTACAGCAGCAGTAACACTGAGTGTAGCAGTCTGCAGAATTACATGAGATGTAAATAACTAGTTAATGAGTAATGACGAGCAAAATAAATTGTCAGCATTTGCATTTAAAAAAGCATTGGATAAATACTTTAAAACAGAAGAATGATGAAACCTTTTCAAGTCAACATTTTATGAAAAAACTTGTTTCCACAGAAACAGAATGTTGCTTTCTTTATATAATATAGGTCTAATTATAAACATTCATGAGAACAATAACTAACTGCAACACAACAAAACCATAGTCTGTAAATATTAATAATATAAATAGTATAATAAACACAGTTAGCAAGAGGCTGCTACTTCCGTAGCGTTTTCTAGAACGCCACGTCAGACGTCAGACCCAACCATAGACTGACCCAACACATCGACACCGGAACACAGCGACACACACTTTCAAATAAACAAGTGCACTTTGCAAACGCCAACCAAGAACACTGATCCAGGAGCAAAAACTGCAAGATTAATGATAAATGTTTCCGTGATTTACTCATCTCACGTTAGAGTGAACCACTTATAAACAATAGAGATGCAGTTGAACGATGTATGAAAGAAGTTAAAACAGACGAAAGAACACACAGGACATACAAAGATAAATGTCCTTCATATTAGCAAAAACAACAACAGTGTGAAGGATTGTGTCTAGTGTTCCTTAGGGAGGCAAGTCAGTCCATGGCTAAAGCTGTTAGCTTAGCCACTGGCAGAAATGAATGGATATGTCGTTATAAACACTAGAATGCTGCAGATAGTAGATACCCGCTGATACCCAGAGAGACTTTCACCTTCTGGAGCCCAGAATGCAGCTTTAGGAACACTTTAGGTGAAGAGGAGACGCTTCACCTGCACAGGACCTGCTTTTCCATATCTTCATCAGCAGGATGATAATTGCAGCCAAATGAGACAGATCCCCCGTGAGTCTGAAGATGTTCATGTTGATCAGTGTGACGCCTCAGTCCTTCTGTTGTTCTGTTTGGAAGTGTCCCGGAGTAACCTGGAGGAAACCTGGAGGAAACCTGGAGGAAACCTGGAGGAAACCTGGGAGCCTGATGCAGTGTCTGCAAAGGGGGAATATGGCGAGTGAGCGAGTCGACGTGGAAGGAGGCGTGGGGAGCACAAGCGCGGGACAGGATTGGGTTCAAATGATGAGTGACAGCAGCTTCATGCAGGCTTTGGTTTCTTTACCCTGAAAACTTTAATAACTTGTGTTACTTATCATATATACATCTGGTGTTTATAAAGATGCACAATGTCAGTTTCTAGTGTTAGACCCATAACTTTCTTAACTTTAAAAGTTACTTCCTAGAATAAAGTAACCTTGTATTTACTCTCTTCCAGGGGCTTTAAACGCCACCGCACTCTGATCTGTGTTAATACAACTACTGTAACTTACTTCAAAACTGTGATGCCTCACTTTGAAACCACAAAAAATAAAACAATAAATTAAAAATGCAAGTTGTTTGTGATTAAGTCAGCATTTTGGGGTGTGATGTGTTCACAAAATGTTACTTAAAACAAATCTCTTTACGTTGGGACAAACACAATGTATTCTGACACATAAAAACAAAATTTACTCTAGTTTTAAGAGGCTTTGTAAAATGTCAACTTACTAATTAAACTTAATTTCCATGATCCCACCCTTATATAATAAACAGGGCATCGCTTACAAGAAAAAAGCTAATTCAGTTCATGACACAATTACTTTGATATAGACATCTCTCTGTTTAAGTAATAGGGACAAATAGAGAAGTAGATTTGAGGAAGTTTCCATGTTGTAAACTGCGACTACCATTTCTAATTTTGCTGTCGAGCAGCAAATATGAGGCAAATGTTAAGCTTTGTTCTTCTTTTCACATATCTAACAAGTAAGTCATTTATTCATGTAAAATATTGTTAAAGTGGCCTAAATGTTTTTGATTAAACTGCTCAAGAGTATGTGTTTCCAGTATTTTCAGAGAGTATGGCAGTTGAAGAGGAGTGCCTTTCACAACCCCAAAAAAGCATTTTCAGGAAAACCCAAAGATCTGTGGTCATTCCCTGTATATTTACATCAGATTGTTCAAATTTGGTCTACAAGTGGTTTGTATTTAAAGAAAAGCAACATTTTGAATTAGACCTAGGAAGCCCCAACTACAGCCTGGACGGTGCTTCTTTAAAAATCATGTCCCTGAACTTGTCAGACAGCGGCATCTACCACTGCGCAGCAACATCTGCACAAGATACAGGCACACAGTATGTCGCAGGAGGCACTACACTGGTTGTACAAGGTAAGACAGATTACAACAAAACCAATGCTCTATTACTGTTTAAATTGTGTTTTCAGAGCCTGTAAAAATAATGGTGCGGCACATTCTTCTTTGGCTTTTTTGTGTATTGTTGGCCATTTATAATTTGGCTTTGGTCTCACTTATCGTCATAAAAAAGGTATTTTGTTGATTCTTTATGTTAAGTATGAACAGAGGAGTAAAAATGTATTATTTTACAGGGACTGTGCCTTCAGATCTGCAGAAAAAACACTTCAGCTGAGGTTTGTAATATTTAACATTTATTTATGTAATTGGCATCACAGGATGTTGTAGATACAGTGTAATCAAATATAAATACAGTTTTTGTTATTTTACTTTTTATGTATAATTTATGTTCTTCTCTTGATTAGAGGACATTGACAAAGCGGGTTCAGTTTCATGATGTATTGCAAGAACTATACAAGAGAAGAGGTTTGAAAACCAACACACAGGCTGCAACAGGGTTTCATAATAAGGTACTTTTTCTTGCATCAATTTATGGGGAAATATCTACCTCAGAAAATGTACAGTCTTAATCTAAATATTTCATTACAGATGGCAGATACCTCGTCTAATAGTTTACATAATGATATTTATCAGAATATGTAACAACTTGTAATGTGGCTCACTCACAAAGTGGAAAGTTTGTTGTGATACACAAGACGATCACAAACTGTGGCTCTTTGGACGTATTGTTGGAATGAATGCAGGATGAAAGATGACGTTAGCTTCTAATGCATGTGAATCTGCTGGCATTAAAATCCTCCCGATGTCCCGCTTAAATCAGCTGTCAATGTACTTTATGTCAACTGTGTGACTTTCACGTATAGAAAAAGGTTTAAAGAACACAATTTGAAGAACTGCGATTGCCAGAGGAACAAGGCAGACCAGAGAGAACATGACGTTGTGTAGGTTTTCCAGGTCACTGAAACGATGTACAATGTTATCAATGTTTAACAATAGTAACATTTTGTGTAATTTTGTATAATTATTGTTATTAATATTGTATATTATGATAGTATGATATTAAACAATAGTGTCACAATGAAGTATAAAGGGAAAGTATTAAGTAAGTGTAGTATGCATGTAAATAAATACCTTTGCTTTGATTCGTTGGATGCTTCTTTGAGCTGTTCATATCCAAACTGGTTGAGGATTGTAAGCACTATCATTGGGGCCAGAGACTGAGATGGTTTAGTAAACAAGGCGTTGGTCCCAAACACCATGGAGGACAATGGACAACTGTAAAACATCACACTATGAATTTTTGGACACCATACTCTGTTGCGTTGCTGTATTATACCTGCGCTTGTATTTGGTAAGGTCAGAATCAATTATGTCAGCCAACGGCAAACCAAAGAGACTAAACGCTGCCTGAATTAAGATCCTGTACAAAGCAAAGTAATTAACTAAACACGGTGATATTAACATTTGCACATTATGGTAATTCTTACAAGTTAGCCGTCAGAAATAGAGCAAGTAAATAGTAATGCTGAGGTCCGAGGGCAAACATGACCATCCCCATCCCAGCTTCCAAATAGAAGGTCATGAGGATGACTCTGTAGTAACCAACACTACAGAGCAGATTTTGACAAGACAAAACCAGTATCTGCAGAGAAAATGTTTTTTAATAGTCTACTGTATATGAATGAGAATTCCCACCAAATGTAAATGTTTTTACCTGTGGACAGATAAATCCTGCTCCATACATTAAGCTCTTAGCAAGTGTTGGTAGAACATCCGGAGGAATTAAATGTTCAGTGAAGATCAAGGTAAAATTATTGAAAAAAGCTAGGATAAAAACTTGGCAAAAATTCATGAGGACAAAACGTTGGAAATCATGGTTGGTGAGGATCTGCCAAATTTGACTTTGCAATAGGCTGACTGAAATACTTAAATCGTATGAAGTTTGGTCTTCAGTCTGACTGAGTTTGTTATCAAAGCGGCTTTCGCAGTGAAAGCCTGTGTAAAGCATGCACCCACAGCTCAGGACAGCAGTGACAATAGCAAAAGCCTGAAATGACAGAAAATCTTCCATATTTCTAGATATCACCCCACAAAAGAGGATGCTGGATGAGCCGATGAGAGAAGCAACCTTCACAAAAAAACAACAACAATAATTAAGCAGTTGACACATGTATATACATTTACAATGCTGCTACCTGACTGTATTTCACAAGACGGAGGCGACTTTGGTGATGATTTGATATTTCTGCAAACAATGCGGACTGTGCCAACAACACAAACGTCAACAGGGCATCAAAGGCACACAAGGACACCATCAGATGAACCCCACTCATCCAGTCACCAGGAGAATACGAGCGCCAAGGGAACCATGCCAGAAGAAAGGCTAAGGAGTACAGAGGGGCACCATATAAAATGGATAAACGCCGTTTAGAGCAACATGGAACTTTGGAGTTATCCTGCAGGTAGCCAAAAAGGGGATCATTCACTGCATTCCAGATCATGTAGACCAACTGAAAAAAAATATATATATATATTATATTTAGTAACAAAAGCATTTACTTAAATATAATTATAATTTAATACAATACTGTAAAACTCGATATTGTACACGTGGAATACTCACTTGTGACTGGTGAAAGGCTCCCTCTGATATCTTGTATTTATTCAGAAAAAGTTTGACATAATAAAAGCTGAATATATTATTTATCATACACGACCCTAGTGTGGTCATGGAATAAGCTACAGCTGCATGGTCTAAGCCCAGTTTCTTCACCAGTCTTGTCATGGCTGCCATTCTTCCTGCTTCACCTGTTCTACGTGTCAATCGCCAATTAATAATTTCCCAAAAAAAAGTTTAAATTACGTTTCATAGTAGCTAGTAAACAACTATAATTAGTATAATAGGGAGTCAATCTATTAAATAGGGTTTCTAACAATGCTTTCCCCCGGTGTTGACATTCTATCGTTAATAAATAGCTTGAGATTGAAAAAAGACAACTGTTTTTGTACTTGTTTTGAATGCGGAAGCGCCGATGCAAATAAAACATCCGATTGGTTAAAGGCGTCATTATTTTCCCCAACGCAGTTCTGTCAAGACTGGATTGGGATTCCATAGAGTCTTTGGGCATACATTACCAAAAACCCGAACCATGACCAAATTAAGTGTTCAAAAACCTACCTAGAACATAATAATTGTTTAAAGCTATAAATAATTAAATACACAGTGTCTGTAGTAAAGCCACGAATGTGATACATTTCCTTCTCCCGACTTAAGAAGGGGTAAAAAAACATAAGATGGTCAAAAACATACACGGAAGGATTTTCATATTTATATTTTAATTTTTATAACTTTAGTAACACCGCATTTATACAACATACGGGTCATATTTAACAATAATGAAAAAATAAGTAAGCTATTTATTTTAGTTTATTAATTGAGTGCGCCATCTACCGGACACTAGTGTGAGCTTGCCACGTTGCTTTAGTGAGAAATGTTGCAATGGGCTTCTGCCACTCAAGGACTGAAGAAGAGGGAGCGGTCGTAGCGGTCCGGGCTGTCTATGGGCTGTACACACTATGACTTGAATCTTGCTTTTCAGGTTACTTTGGTTTTGTGTGAGGTGTAACTGTAAAATGCTCACGAACAGGATTCTAGAGGAGCAGTTTGAGAAGGATGGAGAGCACTGGTACAACACTCGGGATCTGGAAAGAGGTACACTTTGGTCTGTGTGGCTTTGGGCTGTGACATCGTGCATTTACTGCTGTCAATGTGTCTTAGAAAAAATACAGTGATAATAGTGATGGTGAATCAGTGATGGTCAAAATGATAAAACAAAATGATAATGATGCAACCAACATAATGCTAGAGTACTTTGAATTCATAACAAATTACCAATGCACTTAAATCTCTCTCTCTCTCTTAAATCGCTCTCAAAACAATTTGGTTCTTCACTATTTTTCTCATGTATTTTGAGCTCCTAATATATCAGTTTTTCGGTGAAAACTCACTCAGCCAATCAGCTTTGCAAAATGTTTTCTTATAAGTTCACAAAATGTTAAAACAAGACTTTCTGTTGGGACATACAGGTACCACAGCTTTACCTAAATATCACTTAATAATATACAAAAAAAAAAATCTTATCAATTCAATATGTGTATTGTAAACAAACACTAATATCTTTAGGCAAAGCATTTAGTTCAAGACAAGTTTTTGAGTTAGTTCATTCACAATTTTGAATAGAGAATTACATCGATATAACCTGTGAGAATGTAATTCTTCCTTGTTTGTTGATGAACGTAGAATAACTCAAGCAATTATATACATTGTATGCTAGGATTACAGAAGTATGTCAGTAAACAGCCTGTGAATATGGTGTTTAGAAAGGTGTTTAGACTGTAGAAAAGCCTTGGGCGTAGCATCCTGAGGAGCTGCTCCAAACAGTGGAAGTAATGTGAAGAATGTCATCTGATTTGTATCACTTTGTCACAAGTCTACATCTGCAGTTTGAGCTGCAGCTTCAGGGTGGGTCATGGTCGAGATCGTGACAACATTTTTTCAAATATAGAAGTATATTGTTCACATCTGATTTGTATTTGGATTCCTGGTTCTGGCTGACGCAATGTTTTGAAAGGAAGTTGGGTAAAAGACAGGATACAATCAGTAAAAGGGGCAGATGCCTTTGTCCTTCAGTCAAATACACTTTTCTGAGATGTCTTTATTTTAACATTCCCATAGATTCTCTTTTATGATTTTTAAAGTTTATTTTAAAAAAATTTGCACAGATCTTCATTTGGCAGCAGAACTGGGGAAAACCCTCCTGGACCAGAATCATGAGCTGGAAGCAGATCTGCAGCAGATGTACTCCACCAACCACGAGCAGCTGCAGGAGATAGAGGTGCCACCATTTAATACTTTTCACATTGTTTTGAAACTTCTATTTTCAACTTGACTGAACTTTAATCCTAATGTTTGAGTTATTAATAGTGAATCATGATTTGTATATAATGTTCATCTCCATTACTCCCATTCCCATATTTCTTACATGCTAATAAGACTTAATACTTTGAGAACCAAGCTAACTATTGTGAAACACAGGATTAGGAGCTCACCACGGTTAAGCTTGTTACTTCGATCCATGTCCCCTTTACACAAGGAGATTATCTCGATGACCTACAGTGGTTTTAACACTTTGATAATGGCCATCTAAATAAATTTCCCCTGTTGTTGTTTGACAAACGCTTGTATTCTTTCTAAATGTGCACAAGCTGATAATGATAGCAGTAATAAATTAATAATAATAATAATAATAATAGTAATAATAATAATAATAATAATACATTTTATTTCTTAGGCGCCTTTCTAGATACTCAAGGCTGCCTTACATCACAAGTGAAAAGTACATTTTGTTGTAATACAAGTTAAAATACGGTCAAAATCAGCTTGAACAGAGGATTGTGTGGTTATGATGTTAGTGATAGGCTTGTCTAAACAGATGAGTTTTGAGGGTGAATTAGAATTAGATTAACAGTAAATAATCAGATCTTTTTACACCAGTACTTGACTAAACAAGTGGAGCTGCTGCGTCAGATGAACGATCATCATGCCAAACTGTACGAGCAGTTGGACTTGGCAGCGAGAGACCTGGAGCAGGGAAACCATCGATTAGTGCAGGACAACAGGCTGGCCCAGCAGAAGATCCACAGGTGTGTGTGTGTGCGCGTGTGTGTGTGTGTGTAAGTAAGTAAGTAAGTAATGTTTATTTACATACCGCCTTTCACAGACAGGGGTCACAAAGCGGTTTACAATTGTTATTATTTTTTTGGGCATTTGTCCTCTCACTCCACACAGAGAGGGGAGCGGGGTCGCCGAACAGAAGGCGCATGCGTACTAGTGTGAGGGTGCAGCGATTGCACCTGTTTACCAGTTTATTGCGGAGTTCTTCCAGATTGAACAAAAGGAGACAACGCTTTTTTATATGATTTGTATCAATGTGCTTAAGAACGTCATCACTTGAGATATTAGTGACGCATACTTGGTGCGTCAAGGTGTATAGAAGGATTTCCCCAAATTTAAGGAAAGAACCGCCCTCTCCACTCTTTGAACAAAACTCTCTGGTCTTACTTGACGAGCATGTATCACCAGAATGATTGACAATTGGGAGGACCAATAGTCTTGATGATCCACCCGGAAGTAACTATAAAATACCTTTATAGACACTAGTAACAATGTAGGTCAGAACAAATACGTTCAGTTCTTCAGATAATTATGTTTAGCAGTAATTCAGATATAACTGGGGTCAACAGTGCAAAATATTCAGGTCAGATTCTACAGGAGTTACCTATAGTAGTTATGTCAAGTACAAGGGGTTTGTGGGGGGGTATAAGGGGTATATATGTTAAGTGTTGATGTCAGGAGTGTCCAAACTCATTTCATCGGGGGCCAATTATCTAAAGGGATTCAAAGATATTGGCCAAATACTGTGCCGGAATATTGGATTATTATTGAATTCTCGACTTTTAATCAAGTCATAACTCAATTCATCAGGCTTTTCACCAAAAACCAAGATCTGTCTTTAATCAAAGCAAAACCTTTGATTGAGATTTTCTTTAAATTATTTAGTCATGTAGTTATGCAGTATTTTCGCTTATTTACTGGCATTGAAAATGGAGGGCTGCATTTCTCCCCATGGCCAAAGTTACCGGTCCAGTATAAGAATGAATGATACCGTTATTAGCCCCACAGTGCTTCAAAATTTGTTTAAAATATTGAACTTGATATTTCCTGTGCAGTTTAACAGAGACCATCGACAGCCTCCAGAGCCACATGCAGGATCTACAGACACAAGTGGATGAGCTCAAAGCCTCTCAGGACAATCGCACCAGACGGTCGCTGGGGGCGCAGAGTGTGTCCTGTCTGAAGGAGCTCTACGACCTACAAGACAATAGGTGTGTGACGATGACGTTGTAACACCACACAGAGACTAAAGACCTTCACACGCTTGTCCTCGTTGTGAAGTGCGAGTAAAGATTCGTATAATCCTGTTAAGCACAAGCCAGACTGAGACAGGTCACATGTAAGACCTAATTATCATACTCTATGTGTAAGAAAATAAAACACAAATCATGAAAACATTTTGAGCCTAAATAAAAATGTGGTTTTCATATTATTATTTCATGTGGGTCTTGAGCAAAGGATTTACCTTCAAACATCTAATTTAACATTAAATTGAAGAAAAAAAAAATCTTCTCCTCTTCTCTTTTGTTGGATGGATGGTAGATTGTGTATTTGTTGTGTTGGTTGATGTAATCCCTAATTTATTCCAAAGAATTGAATACTATCTTTGTCCCATCATTGCTGTGTTCAGACTGAGCCGCAGTCACTGCGGCTCAGAGGGACTTTGGTCGCACCAGATCTTTCGCTCAAACCAGTGTCCAGACGTGGAGCAGGAGCACAGAGACCTGCAGCGCTGCGTCCAAACCCTCCACACGCAGATCTCCATCGAGAGGAGCTACAGGGAGGCGGCCGAGCGGGAGATTCAGCTCACGACCAGCGAGAACCGCAGCCTGGAGGAGCGGCTGGCTCTTCTGGACGGATGCAGAGCGCGGAAACAGGAGCTGGAGGCGGAGGTGGAGCAGCTGAGGGGTCTGTGGCAGCGCGACTGTGCCAACAAGTAAGACTTCAGTTTGTACGTCATTTAAAAGTGGAATTACAATGAAAACATCAAATTCAGTTTTTAACAATGTCACAACATTGTTCCATCACCAAAAACGTACATGTTTCAGCTTCTTCCATGCTAATGTTAAATCTTAATGGTAATCTCACCTCATGGTCAGAGCTGTTTTCTGCTTTTTAAAACTAAAGTCTTGCTTCCAAATTAGTCTTTGTAAGCATAATACTGAGATAAGTCTTTTGTTTCAAATATGTTTGTGTTAAATTGTGTTTCTGCAGACATAGGTAATGGCTGATTCATTGTTTGTTTGGAACATGTTTTGTAATAAATAGATAATGTTGGCAAACATTATTCAATTCAATTCAATTATTCAATCAAAAAGCATAAGTACTAAATTATTGGTGAATGTTTTTTGGAAGCCAGGTGTCAGGAGCTCTTTGCAGCTGCAAACAAAGTGCCTGTGAAGCACTTTGGTCACTTTGCTGGTGTTGTTGTAATTGTGCTTTACAAATATAGCTGATATTGACATGGACATTGACAAACATTATATAGAAAGGTTTTGTCAGTTTCAGTTCATTTTTGACTCCCTGATACGAACATCAGAGGAGCTCTAACTGATCCACCAACAGCAGGGGCTCCTTCTAACCTCCTGATTTCTGGGAGATGCCACTAAATTATCAACTCAAAAATGCCTGATTGAAACTGATAACCATTTCAGGTTTGCTCTGGATTTTGTACAAAGACTGAAAAAGCAATAAACCCCCTCCTGATATTTTTGATGACTAAATAGGAATAGAATTGTACTTTTAAAATGATGCTCTGTGTTTCCTCAGGAGGTCAGAGCAGCAGCTGTTGCCAGATACAGTTTTCTTTTCCTCAGATGAAAAGTTGGGCTTTGAGCTCAGTGAAAGTGTGGATAAGAGTGAGGATCCTCCACAGCAGAAGCAGCGCTGCAGCAGCGACAGCGCTCTGGCAGCTGCTGATGAGCTGCGCATCGTGCACGAACAGACGTGTGTGCGGCGTGCGGAGGCCAGACACCGCGGCGTGTCCCTGCTGCATGAGGTGGACGCGCAGTACAGCGCACTACAGGTGGGGGCAGTATTTATCTATTTACTTTTTTATCTATATATTTTTTATATATTTTTGTTTCTCTGTTACAGTTTATACTGTATGTAATGCAGTATCGTTACATTATTGTAAAGGTTGTATTTATAATTAGCCTGGCCTTAGCCATCCTTAAACTCCGTTCAATTATTATTTCCCTACATGTCTGAAATTAAATTTGTACAATGGTATGGTAAGACCAGGCTAATTTGTATCGCTTCATTCAGTAAAGGTGGCCATAGTTTGTCTGACTCACTTATCAGCCCTGCATTTGTCAGGCAGGGAAAGAGGACTTTTGAATACTAGTGAATAGGTTATGAATAAGACAATAACACATGTAGGAGATCCATCACTGCAATTCCAATAAAATGTAGAAGATTGAAAGATTAAATTCAGTCTCTGTATGGAACAAACACTTGTGTAAAACGTGATGCAGTTTAATTCTGTTTAGGTCAAGTACGAAGAGCTTCTTGTGCGCTGCAAGCAGGCGTCAGACAGACTGAGCCACAAGGCCGTGCAGACGTCCAGCTGCCAGTCTGCAGGCGGCCGCTCCCGGAGGCGACTGTCGGACCTGAGTACGGTCTGTGAGGAGCCGGAATACAAAGTCCTGTTCAAAGAGCTGTTCACCCGCATCCAAAAGACCAAACAAGACCTGAGCCGCAGCGCCGCCACCTCCACATGAGCAACTCTGCTCCGTTTGGACTTGTTTTTTCTGGTCAAGTCTGTCACTGTCTTTCAACGGAAATGAGGCTAGTTTTGTTGTCATGACGATTCATTAGAATAGATTGTAATGCGATGAATGTGTTTGCCTTGGCAAATTATTGATCTTAATCTTGTAAGTCAAATTGCATTGCAGCAGTGATAAGTGAGTTTTATTGAGGCATTGTGGGATGTGGTTTGAGAGTGAAGAGTGAAGTGAAGGGAATCAAGGAAAGTTGTTTGAAGAAAATGGGAAATAATCCCTTACTTTAGCATCAGGCGCTGAGGATAAATGGCTTAAACGTTGGTATTTGTTGAGTTGTGTAAGTTTACTAAAGTTGGATTATGAGGCATGGCTCGTTATGAAAGTGTTAGTCTGGTTTTGTACGTAATACGTGCTATGGACAAAAGTGTAGTTTACTTAAGTTTACTAGTGTAATATACCAATCTATTTATTTTTTTAAATATATTTGCTATTTATTTTTTTATTTATTACTTAATTAGTTAATTTTACACTCATTTCCAGTCTCAGGAAGAAAACATAAGTATATATTTATGATAAATGTATCACTGCTGAAATATAAATCAACAAAACAGGATTGAGAATTATTATGATGTATTTAATCTATGTGTTTATATGTTAAAATCTTAGTTGCTTTGTATGTACTGACTTAAAAAACAGAAGTAACTATAAATAAATACATTAACATTTCAGCACAAACTTTGTCTGCAAGTTATTAAACAATGAACTGCAATGAAACTTGGTGAAAGTGAAATAAAGAACCATGGATTCTTCAATGGAGCTTCTACTGTGGTCCGTGTGCGCCCTCCTGTGGTTTCACGCTGTAACTGTCGCACCGCATGAAGGGCAATGTCACGTGTTTGTGTGTGTGCAAAAGATATGAACATTAGAGTAAACAAATCTATGCACTTGCAAATATTACTTCACTTAACTCACGCAGTTTGTCTTCTGTACGGGTAGAAATATCTATCTTTAAAACTTTTCCATCTTCTTCCATTCTTTAACAATGGCAGTGGAGAAAGTAAATGGGTGAGCGCAAAGAACAGAGACAAAAACATGAAAATCAAGTGTTTGTGGAAAGTTTGTTTATAGCTCATAATTTGCATCTGTGACTTTCTATAATCATTACTGGGTTTTTCTTCTTTTCTTATTTGTGTCTATTATAACATTAGATTTGATTTCAAGCAGGATGCCACAAAATACCTTTTCAGTTCCCATGTTTGAGACCCCTTCATTTGCTCTAGTTAAATATTCAGTTTCTTTAATGTGTCAGTTTTTTGTTTTCCTATCCACTTTATTTCATATTATAAGTTCTTTACACTATAGATTTGTTAATATCAAATACCGTTAGCTCTACCTTCAGCCATTTTTGCATTGTTAACGCATCCAGTGTGGTGCTTCTGACTAAATGGGAACTGAACTAGTTCCCGGCACTGTGGCATAGGAGAAGGCCTATAGTAATTCAACAAAACACATAACCTACAGAGTTTGTGGAATACACAAACTGCATGAAGCGAAAACACTGACTCACTGTAACCCGCAGCTACTAATTATTCAATAAATAATTTCAACAATCAGGCACACATTTAGATTGAACATTTATTATGTCATATTTTTCATATGCAACAATGTCAAAGGTGGGATGACTAGATACTCAATGGTAAAGCTTATTAAAATAGTCAAGCTCAGGCTTTACATGTGATGATTTGTGATATGAGCCAATAAACAGACACTCAAAATCAAATTACATTTATATAATTCCTCTCATGCTAGTTCTCACTTCCATTAAAACATGTGAGGAGTTATGACACTAGGGTAAAGGAGCCTGATTGGGACATATGTAGTTTATATTTATATTATAATATTACTAACAATAACACTGGCCCATGTGATTCACCCGTCTTTTTTGTGTTGAGTTTTGACACCACAGCAGTATTTTCCTCTCAGTATCATTTGAACTTGTATGGACCAGCTCCTCCTTCAGCCTGACAGAGGATCCAGCAGCAGATCAGCAGCATGAGGCCCAGTACGGTCAGGAGGAGGACGTGTCGCTGAGTGAGGCCAGAGCCAGAGGACGGGGTCAGCCTGGACTTCACGTACTCCTCCACCGAGTCCTCCAGGCTGTACGGCTTTGGGCAGTATCCCAGCTCCGCACGCGCCTTGTCGATCTTGAACGTGTGGGTCACTGCGATGTTCCTCACCTGTTCAATGCACAACAATAATAACAATAGATTATAATTTTGTTCAGATTGATGAGCATTCAATTTGAAAGCATATGTATGAAGTGATTACCTTGTGTCCTATACTATCTGTACTCCAAAAATACTTTAAAGGGCATTTATGACATTTTTTTTGTGAAATTCCCTATATGAATAAAGATAACGTAATAACATATTTCAGAAAATATCCATGGAGTTCTAACTTACAGTACAACCACTTAGATTCAAGCAGGAAAAAGAGTCACTAAGATAAGATCTATTCGTCCCACATTTCAATATGAGCGTTGTGCACATTACAGCAGAATAAAAAAAGGAAATAAGAGTGCTCAGATTGCATGCATCAAACTGAGTCTATTATTTAAGATAATAGATAATAAAATAAAATTATAAGTAATAATAATAATACATTGGTTTTATATTGCGCTGGACACTGGACACTCAAAGACGCTCCACATGTCATTATTTCTTTACTCCATACCCAGATCCATGCTCCATAAACGGTGGTGATAAACTACTACTGTAGCCACAGCTGCCAGAAGCAAGGCACCCAATGTGTGCCATCGGCTCCTCCGGTTTACCACTAATCATTCGCACACACATAATTCTTGGCAATGTGGGTGAAGTGTCTTGCCTAAGGACACAGCGACAGTTTGGCACTTTACAGCCGCCCTACTGTGGCACATAGAATTCCCAGAGGTCTCCCATCACAGTACTAACCAGCCCCTGCCCTGTGCAGCTGCAGAGGTCTGACGGGATCAGGCTTTCGCGCATAAGCATAGCCGCAAACAAGACCACAGGATAACATAAGATAACCTGATAGTACTCTAGTGTATTCTTTGTAAACAGCAGGAGGTAGAGATGTATATACTGTATTGTACCTTAGCAGTAGAGAATATGACCAGAATAAACAATAGCAATAATAGCAGCAGGTGAAGTGAGGTATTGACATGAATGCGACCGTGCACCAGGACCAAGAACTGATAATGGTTCCTATGACGTCCCGGGGGCTTGCATGTCAAAGTTCTCTGCCTCACTTCACTTCATTATTACTTTTAACATTCACTTTCAGCCAATGTCTGAGGATTCCCCTGACGTGCCAGACGTGACGTATCCCCGGATCACGCTCTGGAACCCGACCTGCGGTGAGGTCACTTCCTGTCCGCTCCACTGCGAACTTCCTGCTCTGTAGTGACCCACAGAGCCTCATGTTTAATTCAGCCGCAGCATCGATCCCCCGCGCTGCAGCTGTCTGACGGCCTCTTTGGTTTCGCCTCATCACACATTCATGAGGCCTTCACAGCACCACACACCTCCTTAAGATTAACCGTATCAAACATTTACAATAATACCTTGGTTTGAATGTTTTTTACACGTTTCTTAAACAGGCGTTGATGAACTGTTGGATTGCGACTGGAGGTTAAGGTGGGAAAAAGTGTGTTTGTATCTGTTTTTCTTTTATTTGAAATTAAACATGATTTTACTTGGATGATTTTGGATGTTTCCTCTTGTTTTGTACAGCACTTTGAGTTTCTTTGAGTGTGTATGGAGTGACTTATCTTAAAATGTACAGGTGAAACTAGACTTAAATTAAATTAGAAAAGTTTATTTATCTCTGTAATTCAACTTAGAATATGAAACTAATAAATGATATAGACTCATTACACACAAAGTGACACGTGCTAAGCCTTTGTTTTATTTTCAAGATTATGGCTTACAGTCCAAATATTCTACTTTGTATTTATTGTTTTGTTACAAGCTGATAACCAGCAACAAAAGGCTTGATATGTTTCAGAGTATGTGCAAAGAGTCTATCACATACTATATATATTTGTTTCACAGTTGGACTTTTGAACGATATTATATTTTCCGAGTTTCGCCTGGAGAGCATTTCACAGATCTAGGTCACACAGAGCGCTGTACAATTTTGTGTGATTTGCAATAGCCTCACACCTAACCACTAACTATCACCATCCATAACCGATACTATGTTTTACTGGTAGGGGAAACCGGAGCACCGGGAGTTAACCTCTACAGACATGGGGAGAACATGCAAACTCGACACAGAAAGGCCCTGTCTGGAGTTGAATTCTAACCCAGGACCTTTTTGGTGTGAAGCACAAGCGCTGTGCCTGACACTGTGAATTCTAAAAGCATGTTTCCTCACCAGTGTTATTTTAACTAAAGATAAGATCAAATATAATTCAATTTTGTCTTTTGTTTTATTAAACGTATTCTTTATATATCTATATATCTATATACTGTATGCATATCAAATTAACAGTGCGATAAATCCACCTTTTTGATGTGTGACGCTGTGCTATACAAATTAACTTGCCTTTTCATAATTAATGTGCAGGAGATAGCATCACACACATATGTGAGCGGGGCCTGGTCGGAAAATACCCACACTACGTCTGGACAGCACCGTAAACAAGAATCTACAGACAGAAACTTGATCACAGCTGGACGACCGCATACATTACTTTAATGAAATATCTAATTGGATAATACACTGAAAAATGTGAATGCTGTAATTTAATCATTAAACAGTGTATATGTGAATTACCTCATTCCGTGTGAAAAGCAGAGGCACGTTCAGCACAGGTCTCAGGACAACATGTAAACATTCCACAAGGATTGCTGGAAAAAAGATCAAATTTATAAGAATAAATGCAATGCAATGTTCTCTGTTCTGAGTTTGAGGCTCACCTGCCGCGTAGACGAGTGAGAAAGGCAGTTTTATCAAAGGCTTGCCATAACCAAGCTTTTTAAACTATGGAGGAGAAAAGAATTACTGTCACTATCATTGTGTAAAATATAGTATTCACAAAGTAGTTTAAATAAACTGCTTTACCAATGGTTCAAACCACTCGAAGATATTGAATGATATGCCATCATTAATAAAATATACATGTCCACTCTGCAACAGACGCAAATGCAAGACATTAGAACCAGAAATCAAACTAAAAAAGCTCTCGTCAGTCTTGTCAAATCATTAACGACAAAACAAGGAATAAAACCAGGATTTAATCGGGGCCTTTGTAAAAAAGGTGTTGGTTATAGTTTTATTGTTGCCAAAAATCTCGTCTTTTCAGATTTTATGGTCCAGCTGGAATTGTCTGCATATCTGGCAACCTGAGTCAGAGAGTGGGAGAGGTTGCAGTACCACTTTTGGCCAGATTTTTACATACTGCTCCTTTAAAGGTACGCTGCTGATGAAGTATTCTGGCGATTGTTTAGCGGGGATTCTGTGTGTTTTATTTGAGGCTTTTTCCCTAATTAAGTTTAGTTGAAACTTGTGACATAGTATTAGGACTGCGCTCGGATCGGGTCAGAACATCCTGAGACTGTGTTGCAGATTCTGCCTCGTTCTCATTATTGTCAGTGTGAAAAAGTTACGTATTGTTCACGTGTGAGTTTGTTGTGTACAAACTACACATTGTGCCTCCTGTTGTGTTAACGCTGTCTTTGAGCGTGTGGTACGCGATGTTGACACTTTTCTGCTATGACTTTTGCATAATTATTTTTCTAAAAGATTGTTGTTCGGATCTTTCTTTTACATAACTGTGGTCCTCCATGGTTCCTTCTTCCAACTTGTGAAGTCACGGTGAAAGCAACTATATCAGTAGCTCATGTGAAACGAAAACGCGATTCTCGCATCCTTTTTGTCCCTTATCTATCACCGTTTTTCAAGATGGAGCATTTACACGGATAGTCCTCCTCTCTCATGGACATTTATTAGTTAAATTCTAAGCCTATGAATACAATTCATAAAACATGGTGGAGGTAAATTTTCTTAAAAAGGTCACATTTGTTATTAGTTAACATGTTTTTTTCATATGGAGCAGCTGTAAAAAATTACACAGGGTGGCTTTAAAGCTTTACTTTACTTTTGAACTACAAAATGTTTTATTTCATAAAATCCATGTAACTAGATTGTCGCTCTCAAAACAGTTTGGTTTTCACTATTTTTCATAATAAGATTAAGACAGCGTGTTGTGGATTTGTTGGGATAAACAATATGGAATATTTATTTATAGCTTTAACAGTTTAGGGATCAGTTACAAAATTTGTGAAGTTTAATGCTAGTTTTTTTTATATATTCATGACATCTAGATGCATTGTTACTTTCTTCACAACAACTGTTTCTGTGTGACGAAACGTATAATGGCAACATAGGAAAAGAGCGGTACAGGCTATGAGGTCTTTCAGTGAAATGTTAGAGAATGTTGAAGCTCACAACACTCACAGCGACACAGTTCCTCTGTGGAGTCAGAGCCTCTGAGGCCAGAGTGTGGGCCAGCACCAGGTTGTCCACATGCACCCAGTTCATCTTGGCCTGAGAGTTTCCGAAACGAAAACTGAACAAGCGGCGCTCCACGTTCACCTGTGAACACACAGAACGATGGCCTCTCAAACTTAAAGAAACTGTGGGTCTGCTCTGCCCCACGGGACTGACCCGCCCGTCTGCTGCTGAGCACTTCACATGCACTCATTTAAAATCAGATGAAAGAACGATAGTCCTTTGTTCGTCCCACAGTGGGCAAATTTCAGTTTGATGAATACACATTTAGGCATGCAGCGTATGACTTCTGTGCCTCCTAGAGGCAAATGGGTAAAGTGTCTTGCCCAAGAACACAACAACAACTGACATCAGTGGGAGTCGGTGGAGAGGGTCTTGCAGTACTGTAGGTTCTTACCCACGACATTCAGGTTCAAAGGCCAATGCTCAACCAACTGAGCCACTGTCGCTCCAAAAACTATTTATTGTTAAATTAGTCTGGCTCGTAAGCAATTTGCAGGGTTACGTTTAGGATTAACCCCTCATTTTTCTTTGAGGAAAAAAATGACTGCAACACGTCTGAATCATCCACCATCACAGTAACTAACACAGTAACTAACACTATATCATAGTTAGTTACTTACTAGTTACTAGTGAGTGGTCAGAGGAGGCAGGGGGCAATAGCTCCTCTTGTTCTTGTTCAAGAGCATTCTTATAGATCAAAGAGACGTCACTAGTTAGATAAGGGGAGAAAATCTAAATATTCAAAACCATAAAATTACTGCACTTGAAGAATTCAATCCCTGAAGGTTTGACAGCAGAAATTTCAAACATTTTGATGAATTTGTTGTCAGGCTCACGCGTACTCACTATGTGTGTTTAATAAGGCCTGAACTAAAGAGTCCTTGACAGACAGAGTTGGCCTTGGAGAGGAGAACGAGCAGGGGAAAAAGTCATGTAACTGGAGCTAAGAAAGCTCTATCAATAATGTAGATACTGCAAGAATATTCTGGCAGGACGGGGCACGAGATCTCACCATAACTCGGTGAAGATGCCTCCGCTCCTCTGGGCCGTAGATGCCACACGGCCGGAGCACACAGGTTCGGAGCAGCTCACCGCCTCCAGAACAACAGAACATTCATTCATAATATTACTACTATTATCATTACTGCACTTGAATCCTATAAGTCCAGCTGATCGTCCGGAGGAGTCCGCTTTCACAGACAGACAATTCATTATTTGATGTTTTTCCTTTGAAATGTATGCTATTTATGTAAGTATTGTTGTTCAAATCTGTATCGATGTTGTCATTATACATTTGAAATAAATCCCAATTGTTCTTTGTGTGGACAACCTTTGGAGGCCTCGTACCCCACTTTGTGAAGCATTGGTTCAATCATTTACAGTAACCCACAAACATAATCTTGAGACAGATCAAGCGTTTTTCTCCATTTCTCAATTTATTATGTGCAGTTCTCCAACTATGTGCTGAATTCTAAAAGTAAGTTTCTTTACCAGTGTTATTTAAACAAAAGATAACATTGAAGATAATTTAAATTCAATGTTGATTGTTGATTAAATTAACAGGGCAATAAATCCATGTACATTTTTCTTGAAGAAATGATCTATAGTTTACTTCTCGCTGATAAAGTCTGACTCTTCATGTTGCTCTGCTTTGGGCTCTGGGATTAGGAGATCCCGTTTGGCCTCCATTTGGTCCTTTGCTTTGTTTTTGTGTCTTTCTTTCTTTTTGTGAACTTGTTTGTGTGTGTTTGCCAATGTTGAAAATGAAAAATGTGTCATTGTAACAACATTAGAGTGTTTTCCCCATTTGATTGAAAAAAATATAGCATCTCTTGTGGACAACTGCGTTTCCATGGTAACTCCTGCCTCCTTAACCCGGACCATTTTGTGACAGGATAAAAATAGAGACATAACTGTTTTTTTCACTGATTGTTTCACACCTTGTAGTGAGCATCCATTGGCTGAGAGGACCATCTGCTCTGCAACAGACTTCGTCCTGGAGTAGTGGTCTATGTGCTGCGGAGAAAACAGAAAGCGTTCATACTTGTGTCTAAAAGACTGGACCAGATGTTTGCTGCAATGACCCACCATCTCAGGAGGCACATACGGCACAGAGGTCTCATTCCCATCCTCTATAGGTTTACCATCAAACACCACATTAACAGTGCTAGTGTAGACCAGCCGGGGAATACTGCGCTCTTTACAAACTACACGCACACACACACACACACACACACACACACAAGGGCACACACACACACACACACACACAAGGGCACGCACACACACACAAACACACTTCTTTAAGCTTTAGTTACATTTCTGAACCTTTGTGTTGATCGTGATCATGTTTGACACACTGACCTTTTATTACATTATTAGTCCCTCCAATGTTGATGGATTCTACCAGCTGCTTATTTAGCTGAAAAAATGGTTCACATAGTGCTCTAATCAGAATCATTGTTGTCTGTGTGGACATTACATTATAATATATACTATTTTGAATGTTTGTAGTCCAGCCAACTCTTTAGCCCAAACCTGCTCTGGTCCAGACATGCCATATGATGCAGTGTGGAAGATGCAGCTCACACCTTCACACACTTTATACAGAGAGCAGTAGTCCCGAATGTCACTCTGAAGACAAAAACAGCATGTAAACTGTAAACTAGTAAACATAGTCATTCCACCTGTCTGTGTCCCAGCCAGGCTCAGGGACAGGCAGTCACTCTCTAATGAATGCACAGTGATAATTAAGATGAGAGTGAGTTCTGCAGGTGAAACCTGAAGAATGTGTCTCCACCCTGAGTGACCCAGCAGCTGCTGCTCTGGGCGATCATTCACCTGTGTCTTTGAGACACCTGACAGATACTGACACTCTGCTCTCCTCAATATCACTTCAGCCAGGAGCAAATAAATATAAATATTTGAATGAGCGCAGTGGTGTACCTGGATAAACTGCGTATCTTCTGGGAGATCTCCAGTTGGTTTGTTCATGTCTAGAAGTGCAACAGTCATCCCTTGAGCTGCCAAAGCTTTGACCAGTCTGAAGCCAAAGTATCCCGCTCCCCCAGTCACCAGCACCTTTCCTGGGGGTGAGGGTCGAGCCACAGCTGCCTCCTCCCCCAGCCTGGAGACCACACAGCCCGGGCTGTTGCAGGTGGCAGCCAGGGCCCCGCTGCCCCGCTGTCGCATCACTGCAGTGGGGCTGGAGGCCAGAGCAGGAGCAGGGGGCTTGACCCACGGCTGCAGGTGGTTGTGCAGTCCAGTGGTCTGCAGACAGCAGGGGCTGAGGCAGGGCCGCTGCGAGAGCCCATTCTCACTCATACTGGTGCCACAGAGCTTCATAAAGCTGCCTGGGTTTAGGTCTTTTTCTCTATAGGGCACACATGTTCAAAACAAAATTAAATGTAAGATTACAATTTCAATGAAAGTTTTTATAATATCGCCACCACCCTCTTTGCAAAGTCCTAAGAACGCACCACAGAAAAACACAAGACCACTACTACTACTGAACAGCGCTGTGTTAAACACCAAGAGCAGCAGCCTGTCTTAAAGATCAACGATGGATATTGGAATGTTTTTTTCCAAAACAAAAGGAAAGTTACAGGTGAGGTTTGTGAAATCTGTAGGATAGATAATAAGATAGTATAAAGGACAGTGTGTGTGTCCTGGTACAACACACGTTTTGCCTTTTGTGAGATTTAACATCAGCTGATACTGTTGTGATGGTTTGTATCAGAGCATGTGCAACACTGCAGCCTTTAGTTTGATCCCAATAATGCTGGATTTATCTGTTGTTGTATGTACATACTGTACATATTAAATGTATTTTTGGAAAACAGCAGTTAAAGAGAAGGAGAATAACGAGCATAATGATCTGGGTTAGAGTGAGCAGCAGACAACAAAACACAACCGTGCATCAACGTCAGGAAACTATTGGCCCAAGCAGAAGTTGTAAGTTGGATGGAAATAAAAGTCCATATTTTTACACATTTGAATGTCCCCTCTCCCCTTCCCCCAAAGGTTCTGCGCACGCCTGAAGCTGAAAGTCTAAAATTGCCCCTGCCATAAGACAGTGTGGTATTCAAGAAATAATTTCAGATTTCAATTGTTTTTGTTAGTTTTTGTTTATTGGTGGGCTGCTCCCTTGTCTCCTCTGCAATCAATTAGAAAACCTTTTCATGATTAATTATCATACTTTTGTTCCAGTGGTAACTATAGGCTCAGAATCAGCTACATCTGGGACAGTTAGGCGAAAGGCATATTCTCCTGTAGTCTAAAAGATGAAGAGGGCCTGCACACGGATCTGAAGGATCCTAACATGAAGATGAGGAGAGTAGAAGTTGCGGACTTACCGTCAGAGCTCCATCAGCCGCACGTGCAGACGCGCGCCTCTTAAACTGCTGCTTGCTTCTTTCTGATTGGCGCTTATGCACAAGCGTCAGGTGTCTGCGTCGTGCAATGGAACACCTCGTCTGTTTACGCTGAGGGACGTAAACTGATCATTTACCTCATTAGATAGATACACACTAATCCCCATTGTTGTTTTGTTTTATTCTGCAAGTAAGATCTCCTCACATTTGTGCTTTTCTTTGTTGTGTTATTTCTCCACAATGTTCCCAATGGTCACTGGGATAAACCACAGTGATCCTCCTCATAGCCCAGTGCAGCCAGAGAGGGGTCATCAGTCTGAACTGGGGCCGTAACTAGGATTTGTTGGATTAATCGATTTGTTGTTTATAGCTTTTTTTAATTGACCCAGATAAAGCTTGAGAACATCCTATCAATGATCCTACAATGGAATAGATGTTTGTGTCCTGGACTGGTACGTACAGTATGACCACTTTAAAAACCACAAAGTGATCAATGCAACTTCAATTACAAGTGCAATTGCTGACTGTGATACAAACTAAGTGTAAGTAGCTTGTCAGTAAATTGTTTCAGAATAGATAAGGGACTTCAGCGCAGCAGCCTATTCCTGTTGGTGATTTGTAAAATTATGCAAATTATTGAAAAAAAATGGACTAAAATAAACTAGCTTTTATTAGTCTGTTAAATTCCCCTTCAAAATAACATTTACATATATTTCTGCTTTTTAATTTCCCGACTCATTCAGAAAAGTAATAAACCCAAACTCTTCTCAAGTGGAGGAGTTCAAGTATCTCAGGGTCTTGATCACGAGTGAGGGAGGAATGGAGCATGAGATCGACAGATGGACTGGTGCAGCGTGTGCGAGGTGCAGTTGTATTGGACTGTTGTGGTGAAGAGGGAGCACAGTCTAATGACAAAGCTCTTGAAATTTTCTCGGTATGTCACCGGGCTGAGACCAGGGGAAAGACCCAGGACACGTTAGACAATACTTCTCAGATGGCCTGGAAACACCTCAGGATCCCCCCAGATTTAATTCAATTCAATTATATCCCTAAATCACAACAGTATCTCAGAGGACTTAACATAACCATTGAGTTCACCAACACAGATCAGAGAATCAACAGTTCAGCACAAGAAATGCAAAGACAAAAACAGAGCCATTGGTCCATAAAACACATAGTTATTGAATGTTGAGTTGAGTGTCCTGGATCATCACCACTGTCCATTTAGTTGGACCCACTAACACTCTAACAGACACTCCTGCATTGGCAAGGAAAACTTGGGGGAGGTCCACATTGAGAGAGGGATCCGCTCCACGTGGACGGACAGCCCACGAGCCGGGCCGAGCAGGACAGTCCCATCATTACGTCACGAAACAGACATTGGGACAGCGGGTGAATAGCAATGTACATACTACAGCTGAAATCATAATGATGACTTGATTTTAAGGGTCTTTTACTGGTTTTTAAATGTCTTAATGGTCTTGGGCCTTCTTATCTTTCAGAATAGCTTTTATGAACCTTTCTGGCCCCTGCGCTCCTCCGGCTGCAGACTCCAAATCTCCACACACAGGCTGTAAATTGTCGAACTGTCCTTAGGCAAGACCCTAACCCTAACCCACATTGCCTAGAATGAATTTTGTGTGTGTGTGTGTGTGTGTGTGAATTGCTGGTGGTGGTCTAAGGGGAAGATGACACATACTGGTTGCCTCGCTTCTGTCAGTGTGCCCCAGGGCAGCTGTGGTGACAGTTAAAGTTAATCACTACTGTGTACAGAGTGAATGAATAATGACATGCCTTCTGACGTCTTTGAGTGTCCAAAAAAGCGCTATATAAAACCAATGCATTATTATTTATTATTATCATAAGTAATCATAATAATGGTTCATGTGGAAGTCAGAGACTTTGAAGTCCAAGGCTGTTCAAGGTATTGCCCATGGATCTATGTTAGTGACCTAGGTCTGTTCAACACTGCCATCTAGAGGAATATTTAGCTAGTGATACATCAACAGCTAACATTGACTAAAGCCAGAATTGGTGCATTGAAGTGTTGCTGCACAGGTACTAAGATTGTAATAAATAGCCTATAACTGAAATTTCCCCACTGTGGGACGAATAAAGGATCTCAGAATGTTCATTGCTCAAACAATGATATAGCGAGTGTGAAATAAAAAACATTCTCAGTTTCATAGTCACACATATCCATTTTCTCGTTTTATTGAATGATAAATAATTTCCAATGATCGTAAGCTTTATGTGAAGACATCCGATCAAGGCAAGAGACAAATAACAGGGCCCGCAATGCCACCATTATAAAATAATAGCAGAAACCAAAACAATGAGGTAAGAAGTTCTCCTTTATACATTTGTGGTGCTTCTAGTTCGGTTGTCTATACTGCTTAAATGCACAGTGCTTCCTAATACAGATCTTATCTTTGTGTCTGTACATTATCAAACAAACAAAAACAGATGGCACAATTATCAGCCCACCAGAACATAAATGTGTATGTCCCAAATCCAAAAAGAACTCAAAACAAGTAGTAAAGCTTTGTAAATGTTTAACGTCTACAAGCTCTGCATCTGAGTTTACATCACTGAAATGTTTTTCAAAAAAATATTAATTTTGGATTATTAATTATTATTTCAATTCAGTGTTTAGTGGAGAGGGTTAAATGCAGGCCAATATACAAAAACAAGATTTCTGTGTGAAATGAAAAGACCTCGAGAGCAGTGCGTTAAACGTCTCCAAAGCGTCAGAACAACATATAGAGGCACAGCCTCTTGGACCTGACCTGCAGCCCAGTGCCTTCACTAATACAAAACAAATACTCTTTCACCCATAAGGCTGCAGAGGATACCACCACAGCGCCACCAGCCATTTAAGAAAACACTGGATAGAGAAAGAAATACATTATGTCAGATTACATTCAAATGTAGTAGGCATGAAATGTCTAATGTGTTTCTACAATTTCATATGCAATTGCAGTAACAGCGAGTAACACTGGTCTGTAAAGTGGTATCCTCCTTGGTCCCCTCGACTGGCTGGGCTAGGAGATGGACGACAATGTGCCCTCCATCACCTTCACTCTGGAGGCTACGGCGGAACAGCCCGGACCCTCTACTCCTCCTCTTGGGGCTCCTGCTCCGGGAACATTGACTGCTCGCCAACTAGTTCAGTGACTTTATCAAGGGTGAAAAGAGTCAACATAAAATGTACAAAAACAGAAATAGCTCAGAATCCAAAAATAGCCACAGGGGCGATCATGACGGAGCAAGTGTGTACCCAGGCAACCAGGAGTCGAGGGATCAGCCAGAGCTCAACAAACACACACCAGCATTGAAGCCATGGTTGCCATGACATTGGCACCTTCTCAAAACGAACAGAAACGCCGTATTTAAGATCGACAGTGGCGCGGTGGGCAAGCCTCACTGTGTTAGCGCCCGTCTCATTAGCACTTGTTCATTCAGTTTTCTGCACGGAGACACTTCATGGTTGAGCAGTCTCCGCTTTGGACATCAATCCAGAGTTCTTGTTTTCCAGTCTTTGTGTTGAGTATTCACAGCCCCCTGGTTAAGACCGGGGCAGGAGTGTTGGTCCTCAGCCCGGGAGGCACACCTTTCCTGCAAACAGCAGTCCCACTATGGTGAAGAAAATGGAGAGAACGAAGAGCACATACGAAGAGCCCACCACAGTGTTGTTAGGCAGTTTGTATGGCTGGCCTCCAACTTCATTAATATAGAAACCTATAGGGAAGATGAGCGCTGCCATGCAGAACAGGATCACTAGAAAACAAGAGAAAAAGAAACAATATTAGGTGAATACAATTACACTATGTTAAGGTCTTTTTTTTTTTTTTTTTTTTTACAAACGATCAGACATTCTTTTAATAGTGATTTACTTCAGTTATGAGTTGGACTGAAAGTATGAATGTAGTTGATTTTGTTGGCTGCATGACGATGCAGCATTTGGTGCTTGGGCTTCACAGAATTTAGGTCCTGGATTTGTTTTCTGAACCAGACGATCAGAATCAGAACCATTTTGCCATGTAAGTAGCAGGAAGTCACAGTTACTAGGAAATGTCTTTGGCCGTCGGTGCATCAAGTCAAAAGAAGAGAAGGAATAAGGCATAATAAAACATTTCTAAAGTAAAAAAACTTCTAAAATATATATATATTAAAAAAAGGTAAAATTATCACAATTAATATTATTACATGCTTTTTTTTCAAGATGGCGCTATGCATGGTTGCCACGGCTCTTCGGTGCGCTCTTTTTTCTGCTTTAAAGGACAACTCACCCTCAAATCCACTTTTTTTTGCTGGTAAACGATATAAATGAGTGTCCAATAGTCCATCCATCCATCCATTTTCTTCCCCTTAATCCATTTCTGGGTCGGGGGGGGTGGCAGTCAGAGCTGCACCCAGTCACAGAGCACCAGCCCCTCACTGATCCTCCTGCAGGTGGTGAGTCCACAGGAGCTGAGATCTTTCAGTGGGGGCTTCAGTGTCCAATAGTGTTGTGTACAAATCCTGGTCATAATTTTGTCACTTTGGTGCAAAGTAGTTGAAAGCTCAACTTTCTGCGTAAAACCGTCTGAGGCGCCATCTGCAGGCGACCTGCGAGCAGAGGCCGCAGTGGCTCGTTACGTCAGCTGCCCCGCCGCTTGTTCACGCCCCCGTAGCGAGTTGGAGAAGGAACAACAGCGAGTATTTTCATCGATTGTCAGGTTTGCGATTAGTCATAGCATTTAGATAGATTTTTGTTAGCATAGCTGTTTGTATTATTGATAATTGTGTAGTGTTAATGCCGTTGTTGTTGAATATTGTAGTTTTAGTCAAGTGTCAATCACAGCCTAAACCCGCCGAACATTCCCCCCCCCCCGCCTGTCCCCTTTAGTCCTCCTGGCTACGCCCATTTGGAGGAAGATTTGAACAGGAAATGTGAGTGACGTAAGCCTCAAGAAGCAAAGGTGAGAAGTTCTTTAATAGCGTTTCTGCCTGCTCCTACACCATGAGGAGCTTCTGAACATCAGACCCACCCAACGGCTTGCAGTGAATGTAAAGATAATTATTGCCCTTGTGAATGGAGTTTGCATGTTCTCCCTGGGCCTGTGTATGAATAGTTCGGCGTGAATTTGTGTATGTTTAAAAAAATGCCCATTGTAATAATCCAGTATATTTGTTATATATATATATAAGAAACTGCTGTTCATTAATGTACACCGTTCCATTCAAATAAGTTTACGGTTGAGTGAAGTGGCTTAAACTTTTTACTCTTGAATATGTCACACACAAGTTTAGTAAGGCTATATAAACAAAATATAAACATCCTAACAGCTGTGCTTCTTTCTTACAATCAGTTACAAGTAATAAAATGGACGAGGCTCAAGGTTGCAATAGAAACAACAACAACTGATAAAGTCCTGCGTCACTACTGTCACTACTGGTGAATATGTGTACTATCTTGCACTTTCTATCTTTGCAGTTTTAAAATATGTTATTTCAAAAGTGGGAGGTCAAGATTTCGGTGCTTCTTACAAGTGCAGCTTTGTAGAAAAAGCCAATATTCAAGGAGAAAGAAAGAACAGACCTGAGCCGCCCACAAGGTGACAGAGCTGCTGCGTTAAGAATGTTTCAGCTGCAGGGAAGAGGCAACGAGACTCATCGCTCTGACGGTACAAGAACACTCCTCCCAAACAGACATCAAAATGAGTTCTTTCCCTTATATCTTGCTCTTTAAAGAAAACACTTTAAATAATTTATTTAAATGTACTCAGTGTTTCATGAAAAAGGAAGCAGAAGTACGGATGTGTCTCACGACATGGGTTTTGCCTTGTCAGAAATCTTCCATATTATTGTAACCACTAACCTGGCAAGAGCCAGATTGATGATTGTGTAGAACTCTAATTCGTTCTCCACAATATCAATCTGGGACTTCTGCAGGAGAATCCTTTCGGGGAAAGGAGGGAAAAGCAGCAGAATACTTCAAGCTGATTGGGCGAAGTGATGCTGTGTGCCCGCCTACCAAGGTTTGACTTAAACCAATCCTGGTAACATTATGTCGTCATCGGCGTGCGCCCTGAGAAACCACCATAAGTTGCGCGGGACTAAACTAGTTTTATTTGGCTTATGACTGCTTTATCATCATGTCGTTGGTATATTAGACTCTTGCCAAAACCCGTAGGTAAAAATGTACAAACATCTTTGCCTTCCAGAAATGCACAAAGCGCCTCTTGCTGTTCATCTTTCAAAAAAGAAATTGGAGATTCTGCTAAATCTGACTTGCTAGCCTCAGCTACACGTCCGTCCTCCTGCGTAGCCATGTTTGTTTTGCTTCGGCCCGGCACTTTTTGCTTTAGTCAAACCCGGATATCCCGCCCTAAACCCCCAGACTGGCGCGTGATTGGCTTGAACACCTAGATGTTCTACTCGAAAAGGGTTGGCGGGAGCGGGGCAAGATGTATTCTCGAGTGTTTGTGAACTCACAAATACCGCGAGAATTCAGCTTGCAGGCAAGCTAATGTAACCACAAACCACTGACAAAATAGTTTGTCTTGGTGAAGTAATCAGCTTGTTTCCATGGAGATTGCCATTATGAAATAATCAGTACAGATATGTTTGATGCCACCATTGTTCCTGCTTGGCCGTCATATTACTAGAGGAAATGGCCTGAACAGACACCAGATAAACTCGGAGCAGCCACTTTCACCTTTTAATTAGGGCTGCACGATATTGGAAATTAGTGCGATATGCGATATGAGTGTTTAGTATTGCAATAAAGATATTATTGCGATATTGTTGTCGTTCACCTAAAATTGCATATTGAAGCGCAAGAGACAAATAACAAAAAATAAGTTTGAGAGTTTGGTTCCAAAGTGCTATAAATCCATTTTGATCAATTTGAGTAAAACTGCGTTTTCTTAAGCAAGAAAATTATATGATGAAAGTCAAAGACCTCTAATCATCATGGACACTGTTTAGTCATGAAATCTGTCTCAAAATGCCCCTTTCAAAAACTAGTGCATATCTGTTTCAGTGGAAATGAGGCTCTAGAATTCATCATTTAAAAACAGATAAATTAATGGGCTCAGACTTAGATCATCTCCACAAAAACAGACTCATCAACACTTCTGATCCACTTTTGATACTCTTCCTCTACTCTCAACAACTACACAATCATCATCATCTGTTCTTTTCCTGCGGCTATTCCCGCGTCCCCCGCGGTTGTTTCCATCCCTGACACTTTCTCCCACATGTGAGTGTTATGTCTCACCTGTCCCCTCCACCACGTCCCCTGCTTGGCATTCACAGAATACTTCCACCGCGACCACAGAGGTGATGAGTCCGCTGTACTGTGGCTGATTGTGGACCATGGCGCGGACTCCTGTCACTAATAATATCCGTGCCCTCTTCACTGGACCCCTGCGTTTCTTCCTTCTCTAAATCTGAGTCAGTTAGTATCTGTAGAAGTACTTTGGCAATGGTAAACAAACTAAACTGGCTAAATGATGAAAACTCCGGTTCGCTCTGCTCCGCTCTGGCTTCGCTCAGCACAACCGCTGCAGCTCGCTGCTACTCGCTGCTACTCGCCTCCGCGCTCTGAGACGCAGGCATTTCACAAACTCATTATACTCTAAAACAGGGGTCACCAACCTTTTTGAAACCAAGAGCTACTTCTTGGGTACTGATTAATGCGAAGGGCTACCAGTTTGTTACACACTTAAATAAATAGCCAGATATGGCCAATTTGCTCAATTTACCTTTAATTCTATGTTTTTACTAATAATTAATTATATTTATTTTGTGGAAAAACTTTTATATTTTCTCTAAGTGCACATTTTTCAAATTTAACAAATGATCACTTCTAAGACAGTCCCATTTAATCGCAATTAATCAAATTTTAATCGCATATAAATATTTGACCTGAGAACAGTGAGAAGTAATTTTTTTCACATGGATTTTTAGTTTACCATTGAATAATGACTGAATACATGAGGCTTAAGCAACACATGTTAATATGGAGTTCAAGGGATAACTTCTAAACATCAAATAACGTTTCTGTCATTGCCTCCACACTCTGACGATAACATATGCTCCTCCTCCTCCTCCTCACACTGACGACAACATACTCTTTTTAAGCCCAAAATCCACTGCACACGCTGTGAGCACTAAAGCTGGGCATGCGCTGTTTGCTAAAGCTTTTATAATACGTTTTTGATGTGTGCATTAGGAGTAAACATCAGCATTAGCAGCTCACACACCTGTGTCTCGCTCCTCCTTCTCCTCCGCTCACACAGGAGTCACTGCTCCTCCTCCTCACACACAGAGTCCATCGCTCCATACACAGCGCTCATTCCCGTCTAATTTACTCGAATTTAAAGTTGGTCTCTGCTTGTAATAATGTACTTTTGAACAAGAAAAGTCACGGAGCTCCGGTTGGTGCGTCAGTTCAATTGGTCCGTCTGAAACTTATTCAGTGAGGAACATTCCGCGGTGCAAAAATACATACGATTAAAATGCGTAATTTTTTTAACGCGCTTTTTTGTGTGTAATTAATTAATCTTTATTAACTTGTTAAAGTCCCGGCTCTAGTTTATATGCCATTTGTAAGTTGCATGTAAGTATGATTTAAACAAGAATAGCACTGGTAAGTGCTGCCATTTGAGCTAGAGCCCTGCACTTGAGCCCTTGGCCCGAGGGCCCCGACGGCCCGACAGCCCGAGGGCCGGGCTTCGGGCCGATGACCGCATAATGACCTCGGACACGGGCCGGGCTCGGGCTCTTCATTTTCAGAGCGGCAGAATAGATTTACGAGCGCACCCACTGAATATAGCGTTCTATCACGCTGTAGTGTTTGTTGTTCTGTGTAGTGTTGTCATTGACGGCACATAGCATTACTTATGTAATGTGCAGATGTGTTGCAGCATCGGGGGCATCATACAGATGCGGCCGTTCACTCTGCACCACTCCGCACACACAGAACTCATTGCAACACATCACTACCATGTATAACTCCGCCCTCTAGCTAAGTCTGCGTTCATATCAGTGCGCGGCACTATATACTACGCTAAAACATTGTTATGGGAGGTTACAAAAAAAAAAAAAGGCGGGCTTGATGCGGGTTTCGGGCCTGAAAATTCAGAAACCATATCGGGCCGGGCCGGGCTGGGGCGCCACCCCCTCGGGCCAGGGCCGGGCTCGGCCCCAGATAATAGGCCCGTGCAGGGCTCTAATTTGAGCTATTTTTAGAACAGGCCAGCGGGCGACTCATCTGGTCCTTGCGGGCGACCTGGTGCCCGCGGGCACCGCGTTGGTGACCCCTGCTCTAAAACTTTTCATATTACCACACCCCCAGATTATATTAAAGGCACACATGTCTGCTAGCTCCTGGTAAAAAGTATGAAAAGATTCTGCACCACATTCAAAGATAGCCCCAGGACGCCGCCATTATTGTTTACTCCACGGAGGACGCTACGCTGTGATTGTGACTCTTCATATATTTATATACTTTGTTTGTTTGTTGTTCTTGTTGAATGTTGATGTGTCTGTTTGTTTTGTTGTCTTTAATAAAGAAAAGAAAAAAAACGATTTTTTTAAACTAGAAGGTTGTGGGTTCAATTCCCACCTCTGCACCTTCTCCACCGACTCCCACTGATGACTGCTGTCGTTGTGTCCTTGGGCAAGACACTTAACCCCACTTTGCCCAAAAGCCCCCACTGAAAGATCAAGGCTATGCTCACACTCAGAGAGCAGCCGTCCTCCTGTGGACTCACCACCTGCAGAGGGTCAGTGAGGGGTTGGTGCTATGAGACTTGGGTGGCATCTCTGACTGCCACCCCCCTGACCCGGAAATGGATTAAAGGGTAGAAAATGGATGGATGGATGGATGGATAGATTTTTATTTTTTTTTTATCACGCATATTTCACTACGTTCGCGCACTAACTCCTAAAGACTTCTCTCCCGCTCACTTCCGTCAATAGAAGCAGCGTGACTTGTAGTACGTACAGGAGCTGGAGAGAAGTCTTTAGGAGTTAGTGCGCGGACGTAGTGCTCCTCGTATTATTACGCCTCACAATATAGTACCCCTTTTTATCCGCTGAGAAAATCGACATGTTACATTTCTGTGTTACTATACTTTGTAGTGTAACACGTCACGTAACTGTATTTAAATAGGGAAAACGTGGAAGAGTTTGGTAGCTTCTAACGGGAGCTGATTTGGAACTATACAGTCTGTGGAAGAGGCTGCGTTTGTGCTCCGTTTGCAAGACAGAGCGCACGGACAAAGACCAGACAGGTACATATCAACTAGTCTAAAGTAAGGTAAGAACATATGTCAGTATGTAAAAACGGTGGCCTATTCCTTTAAAAGTGTCTTAAAGAGCAGTCGCATTCTCTTGCTGCTCCTCGCTTGCTGCTTTTTTATCTCCTTTAATCATTTTTGCTTACATTTTTATTCCACAAAACACGGATTACTCCTTTTTACAAACTTCAACACAAGACTGGTGGAATTTACCTAACTTACAGCATGTCGGGAGGACGGAAAAATAGAACAAAACTTTGCGACGGCTGTTTTTCACTCAAACAGGAGCTAAAACTTCTTCAAGACCGAATGTTTGTGCTTGAATCAGAATTGGGGCTGAACACAACAATACCAGTGAAAGGAAATGGACCAAATGGACAGAACGTAAGTTATGATGACGCTATTTCATTTCCCAAAATCAACAGAGACAATTGTTGGAACACATATGGTGCCAAGCCCAAACAAGGCAAAGCTAATGATAACAAGAGTGTCATAATGCCACAGCAAAAATCTTTAATTACAAGAAACCGCTTTTCACCACTTTTGGAAGATGAATCAGCAGTAGCCTCTCAGTCCCAGTCTCAGTCTCAGTCAAGGTCAAATGCAGCTGAGTCGCTCTTTATCGGGGATTCGGCGATAAGAAATGGTTCACTCAGTACACTCTGCTAAAGTGGATGAGATAAGGCGGTTGGCTCCGAGGCTTCTGTCTGAGACCGGCGGGGTAAAAAGATTGTTGATCCACGTGGGGGCAGTAGACGTCAATGACAACACAAGTGAAAAGTTGAAACGGGATTACTCTCTCTTATTGGACGACCTTGCTAAAATGGACGCAACAATCGTTATCAGTGGCCCACTACCAAATGTGGACGGGAAGCAAATGAAATTCAGTCGTCTGTATCAGCTAAATACTTTCCTACTCAACGAATGTTCACGCAGAGGACTTGCCTTCATTGAGAATTTTAATCTGTTCTGGAATAGGCATGAGCTTTTTGAAGGGAAAGGGCCACATCTGAACACTTACGGAGTAAAAGTGTTGATGGATAACCTTTCTTTTGCCCTGAGACCTCAGCCTGCGCAGTGCGTGCAGCCATCGAAAGGGAGGAAGCCAACTCCAAAAGTCTCTGCACCTCCACCACCTCGAAGGATCTCAACACCACCACCACCTCGAAGGATCTCAACACCACCACCACCTCGAAGGATCTATTAGTATTAGATAGCAATATGGCCTACGTGCAGGACTGTACAAGGACTCTACAAGGACTCCATGTTATGACTATGATTTGACTGTCTCTTTGTGACACGTATGTCTTTCGATGTGTGACGTGACAATGACTATATAAACTGTGTACTGCCTTTATTCTGTCTGAGAGAAAGAAACAGAGTAAACCAGTGGAACTTGAGAGAAACTTAAATAAACTTCCAGAGTTTGGCACACCACGATCCGTCTCTGTCTGCTTGAATCCTAACAGATTTGGTGGAGAATGCGCGGCTCAGTGTGTGCCATTCTCTGGATTGTTTTGAGGGAGTTTTGCTCTGTTTCTTTTCCTCTGCGTGAGAGATCGGCATGCTGTGTCTGGGAGCGGAGATTCCAGCAGGCTGGAAGAGCTGTTCCTGGATGCTTCTTGTCGCTTCTGTCACTTTTGTTTTTTAAATTGAATATTCCGACGCGGAAAAGAGGTTGGCAGACCTCTCGGACAGTCCTTGGAACCGGTTTGACAAGAATAAGGTAAGCAGACACCTTTTTATATGTAACGTCTGCATAATTGGATATTAGCTAAATTTTGGTCTGTTTTTGGGGTCTGTCAAACTCTCTAAATTGTATTTGAGGAGAAGTCTCGGGGTTAAAGTCCCTTTGAGCCTCGGGGTTAAAGTCCCTTTGAGAAAGTCTCGGGGTTAAAGTCCCTTTGAGCCTCGGGGTTAAAGTCCCTTTGAGAAAGTCTCGGGGTTAAAGTCCCTTTGAGCCTCGGGGTTAAAGTCCCTTTGAGAAAGTCTCGGGGTTAAAGTCCCTTTGAGAAAAGCCTCGGGGTTAGAGTCCCTTTGAGAAGAAGATTCAGGGTTCGAGTCCCTTTGAGAAAACGTTTTCGGGGTTAAAGTCCCTTTGAGAAAGTCTCGGGGTTAAAGTCCCTTTGAGAAAAGCCTCGGGGTTAAAGTCCCTTTGAGAAGAAGCTTCAGGGTTAAAGTCCCTTTGAGAGAAACCATGGTGTAATAATAAAAGCAATAAAAAGGGAAACGTGTTGGGGAGGCCTTTGTTACAAAAGCGTTGAAATTGACGAATTTCAGGCTGATGAATGACAAAAGTAAAGAAGCAACAATATTTCAGTGATCACGGTTTAAATTGCATACAGAAAAAGGGAGTTTTTGTTTTTGGCGTGAACGGAGTTCACCGGAGAATGCAGAGTTTTATCTAAAGTTGAGCTATGAGAGCTTTCGTGAGTTATTTATATTTTTTGCCGAGTTGTATCTGCAGTTGGGCTATGAGAGGGCTGTATCCAACAGGTTGTTTTTGTTTTTTAGAAAGAGATTTTGAGTTTAAATTAGCTACCTCGATAAAATAGAAGCGTAAACGTTAAAGACAAGAGTGCCTTTTGTTACTAGTGTGGAAAGTGATCACTTCTAGACTTGGATGACAAAAGTATAAAGAACAACATAAGTTATATTCGCTTAACAAAGTAATCTTGAAAGTTATTCTTCTGTATCTTTTTGCCTGTGTGTGCACATCTCTATCTGCTGCCGTTGTCAGGGAAACGGCCCCCACCTTCGCTGCTCTGGCTCTGAATCAGAGCTACTGCTTTAGGATTTTTGGCTTTTCATAGTAGTTATTCCGTTAAATTTGCGAAATTTGCCATTTGAACATTGTGTTAGACACAGTTAAACGTTTTTAAACACCATTAGGGAATAGAAGTTTGAATTAGTATGTTTTTGAAACCCAAATATTAGTGCTAAAAGCTGTGCAATTCTTTTTAGACCTAACATATTTCTAGATTCCATTCTTTTAAATCTGCTGCTTATTTTGTGAGTCCATTATTGTATCTCTGATATATTTCATAGCTGTTTGTGAGAATTTTTTTTTTTTATGTTTTTATTTTAGTTACAAAAGCCGTTTTTCAAACATTTAAATTAGAATCTGAGTTAAAAGTGATTAATGATTGTAGACTTCGTCTAAAAAGAAAGAGGGAATTAGGAATAGAACAGGATAGCTGTAAAAGTATTATTAAGTTAAACTGTGACCCAATTTACAGTCTAAAAGCTGCGAGTTTTGTGAGTTTTGTTTTGTCTATAGCTCTGGCCTTGCAGCTGCTGCTCACTGCAGGGCGAGCAGAGTTTGATAGTGTCTTCCAATTCAAAATGTTTTTAAAAGTTTATTGAGTGCATTTGAAGAATGCAGCAATTATTTTAAATTAGAATATATGCTATAAATGTTCAAGTGTAAAAGGGAAATTCCATAAAGTGATTAATCCAGTTTAGTTAATCTTTTTGCTTTGACTTAATGTTTTCAAGTTTTGTTTTAATGTTTTTCAAAATTCATTTTTACAGAGATTTTTCATACAGTTTTAGTTGCGATTTGAGTAATAATAATAATTCATTCTATTTTATGGCGCATTTCAAGAAGCCCAAGCAAGCCAAGATTAAAAACATCACACAGTACAGAAGTACAAAATAGAATACATTTTTTAAAGTTTAAAAAGGTTTTTTTAGATTTGAGTCTTGTTTTTTATTAAGAGAGTTTCTGGTTTTAAAATGTCATCATTAGTAAGATAATAAGTAATTTTTATTTACATAGCGCTTGGGAAAACCCAGAGCGCTCCAAAATTGTTTTGACTTTAGGGAGAAAAACAATCTCATTCGCATACTGATATCTATTGTTTTTTTAAATTGGCCGTCTCAAGGATTGTTTTTCAGACTCTGCCTCACTGTACGAGAGGTCACTGCTGGACACTGGACAGCGCAACGCCCACCCAGCCACAGGCCACAGAGCTAAGAGCAAAGGGCAACAATGCCACCTCTACGCCCCTCCCCCCACTACAGAAGTAAGTGGGAGTGAGACCGGGGCCACAAAGTGGAGGTTTCTGGAGGCAGTGATGGGTGGAGCATCAGGTAGAGACCTGGAGGAGAGTTGAAAGTGTGTCCAGTTGGTTTGCATCACCACAGTGTGACCTTTGACACCTACGGGTGGTTCGAGGAGTCTGGAGAGACAACCCCAAAATTCACACCCTATTCACATACACACACACACATACACACATTCATACACTCACACATTCACATTTACATATAGATACATGAAAAAGCAGAACATGAGAAAAAAGCATTTTAAAAGTTTACTCCAATGTAAACACATTTTCAATTGTCTATCACTTGAATCTTTATTTGAATCAGTATTTTTTGAGACCAGAAATGTTCATTTGAATTCTATATTGTCATGGACATAATTGATCTCTGTCCTGACACTTTTGATTTGTTGATTTTGTACTGTGTGAAGTAATTACATTGATTAGAATTAGATCTGATAAAAACACAAATTAGAGAAGTAAACTGAATCATTGCGCTTGCTTTTTGTCTGAGGGACATTAGCAACAGCATGAATAGAAATTGTCTTTAAAGTAGAATCAAAATGACTTAACCATAGAGAGTAACTATTGCATAACAAGCTGTGTACAGGAACTGTGACACTGCACCATTGACCAGAAGTGCATCGCAAATGACCTGATGTGCTTCAACTGAAAAGACTGTATCTGGAGATCCGATGTCCAACTGGAGAGACCAAAACCATGGCTTGGACCCTACTGATGTCCAAGATGACATCTCTCGAAATATGACCTGACCTGGTGACGACTGAGACTCACCCTCAGAGGACCCTGAGGACCTGAGGAACTTGGAGAGAAAAACTGGGGAGTGATGTTTATATTATTGAAATCATACATTGATGAGTGCTAAATGAGACAGATACTCATGATTCTTTCTTTTGTTTTTGTTTGTCCCTAGCTTCTGGACATCTGATGATCTATTGGACACAGACATTTGCAGAACAAGAACCAGCCAATGAAAACGTCTATTGCCGATGCTATTGCTACAACCGGAACCTGTGACAAATGCAATATACATGTTAAGTATTCAGACATCTGACAGACAAAAACTTTGAAAATGATAAAGTATGAGTATTGTAGCGTTTTAGTAGATGTTAAATAGTAGTAAAAAAGTAGAATTGTCCTTCCTTTGTTTTTCATAAACACATTTCCACATAAGAGTTAAAATAGTACCCTACAATGTTATCCTTTTGATAGATCAGCTATAATATTAGAATCAGAGTATTTTAGAGATATTAAAAGTGACAGAAGTCACAAATTAGGAATATGCCTTTGCTCAAGCTGCAACCGAGCTTTGGAGTCACAGTAGAGTAGAAATAGAATTAGATAAATGCATCAACCATAGATGCTTTCAAAAATAGAGAATATTCTTAGCCAGTGCTAATATCAAATGGTAAAGGGACCATTTCACAAGCATTTACTTCAAAAGTAGATAAAGTTAATTACAGTTTTATGTACAGTTTTATTAGATACTTGCCAAATTCACTTGTGTTCAAACATTGGTGAATGTTGACAATACAAAAAGTCCATATGAGTGTAGCCTAGATTAATGCCTAGATTAATGAGATAGATTAGAACCAACAGAGATTCAAAAGCATTTTGATGTATTTGGGTATAGCACAAAAACAGTATAGTAGATATTTAGATATTGAGAAGCTTCCAGCACAAACACCATTGTAGAATAACTGACCCCAACCCCAAACCTGCTCAAATAGATTAGCTCTTGTAAGGATAATACTAATTTGATTAATGATGTACATTCATCCCAAACTGCCTGACAATAATATCTTGAGATAATAAAAAGTAATAAATCACTGACCACTATAGAAGTGTAAATGTTAACCATTTGCCTTACTGTGTTCACAGTTTTATTCCTGAGAATGTAGAATAGACAGAGCAAAATCCCACTGACAAAGCCACTGATAATGAGAGTATAATACCACAGAGAGATTAAAATGTATGTTTAAGAATATGGCTCAATAGAAGCAAATATGCAAACATATTTGTAAATAGATTAGAATAGTTTTAAACTATAGTGAATAGTAAAAGTAAAGTACACAGTCTAAGATTGAAAAGTGAAAATAATACAGTGAGTGAAGTGTAAACAATTAGCATTAGAATAAAAGTATAGAGTAATAAAAGTGAAATTAGCTTCAAATTTGAGACTCAGCTCGTTTTTGTCTGTGTTTTGACTGAATCTGCTGAGTTCTTGTGTGTCCAATAGTGTTTGTTTGTTTTTATTTTTTATTTGTTTTTTGTTTGTTTATTTTTTCCCAGGATAGAGGATAAAATCCACTGATATTGATTTGATGATTATGAGTTTAATGCATACATTTTCTTTGTTTTTAATAATTTTTTAAAGTTTTTTTTAGGATTTTTTTTTTCTTCTTTTTCCACTTTATTGATTGATCGATTTGAGTGATCACATGTGATTATGTGATCAAAGGGGAGGGTATTAGTATTAGATAGCAATATGGCCTACGTGCAGGACTGTACAAGGACTCTACAAGGACTCCATGTTATGACTATGATTTGACTGTCTCTTTGTGACACGTATGTCTTTCGATGTGTGACGTGACAATGACTATATAAACTGTGTACTGCCTTTATTCTGTCTGAGAGAAAGAAACAGAGTAAACCAGTGGAACTTGAGAGAAACTTAAATAAACTTCCAGAGTTTGGCACACCACGATCCGTCTCTGTCTGCTTGAATCCTAACAGATCTCAACACCATCACCGCCTCAAAGGATCTCAACACCACCACCACCTCGAAGGATCTCAACACCTCCACTGTCATCAGAAGCAGCTGCATCATCACCAGCAGCAGCACCAGCAGCACGACCACCACCACCAACATCCTCATCCCCAGCCTGCTCCAAAGCAGCCACGCCTTCTTCATCTACAGCGCCTCTGAAGCCCCCATCCTCACCCCAGCCTACAGCAGACAGGCCTGTGCTGGGGTTTCCTCAACCACCTGCCCCTCCATCAAAGACTCCCTCGCCACCTCCCATGGACCTGTCTTGGGTCCCCCCTGCCACGTCCACTCCATCAAGAGAGAATGGGGACACCTCCCTTTGTTTTTCATCCCCGCCTTCACTGTTAGACCTACCTGAACACTCTGCAGGGCTAATAAAATCGGCGATGAAGACTATTCCTCTCACACCCATATTAGCTCGATCTAGAGTCCTGTCCAACATGCTAAACCACTCCCCATATGTACCTCCAAAACCACCTAGGGTTTCCAATTCACCTACAAAAACCACCTCAGCCAGTCCCTCCCCTAACCTCATGACCATTCCACCCCCACTTCCCCCTCGTTCAACATCCAAAACCTCTGCCTCAGCCCACCCCGGCCCTAACCCATCACCTAAAACCCCTCCACCTCCCTGCCCCCCTCGTTCAACACCCAAAAGCCACCCACCTCTCCATCCTCCTCCCCTGCCTTCCCCTTCCCCTCTTTTCTCTAAACACTAGGATGCACAGGGTCTCTGCTTCGCAGCCACTGGCAGTCTAGTTAGAGGAGAGACCCGGCTGGGGCCCTGTCATGAAGCCACCTGTGCCATTCCCTTAGTGATAACACAAAGAATACATTACAGAAAAACATCTGGAGTTAATCAGTCTAATCTGGAAAATCTAATTCTTGTTCCGTGTAAGAATCAGCCGACCGCAACCGCTGATACTGAAACTTTGAAACTTGCTATGCTAAATGTCAGATCTCTTTGTAACAAGTCTTTTTTAATCAATAATTTTATTTGTTCTCATAATCTTGATCTTATGTTCATGGCTGAAACTTGGCTTGACCAAAATTCAGAAAATGCAGTTTTAATAGAAGCATCACCACCAAATTTCAAGTTTGAATCTGAAATACGGGAAAACAAAAAAGGAGGAGGCTTAGCTGCCATTTTTAGAGACCACTTTGTCTCCCATAGAATGTCTCTTGGGAAGTTTTTGTCATTTGAATATGTGTCTTTTAAAATACAACAAAAACAATCTCCTCCAATACTCTTCGTTGTCCTATACAAGCCACCGCAGTCATGTCACAGTTTTATTGATAATTTTACCGAGTTGCTTTCAGTTGTATGCACAGATTTTGATAGTTTGGTTATTACAGGTGATTTTAATATTCATGTGGATAATGTTGATGACAGAAATGCAAAAGAGCTGAGTTCTGTACTTGAATCCTTTGATCTCACTCAGTTACAAAGGGGGTGATTATTTCAAATGTAAACGTGGTCGATGTTGCTCTTTCGGATCATTTCTGTGTTTTTTTTTACATGTGTTTCACTAACAAACCACCAGTGGACTCTGCAACTGTCCGAAGAAGGCGCATAAATGAAAATACGAGTGAACTATTTATGGAAATGATAAACTTTGAGAATGCATCGTATTCTACTGTAGATGAACTGTTTAACTCTGTCACCTCTAGTGTTTTGAATGTTCTGGATACCGTTGCCCCTGTGAAGGTTAAAATAGTGAAAAATAAGCAGAAGGCGCCGTGCAAGCAGACTCGGTCAGGGCACAAAAGAGAAAGTGCCGGAGGGCAGAGCGGAAGTGGCGCAAGTCCAACCTCCAGGTAGATTACGAGATCTTCAAAGATAAGTTGTGCGAGTTTAACCGGGTGCTACGTAGTACGAGAGAAAGGTATTTTTCTGAAATGATTGAAGGCTGCAGCAACAATCTGCGTGTTCTGTTCTCAACAGTTAATAGATTAACAAACCCCCCTGTTCAAATGCCATTAGAGCTTACTTCCAAACGTAAATGCAATGAGTTTTAATTTTTTCAATGACAAGGTTCAAGGCATCAAAAACGCCATTGTCTCCAATCCACAGATAACCATCCAACAGCCAGAGCTAACTTACTTTGCACCTGTAAATGATCAAACTGTCCAAGAGATAATCTCCAGTCTGAGCTCCTCCACATGCAGCCTGGATATACTACCCACTAGATTTCTGAAGTCTGTTCTGAGCAGTCTGTTACCTTCACTCACACAGATAGTAAACATGTCCCTTCATTCTGGAATATTCCCAAAGGCCCTGAAAACTGCAGTCATCAGGCCCCTGCTAAAAAAGAGCAGTCTCGATGCTACGGTACTTAACAACTATCGTCCCATCTCAAATCTGCCATTTTTGGGGAAAGTCCTTGAGAAAGTTGTCTACCTACAGCTTACTAGATTTCTTATAATCAACAACTCATTTGATATGTTTCAGTCCGGCTTTAGACCCCACCACAGCACTGAGACTGCTCTCGTTAAGGTTACAAACGATATCCGGCTGAACACTGACGCAGGCAAAGTCTCAATCTTAATCTTGTTAGATCTAAGTGCTGCCTTTGACACCGTCGACCATGAGATCCTCTTACAGAGACTAGAGGACTGGGTTGGCGTCACTGGCACCGCCCTAAGTTGGTTTAGGTCTTACCTTGAAGACAGGAAGTACTTTGTGGAGATTGGAAACTGTGTCTCAGATCATATGGCCCTGACCTGTGGAGTCCCACAGGGGTCGATCCTGGGACCTCTTCTGTTCAATCTCTACATGCTGCCGTTAGGTCAGTTAATACGCAGAAACAAAGTTTCCTATCATAACTATGCAGACGACACTCAGATCTATGTCTCACTGACTGCAGGAGAACATGGACCAGTGGACTCACTCCTTCACTGTATCCAACAGATCAGTGAGTGGATGCAAAACAACTTCCTTCAGCTAAACGCAGACAAAACTGAAATGATTGTCTTTGGTCCCCAGAAACAAAGAGAGAGCGTCATCTGTCACCTACAGTCTCTCTCCCTAAAACCTTCAAACAAGGTCAGAAATCTAGGGGTAATACTGGACTCAGACTTAAATTTTAATAGCCACATCAAATCAGTAACATCAGCAGCTTTTTACCATCTAAAAAACATTGCCAGGATCAAAAACATAGTGTCTAAAGCAGACCTGGAGATTCTTATCCATGCATTTGTCTCCAGTAGGTTAGACTACTGCAATGGCCTGCTCACAGGTCTGTCCAAACAGGCTGTAAAACAGCTGCAGTACATTCAAAATGCAGCAGCTCGAGTCCTGACTAGAAACCAGGAAGTACAACCACATTAGTCCAGTTCTCAGGTCTCTGCACTGGCTTCCTGTGGCTCAGAGAATAGACTTTAAAACAGCTCTGCTTGTGTACAAGTCTCTCCATGGCCTCGCACCAAAATATATTAGTGACATGTTAGTCCCATATGAACCAGCCCGGACTCTGAGGAGCACAGGGACTGGACTCCTGTTAGTGCCCAGAGTCAGAACTAAACATGGGGAGGCTGCTTTTCAGATTCATGCCGCTAAAATCTGGAACAGTCTTCCTGAAGATGTGAGACAGGCCTCCTCTCTGGCAATGTTTAAAACCAGGTTAAAGACAGTTCTGTTTAACTGTGCATACAACTGAGGGATTTTATATGTTTATCTTTCTTTTTAATGTTCTGTGATAATTTATGATTGTAATGCTTTCTTGTTTTGTTCAGCACTTTGAATTGCCTTGTGTATGAATTGTGCTATATAAATAAACTTGCCTTGCCTTGCCTTGCCTTGCCTAAATTTAAATTGACCCAAGTTGGAGCAACCATCTGTGAATATTTAAAGATATGGAAGTGTGATGTTGGTGAATAAAGAGAGGTGTGTGTGAAAAGAATTGAAACACGTGACGTAAGCCGGAGTAAATCTAAAATGTACTTGTGCCGACTCAGAAAAGGCCCTTAACTCATTGACCGCCTGCCGTTTTTGTTGATTTTACTGATTCTCAAGACCCACAGAATATTATTTACTAAAACTATGTAAAATATGAAACCAGATTCTGAAAGACTGGATTGTCTACTTTCATCAGCAAAAATAAGTTTGTTTCTAGCTATGTTTGTTGTCCTGTAATCCCCAGTGGAATAGAGGGTTTCAAACAAATACGTCAATGGCAGTCAATGAGTTAAACGTTTGTGATTTACCACAGTATGCTGCTGATCGGCTCTTTGGTTACTAGGTAGTTGCCATGAGAGAATTTGGCTCCACATAGCCCTCCATTTTTTTGAGAGAGCACAAATCAACTTCATGGAAAAGGAAACCACTCTCAGTTTGTTCCTTCCTTCTGTCCGCAGCCAAAATCTGCCTCCCTAAACTGAAGACTTACTTCCAGTGAAGGCAATCCAGCGGGCGTATTTGGTAGCCTCTCGGCGCCAGTGTGATGCCACCAGCAGTCCACATGTGACGGTGAGGGAGATGATGCCCATGATGATAAAGAAGAGCGTAGTGACCCACTCGGGAGGCAGCCGCGGGGGGATGCAGGTGCGGTCACGCCCATGAATGGTCTGACACTGCCGGACCAGGCCCACCGTCAGCGCACCTAAAACACAGACACAAGTAAACAACCGATTTATGCCATTTACATTTTTTTATTTAGACAACTGAGAAAAGTACTATGGCCTTACAATTGAACTGTAACACTCTGAATCAAATACCATCAACATAATGAAAAATCAATTATCAATAGAATCTAAAACAAGTATTGACAGTTGATAGTTAGTAGTATAGGTAGTATTGATACAGAAAAAAAATCACATTGACGGAAAAAAATGAAATTCTTTGAGCATTTTTTGAGTACAAAGAAAAAAAAAGTGATATAAAAACCACTATAATGTGTTATGTATAGAATTACAGCCAAAATGATTGTGTTACTGTCAAAAAATACTACGCTGCAGTAAAACTTGACATTGTGCGTGTATTAAAGAGACTATAATTTTTCTCGAAGCTTGGAAAAGGCACATTCAACCGTTTTTAATAATAAAACAGTGAAGTTGAATGAATAAATAAACATGAAAAGGAGTCTAGAGGACGGAGCTCTGTTCCAGACGACAACAGTTTCCCCTCTTACAAAAATAGTCTCGCTTGGACGTGTTTTTAGCGTTAATTTGCATGAAAACATTGAGCGCTACTGTGTCCAGGTAATCTCTGTGGATTGAAGGTCTATTTCCTGTACCTAATCAGTTTCAGATAAAATTGTGTGTTTATTAATAACAACACAAACAATCAGTTATAGTGACAAAACAAAATGGAAAACGTGAACCTGTCTTGGTTGAAATCAGGTTTAAAGTGTAAAGTAGCAGCGTGGGCTTTTCTCTTGTGCGGCTGCTTCTCTGGAGAAATGCCATCTAATTAAACACGGGGCCCAAAGTGACTTCCTCCTGAGTAAGCAGATCCACATCACTGCACAGTTTCCCCATCACACCCCTCATGCACTCAAGAGGATAATACAATCCAATCCACTTTATTTATATAGCACAGTTTATAAAGTTTCCAAAGTGCTGCACAGAGATAAAAGTAACACATGTATAAATAATAAAATAAGTAAAACATGATGATGTATGAAGTAAAAACAATAAAAATCAAATAAAAACAATAATATACCAGTTATCCATACAACAAAATAAAACTAACAATCAAAATATTAAAAAATAAATAAACACAAGTGAACTAGTCTTTCAAAAAGTGCAGAGATAAGAAACAGGTTTTAACAATAACAGTACAAAAATATATTATAATTTATTCCGTGTGACTCTGTAGTAAGTCCAAGCACAGTGTTAACAAGAGAAAAAAATCATTCAGGAGAATAAAAATAGCTCCATCACAGCTTCATTTGAGATGCGGTTCTCAATTGTTGCCATGACAACATTTCTACATAAGAAATAACATCGATGAATCTATAGCGCTAACGGCCGATGATCGTGTTTTCGCGGATTGAACCATTACACATTTTAGATAAATAGAAAAGGTAGGGATATATCATTAACTGTTTAGACTTGATTGCTAATTGCTTAACAACATTTATAATGACAACACTGAAAGCTAATAGAACTAAACCTTTGGTCTTGTTGTCCATTGATTTCAAGACGTTTTATTTAGTTATGGATGTATCATTGTTTCTTGTGAAGCCTTGAGTTAAAGCAGAGAAGAGCATATGGGTTAGGGGCAGCAGAAAGAAGAATAAAAGAACTGGACATGGGCTAAAAACTCAAATGTATAGTATCAATCTCTGGTATTACTAATACTTTCAAAAGTTGCACCAAAAAGTACAGTACATATGGTGTTTGTGATGTGTTAAGTTACTCGCACATGTTTTAGGACTTATTTCCACTGTATTTTGTGGGCTCCTGCTGTTTCACTGGTTCATAGTGAAATTCCTTCCTACACTACAGTCCCACACTGACAATAGACACAGGGCAACACTCAACAGCCTCCCAACTTTTCAATAACTAACTAGATTATAGACAAGATATGAAGAAAACATAACCTTTCTTTGTCCCACAGTGAGTAAATGTCAAATTACAGGAATAAAAGGAGAACCCAATGACCTGAACCAACCAACAAATAAATATTTTTTACCCAGACATTAACTACTATAACACTGGGTAACAGTGTTATACAGTAAAAATATTTTTTGAAAATAGTCCAGGGTTTTCCAGCTGAATTAGACTAATTTTGATGCTCTGAGTCCGAAAATGACCTTGGTTTTGCTCAATCAGGTCAGGATTTGTTGCTACAGAAATATTTTTTTTAAATCGATTTTGCGTAAAAAACAAATTTTTGCGGATCATCAGATGAGAAACCCTTGACGTTTTTTCCGTTTTCCTCAAGAAATAAAAGTCAACGTATCCAAAGTCATTCAGTTTTTATTTACTCCATCAAATTTGATAAGCAGAATTCATAATAACGTAGACGTACATAATCCGTAACACTATGGCTGTATCTCAAAAAGTTGACGTGATAGAGCAAAATGCATGTGATATTCGGACTCAGAACACAAACATTTGTCTAAATCAGTTGAGAAACCCCTGACCATTTTTTGGCTGTCAACTTGTGTAATCAATGGTGACACTGCACAATGCATGATACAAAAGGACTTCTCTAGAGAGACTCAAAACACCAGCACTTGAAACGAACGCTAGACTCAACATTAAAAGTCCACAACAATTAAGCCGCTGACGTGAAGGGCTTTGTATTTCTCGTTTCTCTCACTCACAAGACAGAAGAGACAAGCAGTAATTACACCGCTGTCCTCTGCACTTCTAAGTAAATTATCACATCTCGGGCTCCATTTGTTTGTTGTGCAGCTTCCTATTTTCAGACCACACTAGAGTCACTGCAGCTCCATCAGCTGCCTTGTGCTGTCCATACTTTGGCTGAGAGAAGATGCTTATTACGTGTTAGCAGCTATTAAATCAATGTTTTTCAGGCTACACAAGATAATTATTTTGACTGTACTAAATAGTGTCTCCATTTGCCAATAAATGAAATGTAATAAGTGCGATGTATGTATTTTGATTGTCGTAAAGCAAAGAATTTGGACACAGCCCGATCACCAATGGCTTATGTTGATGCAGGAAATACAAGGGACATGTTTTTATGCGATTAGGGCTGCTGTTAGAACAAGTTACAGACGTATTATTATGACTTTAAGAAGCCATAGGACGCACGTTTATTGTCAAAATAGATAGGTAAATTAGATCATAACAAGTCAACTGTTTGTTATATCACCTTGTAATCTATTGGCTTTCTTTTACTCCATTAGCGGTCTGTCAGCTGGGAAAACCTGATAAGTATTTTTAACTTTTATTTGAACATTCAGAACAGTCAGAGGAGGCCACCAGCAGGAGGCCAGTCCCTGTGCTCCTCAGAGTCCCAGCAGGAGGCCAGTCCCTGTGCTCCTCAGAATCCCAGCAGGAGGCCAGTCCCTGTGCTCCTCAGAGTCTCAACCAGCTCATATGGCACTAACGTGTCACTTATATACTTTGGAAAAAGGCCATGGAGAGACTTGTGCACAAACAGATCTGCTTCAAAGTCTATTCTTTGAGCCATAGGAAGCAAGTGCACAGACCTGAGGACTGGACTAATGTGATCGTACTTCCTGGTGATAGTCAAGTCTCGAGCAGCAGTGTTTTGAATATAGCCGTTTTACAGCTCGTTTGGAGAGATATGTGAGCAGGCCATTACTGTAGTAGTCTAACCTGCACAAGAATAATCTGTGGATAAGAATCTCCAATATGGCCATTTTTGAAATGCCTTGGATTTATTTGGCTAATAAATTCTTTCATTTACTTGTTTGCTTTATTCATTTAAAATAACTAAAATTGTTTACCAAATTAATTGAGTAAAAATTTTGGGTATCATGGTAAGTGTGAAAATCGAATCGCATAGTTAGCTTTAGCAGATGGCAAACTGGAATCGAGATGCATCGTGATAAAGTACTTAATTGAATCGCATCGTATCGGTGGGTTTAGATGGTGAACCTTTAATGAATCGGATCGTGACAAGTGTATCAAGATGTAAATGGAATCGGACAGAGACCCAAGATTCCCATCCCTACTATAAACCCACGCTCACCACAACATCAGACTTTAAGTAGAGCCAAAGATCAGCCCAGGTCACAACCCAGTCTAAAGTGCTAGGACTGACTGTGGTTGACACTGGGACAAAACAAAGACGTGAGTTTTGGACTGAAATAAAAAAGGACGTGTAAAAACTGAGCGATTTTTATCTTCCCTCTTTTTAATGTACAGTGATTATTTATGATTGTAATGCCTTGTTTAATTGTATTTTTTTATTATGTTGAGTTGCATTGAGCATAAATTGTGCTTTACAAATAAACTTGCCTTGCCTTACCTGTATTTGTATATAACCCGTGTGTGTAACAAACACAAAGGACATATCTTGTGTACGGCCGTGTTCATGTGTGTGTAGTAAATGTTGGCAGGAGGCTCTGGTCACGTGGTGCAGGATATTGGTGCGAAAACACAGCTGAGGGACAAAAGATGATGCAGATTACAGCCCACAGACAATGGCCAGTGTGGTGCTGTGCGGTCTCCATCCAAATGTCGCTCCCATATAACAAACAAGACTCAATCTGTTTTTTTAATAAGTTTCACCCCTCTAATATGACATAAAAAGCTGCTGTGCGTATATTTAGCCTACCTGCTGATTCACCCGTGTTGATCCAGTCTGGGTTTGCGATGCTGGCGATTGCAAAGATATCGGCAGCCAGAAATAGACAGCCTGAAATAATGGTTAGTTTATCCATATCAGCAAATTGCAAGAGGAGGTGAAGGCGGCGGAGGGGTAACGCGGGTGCTGTCCAAATTTACAGCCGAGGGCAAGGGGACGCAGGCCGGGTGCTGTGTTCAACCTCGCCCCCCTTGTTTTACCAAAAGTCAGGAGCCCCCCAAATGTAAAGGGCCCAGGAGAGACAGCCTAAACATCACATTTCAGTCCCTCCGCGTTGTCCAGAAGGGGGGACTAGTTCTTGGGCGTAGTAATACCCCCAACACGGTGATATTTGTCCTTTAAATCCGCTGTCCGGGGGCTGCATTGGGCATAGCTGCAGCGGCTAGCGCAGAGCTACACAGACCAGCGGCCCATAGCCTTCTGCTCCACATCTCGGACAAGCCAGCAGCAAATACACGCAATTACCCACACCTTTCAGTCCTCAATGTGGTGTAAAAATAAAACGCGTTAGCCGTCAGGGAAACAAGCAGCCGTGTGTTTTTTGTTTGAAGCAGCCATGTCCCTTCGCATCTGGACCGCTCCACTGCAGACTGGCTGTGGTCAGATCACCTCATCGCGTCCTCCTCCGGGGCCAAGCGAGATACGAATAAATTATCTTAAACTTTTCGTCAAATCCGCTTGCTGCTCACGGGGCTGTGTTATTGTTTTGCTGTACAGTGATCAAGTCCGTCCCTAGACCAAAAATGACATCACGCGAGTCCCCCCCCCCAAGCAGCGACGCAAGACCACAGCACAAACACAGCCAACTCTCGTGCGTCAGGGGTGTAGGGCACATCTCGCGAGAACTACAGAGGGAAAGAGAGCGAGAGAGAGAAGGGGGGTGTCCGGGGTGTCATGCCCAACTGGAGGTACGCTGACATCTTGGGGTACGTCAGGGTATTACAGGGGGTATCATTCATGTACGGCAATCAATGCTATTATATTCATGTCACACATTCCCTAGATTGAAATTGTGCACACAAAACCCCACAATGCAATTCATGGTAATACTTGGTCTATGGTTAAATAAATACACTTTTTTCAAAATACCTATAGAGTAGAAATAAATAACCAGATTTAGGAATCTATGTCCTATCTATAAAAGATAATGGACTTTGAGAAAAACATAAGAAAGCCTGAGAAAACAACCCCGACCATAAAGAGTTTTCCACTGGGGAGTGTGAATAATTGAGCCTACACAGGGTTTACACAGGGCCAAAAGGTCTGGAACCACTTAGACTAGATATGTGTTCACCAAATGGATTCATCCAGTGTGTTCAGAAAAGCCGACTTGAAGGAAGAACTTAAATACAGCAAAAATTGATAAAGTTAATCATTTAAAAAAAACACAATTTAGAACTCTACACCTTACAAATAAAGCATATTTTGGTCGCTCTGTTCTTGGTTTAGGCATGCAAATATATTTACATACACTAAAATGTAGCTATAATGCCTCAATAATTTGGATAAACATACTATACATAATTACAAGGCTCAGTAGATGTTAGAATTTCCCTTTAATTTACATAGATACAGTGAAATGAAAACAAATGATGTGTTGTCTTACACCTGCACAACAGTTGGGATTACAGCAGGGGACAAAACATTTGAGCGTGAATGTTTGTTGCACACATGTTCCTTTAAGCTCAGGTCCTTTCAAATTGAACAAGTCAATACGTTCATAGTAAAATATGACTTATTTTCCCGTATTTCATAATTCATCCACAAATGGTGTATTGGAGAGGAGTCCACTTGCTGCCATTGTTTTCTTGCCATCCATGAATGATTTTGCAGCCTAAAACAGATTTGAGTGAATTGTCATTTTGAGAAATAAATATTGTGAAGTTGCCATATAGTGGTTCAACATTGCTCACCGTGATCACATGTTCTGGTGTGACTGCTTGAATTGCCTCCAGAACAGCGTCTGGGGCCTGGTAGGTCCCTGTCATCAGAGCCTGCGCCCCCATCTCCTCCAGCAGACCTGCAGAGTCCTCAAGGGACATCAAATATTCCACCTTCACCTGGTTCCTTGATGAAGAGATGTATAGATCAGTCTTAGTGTACAAATGATGCAAATGAAAAGGCTTTCTCCACTGCTGCCCGGTGGTTTTTGACCTGGGGCATTGAAAGGTTGGCGTATCGCTCAGACCCGTGTCGACTTCATGCCACAGAGAAGATGAGAACGTGTCAAAATAAAAGGTCAAAACTAAATTCCAACTTACAATATCACTCTTCTACAGCACAGTGCACCCAGGGAATTATATTACACTTCAGCAAGCCTACCATCCTTGTGGAGCAACGTTCACATTTTCAAACATATGTACAGTGCCTTGCGAAAGTATTCGGCCCCCTCTAACCTTTCGCCACATTTCAGGCTTGAAACAAAGATATAACATTTTAATTTTTTGTCATGAATCAACAACAAGTGGGACACAATCGTGAAGTGGAACAAAATTTATTGGATAATTTGAACTTTTTTAACAAATAAAAAACTGAAAAGTGGGACGTGCAATATTATTCGGCCCCTTTACTTTCAGTGCAGCAAACTCACTCCAGAAGTTCAGTGAGGATCTTTGAATGATCCAATGTTGTCCTAAATGACTGATGATGATAAATAGAATGCACCTGTGTGTAATCAAGTCTCCGTATAAATGCACCTGCTCTTTGATAGTCTCAGGGTTCTGTTTAAAGCGCAGAGAGAACCATGAAGACAAAGGAACACACCAGGAAGTAGTGATGGCAATATGAAGCCCCATGAAGCCTTGAGGGATAGCAGCCTATTACTCGGCCCATGAGTCGAAGGCTCGAGGTGAATCATGCTCCACTACGCCATCATGTGGACAAAGAAATACATAACACTCTTAAGTGCTTACAATGAATGGTGAGATCTAATGTTAAAATTTATATTTACAATCTATGGTCTAACGTGTTGAGTTTGAAATGATGCTTCATGAACTATGAACTATTTGAGTCTTTCAGTCAATTGTGTTGATACAACAAACACATCCAAAGTAATACAGTTCTACAGAAAGTGATTAATGGAGGAAAAACTACCAAGAGGTGGATTAATTAAACACAACAAACCATTTATTCCCAATAAATAGTAAGTAAGTAAGTAAGCTTCATTTATATACCGCCTTTCACAGACCAGAGTCACAAAGCGGTTTACAATTGTTATTTTTTTGGGCACTTGTCTCTCACTCCACACAGAGATGGGAGCGGGGTCGCCGAACAGGAGGCGCATGCCAGACCTATTGTACATATTTTTAGTGGTAGGGGAAACCGGAGTACCCGGAGGAAACCTACGCAGACACGGGGAGAACATGCAAACTCCAATCAGAAAGGCCCTGGTCCGGCCGGGATTCGAACCCAGGACCTTCTTGCTGAGAGGCGAGAGTGCTATCCACTCAGCCACCGTGCCGCCCAATATATAATACAAATAATACATAATACGAATAAATACATTTACTTTGCAACACAAAATTTATTATGGGTAGACCAGGATTCGAACGCTATATCTTCTGCTTCGGAGTCCGTCATAGACCGACTGCGCCACACAGCTGTTATGAAATGTATTATCCAGCGTATTATTACTAATAACTTGAAGCCTTGATATATGAGGTTTTACTAAAGTGAAAAGTTTTTAATTGTATTTCATATGAAGTAGTTTCTCTATACTTAGTACAGGACTGCTCCACATCACGCACACACACGTACGCACACACACACACGTACGCACACAGAGGCAGACGGGGACAGCCAATACAGTCTATGGTACAGCCGCGGATCACAAAGCACCTGTCAAAGCAATGCACTCTCCGAACTATATGAAGCACTATATGAACCGTCACGTGGTGCGGCCGCTACGCGAGGCTTCGAACGTCACCACACACGTGACCAATACACGCCTCGACCCACACTTCACAAGAAACGCCCCCAGATTACTCGGTCCACGCTTCGAAGACTCGGTCCGCTCAGCACATCACTACCAGGAAGGTCCGAGATACTGTTGTGGAGAAGTTTAAAGCCGGATTTGGATAGAAAAAGATTTCCCAAGCTTTAAACATCTCAAGGAGCACTGTGCAAGCAGTTATATTGAAATGGAAGGAGTATCAGACCACTGCAAATCTACCAAGACCCGGCCGTCCCTCCAAACTTTCATCTCAAATAAGGAGAAGACTGATCAGAGATGCAGCCAAGAGGCCCATGATCACTCTGGATGAACTGCAGATAACTACAGCTGAGGTGGGAGAGTCTGTCCATAGGACAACAATCAGTCGTGCACTGCACAAATCTGGCCTTTATGGAAGAGTGGCAAGAAGAAAGCCATTTCTCAAAGATATCCATAAAAAGTCTCGTTTAAAGTTTGCCAAAAGCCACCTAGGAGACACACCAAACATGTGGAAGAAGGTGCTCTGGTCAGATGAAACCAAAATCGAACTTTTTGGCCACAATGCAAAACAATATGTTTGGCGTAAAAGCAACACAGCTCATCACCCTGAACACACCATCCCCACTGTCAAACATGGTGGTGGCAGCATCATGGTTTGGGCCTGCTTTTCTTCAGCAGGGACAGGGAAGATGGCTAAAATTGATGGGAAGATGGATGGAGCCAAATACAGGACCATTCTGGAAGAAAACCTGTTGGAGTCTGCAAAAGACCTGAGACTGGGACGGAGATTTATCTTCCAACAGGACAATGATCCAAAACATAAAGCCAAATCTACAATGGAATGGTTCACAAATAGACGTATCCAGGTGTTAGAATGGCCAAGTCAAAGTCCAGACCTGAATCCAATCGAGAATCTGTGGAAAGAGCTGAAGACTGCTGTTCACAAACGCTCTCCATCCAACCTCACTGAGCTCGAGCTGTTTTGCAAGGAAGAATGTGTAAGAATTCCAGTCTCTCGATGTGCAAAACTGATAGAGACATACCCCAAGCGACTTGCAGCTGTAATTGCAGCAAAAGGTGGCGCTACAAAGTATTAGTGCAAGGGGGCCGAATAATATTGCACGTCCCACTTTTCAGTTTTTTATTTGATAAAAAAGTTTAAATTATCCAATAAATTTTGTTCCACTTCACGATTGTGTTGATTCTTGACAAAAAAAAATATTTTTATATCTTTATGTTAGAAGCCTGAAATGTGGCAAAATGTTGAAAGGTTCAAGGGGGCCGAATACTTTCGCAAGGCACTGTATAAAAGGAAAGAGGGGCATTCAAAACAAACTGTAGTGGCAAGAGCTTAACTCTTGTCACAAGGCTTGTTACGCTGTCATTATGCAAAGTATTGTGTGACTTAAGCGAAGACGGTTATAAAAACACTATCTACAAGCTATATTAGGCTTCTTAAGTGTACACACTGAACACCCCTCGGCAAAATATAGTTTTGCAAAATTGGTTAAATGCAGGTTAAGTGCTCCTGTGGACTCTGACTGCCACCCCCCCCCCCCGAACCCAGAAATGGATTAAAGGGAAGAAAATGGATGGATGGTTAAATGCAGTTCTTTTGACACACCATGGCACCTTGTGGTCATTGAAACTCCCATGTTTTTGTGCAGTGAGAATGAGGCTAATCATGAACTTACTTTGCTCTCTCAATATCAGCATCAGTTACATTGCCCTCAGCCACGTCTCTTATTTGAGAAACAGCTGCCTTGATCACCTGTAAGAATGAAAAAAAATGAATGAGACTTTATCAACTTGTCATTCTATTGTAACTAAAAGCGCCAACAATTCACAAATCCCAGCTGGCAGTTTGTTTTTCTTGAGTGCATGTAAATTATAGATAGTTACATTTTTAATTAGGAAAAGGAAATTGTATGTTTACCTCTCTTGCTGCACCTGCTTGTGAGATAGTATAGACACCAAATAGGCCAGAGTCTGAGTAGGAAGCAGTCATGGCAGTTGCCTAGATACAAATCCAAAGGTCATCTAATCTTCAAAGGCTTTCTCATTTATTTTATAGGACTGAATGTTTAGCACACATAAATAACAAATCAATATAGTAGATTTCACGCTCTACAAAAGCAAATATTCTCATTAAATTAAATTATTTGAATATGAACAAAAGCATCAGTAGAATCCGATTACAAAGGAAATGGCAGAAGGATCTTACATCGAATGGCTGTGACGTGGCTTTGGCGATGCCCTGGCTCAGCTTGCTAGTGGCATTGGAGCCTCTCTTCACATGAGGACCAGCTCCAAGAACGTGCTGCAGGACACTGAAGGCGTTGGACTCGGCACTTCCAGACACTGCGCCTTCACAGGCCACCACCAAGTGCACCAGCTCGTCCCGGCTGGGTATCCGGGCTTCACCTGCAGCAAACACAAAACAACATTATATGGAGGAGACAAGTATGACGTCAACAGCCTGGATCCTTCCCCCGAGGTTTCTCACAGGACAGTGGCAATGATCCAGATTAAACAGCATTTGTACATGGATTAACATTTATAGACTTCGGTCATAAATGTGGACCAATGGCTCTATGTTTTTTATTGTCGCATTTCCAGTGTTTGAACAGTTTGATTCTCAGATCCGTGTTGGCAAAACATTGCAAAGTCCTGCAATGTTTGTTAGAGCTGAACAAACTGAATTGAATTGACATCCTTTCTCACTTCAAGTTAAACTCTGAAGCAGATAAATCAACTTTTGCTTGGTTTTTTAGGCAATTCCCCATAATAATATCAAAAAGTATGTTTGCAAAGCACTAGCATTAGGGGTGAGTGAAAACTGGATCGCTCATCTACTCCAACTTAATTTGAACAAGACGCTTGTGCCCTGATTGAGGTGTGTTCATTTAGCATAACTTTCTACTGCGGTTGAGGGGGCATGTAACCACGTGAACCAGATTCTACCGAGACAGTGCCACCAGATGCATTCAAGAGTAGTAGCCATGCTTGCGTTAGAAATGTATGTATTTAGATGCATATGGGCTTCTCTTTTTGCTCATTGCAATAAACACATTCCAAAAAGGAGGGAACATTCCACATTTATTTGCGCTGCAGGAGTTAAACTATAGCCTTACCTCCACGGTACACAGCTCGAGATACGGGAGCTCCGGACCCACTGCGGGAACTCAGCAGCCCTTCTCCTAATTGTCTCAGAACAGAGTGATTGACACCTGAGGTAAACAAAAAATTATTAAGAGAATAAATCAGATATAAATCATCCATATCTAAAAAAAAAACAGATTTTATTTTTTTGACTTACCGAGTCCAACAAGAGCCATTCTGCCGGTTGTGAAATTGTGTTGAACAAATGCAAGCATCTGAGAAGACAATTAGCAGAAGTTGTAGTAGAAAGTTTTAAATGTGAAAATATGATTATTATCAAGAAACTGCAACTGCAGAGCCATACCTCTTCGGGAGTCACACGCCCAACCATAAAGTCCGGGCAGTACAGCGAATGGGACAAGGCATTTTTGTAAGCAGCATCGTGCAATTTCTCCAGCACACCTAAATGAAAATATTACGCAAATGTAAAAAATATTATCAAATACTTTTCTCTGTAGTATAATCACTTTCTTAGAAGACACAAGTGAGTGAGGATAATGTACCTATCTGAGGACACTGTTGAGCCATTGCTTTGTCAATTTTAACTCTTGTCGTCAGTTCGCTCAGCTCCCAGGGCCTGAACTCTTGGCCTGTGGTTACGAGGCTGAAATACTCCAAGAGCGAGTGGCTAAGAGACAAAATAAAAGTACATGCTAAAATTGTTTTTAAATTGCCACAACGACTGCATAAAAATAGATACCTACATGTCATCTCTCAGGCACTCTGCTGTGTAGACCGTGGTTTCTCGTGTTGACGTAACACTGTGGGGAAAGAGAAATCACCAGAAGATTTTAAACATTTTAGAATTTAGCTTCACCTTGGTAAATATGTGAATAGGTGGTAAATATGTACTTTCTAAAATATTTTCCTCAAAGTCTTGAGACAAAGTTCTGTAGATGATGACAAAATGTTAACTCACATAATGACTTATGAGGAAAACAGCCTCTTTGTCCACAACTGAGATGTGGACGAAGAACGGGGAATAGCTATAAGTACTTATAGTGCACAGTATATTTTTACCAACCTCAGACTTCCACCCAAAGCTTCCACACCACGACAAATCTTGAAAGCAGATGCACCTTTTGTAGTCTGTAAAAAGATGTTGAACATTATGTTGCGGACAATATTAGGTTGCGTTCATGTTCTTGAAGTCCATTTCAGTTGTAGGGAAGGTGCCAATAAAACTAAGAGAAAGAAGCAATTTTTGAAAGAAATGTTGAAAAAGAAAATGTCCAAATATTCATCTCCATCAATATTGATTAGTGATTGATTCACAAAACAGCCAAATTATTCCCATGTCAGTCCTTTCTACTGGACAACATCATGCAAAATAATGTTGTCACCACTTCTAGACACCTGTATGAGAAAACTATCTTCTCTTAACGAAACTTTGACTCTATAGTTGCCAGGAAATATTTTCAGCTGCCCTCCACCACCAATTTAAACTTCTTTGGAATGTGGTGACGTCACATGAACGCAATCTAATAAGTGCAGTGTATTTTCTATAAATCTGATGAACAGAAATGATTACCAGGTTTGCTGCCAGTCGTAAGACATGAGCGACCCCCTGGCTGTTCACAGCCTCATGGCGACTTCCGGCTTTAACAAACAGACCAACGTTGGACATGGGCGAGTGATTCTCCTGGGACGCAATAACAAGTCCATTCGAGAGTTTGGAGACCTACAGTAGGAGGACAAATCGTTATAACAAATACATTTGGTAATCATTGGTGCATTCCCATATCGAGTTTCACAATTGTTACCTGGACATTTTGTGGGGTGAGAGGGGCTGCTGCATGTTTTTGCAAAGCAAGAGGTTCAGTCAGAGAACCACTTCTTTGAGTCGCATAACACCGTTTCTGTGAGGGGAAGACTCATCATAACATGTATAACACACAGTTCATACACAAGGCAACCCAATCTGCGTAACAACAAAATCATAAATATTCACGGTACAATGAAGATGAAATCCTTCAGTTGTATGCACAGCTAAACAGAAATGTTCTTAGCCAGGAACAGTTTCTGAGTAGAAGCTTGTCTCAAATATTCAGACTGTCCCAGATTTTAGCTGCATAACTCTGAAACGCTGCCTCCCCATGGTAGTCCTTACTTATGGTACCAGCAAGTTCTATTTCATCCTTCCTGACCGCCAGAGGCGGTGCTTAAGCACTGGATGATCATCCTCGCGCATGCACAGATCGAGAGTCAAATAACAACAAAGTCACCCGTGACCTCCGGTAGCTCACGCGAGAGTCTATAAAGCCACGTGACCCCGGAAGCACAGTCCTTTTTCACTTTCTCGCATGCAGGTTGTATGAGTCTGGCTGAAGCTAACTGATAGCTGTTTGTGCCTGTTGTTCGCGCCGCTTGCTGCCTGTAGCCCCGTGACTGCTCGTCGGTCGGTGCTGCGAGTTTCTCGCCCTCCGTGGGCTGCGCAAGCCGCGCTGCTTGCCTCTGGTGAGTGTTTGTTTTGATTATTCGCCGTGACTTGTGCTCGGTTGTTTTTCGTTACTTCTTATAATTGGGGGGTTACTAGTGGCGTTTCTGCTCGACCCGACCCTGTTATCTGGCTGTTTACCTGCGCGTATTCAGCGTGTGTTAGGTGGGTTACCGGTGGCGTTCTGCTCGACCTGACCCTGTGTCTTGTTAATTACCTTGTTAATTATTTGTTAATTTCTGTCGGTCACTGGTGGCGTGTCTGCTCGACCTGACCCTGTTGTATTGGCTGTTGCCTGCGCGTGTTCCACGTGTTTCTGCGGGTTGTAAGTGGCGTCTCTGCTCGCACTACCCTGCTATATTGGTTGTTCCCTGCACGTGTACGGCGTTCGGTGGGTCACTAGTGGCGTCTCTGCTCGACCTGACCCTGCTGTATTGGTTGTTCCCGGCACGTGTACGGCGTTCGGTGGGTCACTAGTGGCGTCTCTGCTCGACCTGACCCTGCTGTATTGGTTGTTCCCTGAACCTGTGAGGCGTTCGGTGGGTCACTAGTGGCGTCTCTGCTCGACCTGACCCTACCGGGAGTGCCCCTGTACTTGGCGGCGACTGCTCCTGCGCGTTCGCTCGCTGGGATGCTTGAGCCGTTGGCCTGCCAGTCCTGTCTGGCCCCGATGCAGCAGGACGATGGCCATGTGCTGTGTCCCTCCTGTCTGGGTGTGGACCATCTGCGGGAGGCGCTAACCGAGCGTGCATGTCCCGAGTGTGCGGTAATGCCCTGGCCGGTGCGCGTGGCCCGCCTGTCGGCCCTGGACGGACATTTCAGTGGCGATTCTGGGGACTGTGGGTCTGCCCTGTTGGTTGACCAACCCCCTGGTCGCAAACGTGAGGGCGCCCGGGGTGATGACCCTCCGCGAAAGAAGTCGAAGTCCTCTGGTCGCGGGGTTCTGACTTCGAAGGTCGATTCGCTCTCTGTGGAGTTGGCTCAGTTGCGGACCCTCCTTCATGACCTTCAGGCTGGTACTGGCCAGTCGGTGGCCCGACCGGTCTCTGTCCCTTTGTCGGTGTGCGATGAGGATGATGCTCTCTCGGTGGCGGCATCTGACACACATTTTCGGCCGGGCTCTGATGTTCTGAGCTCCAGGGTCTCGGAGTCTGGTTCGGTGGGTTCTGTCGGGTCTCTGTCGGTTTCCGATGAGCCCGTGACTGCGGCGATCCGAACGGCTCTGGCGCATTTGAAGCTGGATGTGCCTCGGTGCGATGCGGGGCCCTCGAGTGCCTTCTTTCGCCGCCAGTCTGCGTCCTCTGGGTTTTCTGTTCCTCCTTCGGCGGAATATGTCAAGGAGCTACATGCCTGTTGGACTGACACGAGGGTTTTTTCTAGGCCCAATTCGGACGGTCGGGCCCTGGCTTCTATGCAGGCGCCTGACAAAGTTGGCCTGGGGCATATGCCGGCGGTGGAGCCTGCCATTGCCTCCTTGATTGTACACCCTGAAGAGGCTCTGCGCACTAATGCCCGGTGCCCTCGGCCGCAGTGTCGGGCCACAGATGACCTGCTCTGCAAGGCCTATGACATGTGTGCCCGCATGGGCCGCATTGGGAACTCCCTGTCTCATCTGCTGTTGGGGCTGTCCGCTTCTCTGGAGGCTGTCACGTTGGACCAGTCCACGCAGGGGATGGTGGATGCTTCCTTGCAGGCTTTTGCCTTCATGTCTAGGGAACTGGGGCGTCTCCTCTCTACGCTGGTTCAGACTCGCCGCCAGGTGTGGTTGGCGCAGTCCCCTCTCTCCGAGGCCAGCCGCAGAGTGTTGCGGAGCGTTCCTGTGCTCCCTGGAGAGCTGTTTGGCTCGGCTGCCATTGCGGCTCTGGAGCGCACGGTCCAGGCCACTCAGACCCGGCAGCAGTTGGTGGGACTGCACAGGCATCCCTCGCGTGCGTCCGCTTCTGCTGCCCCTGTGCGCGGGCGGGTGGCCCCGCCCCGGAGTTTTTCTGTGCCCCGGGCGGTGGATGGGCCGTCGGCTCATGGGGCTCGGCGCGGGAACTTTCCCCCGGCTCAGGCTCCACTGCGTCCCAGTCGTCGCCCCCCCAGGCCCGCTAAAGGCCGGGGTGCCCTCCGGTGAGGCGCCGGGGCCGGCGGTGGGACAGTTTACCCCGGGACAACTCGGTTACTGGAGGGCCCAATCCCCCGATGCATGGGTTGTGGCCACTTTGTCCGTGGGGTATCGTCTCCAGTTCCGCCGCCGGCCTCCTGTTCCCGGCCGGGTCCTTGTGACTGTCATCCAGGACCCGGTCAGGGCGCGGGCACTTGTCCGGGAAATTCGTACTCTGCTGGACAAGGATGCCATCGTGCCTGTCGACCCCCTGCTGGATCCAGGGGGCTTTTATTCCCGTTATTTTCTTGTGCCGAAAAAGACCGGCGACTTGCGACCGGTCTTGGACCTGAGGCGTCTGAATGTTTTCTTGAAGGTCCTCCCTTTCAAGATGTTGCGTGTCCGGCAGGTCCTCCAGGCGGTGTCCCCTGGGGACTGGTTCACGTCAATAGACCTGAAGGACGCCTACTTTCACGTCCCGATTGCTCCTCAGCATTGCCGGTTCCTTCGTTTTGCCTTTCAGGGGAGGCACTTCCAGTTCAGGGTGCTTCCCTTCGGCCTCTCGCTCTCTCCTCGGGTCTTTACGAGATGCGTGGCGGCGGCTCTTTCCCCGTTGCAGGCCAGGGGGTTGAGGATCCTGCCCTATCTGGACGATTGGCTGATCTGTGCCCCCACTCGCGAGCAGTCTCTGCGGGATACGCAGGCTGTGATAGAGCACGTGACCAGGTTGGGTCTGCGAGTGAACCTGGCTGTCTATGAAGACAGCGTTTCTCCTGGCTATGGCCTCCGGACGGCGGGTGAGTGAACTCCATGCTCTGTCGGTGACCGGGGCCTGTTGTCGTTGGCATCCTGACGGCTCGGGTGTGTCTCTGTGGCCGGATGTGTCCTTTGTCCCAAAGGTGTCTTCCGGTCGATATGACGGGCCCCTTCAATTGGCCCGTTTTGGTTCTGGTGAGCCCCCTGACCCTCTGTGCCCTGTTCGTGCACTGGAGGTGTACATTCGATCCACGGCCTCGATAAGGCGTTCAGACGCCCTGTTTGTCTGCTGCGCCGGCCCTCGCGTTGGTCGGGCTCTGTCCAAGCAGCGTCTCTCCCACTGGGTCGTGGGGGTTGTGACAGAGGCCTATGCCTTGCGGGGGCTGCCGTTACCGCCTGGGGTGAGGTGCCATTCTACGAGGGGCATGTCAACTTCGTGGGCTGCTGTGAGTGGTGTGTCGTTGGACGTCATCTGTGCGGCGGCGTCATGGTCGTCCCCAAGCACCTTCGCCAGGTTTTATCGGGTTAATGTTGCCGCCCCGCACCCCCTGCAGGGGGTTCTGCGGCACCGCTCATCTGTTTCACAGTAAGGTGAGGTTCTGGTTGGTTTCCTCGTGACCTTGCTGATATTCGTCATCCAGTGCTTAAGCACCGCCTCTGGCGGTCAGGAAGGATGAAATAGAACTTGAGTTACGACTGTAACTACGGTTCTATGAATCCTGGATGACCGCCAGAGCGCCCGGTCCCTCGGAATCCTTGTGCAAGAAAGGTTCTAGGGACTGTGCTTCCGGGGTCACGTGGCTTTATAGACTCTCGCGTGAGCTACCGGAGGTCACGGGTGACTTTGTTGTTATTTGACTCTCGATCTGTGCATGCGCGAGGATGATCATCCAGTGCTTAAGCACCGCCTCTGGCGGTCATCCAGGATTCATAGAACCGTAGTTACAGTCGTAACTCTCGAACTGACTCTGCTCCTCAGTCAGTTCATATGGCACCAACACTAACATGATGTTGTCATATGGAAAGACTTTCACACAAGTAGAGCTGCTTTAAAGCTGCTTAAATAGATTACTTGCAGAGTTGGGTTTGTACAAATAGTACTGAAATGTTATTGGATAGAACATTTAATTGATACATTAGTGAAGATCATATCCTTTAAAAACTAAATATTAAAAATGTTTTCGAATTCCAAACAATCTATTGGTCGTTTTTGAACCAAACAACAAAGTTAAGCAGCTGTCTAAATATACTAACCTGAGACAACCCCTTTAGTTAATACATTTAAGGTCTAGAGGCCTCCTACTGTACTGTCCAGTTAATTATCATTCAAACATATACATATGAAGTTAATAAGAGCTTTTATTAATGATTGATAGAATTATATTTGAAATATATAGTCCAAAAATGCATGACCTTCAGATGCATTCATTCTAATGCAACACAAATAAACAAGAAATTATACCAATGATGATAGATTAATGGGCTGACTTAAAGATCAAACAAATTCCGTTAAAAGTGACTTTAAATGTTTAGATAAATGTTCTCAAAGCAATGCTAACTCAGATTAGCCAATGCTACATGTCTTGCAAGACAAATTTACAGCAGAAACTGGAGCTGTCAACAAAATCTATGAATAAAGACAGTCTAGACTAAAGCCACATGTGGAGATGTGAACTATTATGATGCTAAACTCACAGAGATGCTGTTCAAAGAGCGGATTCCTCTCATGTTTGAGCCTCTCTCCTTCACCCGGCTCCAAAGACAGCGATGGCGACTGGGACGGGTCTACCCACAATGCACCGCGAGCCCGAGTCACTGGTCACGTCAGAGATAAACAGTGAGATCATAACTCTCTTTGGGTTTATTTATTTATTTTTTAAACAGAGGCAACAGCAAATACTTAATCTGTAAACCATCCTGAGCCAATTCCACATACTTTAATTTTTTTCTTTGATAGAAAACTTCTCAAAATATTCCAAAACAAAATTGATCTAAGCTATAAAATGTACCCATTATTTAACAAACTAATTTCCATTTAGGGCGACAGTAGCTCAGTTGGTAGAGCATTGGCCTTTGAGCCTGAAGGTTGTGGGTTCGAGCCCACCATAAGACCTACTTCACGACTCCCACTGATGACTGCTGTCGTTGTGTCCTTGGGCAAGACACTTAACCCTACTTTGCCCGAAGCCCCCACTGAAAGATCTCAGCTTCTGTGGACTCACCACCTGCAGGAGGATCAGTGAGGGGCTGGTGCTCTGTGTGCTGGGTGCAGCTCTGACTGCCACCCCCCCGACCCAGAAATGGATTAAGGGGAAGAAAATGAATGAATGAATTTCCATTTAAGTCCATCCTGTATTAGTTTTTGGTACTGTTTAAAACAATATTTAAAAACTAACAACACTCAAACCTTATATCTTGGCTTTTTGATTATTTTTTGTGTTGTGTAGAATCCCCCAGAGATTTTATTATCCATCTATGTAAATTGTCAGTTTGTGTTTACATATTGAAAAGACGTTTTGGTTTCATTTGCTTCCAAAATAAAAACTCTCGCCTCAGTCTATGATCAAGATAACTGAACATTCCAACAATTTATTTCATTTGGCACTATAACAGACATAATCAACGTTTATTGTTTGAACAGAGAAATCACATTACAAAAATAATCTCAACATACATTAACATTTAATCAAATATGGCGACTACTACTCATTCCCAAATTCAATCGGCACATACAACAAATACAAAAATACACTATCCTGAAGGGGAAAAGCATCTCAAGGCTTTCCATAATATCTTTAACAATACTCTGACCATGTTCACATTAACAATAAGTTTGATCTGGAAACCGTCTTTTCATTTACTACCTACATAAGCAGCCAGACTGCTACGGTCTCAGAAGCTGCCCCGCATACTACTCTGTTCCACTTGTAGCAACCAATAGTGCCAAAATAAGGCAGTATACATTAGTAAACGTGACCAGCAAACCTCTTTGTGGCATGTAGTTCTTGGCAAATAGTTTAAAATTAACCAATTGTGGTATCTATATTGTCTCTCAGTCATTTGGCGTCCCAGGGCAGTTGTGAAGAATGTCCTTTCTCAACTGCAGAGACACACAGCTAAGCCAACTGCGACTCGTGGGCATCTCCCCAACAATCTCCCAAGTCTCTGTGTCTTCACAGTACCTTTCAATGGTGTCATGATACCTGCAAGATCAAACACAGGTGTAAACCACAGAACTTAAGTGGTCCCTAAATGTGCATCTGTAACATATGAGCATACCTGTCCCAGCCCTCCTCTCCCCCCAGGACATAGATCTTTCCATCTACCACAGCAGCACCGGGCCGGTACCGACGTTCATTCATTGGAGCGCACATGGTCCATTGGTTGGTTTTGGGGTTGTAACACTCCACTTTGTCTGTGTTTTCCGTTGATGCGTGCCATCCTCCTGAAGTAACAGAAAAAAAATGTCATGTAGACATTCTTTAAAAAGGAGCATCATGTTAGACTGTACTGTCATAAGATGTCATTGGTTTGGTTGGATTTAATGGTTTGACAAAACTACCCAACCTTAATACATCCTGTATTATAATGATCACGTTGTAGATTGAGAATTGTCAAGTCAACAATATTTGGTGACACACCCAATCTAGTGTAAGAAAATGTTTAAAGTAAACATCTAACCGCTCCAGATACGTGGATCTGGGAAAAATAATGACGTTGAAAACATGTGAACAATATTTACCTATAACATAAATTTTCCCTTTGAGTGTACATGCAGCTGAACCAGAGCGGGCAATCTGCATGGGGGCGACCTCAGTCCATGTGGCGGTCTTCGGGTTGTAAACTTGAGCGAGATTTGTGCCGTCGCCATCCTCCAGAACAGCGCCACCTTCAGGAAAACACTGTCCGTCAACTACACCAGAACATCACACATTAAACTTAAGACTTATACCGGTCACATAAAGCAGCCCGTCCAGAGCAACAACTGCAGGACTGGTCACAGCCATCTTCACAGACTGAGTGAACTGCCAGCAGTTGGTGTGAGGGTTGTAGCACTCTACAGAGTCCAGGCGCGAGCGCCCCTCCCAGCCTCCGACCGCATACACAAAACCATCCAGCATCACCAGCCCTGGAAAGAACGGACAGTCACTAAAACGTAGTTTTACTTTGAAACTGTGGAACCGTTTGCAAAATTTAACTTCAAGACTTTTCACAAGCCTGTATTTTTAGCGTCAGATCTTCTGATCACACTTTTCAAACAGACGTGAAAGGGGAGGGCAACTCGTGTTCAGCCAATCAGCTCTCAGCCCAAAGCATCAAATAGTTATTAACCAGGTTTCAAAATATATTATTTTAATTAGACCAAGACATTATGTTGTGATTAGTTAGTTTAATCAAAGATTAATTAAAAACTTAAAATTAAGGAGCATGACTATCGGAAATGACTATCGGTCGGCCTCGAAGAGATTCTGGCAAACCATCCGGCGCCTCAGGAGGGGGAAGCCGTTCTTTGCCAACACCATGTACGGTGCGGGTGGAGAGCTGCTGACCTCGACTGGGGATATTGTCGGGCGGTGGAAGGAATACTTTGACGTTCTCCTCAATCCCCCCGTCACGTCCTCCGTTACAGAGGCAGAGGCTGAGGATGTTGGGGCGGATACATCCATCTCCCTGGGCGAGGTCACCAAGGTGGTTGGCAGCCTCCATGGTGGCAAGGCTCCGGGTGTGGATGAGATCCGTCCTGATAAAGTCTCTGGATGTTGTAGGACTGTCTTGGCTGACACGTCTCTGCAACATTGCGTGGCGATCGGGGGCGGTGCCAATGGAGTGGCAGACCGGGGTGGTGGTCCCTCTCTACAAGAAGGGGGACCGGAGGGTGTGTTCCAATTATCGTGGGATCACACTCCTCAGCCTCCCCGGTAAGGTCTACTCCAAGGTACTGGAGAGGAGGTTACGGCCGATGGTCGAATCTCGGATCCAGGAGGAGCAGTGTGGTTTTTGTCCCGGTCGCGGAACACTGGACCAGCTCTATACTCTCCATCGGATACTCGAGGGTTCATGGGAGTTCGCCCAACCTGTCCACATGTGCTTTGTGGATTTGGAGAAGGCGTTCGACTGTGTTCCCTTGGGTGTCCCTTTGGGGGGGGTTCTCCGGGAGTACGGGGTCGGGGGTCCTCTGCTGAGGGCCATCCGATCCCTGTATGACCGGAGCCAGAGCTGTGTTCGCATTGCCGGCAGTAAGTCAGACCTGTTCCCGGTGAATGTTGGCCTCCGACAGGGCTGCCCTTTGTCACCGGTTCTGTTCACTGTATTTATGGACAGAATTTCTAGGCGCAGCCAGGGGTCGGAGGGGGTCCGGTTCGGAGACCACAGGATTTCATCTCTGCTGTTTCCAGACAATGTTGTCCTGTTGGCTCCAACGAACCAGGACCTGCAACATGCACTGGGACGGTTTGCAGCCGAGTGTGAAGCGGCTGGGATGAGAATCAGCACCTCCAAATCTGAGGCCATGGTGCTCGACCGGAAAAAGGTGCCTTGCTCTCTGCAGGTGGGTAGAGAGGTCCTTCCTCAAGTGGAGGAGTTCAAGTATCTCAGGGTCTTGTCCATGAGTGAGGGAAGGATGGAGCGTGAGATTGACAGGCGGATCGGTGCAGCGTGCGCAGTGATGCGGTCGCTGTATCGGACCGTTGTGGTAAAGAGGGAGCTGAGCCGAAAGGCAAAGCTCTCGATTTACCGGTCAATCTTCGTGGATACAAGCGGTCGAAATGAGCTTGCTCCGCAGAGTGGCTGGGCGCTCCCTTAGAGATAGGGTGAGGCGCTCAGTCACACGGGAGGAACTCTGAGTAGAGCCGCTGCTTCTCCACGTCGAGAGGAACCAGTTGAGGTGGCTCGGGCATCTGTTCCGGGCACGTCCCACCGGGAGGAGGCCCCGGGGAAGACCTAGGACACGCTGGAGGGACTATGTCTCTCAGCTGGCCTGGGAACGCCTTGGGGTCCCCCCGGACGAGCTGGAGGAAGTGTGTGTGGATAGGGAAGTCTGGGCGTCTCTGCTTAGACTGCTGCCCCCGCGACCCGGCAACGGATGAAGCGGAAGAAAATGGATGGATGGATAGTTAGTTTACATCTAACAAATAGTTAGGTTCCCAAGCTTTAACTATGCACGTCATATCTTCACATGCCAATTTCATTTAATACATTTTAATAATATGAAACTGCATGGGAATGTATTGTGCGTATAGAGGGTCAGAGTGTAGAGAAGCTAACCCAGCTCTGTGCGTGCTACATTCATAGGAGCCATCTCGATCCAGGAGTCAAAGCAAGGGTCATAGCGCCACATTTCTCTGCTGGCCGAGCCATCGGGAAACTCCCCTCCTGCCAGGTACAACGTGGAATCTGCAACAAAAGTTTAAACATTACATAGATAACAGGTCATTAGCTAAATCTTCCATATATAAGCAGGCATGTATAACCCTAACCGTCTGCTCTGCAACGGAAAATATACAAAGACCCATTTTCTGGTCAGGTGCCTTTGCACCTGCTCATTATTCTGCTTTAACTTGTGTGCACCGAGAGCCAAAGGACTTTCCTAGTTTGTGACTTGTTACTCACATGGCAATAAAAGGATTCTGATTCATGATTGATTGAGTCAAGCCCCTACCGTTTACATCGCTCCAAACAGAAAAGACAAAGAGAAACACATCCTCATTTTGAAAAATCGGTCTATGATTTATTGATCAGATGACTTCAATCAGGCGGTTATTTTCACTGTTTTATATATATTCAGGCTCAGTATGCTGTTAACTCCACCCATAAGGAGACATGGGAAAACTCGCACAAACTCAAGTCTACTTTACAAACTTGTGATTTTCAAGCATTCCTCTTTCTCTCCCACCCTCTTAGCGCCTCAACAAAAGTGCCCGTTGGGGTTTGACGGCAGCATTCGTGGCACAGCACATGGAGCGGATCAGAGCAGAGTACAGGTGGTGGAATCGTTAGTCGATGGGAAAAAAAAACTACTTTGTTGTTTACATAGAGTCCGATGATCCACACCAGAGGTTGGGGGAATCTCAATATTGTCATAATATTCATTATAAATCTTGGGTACATAACTTCAAAATGCATTTTTCAGCAATTTTTTTTGGCAAATAGAGTGCAAAGTAAAAATAAAATGTGAACAAATTAAACCACAACATGCCATCGATAACATGTTATCTTTAGCTGTATTTTCTCATTTTTCTGTCTGATCTAAAGTAGTAACAGGCCAGAGTGAGGAACTAGTTAAATTTGATAACATACTTGTGGTTTAAAAGTAACATACTCCAGCTTTAAAACACATGAATAAACGGGAAAACATAAATTATACACAGTTGACCCACCGGACACGACCAGCCCATGTTTGCTCACGGCGAAGGGCAGACAGGCCAGATTCTTCCACTGGTTGGTGACCGGATCAAAGCTCTCCACACTCCGCAGAACCACCTTGTCATCCTCCCCGCCGACTGTCACGATCACTTCTGCTGTTCCTGTTGCCACGGAAACACACAATACGTGCAATGTGAAGAGAGCCTTTATTAGAGCTCGTGATCAATGTTCTTCAGAGAGCCATTATAAAAATACTTTTGCTGTAGGTTTACACATCCCCCAATAGACTTGAACAGTTAAATGTCAGAATGAGAGTTTTACATTCTCAATAATGAACCTATCATTGTCTTGCTGGGTGAAAAAGGTTATATCATAAGAATAAAAAGTTATTTTATTGACATCGATGGCATTTAAAACAAAAGATCTTAAATTAAAACCTGGAGCTACCCTGTCTCATAAAAGGATACATATTAATTGTACAGGAAAGAGTCATTTCTATAATTAGGATAGAGGCTAAAGGGTAGTGTGATTTGAAATTAGAGACTTGGTAATTAGGCAGTACTAGTTTCTTTACACTCGGTCTTATTAGAAGCACTTTCTAAGCCTTAGAGACTTTGTAGTTTTACCCGTGGACCTGCGTGGCCTTGCTCGAGGGCAGTAAAGTTGTCCACGGCGGTCCTTCAGCAGCAGATAGTCCTTTGCCTCAGAGATTAGTTTTTGACAGGCCTGATTCTCTTTTATCACATCAAGAGATTCAATCACATCATGGAGGTAGTAAGGACTGATGAGAGGCAGGCGCACCGTCTCCAAAACCTTCAAGACACACGTTTAAAAAAAACAAGTTATAGCTTGGGCTGTAATAATTAGAAGAGTGGTTTCAGCCCAGAAACAGAAGGCATTTCTTTTCATTTAATATACAAGTGTTCTCACCTTTTCAAAGTTCTGTTTACGAGAAAGACATTTATTGAGCCACAGAACAGCTGCCTCAAAAACAACTTCTTCTTTTGGCACATTAAGATGGTCACTAGCAACAATTTCGGTCAGTTTGTCCACACAGAGAGAAAGGAACTCTTCCTAGAAAAGGAGAAAACATAAAACAAGCATAAGACACAGTTTTACAGTTCTGGTTTACCATGGAAATTAGAACTGAAATACATTCCAGCCACAGCATCAAATATATACCCATGTTATTAGTTATGCATTACTAGTTCTTTTTTTAACCTATGTTACAAAAATACCTGTATGCAACTTACGTGCTGATAAACACTGCTGAAGTGCTCCAGGATGTAGTCCATGCTGCGCTTTTCAAGCACTTTACAAGAATGGGCTTCAGCAAAGCAGTGAATCCCGACACAGTTCATCTCATCCATCTGATGCTCCATGAAGCGGCAGCAGGCCTCTCGGACTGCCATGACATCCAGCAGGTTGGCCGCAGCCAGAAGTGCCTGGTTCAAACACATATGCGTCATGATCTGTAGATGCAGACTAAGACGTGCACTGTTCCGTTACCTGCACATTTGCCTTAGAAATGTAAACCTCAGACGTGTACGCATAGCTCACAAGCATACCAATCATTTGGGGCTCAACTCCATTAATTGCAACACGCTCTTGTTTGGACTCTATGAGGTCAGTAGAAAACATTGCCTGTAGAGGTGGAAGAGTTGACTTAGTGCAAATCATTTGATTAAAGTTAAAGTGTATTTTACCAGAGTTTACCTGAAAGTAAGAGCTGAAAGAGGCCAGAACAATTCGGTGACAGGGGAACTCCTGCCCCCCGCAGCACAGCGTCACATCACAGAAGGCATTGTTGAGGCGCAGGCTGTTGAGCCCCTGCAGCACGGTGCTGGGGTGTCTGCTCTCCACAAACAGGTAATCCTCATTACTCAGGGTCTCAGGAGGGGGGGCCGGGGGGCTGCCACTGTCCGGGGCAGAATGAGCGTTCAAAGTGGAAGGAGACGACGGTAAACCCGCAATGACGGCCAGAAGTTCTGCCATATCTCACTTCGCTAAGCAAACCTGCAGTAAGTTAGAGCCGTCAGATGTTCAGTGCATGATCTCACTAATAAGGCTTATCATGAGCAGCCACGCTGCACCTCGCACTCTCCACTCACTGCTTTGCTCAGACTCAGCATAAACACACGATCAGTTGGTTCTATAGACGGGGAATAAATACCTGAAATACATAGTCGTGACAGCAGCAGACCCCATGAGCAGACCCTGGTACAGTTTTTATCAAGCCATCCTCTTCTTCTGCTGTAGTGGAAAAATACACGTTCAAAAGCAGATTACCGCCACCATCTGGACCTTTGTGGTACTACGATCTCATTCTGTTTGACAACTGGAATATTAGCAAATGGGCTCCATCAGGGCCACCCAAAGAAGGATGATCACAACTTCTCTGTATTTACCAAATACATTCAATGATTCGTAGTAATTAAAATGTAATATGTTGTTATCGTGTATACATTATATATATACACCATATATATATTATGTTATATACTATACAATATATGTATTATGTTGTGTATTATGTTATGTTGTATATTATGTTATATATCATGCTGTATGTTATGTTATGTATTATATATACTATATATAATATATGTGCTATATATAATATATAATGATCGGTTTGCACACCCGGTGTGCAATCCATGAATCTTGGTGCTGTAGCCTAGACCAGCCTAGCCGTGGCTGCTGCTGTCTCGCCTCCTTTCAGATAGGTTTAGGTTTAAAACAGTCCTCTTTAGTTTAGCATATGGCTAGCCTAGGAAGGTAAGACTCAGGGAAGGCTAAACTCCTCAGAGTGTCAGTCAAGCTGCATAGGGAGTCAGTTTGCTGGGAGAAGTATGGTAACTTGAGCACTATCCTCTCCTCCTTCCTACTTTATCTGTTTAGCATTTTTGGGATTTTGACTGTAGTTTGTTCATTGCTATTCACCCGTTGTCCCATTGTCTGTTTCATGGTACGATGACGGGATCTCTGAGCCTGGCCTCCTCCATCTACACCCGCGGACTGCCCCGCCCGACCCGCCTGGGAGTGCTTCAGTCCTGCACCGGACCTGTCCACGTTCAGCGTCCACTGGTCCACGTTCTGTAGCTAGCTTAGGTCCTAGATCATTAGTCTGTCCGTCCGGAGGAGCGGATCCCTTTCTCATATGGGTCTCCCTCCCTGTGGGTTTCCCTAGTTCTCCCCAAGGTTTCTCACTTTTTCCCACTGGGTTTTTTAAGAGTTTTTCCTTGTCGATGCAGGAGGGTCTTGTTGGACAGTTAGTGTCCAACAGAAAGGATTGGTGATGATCAGGACACTTTAGCATTCTACAACATGTATGGACATTTTCTTCTGTGTGTGCTTTATACTGTATTCTTCATGTGTTTTAACTGTTGATTCTCTGACCTGTGTTGGTGATTTCAATGGTTTTGTTAAGTCCTCTGAGATGACTTCTGTTGTGACGTAGGGCTATACAAGAATAAATTGTATTGTATTGTATTGTATTGTAATGTATTGCATCGTTAGCTTACAATTGAATTAGAGAAAATCAGTCATAGTACGCATAGTAAGCCATAGTACATAATATACACCCTCATCCTGTCCCGATTAGGACAGGGCCTTTCTGTGTGGAGATTGCATGTTCTCCCCGTGTCTGCGTAGGTTTCCTCCGGGTGCTCTGGTTTCTTATACCACTAAAAACAGTAGTTCAGGGGGAATGAGTGTGTGATCGTAAGTACGGGACAATGGATGGAAATTAGCCCATGGCTACAATCCGGATTAACATGTTCATTAACATGTCCCAACAATATATATATATATATACATAAAAAGATTTTTATAAAAAATGGTTGACAAAAGACCCATGGTGGTGTATATTTGAATTTAATATAATATAAAGTATAGAATTACACATAGAGGTAAATTAAATTGTGTTATGTATCTGCTGAGTTATCATTACATACTGTATAGGCAAAGCAGAGCCAGTTTATTTATATTGCACAATTTATACAAATGGCAACTCAACATGCAGAGAGGAAGCGTTAAAATAACACAGATACAAATCCTAAAGAATCACACAACATACTTTTACAACCATTAAATTTGAAAGATGAAGAGATACAATTCAGCAGTTGTTTTTACAGCTAAACAGAACTGTGGTCAGAGTAGAAGCTAGTCTCACATTGTCAGGAAGACTGTTCCAGATTATAGCTGCATACCTAAATCAGTGACTTTTCATGTTTAGTCCTGACTCTGGGCACCAGTCCCTGTGCTTCTCAGAGTCACAGGTGGTTCATGGCACTAACCTATCACATAACATTATTAATAATAACCTTTTTACTAATAACCCTATAATAACCCACTGATTTAAAGTGTTCCATCACAGAGCGCTGTCCTTCAGAACGCCTGGCCTCTCCAATGCTAATTTTCTGCGGCCAATAGCCTCCAGGATTTTTTTCCTTGGGCCGAGCTGGATACGAATTCCTTTCAAATCTTCATCAGAGCAAAGCATCAGCGCCTCCAAGTCTAGGTGCTCTTTGCTGAAGGCCAAAGCAAACTCTGGCAACGCGACGGACGAGAGGAACGTGTCAAGAGGAGAGGTGTCTTCATCTTCATCATCAAGCCCCAGATTATCTTGTTCCCACGGTAAGCCTCCGTCAGCCTCCAGTCCCAGCTCATCCTCCCCGTCTAACGCCTCATATTCAAACAGGACTCCGAGGTCTCCATTGCCACCACTGGGAAACTCATCGACATCATCCGACCGCTGGAATATGAGATTTCCCATCCCAGGAAGGTTAAATATGGACCGCTTCACCTGGCCTTCTTCCTCCTCAATGTTCTCCGCCTCCTCCAGACCCTCATCTTGTTCATGAAAAACTTCCAAAAACTCAGGTTTGCCATCATCTTGTTTCACAAAAATCACATTGCTGTTTGCCCCTAACTCCTGCATTGGATCTCTGCCCTTTTTTCCCACCTTTTGTAGTGTCCCTTTGAACCTTGCTGCCAGAGATCCGCCTTTACTGATGCTGTTTTTCTCACTCAAACTTGCAATAGTACCGAAGTTAGATGCCTCCATGCTGGCCTCTGTGACTGATTCATAAGCTGGACTGGGCCGGTACATTTTATCCATCTTGCTTTGGTGCCTTTTCTTGACCCTCTCGCACTGTTTCACTCTGATATTTGCCTCCTTGATGGCCAACTTCTTCTTATCTGCCACTTTTTTGGGGTTTTTGTTGGTTTCCTGGGAGGTAGAGGCGTCCAGAAAGCGCACGCAGTCCATGCGGTCCCGGGAAGCCGCAACATCCATAGCCGTGTGGAAGTCATTGTCCAGAGAAAAAAGGTTGACTCCGAAGTTGACGAGGAAACTCAGGATATGCATGTGGTTGTTCGCCGCGGCCAGGTGCAGTGGTGTGTTGCCCCAGATGTCACTTTTGTCAGGGTTCCCACTGAAAGAAAACAGAATATAAGGATTCTGTTAAAGTTTTATTGATAATTTCCCCACTGTTAGGGCGATGAAAGGATCCTTCAATTAATCTTAATCTGTTTTCAATACCCATTTCCTGAAGATACTGTATACAGACTTTCTACAGATTTGACACTCTTTCCGATGAGCTATAGCTTTATGAGTGTATATGCCTGTTGGTATACGTCTGAACTTATCAGAACTTTTAAATCTGGGGTACCTAACTTCAAAACCAAAAACAATTAAACTAAGTAATAAATGATGTCCGACCTTCCACCACAGTTTGCTTCTATCTCTAGTTTTCACATGCATGTGTAGTTTTGCCCTGTGTCACACAAACAAACATACATATGTACCTACACATACATTCATACATTCTGCTTTTTCCTCACAAATACATTTTAGTTTAGTTAGTATTTTTGGACAGGTTGTTATAGCCAGTAGTGGTGTAGCACATGAAGGAATAATTGGTAAGCCATTAAGAATGAAGTCCTTTGGCAATGCGTCATGTGTCTGCCATAAAAAGGCGCTTATAAAACTCTGACAGGGCGTCGGTTTTGGTCAAGTTAACTTTCATATCACTTTGAAGCAATGTTAAACTCTAACTTTGCCTTGAAGTTGAACATGAGACTAAAAATGACAATACTCTGTTGTGATACATGGCTTTTAAAATGTAAAAATGACAGATATTACTCTATGATTTGAACATCAAAGGAAAGACACAAATTTAACATGACCTCCCTGTACTAAATGCTAATGTGTTATAATTGTTTTGTTTCTCTCACCCTCTGCTGCAGATGAGCTGGAGAGCGTCAACACGTCCATTGAAAGCTGCCAATAAAGTTGGGGTCATGCCATCCTCGTCTGCCGTGTTCAGATCTTTGGTTGTTGCCTCTTTTAAGATGTCCAAATTCCCATCGATAGCGGCTTTGTGGTACCTGGACATGTTTGGATATCGAGAAGATGGAGCTGGTCAAAGACAGCTGAATCTGCAGTGTCCAGGGCCGAGTGTCGGGCAGCAGGATATAACCAGCTCACAAGCCCAGCCATAAAACGACACCAAAGTCCAGTTTAGTTTGCGTTCTCCATCCAGGAAGTGATGATTGGTCAAATATAGAATCCAACATGCAATTACCATTCATATATCACCCATTTGAGAAAACAAAGTGGTTAAAATGTCATTTTAAATTCACCAGGCCTCTTATTACTCACAAATGGCTACTGTATTATTTTTTTCTTTATCTTTGCATGGACACTCTTAATGCCAATTACTTTTACCCACAATAAAGTTCTAGCTTGTCCTAATTATTTAAATGAAGATAAGATAAGACAAGCTTAAGTGCTCAATAAATCCACAATAATAAAAACAGCTAGGTTAGGTTAAAGGTTTTTGTGATGCTTTAGAGCTGAAGACAAACAAAAAGTGGAACAAAAATGGCAGAGAAAATGGTGGTTTATTGTTTTATAAAATTCAGAAGAAAGTACAGGCACAAAAAGGGTCACATATGGGATAGGACGATGGATGTTTTATTATCAAGAGTTAAATTATAGTTTTTTAAAACTAGGAAAGCACTGTTGTGTAACACTAAACAGCTGGAGACTGCTGAACCTAAATGTTGAATATGGATAAGAAAAGGATGTCTAGGGAAAAAGCTGATCTAGGGAAGTACACAAAATATATGGAAAAACATGTGAATGTGAAAACTAGTGAAAGACCCAAATTGTATTGAGGAACTAGTTAGATTTGGAGTTATTCCTTGCTAATGCAGGAGCGTCTAAGGACAGTGATGATCCAGGACATTTAAGGACATTTATTAACATTTATGAACATTGGTCATCTTCCCCTTATGGACCAATTCGGGAAGATTTGTTTTTTATCATTGCATTTCCTGTGTTTGATTCTCAGATCTGTGTTGGTGAATCGACAACTTTGTAAAGTCCTCTGAGATGACTGCTGATGTGATTTAGGGCTGCACACAAGTGAAATGAATTGAATTGAAAAGATTGATTTAATTACATAGTTAATTTTGTTGGCTTTTCAAATAATTGTTATTATTATTGATCCTTGGTCATTAGTCAACAAAAACACAATCTTTTAAAACTAAATGTACCTCAGCTTTTATATAATTGTATATTTTCATGTTTATGTTGTATATATATATATATATATAGAGTCCAACAAGGTTTATTTGGGCTGCTGTCAGATTCTACATGTTGGGTTTTTTCCTTGACCGTCTATTTTTATTTATTTTTTAGCTTGTTTTATTCATGCACTATGTCTGGTTCACACTGGAGACATTTGCACATTTGTATTCCAGTGTGGTTTTACTCCAAATGGCAAATAGTCTGAATCTGGATCTGAATATGAATCTGAGTCGTGGGTTCCAGTATAATTTATTTGCGTTTCCTTCTTAGACAGTAAATATTTTCTTGAGTCGTGTGTTGCAGTTTACACTCCTCACCAGCTAGTGGCGGTAATGTGTATTTTATATTGTTTGCTAACCTCCATTAGCAATCTACTCGGAGAAACAGACGAAGAAGAATCCTCGGCCAATCGTTGCACAGATCCATGCGTCTGGGAGGAAACCTGTCAGGCAGCAGGAAGAAGACAGTTTATCTGTTTCAAGCACCGGTTTAAGACATTTTAGTGGACTTTACACTGAACTCTCTGCATTGTTTATTTGCCCAGTCAGGGACAATTCCAACAAAGGGCCCTCACCTCGGTACGCTCTTCTCCCGGGGTCTGAAATCCGTGTAAGCTGCAGAGATGTCCCAACCCGTCGGCCTCTTGTCCTATGAGACTTTAGTGCATGCCGTGGCTGGAGCAATGGTGAGGAAATGGGTGGAAACTTGGGTAAAATGAAAATGAGTTATGGATGGAGCTGGCTTTTGTGTCCCAGGGAAGTGCAACAGCAATGACAGTCTTCTTCCCGTTGGACACAGCCAAAAGCAGACTGCAGGGTGAGAGCTCTATATGGTCTTGGACTGCTTTTAGATTTCACTTTTTGTACTTCTAGTGGGCTATACAAGTGTTATACGCTGACTATAGCTTTAAGTTGCGATGTCTAACTTTCAAACCACAATATAATTAAATACATTACTTAACACTTTATTACTAGTCTTCAGGTGCATGTTTTGGCTATTCTCACTCAGCCAATCAGCTCTCAGCCCAAAGTGTCACTCAAGTATGTAATAATATGATTCCTAGATAGATTATTTGTCCCAGACTGGGGAAATTGTATGTTGTGATCAGATGTGTTCACAAAATTATACTTTTCCTAGAGACTCTTTCTATTATTAAAGTTTTCAAGGCATAATGTGCAAGTTTGGTTAAAGCAATGTCCCTCTTACATCTTCAGATGGGCTCAGAAAATCCACTCTGCACAAAAAGTCAAATAGTGACTATAAAGGCTTCCATAATCCAGGTGTCTTACAGAATGCACCTGTGGCCCCTGCCTTTATCTCTCCCTCTCTCCACTATGAGGGGAGATGGCAGAGTTCAGAGTGCATTAAATCAACAATCCTTTGTGATCTGATCCATTTACTTTGAAAACTAGGATATTTTTTGCGTTAGCCTTTTTGGAGCGATCTGAACCCCCCAAACAAACCGCAAATAGAGAGTTGTTTAGTACCTCCACTTTACATGAAGGAATGAAGAATGTAAAACATGCTACCTTAGAAATGCACTTTGTTGTTGAATATTATTTTTATTTGATTTGTCTTCCTTTTCATTTCAGTGGATGAGAAACGAAAAGCCAAATCCACACCAGTCATTTTGGCAGAAATAGCAAAAGAAGAAGGGCTGTAAGTAAAGTAGGGCATATGTCACAGTTATGTTCCCTGGCTCAGACAGTATTGATGTCACATTACTTCTTCTCATAGGCTGTCGCTGTACAGAGGATGGTTCCCCGTCATCTCAAGCCTCTGCTGCTCCAACTTTGTGTACTTCTACACCTTTAATACTCTGAAGAGGGTGATGGTCACAGGCCCACAAAGGTCCAGACCTGGTAAAGATCTGCTCATGGGAATTATATCAGGTACTGCTCATAACACTGATTTACTTAGTAACTTTTAACTGACAATTATTGGAGAATATTGCTTCATATTTTGATGCAGGTGTGGTGAATGTTGTGCTGACCACGCCCATGTGGGTGGTCAACACAAGACTCAAGCTGCAGGGAGTGAAGTTTAGAGATGAAGACCTGCACCAGACTCATTACAAGGGAATTTTCGGTTTGTTTTAATTCATGTTTGTTTTGGATACACCCGTTTCCATTATATATAAGTGTGTGTGTGTGTGTGTGTGTGTGTGTGTGTGTGTGTGTGTGTGTGTGTGTGTGTGTGTGTGTGTGTGTGTGTGTGTGTGTGTGTGTGTGTGTGTGTGTGTGTGTGTGTGTGTGTGTGTGTGTGTGTGTGTGTGTGTGTGTGTGTGTGTGTGTGTGTGTGTGTGTGTGTGTGTGTGTGTGTGTGTGTGTAGATGCATTTTCACAGATCATCGCCAATGAAGGAGTGGGGAGCCTGTGGAATGGACTTCTACCCTCTCTCATCCTGGTCTCAAACCCTGCTGTGCAGTTTATGTTTTATGAAGCCATGAAAAGAAGAGCAGGCAAAGGTGGAAGGAAGGTACATTTGTAACAATGATGGACTAGTTTGTTAACTAAAAGGTGATTTTTGAACTATAATTGTCACTTGTTCTATCCTAGATTTCCTCTGCTGAAATCTTTCTCATTGGAGCCATTGCAAAGGCCATTGCTGCCACAGCAACATATCCACTGCAGACAGTTCAGGCTATTCTGAGGGTAACTATGAACCAATATGCAGCACAACAATAACAGCTATATTATCTCTTGAGTAAATTATTTCTTTTTTTCCAGTTTGGTCAGTACAAAGGTGATGGCAAAGGTGGGATACTGGGAAGCCTGTCGAACATTGTAACTTTGTTTTTGGACAGAATAAAGTAGGTGCATTTGTGAACATCAGACCAAGCTATACACTGTATTTGAAATCAAAGAATATTTTTGTTTCAGAAGCCATGGTGTTATAGGACTGTACAAAGGGCTGGAGGCCAAGCTGCTTCAAACAGTCCTCACAGCCGCTCTGATGTTTGTGGTGTATGAAAAGATCACTGCTGCTACCTTCAAAGTCATGGGCATGAATCGGAAACTCAAGTGATTTCCACAGGAAAACGGGCTACTGTAAGACGATGCCTTACCCCGAGACCTCTTAATCACAGTGAGTCTTATGTTTTTGAATGTGTGAACCATTAACCTTGAACTTGAAGTTTAACACATTGATTGTAATTTGAACAGAACAAATCTATGTCAAGATGTGAAAATAACTCTTATTTTTTTGCTTGTAATGTTACGTTGTAATAGATGCAAAGGTGTAATTAATGTACAGTATATTGCAGTAAACACGGTTTATCTGTAAAGCTCAGATATTGTCGTCCAGTAAAGTGAGAAGTGTATCTGTGCCTTATGACCTTTACTGTAGAGTATGATTCATTTTTACTGTGTATTGAGAGAAACTGTCGGGCACAGCTCAGACGTGCACTCTAACATCTGAACATTTTACACATCTTGTTGAACACATTCTATTTAAAAAGGTTTTAGCAACTTTTAATATATGACCAAGTTTTTGTTTGGATTTGTCTTTGTCGGCTTTTATTGATAGGATTGCAACAATTAATTAAGCAAATATTTAAGATCTTACTGCACTTTTTAAAGAGCGTTTACTTGCTGAATGATGTGTTTAACATTCGCCGCTGTAATTCTATTAAAAGAATCATTTGGATTTGTGTGAATATCTTTTTAAGGATGAAAGTCTTTTTGCTATATTAATGGATCATCAAAATGATTAGTTCTGGCCCTAATAATAGTGGCATCCAGCCACAAATGGATCTGTGTCAATGAAGAATGTTTTTAAATGATAGTCTTTTATTATTACACCCCTTTTGCGTTTTTAAAAATGAACTCACTAGGTCAATGTTAACACTCAATTTAAGTTACAGATTGTACCGTTTTATTTCAAACAAATTTCTAGAACTAGAAATTCAAGCCATAGTGAGTGACTGCATTCAATATTCCATCTGTTTATTTACTTCAAACTACTTCAAGCTACAAAACACTAAATAGTTTTTTTAAACATTCAAACGCAATTATTATTACACTCTTATTCCCCTGTTACACCTATCACATTTTACCCCATTATACTGGTACCCCTCCATCACACAAGAAAAATCTACAACTTGTAGTTCTGCGAATACTGCAAATACTACAAAAGGTAGAAGTTCCCAAAGTGCAATAAATCACACCGTCATGTATTGAAAGATTGCAATACGGCAAATAATATAAAACTTAGAAGTATAAATACATACCACTATAAAGTTAAACCTCTACAAATGTCAACAACACGACACAAAACATACAGTAAAACATTCAAACAACATTCAAAATGTAAAAGGCTCCATAATACAATAAGTACAACTTTAAATATTGCACATACTACACAAGATACTTACACAAAATTTAGTGGCCCTCATGAGACGATAAAACCAACGAAACAAGGAACTAGAAACTTGCAATGGCTGAAGCCATTGCGATTGACTGCGGAACAGATCTAATGTGGAAATCTGCTAAAAAAAATCCTTGAAATCCTTTAAAAGGCCTTGAAACTGTTAAAATACTTGATAGATATTTGAAACTCCTGAAGTCCTTGAAATTGTTGAAACCTTTAAACTCCTGAAATCCTTGAAACTGTTGAAACATTGAAACTCCTGAAATCCTTGAAACTTTTTTAAACCTGGAAACTGTTGAAAGTGTGGAAACTCCTGAAATCCTTGAACCTCCTGATATCCTTGAAACTGGTTAAATTCTTAAACAGTTGAAATCCTTGAAACTACTGAATGTATTGAAAGTGTCCTTGAAACTGAAAAATCCCCTCACCGCTGAAACAATTTGGTTCCTGTAACTAAGGAAACCTGGTCTGTGGTCATTATCTGGTGGTGGTCTGAGTCTTCGTTTGGGTCTTGGTCTGGTGGTATAATGCAACCTATTAGGTTGCATTATACTGGTTTACATGGAAAAATCCCTATTAGGTTGCATTATACTGGTTTACATGGAAAAATCCCTATTAGGTTGCATTATACTGGTTTACATGGAAAAATCCCTATTAAGTTGCATTATACTGGTTTACATGGAAAAATCTCTATTAAGTTGCATTATACTGGTTTACATGGAAAAATCCCTATTAGGTTGCATTATACTGGTTTACATGTACAAATCCCTATTAAGTTGCTTTATACTGGTTTACATGTAAAAACCCCTATTAGGTTACATTATAGTGGTTTACATGTAAAAATCCTTATTAAGTTGCATTATACTGGTTTACATGTAAAAACCCCTATTAAGTTCCATTATACTGGTTTACATGTAAAAACCCTATTAAGTTGCATTATACTGGTTTACATGAAAAAAACCCTATTAAGTTGCATTATACTGGTTTACATGGAAAAATCCCTATTAAGTTGCATAATACTGGTTTACATGGAAAAATCCCCATTAAGTTGCATTATACTGGTTTACATGAAAAAAACCCCATTAAGTTGCATTATACTGGTTTACATGGAAAAATCCCTATTAAGTTGCATTATACTGGTTTACATGGAAAAATCCCTATTAAGTTGCATAATACTGGTTTACATGGAAAAATCCCCATTAAGTTGCATTATACTGGTTTACATGTAAAAAACCCTATTAAGTTGCATTATACTGGTTTACATGGAAAAATCCCTATTAAGTTGCATTATACTGGTTTACATGAAAAAAACCCTATTAAGTTGCATTATACTGGTTTACATGGAAAAATCCCTATTAAGTTGCATTGTACTGGTTTACATGGAAAAATCCCTATTAAGTTGCATTATACTGGTTTACATGAAAAAAACCCTATTAAGTTGCATTATACTGGTTTACATGTAAAAACCCCTATTAAGTTGCATTATACTGGTTTACATGGAAAAATCCCTATTAAGTTGCATTATACTGGTTTACATGGAAAAATCCCTATTAAGTTGCATTATACTGGTTTACATGGAAAAATCCCTATTAAGTTGCATTATACTGGTTTACATGGAAAAATCCCTATTAAGTTGCATTATACTGGTTTACATGGAAAAATCCCTATTAAGTTGCATTATACTGGTTTACATGGAAAAATCCCTATTAGGTTGCATTATACTGGTTTACATGTACAAATCCCTATTAAGTTGCTTTATACTGGTTTACATGTAAAAACCCCTATTAGGTTACATTATAGTGGTTTACATGTAAAAATCCTTATTAAGTTGCATTATACTGGTTTACATGTAAAAACCCCTATTAAGTTCCATTATACTGGTTTACATGTAAAAACCCCTATTAAGTTCCATTATACTGGTTTACATGTAAAAACCCTATTAAGTTGCATTATACTGGTTTACATGAAAAAAACCCTATTAAGTTGCATTATACTGGTTTACATGGAAAAATCCCTATTAAGTTGCATAATACTGGTTTACATGGAAAAATCCCCATTAAGTTGCATTATACTGGTTTACATGGAAAAATCCCTATTAAGTTGCATTATACTGGTTTACATGGAAAAATCCCTATTAAGTTGCATAATACTGGTTTACATGGAAAAATCCCCATTAAGTTGCATTATACTGGTTTACATGGAAAAATCCCCATTAAGTTGCATTATACTGGTTTACATGGAAAAATCCCTATTAAGTTGCATTGTACTGGTTTACATGGAAAAAACCCTATTAAGTTGCATTATACTGGTTTACATGGAAAAAACCCTATTAAGTTGCATTATACTGGTTTACATGTAAAAACCCCTATTAAGTTGCATTATACTGGTTTACATGGAAAAATCCCCATTAAGTTGCATTATACTGGTTTACATGAAAAAAAACCCTATTAAGTTGCATTATACTGGTTTACATGAAAAAACCCTATTAAGTTGCATTATACTGGTTTACATGGAAAAATCCCTATTAGGTTGCATGATTACACTGAAGTCCTTGAAACTGCTGAAGTCCTTGAAACTGCTGAAGTCCTTGAAACTGTTGAAGTCCTTGAAACTCTTGAAATCTTGAAACTGCTGAAATCCTTGAAACTGTTGAATCCTTGAAACTGTTGAATCATTGAAACTGTAGAAATGTCTGAAAGAGCTGAAGTCCTATTAAAATGCATGGGCCTATTAAAATGCATTGCAGAATTCTCAATGCAGATTTTTGTCCGATTGCGGAAAAACCGGAAATCGCTGAAGTCCCAAAAGTAATAGCAATAATCTCCCAAACATGTGGAACGTTTTGATGTATAACTTGTGGAAATTGTTGAAAATGTGAAAGCTGTGAAACGTGTCAAAAAAAATGACGGAATAAAGAAATACAAAACCAATGGTTGACTGCGGAAAGTTCCGCAGTCAATCAATAACATGTGAAAATTGATTAAATGTGTTGAAGAATGGAAGAAGATGGAATAATGACTACAAGAGCAAATGTAGTCATTTGCGAGTGCAGTCAAATCTTAACTCTATCTGCACATAAGATAGACCTGATAGATGATAGAAAACCAAGACAAAGTCCAGAACAGTCCAGTAAACTATGTGTCTGTCCTGGTGATCTCATTTATGTACCACTCTGGTAGGAAGCCATACTGCGAGTCTCTATGAATAGTGAAACCAACATCTCTGCGCGGCTCCCAGGAGAACAAGTAGACAACACTACAAGTAAGACCAGAGATAAGTCATGTATCATCATTTCTCATGTATATCATATGCACACTATACCTTGGATCGTCCTCCGAGACCACATCTTTGACAAATGTCAGAAAGTCATTGCAAAAGTTCATACAGACTGTAGGTTTCCAGCAGTTATTCTCACCCTGTGAAAAAGAGCATTTCCTTTGCAGTTTTAATCACACACTGTAGTATTAGTGACAAATTAAATATGCACCTCAACCAGTTGTGACATTTCAGCAGTCTGGAAAGTCTCCACTTTAACAACAATACCATCCCGATCCCGAAATCCTGCAACAACTTGAGGCACACCGGGCATAAATGACTGCGCCCACCACTTTAACAACTTGAACCTAAAAGGACAAATACTGTAGATGAAACATTTAAGCCAAAAACACATATGGACTTCTCTAAATTAATAGTCACTTGTCGCTGCGTTTTAAGGGAGTGCGGATTTCAGCTGATGTTTTGAGCTCGACGTAGCAGGACGGGGGATCTTTGGGCTCTCTCACGCGGCAGTCCACTTCAGCAGAGAACAGGAGTTTGTGTTCAGCGATTTGAGTTCTCACCACTGTGTAATATCCTTCATTAGTGTTAACCACTCCACTGGGGTCAGGCAAACTCTCAATGTTATCTGAAAGAATGAGTGAGACGGTTTTTTATTGTGCAGAACAGATAGCCTGTAAAACAAAAGTTCACTATGATGGCACCTGCACACATGTACTGCTCAAACTTGTATCCCCAGTACATCATTTCACTGTGTCTCTCAGTGCGATTGTCACGATCCCTGCGAGCCGCCTCAGTCTCTACTTTGTCGATGTAAATTGTTCCCCTAAACTTGGTCACAGCGAACATCCAGCCTTCTTTATCCTCATAAGGAGTAGTGAGCAGTTTGGTCAGATGCCCCCGCAGCGTCACAAAGTCCACATCCAGAGTGCTGTTGACAATAGAGCAGAGATTTATATAGGCGTCTTATTGTAATCTAAATAAAACATTAGATATACTTACAAATCAGTCCTGTTAGAAATAATCCACTTCAGGATATGATCCAGCTTCTCGTCCACACTTTCATCTCTTTTTACATAACGGTCACTGAATCCATCTTTGAGATCAAAGCTGGGATTCTGGGGTGGTTCTGTATAATACCTTAATTGACTCTTGTCATTAAAATACCTTCGTTCTGAGTCAAAAGAAAAGCAGCCGACCTCTGTGGGCACATGTGTATGAAGTGGAAAGTCTTCCTCATACTGTTCCCTTCTGGTGCTCAGTGTTGGATTCATGCTGGAACGAACAAACATGAACAAATATTAGAGCCCAAATACAACATAACAAATCCAATTAAAGTCAGAATCCAATATTGTATATCAAGTGTAGCCTGTAAATAACAATGTGCATGATGGGCTCAGAAGTATGATTTGAATGATGGTTGTTAACATTATTGTAACCATTATTCACTGTCACTGGGAGATACATATTTTGTTGTTTTTCGTGAGTATACAAACGCAATCTTTGTATTCTCTGTGATTGACCACTTCATCTTTGGGCCACCCACCCCCTCCATAGGACCCCATAATTAATTCTACGACAGCAGGAGTAATGACATCTATCATTGTTTGGGCACATGCCGTCAGGCTTGGGAGACAAAAGTCCAAGCTTTGTCATTTTGTTTGTCATATTTGTCATTTTTCCCTCTCTACAGCCGTAGAACCACAACATTTGGTAGATATATTATTTTTCATTATTATTATTTATTATGGCCAAACCCGCTGAAGTCAAAAAATAAAATATTATGAAGTACTCAAATGATCTCCGCCAATGTCTTTAAAAAGATGTCTGAACAGTTTTAATCAGATTAACATTGTTTGAACAACAGCGACCCAATTGTGGTCTTTTCTTCCTCAAACTTTGACATTTAATAATGAGCTCCTGAAAGTCAGCAGGGGTCGCTGTACTAAAGAACGCCGTGGGAAAGGAAACGTCCAGCGTTCCTCGTAGTCCTCTCAGGTTATTTTAATCCAATTTACACTTAACATAAATTACTTAATATAGAGGCTAATCTTGAGTTAATTTCTTTGTAGTTTCTAATTTACCCTCTTCTGTATGAGATGAATTGAGCCTGTTTTCACGCGTTAGATGCAGTCGCACCAGACGGTAAAACAACTGTGTTGCTCTCCATCTCTCGTTTATTCAAGGTACAGCCGTTATATTACTTTGTTGCGTAGCAACATGTAACAACAACATCAGAGCATGGCGCGTGCCAAAACCATGTACTTACTCAAATCAAATCTCATTACAATCATGTTGGCATAACATTTTCTAAATTAAATCAAATATTAATAATGACATGTAAATTATGTGAATACAATTAACATGGAAAAATGGCGCTTACATTCCGGCCCCTAATTGTTATTGCAGGGACATAACAATTACACAATAGAACAAAAGCAACATTTTTCTCTCTAAACAAAACTTACAACCCATATCACATTACACATGTATGGTTCTAAAACTCAAAAGTATATTAATCATCCATTTCAAGCAAAAGACACAATTTGTCAACTGGTCTCTCCAAAACATTAGTTTTAGTTTTCACCAAAACTCTTCGCACTTGACCTTTAGAATCACATATAGATTTTTCAACTTTTCCCATTAACCATGAACCTCTTGGTGCACTATCATCCACTATAAGAACAACGTCACCTGGTTTCATGTTTCTCTTAGCATTGAACCATTTCTGTCTTTCTTGTAATAATGGGAGATACTCTCTGGTCCAACGTTTCCAAAAAATATCAGACAGGTATTGAACCTGACGCCACCTTCTCTTTAAGTATAAGTCCTCTTTTTGGAACACACCAGGTGGTAACACTGGTTTTCTTTTCATGAGGAGCAAATGATTTGGTGTTAACGCTTCAATGTCGTTAGGATCGTTTGATACTCTTGTAATCGGCCTATCATTAACGATGGACTCCACTTCACAAAATAGCGTATGGAGACGCTCATCATCAAGAGTTTGTTGTCTGAGTAACTAATTAAGGATTTTCCTCACAGAACATATCTGTCTTTCCCAAATCCCACCAAAGTGAGACCCAGCTGGAGGATTGAAAATCCATGTAATACCCTTTTGACTCAGTGATTCAGCTGTTTTTGACTGATTCCAACCTTTGAGTGATTCACGTATTTCCTTTTCCGCACCCACCAGATTTGTACCATTATCTGATCTCATTACCAAAACCTGACCCCGCCTTGCGATAAACCTCCTAAATGCATTAATGCATGAGTCAGTTTCAAGTGAGTAAGCAACCTCTATATGAATTGCTCTTGTGGTAAGGCATGTAAACAGAACACCATACCTCTTCACATGACTTCGACCAAATTTAACCTCAAAAGGTCCAAAATAGTCTATCCCTACATTTGCCTGGCCTGCCAGACACTCCTCCTTTCTGTTCAAAAGAAGAACTGTCTGGACACCTCTTCCTAGCCTATCATTTCACGATTTTACCCACATCGGTCCAATCACGCACCGAGAGGCGGGACTTCCTTTCACCTTTGAGTTGCTAATAACTCCTCGTATCTTTAAGTTTTTGTTACAAAATCGACAGCAGTCGTTTACATTTGCACTAGCTGACATGCCGCCATCCCTTGTTTTGTGTTGACTGAAACGGCTTGGGTGCCGCTAGTTGCTGCGTCATATCCTGTGTGCATCTAATTGGTTGATGCAGTCTGTCAACCACGCCCACCGGGAATTCGCTGAGATCAAGCTCGTTCCCAGACTATATGTCTTTGAAAAAGCATATCGTTTGGCAGGCCAGACAATCCCTACATTAGTGAAAGGGGGATTGTCTGGTATAAGTCTGTCATGTGGCAAGTTTGCCATTCTCTGTTCACCAGGTTTGCTCAACAACATTTTACATTGTACACATTTTGACAATATTTTTCTGAGTGCAGCATCACCTTTGGGAACCCAATATTTTTCTCTCAGTTTAGATAACATTATGTTTCTACCACTGTGCCCTGTTTGTTTATGAATGTGCCTAAGAATCAGAGTAGACACATAGTGGTCCTGATGAAGTATTACAGGATGTTTCACACTGGATGGTAAAGCAGATTGGTGCAACCTACCACCAACTCTTAAAACACCATCGTCCATAAAAGGATCTAGTTTCACTATGTGACTTGTCCGTTTGACCTTTTCACCCTTTTGTAAAGTTTGTATCTTGTTTTTGTAGCTTTGATTTTGACAAAATTTAATTATCTCAATCTCAACCTTTTCAAGTTCTTCAAATGTCAAATGAGTTTGAATCTTCTTTGACCTAGTATTATCACTGACTAAACGTGATAAACCTTTTCTGTCTTCAGACCTCTGCTGAAGAATCTGTTTCAGTCTTAACACCCAAGCAATAGCCTTTTTTAGCTTATGCCAATCTGAGTAGTGACTAATAAGTTTACTGACAGGATCAACTTGCACAATGTCAACAGTAACACTCATCACCTTTACCTCTGTATCATTATGAATGTCCTTTGACATTAGTGGTGATACTGGCCAAAATGCACAGTCTTTACTTAGAAAGTCCGGTCCATGAATCCAAGATTTGCTCGAAAGGAATTCACTTGCTTTCATTCCCCTCGATGCTTGATCAGCAGGGTTCAACTCTGAGTTCACGTATTTCCACTGTCTTACATCAGAGTGCTCTCTGATGAGTGACACTCGATTAGCAACAAAAGTCTTAAATCTGACACTGTCATTTGCAATGTATCTTAGCACTGTGGTGCTATCAGTCCAGAAAGTAGATTCCTCTAGAGCCATTTGTAGCTCATTTCTCATTAGTTTGTCCATTTTAACAGCCACAGCAGCCGCTGTAAGCTCTAACCTGGGAATGGTTGTTTGTTTCAAAGGTGACACTCTTGACTTGCCCAGAACAAATGAGCAGTGGGTTTTTCCTATTTCATTTGTGAGTCGAAGATACGAAACAATTCCGTACCCACGTTCACTCGCATCTGCAAAATGATGCAGTTGTGCAGATATGATCTTTTCAAATCCAACTGGTTTAAAACATCTGTCAACCGTAAATCCTTGTAGTTTTGTCAAGTCCGATATCCACTCCTGTGACTTTCGAGCGAGTTCTGTTGGAATATCTTCGTCCCAGGAGAATTTCTTTCCACACAATTGCTGCAATAGGATTTTTGCTGGGAGAATAACTGGGGACAAAAATCCTAAAGGATCGTAGATTGAACTCACATAAGACAAAATGCTGCGCCTTGTTTGTGCTACTGGTTTAGCATTGATTTTGATTTTAAACGAGTCTGTTTCAACACACCAATTTACTCCTAATACTCGTTCATCAGGCAGCATGTCATGACAGAGATCTATTGCTTTGACCTCGGTTGCTCTCTCTTTTTCAGGAATGGAGGCTAAAACAGCTCTACTGTTGCTATTCCACTTTGTAAGACGAAATCCTCCACTTCTACAAAGCTCTGTCAGCTCTTTTACCATAGTGCAGGCCTTACTTTCATTTGAAACAGACAGCAGGCAATCATCAACATAGAAATTGTTCTGCACTGCACACACGGCCATGGGTAGCACCTTAGCTGTGGCATCTTCTGCAGTTTTCTTTAAAGCAAAGTTAGCGCAACTGGGGGAAGATGTTGCACCAAACAAATGCACTGTCATTTTGAACTCTTGCAAGGGCTCATCCAAGTTTCCTTCAGGCCACCAGAGAAAGCGTAGCATGTCAGTGTCCTCTGGTGGTACTTTAACCTGGTGATACATTGCCTCTATGTCTGACATTAAAGCAATGTGATCGTGTCTGAAGCGTGTTAAAACGCCAATAAGTGTGTTCGTCAAATCAGGACCTTGTAAAAGTTCCTGGTTCAAGGATTTTGACTGGTACGAGACAGTACAATCAAAAACAACACGAATCTTTCTTTTCTGTGGGTGGTGCACCCCATGATGAGGTATGTACCATCACGTTCAAGTTGTTCTTGTGTCAAAGGTACTGCATATTCTTTGTCTATTAAGTCAGACATAAACATTGTGTACTCTTTGTGTAAGTTGCTGTCCTTGAGCATTTTTCTTTTAAGGCTTTGTGCTCTCTGTACCACTACTGAGCGGTTATTTGGTAATTTGACTGACTTGTTCTTTAAAGGGAGGCCAATACAATAATGACCATCAACCTTCTTAACAGTGTCTTTGATCTCATACTTCTCTTCTGAAGCCTTTTCTGGAAAGTCATGGTTGATCTGTTTTAAACACAGTGTTTCTATTTCTGACATAGAAATGTGATTTACTGAAGGACTATGAGCCTTTTCATAGTCATTTCTCTTCAGAGGGCCATTTATGACCCAGCCTAGGATTGTGCGGACTGCGTAAGGACCATCATCTACACTATGGATGATCTCCCAAGGTTCCATTGCCTTGTAAGCATTTGCTCCTCTTAAAAGTCCAACATCTGCATCTATCTCAGGCAGTTCAACACCATGCAAATGTGGCCACTTTTCTAAATCAAGTTGCACAGGAATGCTTTCTTTTGACACTGGTATATCCTTGTGAGTGTATGTGTCTGGTAAGTCAATGTACACATTATCTTTTACACCGCAAACCTCTAAGCCTGAAACAATGTAACTTGGCTCTAACTTTTTCTGACCCATGGTGCGAAGAAGTATTTGTGTTTTCTTCCCTTCTATGCCAAGCTGTCTCATTAGTTTCTCTGAGCAAAAAGTTGCTTCACTGCCATTGTCCAAAAGTGTCGATAGTTTTGTTGTTCTTCTTGAGCTTTACGTGAACTGGCACGATTGCCAAAACTCTACTGCTATTACCGTCCCCGGTAGCACCACATGTACCACCTGTGATTGGTATAGGGCTGACGGCTTCAACATTACAGCTTTCCGTTTCATTTCTGGATTGCTGGTCATCTACTGCTGCATTCTCAGTTTTTTCATAGTGAAGCATGTTTGGATGCCGTTTGGAGCAGTAGTCACATTGGATTCTTTTTTTACAGTCTTTGCTCAAATGTCCTTGAGTTAAGGATGAAAAGCAGAGTCCTTTTATCTTTAGAAACCCCACTCTTTCCTTATGAGATAGTTTTCTTATTTTCTGACACTCCGCAAGTGTGTGATTATTTTCACAAAACATGCACGGTTTCTGAAAAGCAGTCTGTTGCAAGTTGCTCTTATTAGCTTCTGGCAACCGCTCTTTAGTTGCAGGTGCTACACTGGTAGCAAATGCACTGCCCCTAGGTCTAAATGTCCTGTTTGTATTATTTGGTCTTTGACTTTGCTGTTTTCTGTCATCAGCATCTTTAATGTTACCAAATAATGGATCTGAAGCTATCTTTGCTTGTCTGTTTACAAATCTAACCAGATCTGAAAACTTTGCTCTTCTACCAGAGCTTTCTTGAATATCAAAAGCAGAGACTCTCCACATGTCTCTCATCTTATATGGTAATTTGGAGACTATGACTCGGAGGTTAGTTGGATTATCTAGTTCCTCAAGTTGGTTTAAATCTTGCAATGCATTTTTACAACCTATTAGAAATAGAGAGTAACTGTGAAGAGCCTTGGCATCATCTGCCTTTACCTGAGGCCAGTTTACAGCTCTATTCAGGTAAGCAGTCGCAATCTTAATCTCATTGCCATAGTGATAATGTAGAAGTTTCATTGCCTCTATGTAACCAAGATGAGGGCTCATATGTTGGCAACTTCTAACTAAGTCTCTAGGTTCACCTCTTGTGAATTGTTCAAGATAGTAAATCTTGTCACTGTCGTTATCTGTTTTGCCACTAATTGTATGCTCAAAAGCTCTAAAGAAGGATCTGAACTCTAACGGATCACCACTGAAAATAGGAACGTCTCTTTGAGGTAAGTTTGTAAGTCTTTGTTGTTTAACCAACATTTCTGTTATGTCGTTTTGTTTTAGCATTACTTCACAAAGGTTAACCTCTTTGTCCATTTCTAATCGTTGAGTGGGAAACTCCATTTTAGGTTCGTTCATGTGGTAAGTATGAGGCTGTTCATTAGTCACAATGGGAATTTGTACCTCCTAACTGAGCGTTGGCTAGTTACGCTGTAGTTCTCATTTTCCTCATACTCACACTCCTCAAACACCTTTATCTTTGCCGTGAAAACAGGCTCAATTCATCTCATACAGAAGAGGGTAAATTAGAAACTACAAAGAAATGAACTCAAGATTAGCTGTAGATACAATTATAGATTACAATAGATAGATACAATAGATTACAGACAAGGAAATTCAATTTAGATGGTGTGTTGAAGTTTTGCAAGCAAAGAATACAATATTTACGCATCAGCTACACATGGCGATATAGAAGCCAGATCAATAAAAGTGTCTAGTTCACGGGCGTCTGTTTCCGGCCTTTTTTATGCATCTGTATACGTTCAGAGAAAACAAAGAAACTGTTCAAGTTCAACAGACACCCCTTTTGGCTCTCAAGATTAAAAGCATCCATCGTAATTTGCTCTGTTCCCAGGTGAGATCATCCACACTGCTGCTTCAGTCTCTATTTTATGTTGTTGTTTATTTGGTTGGGACATTACATGTTAAAGAACACGTCACTCCGGATTGTGGCCGTGGGCTAATTTCCATCCGTTGTCCCATAGTCGCACTCACAAACACAGACTCACCCTGAGCTATTATATATGTTTTTAGTGGTAGGGGAAACCGGATCACCCGGAGGAAACCTACGCAGACAGGGGGAGAACATGCAAACTCCATTCATAAAGGCCCTGTTCTGACTGGGATTTGAACCCTGGACATTCTTGCTGAGAAGCGAGAGTGCTATCCACTCAGCCACCATAATATATACTAAATATTACACTACAGTAATATTGTATTACTGGTACAAATATATATGAATATATTTTCATCGCAGGAATGAGGGATATATTCTTTATAAAAAGAAACATATACACAGTGAGATCACTGTATAAATCATAGCAATTACAATATCACTGACGCTCATAAAATAGTTGTCTATTGTATGCTCCAAATGCTTCCACAGGGAGTGTAAACTTATGAGCTCAACTTTAGCTGAAAAGGACTGAAATAAAATAAAGTCTTACCTTTGAATATATCCAATTTAACTTCAACAAAATACTTTACAATTCAATAAAATACAATCTAAGTCACAATAGCAGTCGTCTCAGAGGACTTTACTAAGTTGTCTCTTCGCCAACAGATCAGATAATCAAATAGTTTTATTTAGTCCTTACTACAGGGTGTGGTTGCTTTTGTCTGGAATGTTCCATCTACACAGGGAAACAATAAACCATCACATACATCATAATTATTAAAATCATGCAGGGCATTAGGAAATATAACATTAAGATCATTTGTTGTTATAATTTTAATGAAATCAATCCAAATGCAGATACAAATGTCTTTAATTAAACAATAATCACTGGAGAACTCAAATGGGTGAAACAAAAGTCCAAAGGCTCCAGGTAAATGAAAGACAAAAGGCTGGTCCTCCACCTGAGGAGAAAACAAAAAAGTGAATTATAAAAAGTTCCAGAAACGCATTTACTGAATCTAAAGCCAAGGTCTCTACCACAGTCAAGGGACTCATTAGCGGCTGAGTGGAGTTCCAGCAGAAATATTCTCCCTAATTGACCTGCTTGGAGACTGGTGGGCCCTCTTCACAGTAGCCTCCAGTTATAGATCCATGGCACAGCTCACCTGCAATGGGGAAGGAGACTCACAGACACATGGGAGGAAGGAGGGGCACAACACTGCCCTCATGATATATGAAACATTAAAACCATTAAAATCACACGAGTAATTACAAACATTAAAATCATAAGAAGCATTGAAATAATAAATAACCACAGTGTTCTTTAAGAAGAGCAGAGGTAAAATCCTTCAGTTGTATGCAGAGGCAAACAGAACCGTCTTCAACCTGGATTTGAACCCTCACAGAAGTAGCCTGTCTCACATTTTCAGCTGCATAAGTGTGAAACGATGCCTCCACATGTTTAGTCCTGACCCTGGGCACTAGCAGGAGTCTAGTTCCTGTGCTCCTCAGAATCTGAGACAGTTCATGTGGCTCCAACATGTCACGGATGTAAATACTTTTATGTACATGGTCCAGGAGAAGTTCTCTGTGATGTGTACACCCAGAAACTTAGTGCTGGTCCCCTTCTCCACAGCACCACTCTTTGTAAGTCCACAACAATTCCGTCTGTCCATATTTAGAGAGAGATGTTTGATGTGCACCACATGGCCAGACTGCTCAACCCTTCTGTAGTTTGCCTTGTCTCTGTAGCTGTTGAGTCCCACCACTGTCGCAGCATCAGCAAACTTGATGAAGAGGTTTTGAGTCGTACTTTGGAGGGACTGTCATGTGTCAGCAGAGTGAACAGGAGTGGGCTCAGCACGCTGACTTGGGGAGCCCATGTGGTTACTGTGACACAGGATGTGGTCTCCCCGTCATAAAGTGATGTGATGATCCCCTGGTGGCGCAGTGTGTGTATTTGCTGCTGTGGGATGTATCATTCATTCATAACGTCATCTCTGAATTAAAAATGAACAGGCTCCGTCTGCTTAGTCAGTGTTTTTCAACCACTGTGCCGCGGCACACTAGTGTCAAAAATGTAAAATGATGTAGTTCTTGCGCCCAGGCAGTAGGGGGTGGTGGAACTTTACAACACGACACGCGTGACCCCCACCAGTCTAACCCTTTCCTCAACACAATCCTCCTCAGGCCACCGTAAAGCTGGGAAATAATGAACCAACATCATTCTGCATTTAACGTAGCAGCAAAAATAGAAACTACAACTTCACGTCGCACATCGCATTAGTTAAAGCTAATATACTAATATAATATAAAACTTATTCTGTGATAGAAATGGTCACAATGATTACAGTCTAAGAGGAAGCAAATAAATAGTGCCTGAAGTAAGAACTAATTTGGACTAAAGCCCTCAATAAATTAACTTTTAATACACAGGACAAGGTCTTGATGCATCTCTGATAAACCATGTCTCAAGGTATCTGACAGTTTGTTCATATCCTTGATCATACTTTATGACGCATTTTGTACATCTTATTTAACTGAGTCTTTGATTCACCAAACTAGTTTTAAAAAATGTGTGGGTGTGGTTGTGTTGTGTTGGATTAGTGAGAAGGGTTAGAGCAGGAGTGTCTAACCAACAGTCAGACTGGACTAATTTGAGGAAAATGGCGTACAGTGCCTTTTGAAAGTACCAATACACCTCGGACTGATGCACAGGTTTTTTTTCACTGAAAGTTCATACACAAATAACAGACAACTGTGAAGTTACAGTAAAATGTCCCCGACAGTATCTACAGCCCCAGGTAAAAGAAAAGTAAATTTAAGTTGTACTTGTTGTATTAAATATACTTTCATTCCACTGTACTGAATATGCTTTAAGTGTGTTATTTTGGAACAACTAATTACAAATTAAGTTACATTTTATATCACCTTTAGTTCAACTTTTGTACATTTTGAATATATTAAGTTGTCTTTAAGTTGTGTTAAAATGGAACAATTTAAGATGATTTTTAGTATATTAAAGATGTGCTTGTGAAAATGTACATAATAATATACTTCAAGCTTATTACTAAAATATGTTAAAGTGCAATTAGAATGTATTTACATTATGTATCTGTTCTATTTTAAACACCATAAAAATAGACTAAAAGTTCAGTATTATTACACTTTTTAAACAACTTAAATTGTACTTAAACACAATACAAATATAATTGGAAACATATCATCAGTGTGTTAGGATTTAGGCAGACAGAGACGGATCGTGGTGCGCCAAACTCTGGAAGTTTATTTAAGTTTCTCTCAAGTTCCACTGGTTTACTCTGTTTCTTTCTCTCAGACAGAATAAAGGCAGTACACAGTTTATATAGTCATTGTCACGTCACACATGGAAAGACATACGTGTCACAAAGAGACAGTCACATCATAGTCATAACATGGAGTCCTTGTAGAGTCCTGCACGTAGGCCATATTGCTATCTAATACTAATACCCTCCCCTTTGATCACATAATCACATGTGATCACTCAATTTGATCAATCAATAAAGTGGAAAAAGAAGAAAAAAAAAAATCCCAAAAAAAACTTTAAAAAATTATTAAAAACAAAGAAAATGTATGCATTAAACTCATAATCATCAAATCAATATCAGTGGATTTTATCCTCTATCCTGGGAAAAAACAAAACAAACAAAAATAAAGTAAATAAACAAACAAAAAACAAATCAAAAATAAAAAACAAACAAACACTATTGGACACACAAGAACTCAGCAGATTCAGTCAAAACACAGACAAAAACGAGCTGAGTCTCAAATTTGAAGCTAATTTCACTTTTATTACTCTATACTTTTATTCTAATGATAATTGTTTACACTACACTCAATCTTATTTCACTGTATTATTATCACTAATTCTAATCTTAGACTGTGTACTTTACTTTTACTATTCACTATAGTTTAAAACTATTCTAATCTATTTACAAATATGTTTGCATATTTGCTTCTATTGAGCCATATTCTTAAACTAATTTTAATCTAATACATCTCTCTGTGGTATTATATACTCTCATTATTAGTGGCTTATTATCAGTGGGATTTTGCTCCATGTCTATTCTCATTCTCAGGAATAAAACTGTGAACACAGTAAGGCAAATGGTCAACATTTACACTTCTATAGTGGTCAGTGATTTATTACTTTTTATTATCTAAAGATATTATTGTCAGGCATATGGGATGAATGTACATCATTAATCAAATTAGTATTATCCTTACAAGAGCTAATCTATTTGAGCAGGTTTGGGGTTGGGGTCAGTTATTCTACAATGGTGTTTGTGCTGGAAACTTCTCAATATCTAAATATCTACTATTCTGTTTTTGTGCTACACCCAAATACATCAAAATGCTTTTAAATGCTTTTGAATCTCTGTTGGTGCTAATCTATCTCATTGATCTAAGCATTAATCTAGGCTACACTCATATGGACTTTTGCATTGTCAACATTCACTCATGTGTGAACACAAGTGAATTTGGCAGTATCTAATAAAACTGTACATAAACTGTAATTAACTTTATCTACTTTTGAAGTAAATGCTTGTGAAATGGTCCCTTTACCATTTGATATTAGCACTGGCTAAGAATATTCTCTATTTTTGAAAGCATCTATGGTTGATGCATTTATCTATCTCTATTTTTACACTATTGTGACTCCAAACTTTGGCTGCAGTTTGAGCCAAGGCATATTCCTAATTTGTGACTTCTGTCACTTTTAATATCTCTAAAATAACTCTGATTCTAATATTATAGCTGATCTATCAAAAGGATAACATTGTATGGTACTATTTTAACTCTTATGTGGAAATGTGTTTATGAACAGCAAAGAAAGGACAATTCTACTTTTTTACTACTATTTAACATCTACTAAAACGCTACAATACTCATACTTTATCATTTTCAAAGTTTTTGTCTGTCAGATGTCTGAATACTTAACATGTATATTGCATTTGGTCACAGGTTCTGGTTGTAGCAATAGCATCGGCAATAGACGTTTTCATTGGCTGGTTCTTGTTCTGCAAATGGCTGTGTCCAATAGATCATCAGATGTCCAGAAGCTAGGGACAAACAAAAACAAAAGAAAGAATCATGAGTATCTGTCTCATTTAGCACTCATCAATGTATGATTTCAAAAATATAAACATCACTCCCCAGTTTTCTCTCAGATCCTCAGATCCTCAGATCCTCAGGTCCTCAGATCCTCAGGTCCTCAGGTCCTCAGGTCCTCAGGTCCTCAGATCCTCAGGTCCTCAGGTCCTCAGGTCCTCAGGTCCTCAGGTCCTCAGGTCCTCAGGTCCTCAGGTCCTCAGGGTCCTCAGTGTCCCCTGAGGGTGAGTCTCAGTCGTCACCAGGTCAGGTCATATTTCGAGAGATGTCATCTTGGACATCAGTAGGGTCCAAGCCATGGTTTTGGTCTCTCCAGATGCACATCAGGATCTCCAGATACAGTCTTTTCACTCGAAGCGCACATCAGGTCATTTGCGATGCACTTCTGGTCAATGGTGCAGTGTCACAGTTCCTGTACACAGCTTGTTATGCAGTTAGGCACTGTGTATGGTTAAGTCACTTTGATTCTACTTTAACACAATTTCTATTCATGCTGTTGCTAATGTCCCTCAGACAAAAAGCAAGCGCAATGATTCAGTTTACTTCTCTAATTTGTGTTTTTATCAGATCTAATTCTAATCAATGTAATTACATCACACAGTACAAAATCAACAAATCAAAAGTGTCAGGACAGAGGTCAATTAAGTCCATGACAATATAGAATTCAAATGAACATTTCTGGTCTCAAAAAATACTGATTCAACTAAAGATTCAAGTGATAGACAATTAAAAATGTGTTTACATTGGAGTAAACTTTTAAATGCTTTTTTCTCATGTTCTGCTTTTTCATGTATCTATATGTAAATGTGTATGTGTGAGTGTATGAATGTATGTGTGTGTGTGTGTGTGTATGTGAATTTTGGGGTTGTGTCTCCAGACTCCTCGAACCACCTGTAGGTGTCAAAGGTCACACTGTGGTGATGCAAACCAACTGGACACACTTTCAACTGCCTCTAGGTCTTTCCCTGACTCTCCACCCATCACTGCCTCCAGAAACCTCCACTTTGTGGCCCCGGTCTCACTCCCACTTACTTCTGTAGTGGGGGGAGGGGCGTAGAGGTGGCATTGTTTCCCTTTGCTCTTTGATCTGTGACCTGTGGCTGGGTGGGCTTTGCGCTGTCCAGTGTCCAGCAGTGACCTCTCGTACAGTGTGCCAGAGTCTGAAAAACAATCCTTGAGACGGCCAATTTAAAAAAACAATAGATATCAGTATGCGAATGAGATTGTTTTTCTCCCTAAAGTCAAAACAATTTTGGAGCGCTCTGGGTTTTCCCACATGCGCTATGTAAATAAAGATTACTTATTATCTTACTGATGACATTTTAAAACCAGAAACTCTTAATATAAAAAACAAGACTCAAATCTCAAAAATCTTCAAACTTTAAAATATGTATTATGTACTTTTGTACTGTGTTTAATTATCTATGCATTTATCTCAGCATATATTTTACTAATTTAAAATAATTGCAGCATTTTTCAAATGAAGTCAGTATGAATTGGAGCACATTTTAGACCAGTCTCCTGTGCTGCGTGCATCTGCAGCAGGAGGAAGGTCAGGTGCATAGTCAAAACAAAAAAGTCACAGCTTGAATGTGAATTGGGTAGTTTTCAACTTAATAATATAATACTTTTACAGCTAATCCTAATTCCCTCTTTCTTTTTTAGAAGAAGTCTATAATCAATAATCACTTTTAACACAGATTCTAATTTAAATGTTTGAAAAACGGCTTTTGTAACTAAAATAAAAACATAAAAACAAACACAACTCACAAAAAGTTAAGAAATAAGCAGCAGATTTAAAAGAATGGAATCTAGAAATATGTTAGGTCTAAAAAGAATTGCACAGCTTTTAGCACTAATATTTGGATTTCAAAAAACATATAATATTCAAAACTTATTCACTAATGGTGTTTAAAAACGTTTAACTGTGTCTAACACAATGTTCAAATGGCAAATTTCGCAAATTTAACGGAATAAAAACTATGAAAAGCCAAAATCCTAAAGCAGTAGCTTTGATTCAGAGCCAGAGCAGCAAAGGAGGGGGCCGTTTCCCTGACAACGGCAGCAAGATAGTGCGACGCACACACACAGACAGAAAGTAGTGTTTTAGCAAAAATGCCAAAACAGAAAGAAGAAGAACTTTCAAGATTACTTTTTTAAGCAAATATAACTGATGTTGTTCTTTATACTTTTGTCATCCAAGTCTAGAAATGGCCACTTTCCACACTAGTAACAAAAGGCACTCTTGTCTTTAACGTTTACGCTTCTATTTTATCGAGGTAGCTAATTTAAACTCAAAATCTCTTTCTAAAAAACAAAAAACAACTGTTGGATACAACCCTCTCATAGCTTAACTATAGATATAACTCGGCAAAAAATGTAAATAACTCACGAAAGCTCTCATAGCTCAACTTTAGATAAAACTCTGTATTCTCCGGTGAACTCTGTTCACGCCAAAAAACAAAAACTCCCTTTTTCTGTATGTAATTTAAACCGTGATCACTGAAATATTGTTGCTTCTTTACTTTTGTCATTTATCAGCCTGAAATTCGTCAATTTCAAAGCTTTTGTAACAAAGGCCTCCTTAACACATTTCCCTTTTTAAAAATTGCTTTTACTTTTATACCATGGTTTTACTAAGGGACTCTAACCCTGAAGCTTCTTCTCAAAGGGACTTTAACCCCGAGACTTTTCTCAAAGGGACTTTAACCCCGAGACTTTTCTCAAAGGGACTTTAACCCCGAGACTTTTCTCAAAGGGACTCTAACCCCGAGACTTTTCTCAAAGGGACTCTAACCCCGAGACTTTTCTCAAAGGGACTCTAACCCCGAGACTTTTCTCAAATACAATTTAGAGAGTTTGACAGACCCCAAAAACAGACCAAAATTTAGCTAATATCCAATTATACAGACTTTACATATAAAAAGGTGTCTGCTTACCTTATTCTTGTCAAACAGGTACCAAGGACTGTCCGAGAGGTCTGCCAACATCTTTTCCGCGTCGGAATATTCAATTTAAAAAACAAAAGTGACAGAAGCGACAAGAAGCATCCAGGAACAGCTCTTCCAGCCTGCTGGAATCTCCGCTCCCAGACACAGCATGCCGATCTCTCACGCAGAGGAAAAGAAACGGAGCAAACTCCCTCAAAACAATCCAGAGAATGGCACAAACCGAGCCGCGCATTCTCCACCAAATCTGTTAGGATTTAGGCAGACAGAGACGGATCGTGGTGCGCCAAACTCTGGAAGTTTATTTAAGTTTCTCTCAAGTTCCACTGGTTTACTCTGTTTCTTTCTCTCAGACAGAATAAAGGCAGTACACAGTTTATATAGTCATTGTCACGTCACACATGGAAAGACATACGTGTCACAAAGAGACAGTCACATCATAGTCATAACATGGAGTCCTTGTAGAGTCCTGCACGTAGGCCATATTGCTATCTAATACTAATAAGTGAGCAAAACACATTTTAAAAGTATATTTTATGCTCAAATATATTTACCAGAAATATGAACTGTAAATTTCCATCAAAACATGAGTGGACTCTTTGAACTCTTCTATTAACACGTTTTTTTGGTGTAGTAACTTTTGTTGTTGCATTTGCGACGAAGGAGACTCCTTATCTCAGACACTGATGTTCCTGGGAAACGCTTCCTCACAGTGTCTGAAAACGCATACAAATTATACTTTTTTTATTTATTTTTTGAGAAAATGAATACATTCAACACATACCTGCAATTACATTCACTTTGTGTGAATCCAACTGTTATTTTCCACCCTTTCCTGTCAATGTGGATCTCCCCAGACACTCTTTTCCAAAGACAAGTGAAGCCAAATCTTGGACAAAGAGAGATACTCTGGATGTATTGAGCCTATCATAAAGTTTTTTTTTCAACTTGAACATCTGATCCACCCAGCGCAATCTGTTGACAAAAAAGAACTGGTCAAAAAGTCATCATTGTCAATGGAAAGGAAGATGCCGTGGTAATATTTGGTGTCATTTACATGTAAATGGGCATTATGTCTGTCCAAAGAATGTGTAACTTACCATTTGTGTTTGTGTCACAATGTGTCCATCATCAGAGCTTACAGAGGGACAGGGAGTGCTTGTAGAATTGTATGTTATTGCTGCCAGAGTGTTTTTTATTTGCAGAAGAAGACTTGGAAGTTCTACAAAGAGAAATACAATTACAAAGACACTATAACGAATATATATTATTAATGTTCATACCCTTAATAGCATTAGCTGTACTTTGGTCCAAAACCGTGTAGTTATTAGTGCCACTTTGGGCCAGAATTGAAGGACTTACTCCTGCCCCATCCACAATGGTTTGAGACGATTCTTCAATTTCGTCATCACTTTCTAAAATTGCCTGTGCCATGAAACAGAAGTCAAGTCAATACACTATATAGTAGATTAGTATGTAACTTTGTTTACTTTTCTTTTTTTTCTCGTCCATCTTTGAGAATTATCAAATAAATCAATATCTGTGTCAATATCGGTTTCATCCGATTCTTGCAGTGCTGCTGCTTGATGCTCGGATAAACCAAGTCTCAAGGTATCTGACAGTTTGTTAATTTCCTTGATCATACTTCATGGCGCATTTTGTACATCTTATAACTGAGTCTTTGATTCACCAAACTAGTTTTAAAAAATGTGTGGGTGTGGTTGTGTTGTGTTGGATGAGTGAGAAGGGTTAGAGCCGGAGTGTCTAACCAACAGTCAGACTGGACTAATTTGAGGAAAATGGCGTACAGTGCCTTTTGAAAGTACCAATACACCTCGGACTGATGCACAGGTTTGTCAGGTTTACAACCATTAACATACACATTTTATTTTGATTTTTTCACTGAAAGTTCATACACAAATAACAGACAACTGTGAAGTTACAGTAAAATGTCCCCAACAGCATCTACGCGCCACTGCAAACTTACCAAAACTCAGCCGTCCATCTAAACTAACAGATCGAATAACAGCACAGCCGTCAAATAGGGTGGGGGGAGAATCATGGTTCAGTGGGGTCTGAGAAGAATGTAAGAATAGCTGGAACATTTTGGAGGAAAACCTGATAGAGTCAGAAAAATTAAAATCTGTGGAAAGACCTGAAAACTGCTGTTCACAAACGATGTAATTTGACAGAGGTTGAGTGGTTTTGTACTTCTAAACGTTTCTGTCTCTCTTGTAGAATCATATCCCAAAAGAGGAAGTGCATTCCACAAAGTTACCTCATGCTGTATAAATATTTTCACTTTCTTGTTATTTATTTTTCTATGTATCATTTTGCTTTCACTTCACAGTTGTCTGTTACTTGCGGGTCAATGAACAATTCAAAATAAAATCTTTCTTTATGGTTATAATCCTGACAAAATGTGCAAAAGTTAAAGGTGTATTATTTTTTTGCATTTTTGCATTGTGGCCTCAAACCATGAATCCAACCCCAAACTTCAGTTCTTAGAATAAGGATTAGCCTTTGTGGCCCACCACTGTTTTTACCCTGATGCTCCTGAATCTGTGAATGTGACCCAAATGTGACAATTGTGACTAAATGACAGAATAAAATGCCATTGTAAAACAACTCTTTTGAAAGGCTGGAGTGCTTCTTGGATGTCAAAAAAGTAAGGCAAAAAGTAAACTGTGCGTGCTAACAAGAGACCTGTAGATTTTCTAAAGAAAGTGGGGGCCAGTGGTCTGCTGTGATTGGTCACAATCTGGTCCCGAAATAAATTATCTTCTGCTTTGCGCAAAAACTCGATCTAAAATAAAATTACACTCCAGTACAAATCTGCGCTGCTTATTCTTCAAAAGGACGTATATCCCAATACACTGCATGGATATGGATTGAATTTTCCCAATGAATACAAAAATAAAGTGAGGTAGTCTAGCTTTAATGCATAGAAACAATGTGTCCTATCACAATTATGTAGACAACACTCAACTCTATGTCTCACTGACTGCAGGAGAACATGAACCAGTGAGCTCATTCCTTCACTGTATCCAACATATCAGTGAGTGGATGCAAAACAACTTCCTCCAACTAAACTCAGACAAAATTAGAATGATTGTCTTTGGCCTCCAGAAACAAAGAGAGCCCTTTAAATACGGTCAGATATCTAGGGGTAATAATGGACTCAGACTTGAATTTTAACAGTCACATAAAATCAGTAACATCAGCAGCTTTTTACCATCTGAAAAACCTTGCCAAAATGAAAAATATAGTGTCAAAAGCAGACCTGATACCTTTAACCACGCATTTTTCTCAAGTAGATAAGACTACTGTAATGACCAGCTCACTGGTCTCTCCAAACAAGCAACAAAACACTGTAGCTCGTGTCCATAGAACTAGGAAGTATGATCACACCAGTCCAGTTCTCAGGCCTCTGCACTGGCTTCCTGTGGCTCAGAGTATAAACTTTAAAGCTGCTGTGCTTTTTTATAAGTCTCTCCATGGCCTCGCACCAAAGCACATACAGTGGGTGACATGTTACTACCATATGAACCGACTCGGACTCTGAGGAGCACAGGGAGTGGCCTCCTGCTGGTGCCCGGAGTCAGGACTAAACTGAAACTACAGGAATGACCTCCTTTACAGTACTCAAACTCAATACTATTCAACTTTTATAGAAGCAAATAAGGAATAAAAACAAGCGGAAGTGATCTCCATGGTCGCATCCTCTAAAACCTCAACTTGCATTTTAGATCCAATCCCAGCTACACTGTAAAGAATTTCCTTGTAGAAAAACGGTAAAAAGCTGGCAAATATGGTTCCAGGGATTTACCGTTTTCTCAACATGGCATTACCGTTGCTAATTTTAACGGTTAAAGACTGTTTCACTGAATCACATTATGACTTTGTGATTTCAGGATTTAACTGTATGTTCCTGTTCATTCACATACAACAAAAACAGCATTATAATGTTCATTTTTTATTATTACACCATACGACTGTTTCTGTTTCTAATTAGTTTCATTGAACAAAAAACTACACAGTTTAATTTTGTTTTCCTTTAATGAATCTTAAGTTTATACCAAAAAAATGGTTGAATTCTTTACTTTTATAACATGCTTAACGCAAAAGCATCATTTTAACAAAAGCAGGAGTTTACACCTCTTACACAATTTCCCAGCATTCCAAAAATACAACAAGTTGATATTAAATCACGGTAATCACATTATAATTGTGGTAATAAAATGCCACTGGATGTTTTTTAACCAATTTATACTAAAATTTGCATGTTTCAATTGTTTTTCAAAATAACATTTGTTTAATGTTGAAATTCCATCATAATTTTACAGAAATTTGTTAGGTTCTTCAAAGTTACACTTGCTTTAACAATAGAGATTAAATAGATCAAACCTCTTCTGAAAAAACAAACCTTGATCCAAAATTAGTTACAAACTACAGACCAATCTCAAACCTTACTTTTATATCTAAAATCCTTTAAAAGCTTATTTCTAAACAACTTTTCTGCCACCTACAGGAAAATAATATATTTGAAATCAATCAGGATTTAGAGCAAATGACTTACTTCTAGCTGCTGATAATGGACGTCAGCGTTGGTCCTACCGGACCTTAGTGCTGCATTTGATACAACTGACCACAGCATTCTACTGCAGAGGCTGGAATGTGACCATAGACTGTATATATAAACGGACGTAGTCATGCCTATCTCCGCCGTTCTAACTAATAGGCCAAAAATTGGGCTTTCATGGAGTGATTCAAAATGGCCGCGGGGGCTGGAAAATGTGAAAAAACGCATCTGCGCATGCGTCAGCCGGCACGAGCCCCATTCATTCAAACAAGTGACTTCAAAAATTCACAGTGAGTAAACCAGAGTGTCCAAAAAAATTCACTCCCCTCAGCATTGACACACATGTGGAACGGAGCTTTGGGCCAAGAGCCAACTTTTGGACCACCCTGTAAAGGTGTTTTCGAGAGGTAGGAAATGTTAGCATTGGCTAATTCTTATTCCAGGTCGACCCCCATCGGCCCGGGGTGGTATTGCAAGCATGTCAGCGCATGTCATTTTGGCCACTTTTGAGCCGGGACCCGCGCCCACTGAATGTGACATGGATCTCAGAGGAACAGGAAGATTGATGGATATTGCAAAGTAAACTACATGTGTAGATTACTTGCTAAACCCAAAATTGCAATGAAGTTTGACTGATATTTCAACTTGTATTTGGCAAGTTGTTGTTGTTTGAAAGCTTAGTTGAACATAAAAAAACAAACAAACAACAATAAATACAATACAATAACCAAAAAAGAAAGACAAAAAAACAAAACAAAAACAGACAACAAGACGTATTCAGTCACGTTCTTAAAGTTCTGGTGACAGTATGTGACTGATTTAACTATCACTTTGCAAGTTCTCCCAATTCGCATAATAAGACAATTCTTATTCTTAGACTTCTAAAGTTAACTTTTAATATAAAGCAGCGTTCAAACATCCAGATACATGAGGTCACTTCCTTAAAAAATAAAATTATTTTTGTATCTGAAGTAAGAATTACAGTTAGGGTTTACAGTGTTTTCTACTAATATGGTAATAAGGATGATGAGGTTGGGTTCCTTGGGTTTAGTTAACCATTTAGGTGCCAGAGGTATTATTTTTCTGAGATTGAATGTGAAACAGACAAAGGTGGATATAGAGGATTGATATCAACATTAACATCAGCAGTGTCCTGGATTCAGAAGCTCAAGTAGAGTCTGCTACTTTGGTTCCTGAAGGGTTAACAGTTGTTTCCCTGTAATGTCTGTGTTTTCTGGTTAACAGTCTAATTAGAAATGGATGCGTTGTTCATGTACTGTAACTGTGTCATGTTACTGACATCTAGTGACAAGGCTGGATATACAACCATATCCTTTTGAACTTATTTTCAGCTGTGTATGAGAGACATATTTTGGGACTTTCTTAAAAGCAAGTGATACCTGCACTGTATACATTTTATCAAACACATGCTTTATTTTTTCTATTGCTCTGAAACATCTTACATTAAGATACTGTATATAGTATATGTCTTGGTTGTAGTGGCTTTTATTGATAGAGTTGAATTGAACTGTCAGTAGTGTATTTACTTGCTGAGAGATGTGTTTAACACTCAAACAGAGCAGTAATAATTTAAAAATGTACTATGTAAATGTCTTTTTTCAATGTTTGGAAGATTTGAATTTGTGAAAATGTTTTAAGGTTGTCTTTTTTGCAAGATTAATTGATCATTAAAATAAAAAGTTCCGGCCCTAATAATAGTGGCATCCAGCAAAATAGATCTTTATCCAAATAGAAAGTTCTTGGAGAGATACCTGCAATTTAATTGTTTAGCACATTTTTAAAGAATAGTTTTATAATCACCCGCCTTTTGTATCTTTAAAAATGAATATCAACACAACAGAAAACATACAATAAAACAGATCAAACAATAAAAATGTATAAGATAGGCCTCATTATAAAAGATAGGAAAAAGTACAAATATTTAAAATACTACAAAAGATACATACACTAAAAGTAATAGCCCACATGAGACGATAAAAACAAATGTAAACAGGTACAACACGTGAAAATGGATGAAAGCATTTAAGAATTGAAATGTGCCGAAATCTGGCAGATGTAAGATAGAAGATGGAAGAAGGTGGATTAGAGCAAATAGTGACTAAACTTATGCAGTCACTCAATAAGATAGACCTGATAGATGATAGAAACCCACAACAAAGTCCAGAACAGTCCAGTAAACTATGTGTCTGTCCTGGTGATCTCCTTTATGTACCACTCTGGTAGGAAGTGGTACTGCGAGTCTCTATGAATAGTGAAACCGACATCTCTGCGCGGCTCCCAGGAGAACAAGTAGACAACACTACAAGTAAGACCAGAGATAAGTCATGTATCATCATTTCTCATGTATATCATGTGCACACTATACCTTGGATCGTCCTCAGAGACCACATCTTTGACAAATGTCAGAAAGTCATTGCAAAAGTTCATACAGACTGTAGGTTTCCAGCAGTTATTCTCACCCTGTGAAAAAGAGCATTTCCTTTGCAGTTTTAATCACACACTGTAGTATTAGTGTCAAATTAAATATGCACCTCAACCAGTTGTGACATTTCAGCAGTCTGGAAAGTCTCCACTTTAACAACAATACCATCCCGATCCCGAAAGCCTGCAACAACTTGAGGCACACCGGGCATAAACGACTGCGCCCACCACTTTAACAACTTGAACCTAAAAGGACAAATACTGTAGATGAAACATTTAAGCCAAAAACACATATGGACTTCTCTAAATTAATAGTCACTTGTGGAAGTTGGTGCGTTGTTTTGGAGTGCAGATTTCAGCTGATGTTTTGAGCTCGACGTAGCAGGACGGGGGATCTTTGGGCTCTCTCACGCGGCAGTCCACTTCACCAGAGAACAGGAGTTTGTGTTTGGCGAATTGAGTTCTCATCACTGTGTAATATGCTTCATTAGTATTAACCACTCCACTGGGGTCAGGTGAACCCTCAATGTTATCTGAAATAATGAGTGAGACGGTTTTTTATTGTGCAGAATAGATAACCATCATAGTGAACAAAAGTTCACTATGATGGCACCTGCACACACGTACTGCTCAAACTTGAATCCCCTGTAAATAACTTTACTACACTGTTCAACGATCTTGGCATGCTTCCTGCGAGTCTCGTTCGTCTCTACTTTGTTGATGTAAATTGTTCCCCTAAACTTGGTCACAGCGAACATCCAGCCTTCTTTATCTTCATAAGGAGTAGTGTGCAGTTTGGTCAGATGCCCCCGCAGCGTCACAAAGTCCACATCCAGAGTGCTGTTGACAATAGAGCAGAGATTTATATAGGCGTCTCATTGTAATCTAAATAAAACATTAGATATACTTACAAATCAGTCCTGTTAGAAATAATCCACTTCAGGATTTGATCCAGCTTCTCGTCCACACTTTCATCTCTTTTTACATAACGGTCTCTGAATCCATCGTTGAGATCAAAGGTGGGATTCTGGGGTGGTTCTGTATAATACCTTAAATGTCTGTTGTCATTAAAAAACCTTCGTTCTGAGTCAATAGAAAAACAGCCGACCTCTGTGGGCACATGTGTATGAAGTGGAAAGTCTTTCTCATATTGTTTCCTTCTGGTGCTCAGTGTTGGATTCATGCTGGAAGAAACTAACACAAACAAATATTAGAGCCATAAAGAACGTACCAAATCCAATTATTATCAGAATCCTATATTAGAAAAAAGTTGTGAGAAAGACTCTGCAGAGTCAGACAGGAGCGAGGCAATCCCAAGGCTTGCCTCGTTCCTCTCTGCCCGCTTACATTCCATATTCAATAATATAGTCGTAAAGAAAGTTCAAAGGACAAGACTTCATGTGGGGGTTTTGGTGGCTTTGATTTATCCAATCCAATCCACTTTATTTATATAGCACATTTTATAAAACATGTTTCCAAAGTGCTGCACAGTTAAAAGTAACAGATTCAAATATACAAGTCTGCCAGCAGATTTATGCAGGAAGAGGAATTGTGCTGCACCTGACATAATGTATGATTTAATGAACCAAGGGGAGTCTTCTTGGTACTGCCAGTCCCAGGCTAAGGTCATGTGACCCAGCACAGGAGGCCTCTGTTCCAATGTATCAGTGAATTTGATACACTATATTCAAATATGAATTTTGCCATAACAATTATTGTATTGTTTATTCACCTTTTCGATAAATTGCACAAAGACAAGTTGTTTTTCTTGGATCCATTCATTGAAGTATTACATTTTCACTACAAAACCTGTAAATACCAAAGTGCATGATGGTTCAGTAAAGATTAGAATGATGGTTGTTAACACTATTGTAACCATTATTCACTGTCACTGGGAGAGAAAGATGTTGTTTGAGTACGAGTAAAACAAACACAATCGTCTGTGACTGACCACCTCGTCATCTTTGGGTCATGATTAATAGTAAGTAATGATGTCAGGATGTCAGTGTTTGGGCACGTGCCGTCAGGCTTGGGACACTGCCAGGGTGGCGACAGCCCTCCCTTTGTCAAACAGTTCCTGCAGGAATCCCAAGACTCCTTCCAAAGGGCAGCGCCTGGGATCCCAGGAGCGAGAACCGCACCAGACGCTGAAGAGCCTCCATCTCGTGGCGTAGGCCCTCACAGTGGAAGGCGCCCTCGCCCCCTGAATAGTCTCCACCACCGCCAGGGAAGACCCAGGTCTACGAGGTTCCACCTCTCAGCCTCCAAACCCAAAGCCTGCGGCCGATTAACGGGCGTGAGTACAGGGTCCCCCCCCCTTGGACTAGAGCCCCCGGCTCGTCCGGGAGGGCCCAAGGCTCCATCACCGCCATGTCCCTCAGGAAAGAGAACCACCGGGCATGTGGATTGTCTGGAGCCACCAGGACCACCGACCTCCCCTCCTGTTCGATCCTCTGCAGCAGGACCGGCAGGAGACGAACTGGTGGAAACGCATACAGCAGGCCCCCTGGCCAGGGGTAGTGAGCCAGGGCGGTTCGTCCGCGGCCCTTAAGGCGAACCAGGACGGGCACTGTGCGTTCTCTGCACTGGCGAAAAGGTCGACCACTGGATGACCGAATCTCCGCCAGACCTCTGCAGCTATCCGCGGGGCCAGGCCCCACTCGTCCTGGAGTGGGCCCCCCCTGGACATCCTGTCGGCCCCCACGTTCCGGGCACCCTGGACGTGGCGCGCCCTCAGGGACAGGAGGTGAAGCACCGCCCACAGCAGCGTCACCGTCGCCATGCGATGGAGAGCGGGGGATCTGGTGCCCCCCTGCCTGTTCAGATAAGACACCACCGTGGTGTTGTCTGAGCGAACCATCACGTGTCTCCCCTGCAGCTGAGGAGCAAAGTGCAGCAGTACCCTGTGTACTGCCTCCATCTCCAGAAGGTTGATGTGGCGGTCCAACCAGCAGCCTTCTACGGAGCTCTGACCGAGGATCCCGCCCCAACCCTTGAGTGACGCGTCCGCAGACCAGAGTTACTCCGTCCCGCAATAGACCCGGAGTGAGCCAGAACCTGATGTCCGACGCTGCAGTTTGGGGAACCCAGATCAGCCTCCCCCCGTCCCGGGAGGGGTGAAGCCTGAGGCGTGAGAACCATCTCTGAAAATTCCTCATGTGGACGAGGCCTAGCTGCACCACAGCATGAGCCGCCGCCATCATCCCCAGCAGGGACCTGAGGCGCCGAGCGGGGACCCTGGGGCCCTCCAGAACCTCCCTGGCTAGACGGGTAATTTTCCTCCGTCTGTCCTCGGACAATGCAGCACGGAACGGCACAGAGTCTAGCTGCAGGCCGAGATAGATCATGCGCTGAGCCGGTTGCAGCCTGCTATTCTCCCTCTTCACCACAAAGCCCAGACGCTGTATGTGGGAAAGGACCCAGTGCGTTTGACTCACGGCCACCTCCCTGGACGAGGCCAGTATTAAAGCTGCACTAACTGACTTTATTTTTGTATTCATTACGAAAATGCGATCCATGTCCAAGTAGTGCATTGGGATATACATCATTTTGAAGAAAAAGTAGCGCAGATTTGTGCTGGCGTGACATTATATTTTAGATCGAGTTTTGATGAAACAAGGAAGAGAATGTGTTTCGGGTCGCGGATTGTGACCAATCGCAGCGCACCACTAGCCCCCACTTTCGTGAGAAATCTACAGGTCCGTTAGCACCGACGGCTGAGTTAGCGCAACAAGCGGCGGAGCTAACCTGAAGCTTTGTGTGTCTTCGTCATCGGTTACTGCTTACACAGCGACACAGCCATCCAAAAGAAAGCCCCGTTCCTCCGCTCTTCCCGGTTCTATCGTTCTACACGCCATCCACGTGCAAATCCATATTCGTGTATTATCCATATTGGGAGACGCTAACTCCGTCCCAACAGTGGGTGTGTGTGGGGGGCGATAGCTTCGTGGGTGCGGGGAGGGGAGCAGAAAGAGAAAGGCCAGCGGGTCCACGGCTTCAAAATCCCAAAGTCAGTTAGTGCAGCTTTAACCAATCGTTTATATTGGTTAATATCCTTACCCCCGCGCGTCTGAGCGGCTCCAGTGCCGCCTCCACGCACTTTGAGAAGGGCCGAGGCACAAGCGCGTAGCCGAAGGGGAGACGGCAGTACTCGTAACTCCTCTCTCCCACTGAGAAGCGCAGGAACTTCCTGTGTTTCGGAACTATCGCCACCTGAAAATAAGCGTCTGTCAGGTCTATGGAGGACATCCAATCTCCCTGCCTGACACACTCCAGGAGCTGTTTTCTGGACAGCATCTGAAACTGACGCTTAGAAATGCACTCGTTCAACACGCGCAGATCCAAAATGGGACGCACCCCTCCTGACTTCTTTGGCACTAAGAAGTAAGGGGAGTAGAGCCCCCTGGTGGTGTCCTGTGGGTCTACCTCTACTGCTGTGCCTCGACTCAGCAGAGAGGAGACCTCCGCTTGCAGTGCCACTAATGATCCCCGTACCTGAGAGCGTGCTGCCCGCACGCCCCGGAATGGCGGGGGCTTTCGGGAGAATTTCAATACGTAGCCCCTGCGCAAGGTCTTCTCTAGCCACGGATCCGACATTAAGCCCTGCTCCCTCCAGATGCTGTAGAAGTCTGTGAGGGGCGGAACGGGAACTGGAACACGAGACGTCACAGCCCCGCCCTCTCCTGGTGTTCCTAGCAGGGAGGGGGGGTGGACGAAAGGGCAGAGGGGCCCCCTGCGTCATTCCGTGTGCGCCGGGGGCGGTCACGTGTCCTGCAGGCCCGACGTCATAAGTACGGGCCTGCTCATGCCATGTGACTCGACTGCTCCGGCCCCCCTGGCTCTTGCCTCATGGAGGGGGGGCGAGCCCCTGGAGTGGGAAACCCCGTGCTTAGCCTCGTAGCTTAGAGGGGCTAACACGTGTTTGCCGAAGCACACACACCACTACTCACCAGATCCCTCCGCCTGACCTCTCTCTGGGAGGGCATAGCATAGATCAGAGGACCGGAGCTCGTAGCTCGCGTAGCGCACTGCACACCCTGCTCTGGGGGCTGCAAGCCTAGCGGGGCAACGTTATGGGCTCGGGAAGTAACACAAGCAGACACATTACACATGTTACGTACCCCCAAATGAGACTCAGACAACAAGTACTGATGAAATGCCGGTTGGCCTTTATTGGAAAAATTCTTACCGCCCCGGCCTCCTCTACCATAGGGAGGCCGGCGGTGGGTGCGCTGTTCCCGCGAGCCTCCCGTGGGTCTGTCTGGACCCGGGGGTCTCGTCGAGGGGGGACGATGGATGGCGGAGCGAGGATAAGGGTCAGAGCGCCTCCTGGGCGAGCGCTCTCGGCCTCTGTCCCGGCTTCGTGACGGCAGGTGGGCCTCGCGCCTCGGAGCTAGGTGCGGGGCTAGCCTAGCCGAGTCTTTGGCTGCAGACTCCAGTCTCTCCACCAGGGCCTGCATGTCCGGGCCGAAGAGGGACGTCTGGGAAACAGGCAGGTCCAGCAGTTGCCTCTTCTCCGCCTCCCTGATGTTAGCCAGCCCAAGCCAAAGGTGCCTGGCCCCGACTTGGGCTGCAGCCATGGTGCGGCCACCATCCACGGCAAACGCCTGGCTCATGCGCAGGAGCGCCGCGGAGGTGGTCCTAGCCTCTGACAGGAGGTCTCCGCTGAGCGCCTGGCCAGCGAAGAGCGACCTATCCAGGGCCCCCGTGATAAAAGCCATGTTGTTCGCCAATGCGACGACCTGAGCTGCATTGGCATAACACCTGTCCAGCATAGCCAACGACATCCTGTCCTGCTCGGAGGGAAGGAGAGGTCTGGCGCCGGGCCACACGGATGCGGAGGGCTGCAGGGCCATGCGGACTGAGTCCTCGATGTCCGGGACACCACCGGTCCAGGACCAGTCCTGCACGCTGCAGTACATGCCGTACCCCAGAGCAGGCCTCTTGGCTGCTAGGGGCTTTGGCCACTCACGTGTCGCGTAATGGAGGATCGGGTCCATCTGCGGGCACAACGTGGGTTGCTTCCTCCTCCTCCCTCGAGTGGTGGCGCCCACCGAGGTGAAGTCCTCCACCGTCTGGTCCGGCTGCGGTGGTAGAGGAGCATCCATGATGGCCGCCGCGGAGGAGTAGAGACCGGGCATGTGATCCAGCGGAAAGCGGTCCGGCTCTGGGTTCGACACCACCTCGTCCAGAGTGAGGAGAGAGCCGTCCTCCGAAGCCTCTCCGACCTCGCAGTCTCCCCAATCTGCGGGCACGGGCGGAAGGTCGAGTGGGGCCCAGTCAATCTCAGACTCCTCGTCCTGAGAGGAGTCCGGACGGGGCGCTGTAGCGGCGAAGAACGCGCGCCTGCGTTCACTCTCCTCCCTGGGGAGAGCGAGACACGAGGTGCAGCTAGCGCTCAACGCGGCATGGCCCGAACCCAGGCACATGAAGCAGCTGGCATGCTGGTCCGTGCGCTGGAGCCTGACCCGACACGCCGAGCAGCGACGACGTCCGACGCCGGAGGGCGAAGGGGAACTCGGACGAACAATGGAAGACATCTCAGCAGTGAAGTAAGTAACGTAGAAGTGTAGATCTCAATCGGCGCCAGAGTGAAAGAGGGGGCGCAGCTATGGTGCGGGGGCTTTTATAGAGGAGGGTCGCTAGTGATTGGAGCATTTTTTATTTGATCTCTCTGGCGTCTGTGACCTGGGGGTCACGTGATATCCCACTAGCGAAGTCGGCTAAGGGACGTAGCACTATGACATAGAACTCACACACACGCACGCCCACGCAGTCACACACACAAACACGCGCCAGTCAAACAGAGCTTGTTGTTTCTCACTCAGAAGATCAAAATGAGTCACAATGGAAAGCTTGGCAGGTCAGTGCTAAAGCATGAAGATATATCTCCAAGACCATGCAGGTTAACAGTTTTTTTTTTATTCTAGCTCCACTAACACCCGTACATTTAGCGTTTGATAATGTTGCTCAAGCAACATTGTTGTCGATTGGTCTTGGTTGATTGCTCCTGGTATTTCATTTTCACCTAAGTGACCTGGGGTCAAGCCCCGGTGATCCTATTGAAATGAATGGCTTGTGCTCAGTAGTGCATGGGACTTCACGGAGACCGGGAGATTAGCATAACTCGCCTATATTTGGGCATCGTCTGTTCCTCCCGGTTCTGCCCACTGGACGAGCTCCCATGACGCGCTACGCCAAATATGCGTGTGTGGCTTTCATGCACGTGCACAGAGGGGCTCAGAGCTGCTGATCAGAGCTGCTGATCAGAGCAGTGGTAGAGCGGCGTCAGAGTGGGAAAGAAAACAGCAGAGTTTGTGGCAGTAAAGTGTGGATTTAAAAAAGCCAAAGGATTTAAGAAGAAAAAAAGTTTAGGATGACAAGGGACACTAAAATCCCCACAAAATTTGATCTTTATGAAAGTTGTAGGATCTGTCAGCTGAAGTGGCGCTGTTTTAGTTTACATTGAGATCTATGGGGGAAATTACTGTGTTGCCGTGTGAATTTAGTCTGCAGTACCACGGGCACCCTCTGTGTCCGTAGGTGGGACAGCTATAAGCTAGTAATACCCTATCCAGTTAATACTAGAAACTTGCAATGGCTGAAGCCATTGCGATTGACTGCGGAACAGATCTAATGTGGAAATCTGCTAAAAAAAATCCTTGAAATCCTTTAAAAGGCCTTGAAACTGTTAAAATACTTGATAGATATTTGAAACTCCTGAAGTCCTTGAAATTGTTGAAACCTTTAAACTCCTGAAATCCTTGAAACTGTTGAAACATTGAAACTCCTGAAATCCTTGAAACTTTTTTTAAACCTGGAAACTGTTGAAAGTGTGGAAACTCCTGAAATCCTTGAACCTCCTGATATCCTTGAAACTGGTTAAATTCTTAAACAGTTGAAATCCTTGAAACTACTGAATGTATTGAAAGTGTCCTTGAAACTGAAAAATCCCCTCACCGCTGAAACAATTTGGTTCCTGTAACTAAGGAAACCTGGTCTGTGGTCATTATCTGGTGGTGGTCTGAGTCTTCGTTTGGGTCTTGGTCTGGTGGTATAATGCAACCTATTAGGTTGCATTATACTGGTTTACATGGAAAAATCCCTATTAGGTTGCATTATACTGGTTTACATGGAAAAATCCCTATTAGGTTGCATTATACTGGTTTACATGGAAAAATCCCTATTAAGTTGCATTATACTGGTTTACATGGAAAAATCTCTATTAAGTTGCATTATACTGGTTTACATGGAAAAATCCCTATTAGGTTGCATTATACTGGTTTACATGTACAAATCCCTATTAAGTTGCTTTATACTGGTTTACATGTAAAAACCCCTATTAGGTTACATTATAGTGGTTTACATGTAAAAATCCTTATTAAGTTGCATTATACTGGTTTACATGTAAAAACCCCTATTAAGTTCCATTATACTGGTTTACATGTAAAAACCCCTATTAAGTTCCATTATACTGGTTTACATGTAAAAACCCTATTAAGTTGCATTATACTGGTTTACATGGAAAAATCCCTATTAAGTTGCATAATACTGGTTTACATGGAAAAATCCCCATTAAGTTGCATTATACTGGTTTACATGAAAAAAACCCTATTAAGTTGCATTATACTGGTTTACAAGGAAAAATCCCTATTAAGTTGCATTATACTGGTTTACATGGAAAAATCCCTATTAAGTTGCATAATACTGGTTTACATGGAAAAATCCCCATTAAGTTGCATTATACTGGTTTACATGTAAAAAACCCTATTAAGTTGCATTATACTGGTTTACATGGAAAAATCCCTATTAAGTTGCATTGTACTGGTTTACATGGAAAAAACCCTATTAAGTTGCATTATACTGGTTTACATGGAAAAAACCCTATTAAGTTGCATTATACTGGTTTACATGGAAAAAACCCTATTAAGTTGCATTATACTGGTTTACATGTAAAAACCCCTATTAAGTTGCATTATACTGGTTTACATGGAAAAATCCCCATTAAGTTGCATTATACTGGTTTACATGAAAAAAAACCCTATTAAGTTGCATTATACTGGTTTACATGGAAAAAACCCTATTAAGTTGCATTATACTGGTTTACATGAAAAAACCCTATTAAGTTGCATTATACTGGTTTACATGGAAAAATCCCTATTAAGTTGCATTATACTGGTTTACATGGAAAAATCCCTATTAGGTTGCATGATTACACTGAAGTCCTTGAAACTGCTGAAGTCCTTGAAACTGCTGAAGTCCTTGAAACTGCTGAAGTCCTTGAAACTGTTGAAGTCCTTGAAACTCTTGAAATCTTGAAACTGCTGAAATCCTTGAAACTGTTGAATCCTTGAAACTGTTGAATCATTGAAACTGTAGAAATGTCTGAAAGAGCTGAAGTCCTATTAAAATGCATGGGCCTATTAAAATGCATTGCAGAATTCTCAATGCAGATTTTTGTCCGATTGCGGAAAAACCGGAAATCGCTGAAGTCCCAAAAGTAATAGCAATAATCTCCCAAACATGTGGAACGTTTTGATGTATAACTTGTGGAAATTGTTGAAAATGTGAAAGCTGTGAAACGTGTCAAAAAAAATGACGGAATAAAGAAATACAAAACCAATGGTTGACTGCGGAAGGTTCCGCAGTCAATCAATAATAGATCCCTGATGGGGCCACCATGGGCACCGAAAGATAAGCGGAACTTGCCATATTTGGGCATCCTCTGGTCCTCCTGGTTCTGCACAGTGGACAAATCCCATAATGCTTTGCGCCAAATACGTCCACATTCTGACCAATCAGCGGCTGCTAAGCTAGAGCAGGAGGCAAACGAGTAAAGTTTGTCGCACTGAAGTGTGATAGAAAACCAAAGGATTTAACAAGAATAAAAGTTGCAAGGACGACAAGGGACACTAAAATCCCCACAAAATCCTACTTTTATGTAAGTTGTTGGTTCTCTGTCAGCTGAGGTCAATCTGTTGTAGTTTAAACATTGTTTTCTATGGGACATTTTTCTGGGTAGCCCATGTAAATTTAGTACTGCGGGTGCCACCCATGCCCGTGGTGGGACAGCTATAAGCTACTGTTACCTTATTTATTAAAATAGATCCATGCCAGGGATATATTACTCTTTCTCCCCTAATCAATCGAATCAATCTTTCACTTTTCATGCTTTCAGGAAAACAGGAATTGCAGGACTTGATCACCTTTTATACTGCTCTAATAATTTTCAGGGTATTTCAAAATTCTCAGCCTCATAATATAAAACTCTGTAAGAGATATGGTCAAAATGATTAGTCTAGGAAGAAGCAAATAAATAGTGTCTTAATTGAGAATTATTTTGAACTAAAGCCCTCAATACATTAACTTTTGATACACAGGTTTAGGTCTTGATGCAGCTTGGATATATCTGACAGTTGGTTCTGTTATAATCCGGCTCTAGGCTATAACCAAGGATGCTCCAAACAAATGTCAATAATAAAATAGTTTATTAAGAATGAAAGCCAAAGTAAACTGTTGCATTTGCAGCATTCTCTTGTGCGTTTCCTTCTACAGACATGATTAAATTAACTTAAATATGCACCGACACGTATACTCGTTATTGGCAAGGTGAGGAGCGCACATCTATGCTGTAAAATTGTGCGCTTCTCCCGATAAAGCGGCAACAGGAAGTGCCAAAATAAAACAAGGGCTCATCAATATAAAACTACACTGACACAATTCAAAGTGCATCACATAGCACATAACAACGTAAATAATTACAGTTTTATGGGAACACTGATATTAACATAAACTTATGTCAAAACGGTGTGGGCGCTCAGGTGCAGCGCTGAACCGAGCCAGCAGGAGCCCGTGGATGGAGGCGGGTCTTTTATGTGCCTTGGACCTAGCACAGCATAGATGTATAATAACCTGGAAGACCTGAAAACTTCTGTTTAGCATCTAACCCCAAACTTCACTTTTTAGAATGAGGATTAGCCATGTTGTCGCCCACAACTGTGTTTAACCCTTTGAATTTGTGAATGGACCCAACTGTGAAATGTGCAATTGTAACAAAAAGACTGAATACAATGTAATTATAAAACAGCTCTCTTTAAACCATGATAAGACAAAAGCTTTAAAAAACAACTAACTTATTAACTCAAAGTAATTTATACTTTTCCTCTTTAAATGAATTGAATTACAATCATTATTTTGGGAATCCTTGTCCTGGCATTGCTGGTCTTTTAATTGTTGAGCAAGATATTTTGGGTCTTAACTCTGAACTGAACCTGTTATCTTTAACAACATTAATAAATTGTGAAGTTACAAATTTGTTTTACTTTAATCACATTTTCAGAATAAAATGGGCTTTAAAAGAAATTGTAGAAAACCACAACAAAGTCCAGAACAGTCCAGTAAACTATGTGTCTGTCCTGGTGATCTCATTTATGTACCACTCTGGTAGGAAGCCATACTGCGAGTCTCTATGAATAGTGAAACCAACATCTCTGCGCGGCTCCCAGGAGAACAAGTAGACAACACTACAAGTAAGACCAGAGATAAGTCATGTATCATCATTTCTCATGTATATCATATGCACACTATACCTTGGATCGTCCTCAGAGACCACATCTTTGACAAATGTCAGAAAGTCATTGCAAAAGTTCATACAGACTGTAGGTTTCCAGCAGTTATTCTCACCCTGTGAAAAAGAGCATTTCCTTTGCAGTTTTAATCACACACTGTAGTATTAGTGACAAATTAAATATGCACCTTAATCAGTTGTGACATTTTAGAAATCTGGAATGTCTCCACTTTAACAACGATGCCATCATGATCCCGAAATCCTGCAACAACTTGAGGCACACCGGGCATAAATGACTGCGCCCACCACTTTAACAACTTGAACCTAAAAGGACAAATATGAAAAACACAAAAACACAAACGGACTTTTCTAAATCGATACTTACCTGTGGAAGTTGCTGCGTTGTTTTGGAGTGCAGATTTCAGCTGATGTTTTGAGCTCGACGTAGCAGGACGGGGGATCTTTGGGCTCTCTCACGCGGCAGTCCACTTCACCAGAGAACAGGAGTTTGTGAGTTGCGAGGCGAGTTCGCACCACTGTGCAATATGCTTCATTAGTGTTAACCACTCCACTGGGGTCAGGTGAACTCTCAATTTTATCTGAAAGAACAAGCAACTGTTTTTTATCATTGTGGAGAATAAATAACCTGTAAAACAAAAGTTCACTATGATGGCACCTGCACACATGTACTGCTCAAACTTGTATCCCCAGTACATCATTTCACTGTGTCTCTCAGTGCGATTGTCACGATCCCTGCGAGCCGCCTCAGTCTCTACTTCGCTGATGTAAATTGTTCCCCTAAACCTGGTCACAGCGAACATCCAGCCTTCTCGATTCTCATATGGAGTAGTGAGCAGTTTGGTCAGATGTCCCCGCCACATCACAAAGTCCACATCCAGAGTGCTGTTGACAATAGAGCAGAGATTAATGTAGGCATCATATTGTAATCTAAAACATTAGATGCACTTACGGTTTTGACGAATCTTTTGTTGTGACTTTAGCTTTGTTGGAAGTAATCCACCTCAGGATATGATCCAGCTTCTCTTTCACACTTTCATCTCTTTTTACATAACGGTCTTTGAATCCATCTTTGAGATCAAAGCTGGGATTCAAGGCTGGTTCTGCATAATATCTCAGCTGTCTCCTGTCATTAAAAAACCTTCGTTCCGAGTCCAAAGAGAAACAGCCGACCTCTATGGGCTGTTTATAAAGAGGAAAGTCTTTCTCATATAGCTCCTTTCTGGTGCTCAATGTACTGGGACCAGATTCATGCTGACGCTGGCTGTTCGGACGAAAGTGTGTATTACGATGAGGACTTCCGTCTCCCCCGTGTTTTCTTTTCCTGTGGTGATGCAGTTCCCGGGATGTGTGGGGAAAGCGGTCCATTATGATCTAAACATAGACAACATTGCAGACAGAACCCAATATCGGAATATACAGTTGTAAGAAGCCTGTAAACAACATTGTGCATCGTAGGTTCAGCTATATTCACACGATAAGTCAGAAAAATTATTTGTATTCATGTAATATATCAAATAACTTACAGATCAATGCACACAATCTTCATATTTTTGATGGCTTCTATTAACGCTATGCTAAGCCAATGCTAAAAACAATGTGACTTCCGGGTTTTTTCGCCTCCGGACCACCGTGTGTCACTATAACAAAAAGGTCTAAAGAACGACTGCTATGACTTGAAGAAATACATTTAAACTTGCTTTTAGCTCCGTGTTTTAAGGACGTCATTTGGGATTTTCAGTGACATGTGGTATTTTTCCTAAATGCTAAACCTCTGGTAAGTGTGCTAGCCAATCACGTGTTTATTTGGTGTTAGCATTTTAGCACAAGTGCAAATGATAACAATGCTTCTTATTCATTGCCATGTTTGACAACTCACTGCATTAAATTGCGTTTTTGTCACAGAAATGAACAGGAAACGGGCTTTGATTTCTGACGCTTTTGTTTCAAGAAAGAGAAAAGATGTCACTACGAGATTCGGGCTCAGTGATGTGGACGGTGTGGACATTCATTACAGTTTGTTTGTGGTTTTATTTGATTCTTACTGCTGATACTATGTCTAATATTATGTTTAACAGGACCCACTGACGTCAAAGCCATGGTGGAGTATCTCATGACCCTATTCCCCAGAAGACTTTTCAACGATGCTCTACCTCAAATTGTGCTAAAACATCAACTGTACAGTTTGATTAGTGATAAGACTATGGTCGACAAAGGATTGGTAAATTATAATTGATAACAATTATGAAAGTTTTACAAAACACAGTAAAAAATATGCCATAATGCATGATTCAAGCATTTATCGCATGTATATTTTATGTTTTAATTGCAGAATAAATTGCGGGAACAAGGAGATCTTCTGATGTTTCAACTAGGTTTTCATGCAGAAGCTTTTGGATTAGTTTTTGCTTCAGATTACAAAACCAAAGTCTTGGCAGGGCAAGACGGCTGCAATACTCAAGAGACTGTGCAAAAGTTTCTTGACAAAGTTGTGTCATCCTGCACAGATCTGAGCTTCAGCAAGGACAAGATGCTGAAGGACTTTTTATTTACAGATGCTGAAATCACGTATGGATAAAACTGACTATTTTACAAATGCTAGTATTCAAATATTACAACACCACAGTTTACAAATTCCTCTGATCATCTAGGCAGCTAGTAAAGTCAGGGGTGCTGACTGTGAGGGACGCTGGCAGCTGGTGGCTGGCTATTCCCAACTCCGGAAAATTCACCAAGTACTTTTTACAAGGTATATATTCCATACTTTCATACTTTCATTCCATTTTCCAACATTCAAGTTTTCTCACAGTTGTTTCCCCTTTTTAAGGTCGTAAAGCAGTACTCAACATGGTAAAGAAGTCAAAATATAATGAAGTCTTAAAGGTTGATCTAGAGGACCGGAAAACCCCTGCTCAAGTGAAATTCCACATTAAATACCACATTCATGATATAGTTGGCGCTGAGCTTGTTGAAAGGTAATCCAACTTTTAACACCATCAGTTTGCTAAATAAAAATAATGTCATTGATCCTTTTTCTGCAGTATACCGACAACTTCAGGAACATTACTACGTTATGTTGATTGAACCATGAAATGCTAATGAACAGCAATTAAATCAAATAACAAATGGTAAATGATATGTTGTGCCAAACATATTGAACCTTGTGGGTTTATTTGTAAATGTATTCAAATGGCCATGTCATTATTTGATTAAAGATGAAAATATTGGCTTGTGTGTTGTGCATTTTTTTTTATTACATAAAGAATTCTGACACAATAGTAATACGTCATGTACAATGAATCAATGCCTTTGTAATAACCAAAAAAACTGCCAGCAGTAAAGTAGTACTGATTTAAAGTTTACTATTTTATTTTGCAAGCATATGTTTGACGAAAATTGCGTATTCTTTTTAAAATGTTAAATATGTATTTATAATTGGTTGGTGTTGGTTAGTAATAATATATCGTTGTTAATTAAGAAATAATTTAATATACCAACTATAGATCCATGCTGTAAACCAACCATGGATCTATGATAATAACCAACGTGTGAATAAAACCGGAAATGGCGTCATAACGATGCGTATTTATTTTCCCAGAACTTTGACTGTCAGGCAATTTTCGACATATTTGGGCATTTAGATATGCTTTTGCGGTGTCTTGTCATTAGTATTTTTAACATCTATTTCAGAGATTTAGGTTTAATTTTTCTATGGGTTTCATAAGGCTCAAAGGAAACAATTTAGAGCAAACACGTTCGAGTGTTGCGGCGTATCGTCCCTCCTACAACCATAACAGGAATCCATAGGAGCGGGTGGAGCGCTTGTCCACAACAGCTAGCCAGCTGAAGAGAAAAAATGGACTACCGTGTCACAGAACGATAGAAACATGGACTGCCAGAGCTCTTCAGCCTTATCCTTTGCCTTTTCGCAGCTTCACTGACCCAGCACACCGCGGAGACTGGCGGGCAGACCGGGCCTGTATGGCAGGTCTGTCCCATCTAGTGGTCCGATTTTCGGGCTCAGCTGGTCGGACTTATGGGGTGTTTTCCAAAGGCTTAACCAGGACTTTGCTGATTTTCTTTGATCTTGCCTGGAGACTGAGAATAAGGTTTCCATATATCTACCTTGTTGCTTCGATGATGTTTAATGTCCGATTGCAGGTAAGCTAGTGTTGACAGTGAAACTAATGAGGATTAACATAGTTGGCTAAAAATACAGGGCAGGCCGTAGGGAATTGATGTGGGAAAGATGTTATTTTAAGTGTGCAACAAAGCATCTATGTTGCTTGAATTGCTTTGATTGCTTTACTATGTACAGTGTATAGTTAGTTTTTAAAGAGGCCTATTTGTTCTACTGGCATTTGTACATTACATTATAAGTATTGGTTGGTGCATAATCTTGTGTATAGCTTTACACATTTTTGTGTTATAATGTCTTAACGGCGTCTTCATATGTTCCCACAGGTGCACATTGAAATCCACTGAGGCTTCACTCGCCTGAAGTCCATGTTGTGAGCACTGCCAGGTTGACACCCAAGTATGACATTGTTATAAAGGAGGAGGAAACTGAAAACTGCTATTATGACAATGCATCAAAGTGGCATGCGCTCAGCTGATGTCACAAGCCCAGTGCCTTCAGAAGGTGTCCACAGAGATGAGCTTGCAATTTGCTGCACATCTTAGAATGATGGAGAACTGTGGGACAAAATGGATCGCTTTAACACTGCCCAGTTGGACAAACAATCAAACTCAAAAGCAAACTGGATCTTTGCTATAACTCTGGAATTGAAAAGGAATATTGTGTTTCATCTCACAAACACGTGGTACTAGTTTTTATTGATTATTGTTTTGCATGCCACAATCAGCATGTTCTGTCAAAGCTACAGAGATACCGATGGTTTGTTGGTGACAAAACACTGCACCAAACTGCACAAAAGTACCAAAACTGTGATTTTAATTAACGCAAGCTTTGCAACATTTTGTTTACACACAGACACACACACACACACATACAGACCATCTCATCCCAATGACATGGATAATTTATTGTGAATTTACCAGTCAGCAGGTAATATGTGTTTGAAGGATTTGTTGTGATGGTCGAGTTTGGCTTGAAATAAATTATTGCAGCTATTCTTTTCAATTGTTTTTTAACAATCTTTCCAATTTCTGTACTTAAGAATTTGGCTATTTTTAAATACAAATCAGAAGAGACTTTCTTTTTATTTAGTCTAAGATGCATGTATATTATTCAAATGTGTGTGATTACAGTTATCAAAAGGAGTATGTTAATATAAACCGTAACAGATTTTTCAGTGTTTTAAAAAATTCTGAATTTCTGAATACACCAATTAAGTAATTATTTTAGTTTATCTTGTAATAATATATATATATATATATATATACACACATACCTACCTCAGCACTGTACTGGACACAAATAAATACAAAACACTTCCACGTATATCCATAGAGGGGCAGCAGATTGCCACAATTCAAAATCTGTATAATCCCATGATCCCAAGATAGAAAATTACATTGATAAACTTACACATATTTTGAATTGATCGGGTTTCAAGTGACTATAGTGTACTTATTATTATAAAGCCACTTTGCTTTCATTATAGAATAGCTTACACAAAACTTTTCCTTTGATCCATAAACTGCAGTCACAAACTGATTTGGCTCTTTTCTCCAATATACACTTCTCAAAAATATGTTTTCAATTTGATTATAGTTTTAAAGTAGCAAAGAAAAGTCACAACAAGTCACAGTGATGCAAGGCTGCAGCAGGCAACAATCATCAATGGTTGCCAAGGAAACTGTTTCTGACACACGCCCCCTTTCTGTACAAGAGTGTATCTTGAGGAGAATAAAAAAGTAAATAAATTCAATACTTTTAAATTCAATAGCAATAATAACATACGAGAAGCAGACCTGCAGAGGATGATATGCATGAGATATTCTATTTTTATCCTGAGAAAAAGGTTTGTGGAATTGAGATGAAACAGCTGTAGCCTCTGGCTCCACATGTGCTTTAAGTGAATGTGTTAGAGAGCGATAACATGCAGAGAACATGGCTGGAGTTCAGTCAAAGCCCCAGTGTGTTTGTTTAAAGCCTCACAAATGCACAGTATATATGTACTGTATACTGTTCTGGTCAGAAAATATAAGATTTTTGTGCGAATAGCCAGTTGTATGACATATAGACAAATAGCACATTTAAAATGACTCCTGCTGACCAAAGTCATGACGTCAACAGTCAACCTTAGCCTTGGCATTTCTAAATTACATACATGAACTCGACACATAGACTAGTATTAGCGAGCATAAATGTGATCAAACATTAATTTTAATCCTTGTAGCTTTGATGCCCTGGTCCCCAAAATCCTCTTTAACCCGTAATAATTCCACAAAAGCCCCCCTCCTCCTCATGTGTTCGTGGTAACCTCTGGTGCACCTCTAGTTTAGGCTGAGCAAATGCAGCGTGTTGAAAGGGAATGAGATGATGAGCTCGATGCTGCTGACCTCAAAAACTGAATCAAAGCAGAAGGAGGAAAAGGGGGAAGGGGCGAATGAGAAATGAGGGGAATTTAAGCAAGATGCAAGTTACTCTGAATGCACTTTAGCAGCATTGTAGAAATGACAGGTCAAAGAGAATTCTTGAAATTATTTACAAAATCATATTCATCATTTATTGCCCTGTTTTTGCTGCATGTTAGAGAACTGACAGACACTTCCCAGCAATAATTATTTTAAAACAAATGCACAGTCCTAAAATACCTAAAATGATGGATAGATTTTTTTCAAAAACCTTATATTTCACAGTTGTTGTTTTTTTTGTTTTTTTACCACATTAGAAAAAAGTTTAGTAGAAACTTTATTTATAAGAAATGTCTTATAGGTAGAAATAAGACAATATAGACATGTGTTAGAAACACAATAATAAAAAGTTTCTCACAATTTCAATTGTGAAGAGATCTTATGAAATCTATCCATTTTCATTTCTGGGTCGGGGGGTAGCAGCGAGAGCTGCACCCAAGTCACAGAGCACCAGCCCCTCACTGATTCTGCTGCAGGTGGTGAGTCCACAGGACACAACGGCAGCAGACATGAAGTAGGTCTTGTGGTGGGCTCAAACCCACAACCTTCAGGCCCAAAGGCTTACCAACTCAACCACTGTCGCCCCAGTCTAGTCAATCTACATCTATAAATACTAACTCTTGTAAAAGTAAAAGTACTTGAATCATTCCCTTACTTTAGTAAAAGTATACAATAATAGTACAAGCAGTAATTTAATAAAACATTAAAATATAACATTTATTTTTGTTGAATAATTGACAGTATTCATGACATTTAAAGCTTTGTCTTTGAAACACTAATGTTGTAGAAATGTTTCATAAAGGCTGAGAATCTGACAATAAACAGAAGAAACAGAGTTGAACTTCAGCCAAAAGGTCGGAACTTAGAAGCATGGCTAACCACAAAGAATAAATAGTCCAATAGGGTTCATTTGGTCTTCTGATAGATTTTACAAGACCAGAGTGTTTTATAGCAGTCGAAAGCATACAGATATTTGGACATAAAAGAAAATAAAAAAGTTATGTACGTAGCTCAATAAAAATACCTGCACGTGCACCGAATACGGCATGTTGCTGCTTGAACCTGTGGGAAAATCAGAATATAAACATAATATTTAGTACAGAGCAGCATCAAGACTCATGTTGGCCATACAGGGTCCCCTTTGTCCATGCAGGGTTAAAAAGAACCTCATACACATGGGTTAGAGGCAGTCGAGAGGAAATCATGCAAATACTCGGCTTCCTTTGACCTTTTAACATCACAGATTACACCCAGTCCTGCAAAAGCACTCATTTGTTGACTTTTTCCAACTTTTTTATTTTGAAGATGATCAGATTCAAACTGTTACACAAATACACAGTCACATGATTTAGGAAAAAAGCAGTGAGTATGGCCCTCTTGACCTTTAGCAAAGAGAAGAGTGGATTTTGTGTCTACATGTGTAATTAAAGGTGGATAAAACCCGAGGCCGTGTGGGGGCAACTGAAGCATATGCAACACCGTGACTGCTCAATCAGGTCACGTGAAGTCGGTCAGGAGTCTCCCAGGCGTGGGCTTCACCATGGCTTCACCCCAGGGCCAGTCCCTCTCAGACTATCTCCCCTCTACCTTTCATATGCCACCAGTGTCTGTCTCATGGGAAATACTTCTTTTTGTCAATTAGGGCAGAGCTGCAACTGACATTAAAAGAGCTGTGAGTAATCATTATGACAACCTGCTATTTTATTCATGTGATGGCTTAAGATATGTTCTGACCATCGGCATTGGCCATTTATACTGTGTAGTTCAGAGAAAAAAATAATAAATCTATAACCTCTATATCTTTGGCACAGCATAAAAAGGGTAAGAGCTGCCAATGCATTTTCAATTCACTTCCACTTCCAAAGCTCACAGTCCAAACTTTGTCACTAGCAAAATCTCTTGTTTGCTTGCGTTACTATTTTGGATTCATAATGAAACATACATTTCTCTTTTTAACCATACAAAACAATTGCTAGGAGAGATATAGATTTCTCATATTGGCAATATATGATTAAGATTAAGGCAAGATTTCCTCACTATAGGGCGACCTGTCAGGGCCCTTCTACTGATGTTGAATCTGAATCTCGAATGTAGGATTATAGTCGTTATCTGCTGTTTCTGCATTTTCTGTTATACATTTATCTTTTCCTCAAACTGTGCCCTTATCGGTGCAAAACGATTTTGTTTTAAACAGGTGTCATTCTGCAAAAACAAATAATAAAAGAAAAAGATGATGACAATCTGTCCTATGTGCTTTGAATGCATATGACCTATTTTTTCAGTAGAAGAAACAATATTCAAATGACCCATGTGCTACACTTTGGGTCCTTAAGACAAAAATAAAACTCAAAGTTAAACCATCTGCTTCAGCCCGTACACCAATGTGACCCCTTCAGTGGCCCAGGGTTCAGAGGAGTCAGCCAGAGGCCCACAGTCCTGCACCTCACTAGACCTTATGGTGCCTTTCTTCCACCAGTCTGTCCTAGGACACATGTTATACTTTCAGTGTTTCATTTTATAATACAAAAAATTCAGCAAACATTTTGAGACAATATGGAAGACTTGTTGTGATTCTTTATAATAGCAATAACGGCAACAATAAATATTAATATAATAACAATAAATTATGGCAGTATTCTCCATGTCTCTTTAAGCTTTTCGCTTCCAGGGAGTTATAGTGAGTCATGGAAACCCTGATTCCCCGGTCTGGACCTGAGGACTCCTTGTCAATAATGCATGGATCAAAATGTCGTTGGATCTCACACTTGTCAATCATTCTGGTGATAGTTTTAGGTGTTCTCTCTGGAGAGGGCGGTTCTTTCCTTCCATTCGGGAACATCCTCCTTGATACCTTTAACATGATAAAAAAGTGCAAAGTCCAAATCACAGTTGCAGATGACCAGTGATGGAGCTTTCGAAGAAAGGATGTGAGAGCTGCTCTCCTCTGAAGGGGAGCTCTCTAACTGATCACACATGTGCAGAAAGCCTCTCATTCACATAAAGCATGTGCTCCTGCCCGACTCTGTTTATGTAACATGTGTTTGCTGTGGCACTCACAGACCACAGTAGATCCTTGTTCAAAGGTGTAAGAAAGAGAGAGACACTTATACAGTGACAGCCTACCTCATTATAACACCTTCTTCACTGTTGGCTATTTTCGGATGTTCATTATTTCGTTTAGATTGTTCATACATGTAAATGTGAATAGCATCTCTTTGAGGCGGGGATGAATCTCCATTCTCCACAAACCTGACTCGTACTTGACCTGGGGGGTATGTGGGTCGTCTCATGTCTGAGAGATGTCCAAGCTGAACTTTCCACAATAAAATCATGCATAAACTACGCGGAGATGTTTGTGGTGTCCCGTCTTTATTCTGAAGGAGAGAGTTCTGTTTCCGGTGCGCTCCGGTGCACAAGCACTGTCTTTACGCCTGGACTCTGCGAGCGAGCCTCTCGTGGAGGAGGCGCATTCAGAGGATGAGGACATCACGGAGCTACAGCAGCAGTGTGTGAGAGAGGGAAGCCACTAGACCCCGCTGGAGCCGGACACACGCACGGACACACGCACGGACTGGACCCACGCGAACAGCACCGTGACAGACCACCTGTGCACCAGATGCGTCCTGCACACGGGGACCCAAACCCGTCATAATTTGTTGACGCTCCAAGTTTCAGTCCGCTTTCGGGAGGTTTCTTCATCACATGGTCTCCAGAATGGACGAGGACAACCAAGGTAAGAGGTATTTGGTGATAAATCTATCCACTGACTTGTGCTTTATGGAAACTACTATTATGCCTCATTAGAAGAGGTACCACACACTGTTTACAGGCAGAACAGAGAACTAAACAAATTATCGTGTGACCCTGCAGCTGCACATGACTAAATATGATCAATACTATAGAACAGAGTCTTAGTATCTGTTCTAAACGTTTATCCAACCCCTTCATAGCTTACACACTGAATCAAATACTGAGCCTTCATTCTTGTCCCAGCAAGTATCCACAGTAGTTCACTCAGTAAGTCAGTTGGAACCTACAGGTGCTTAAGTGGGGTTATACAGATTTCTCCGTGCACTTATGGCATAAACCTGGCATGTAAAGACAAAGGTGATGCCCACACAGTGACTTGGGCTCTGGGTCCACCTTTTATTCACATGCCTTAAGTAATCTTGTGATTCACAAGCCCTACGTTTGTCAAGTTCTGTGGGATGTGTGCAATTAATCCACAGGGTAATTATTGCTCAATTCCAAAATGTGTGTGTACAGTATACGTGCAAAGTGTATTGAATCGCTAGTTTGTACCTTTTTGATTTCAGGCGATTTGACTTGAAATGAAATTATTTGATGAATCAACTAAATATTATTTCTTAATTCAAGCACACTATTTTTAAGTATCCGTATTATCTTCATGCAGATGATTTTAGTTCAAATCAAGAAAACATGTGACTACTTTAAGTCATCATTGTACTTTCTCTAATGCAAACACTAAAAGAATTAGTCTTTTTTATTATGGTATTTGACTAAATTAATGTTGATTTGTTATAGTTGGAACAGAAAAAGCAGCTTCTCCTGCAAAGAAAGTAAATGAGAAATTGCTTAATGATACTAAAAACGCATTGGTTTTATTGAGCTCTTGTTTTTGGCACTTTTTGGGCACTGATCACATGACATTAATCATTATATCTGGTGGTGGTGATACACTACTATTGTAGCCACAGCTGCCCTGGCTCAGACTGACAGTCAGCCAGGCAACCAGTATGTGCCATCAGCCCAGCCCGGGGCTCCGACCATCATCAACCATTCACACACACACACACATCATTCTAGGCAATATGGGTGAAGTTCTTGCCTAAGGATACAAAAGCAGTGTGGCACTTTACAGCTGCAGCGACCCCGTTGCGGCAACTGGTGTTCCCAGAGGTCTCCCATCGCAGTACTAGGATTAGGCTTTTGTGTGCAAACAACCTTGCAGTGTGGTTCATTTTGGCATTCTAGAGGCAAACGCTTCAGATACAGTTTAAGATTAAGATTAAGATGAAAAGATCCTTTATCGTCCCACTGTGGCGGAATTTCAGATTTTTTCTTTTGCTATTTGCAGTAAAACAACTTTAAAATCCATGTGCAAATAGTACCACAATGTGCACCAGACAAGTACATTAAAAAAAACAAGCTAAGAAATACAAGACACAATCATCTCTGTGAAACCAAAAAAACCAAAACAGTTGATCCACAGTCTTTGGGTCCATAGGTGTGTAAGTGCTGGGGAAGGGGGGGGGGATTGTGTTGGCTGAGTGGAGACCAGGCATAAGGCTGTCATTGTTGCAGCTCCTGGCATCCAGCGGTGGCACACGTCAGCGGTGTCGCCCCACGGACACAGGTCTGGAGCCGTGATGCCAGCCGAGCTCAGCCACAACCGCCCCGGGCCAAACGCAAAGACACTCCACTGATTCAGACGTGAAATATGTTGTCCTGAAGCTTTAGGCGCAACTTGTGCAATATTGGCACATTCATAGACGAGGAGGGAGACTGTTTCTGAAGGTTCACTCACTGTTAAAGCAAGGGTTTATTTTTATAGAGATGACCAAACTAAGGCCCGCGAGCCAAATGCGGCCTTCTGTGACATTTGGTGTGGCCCTCAGCATTACTAACAAAAAGCAGCCATTGAGGCACTTTCACAGCATCATCCAGCCAACTTCACTCAAACAATATAGTCATGCTGTACCTCGTTTGGAAAGCTTGGAACCTTTGGAATCCAGTCAACATTTTGAAATTTGTTTTTGATTATGTCACAAAAGGTTATATATGACTCTAATACGGACATAATATCACACCCCATTTTAAAACTCAGAACTGCCAAAGACCAGTCATTTTTTTTTTTTTTATCTGGGTTGTCGGCCCTTGAACATGTCTGGTTTACTAAAGTGGCCCTCTCACTACATTTTTTGGACGCCTCTGATATAGATAATACGCTTTATCTCAACAGAAAGAGCCTTGTAAGAGTAAAATGTGTTTGCAAAATCGTTTGCATTTGGCAAGAAGGAGCCCTGTGAGTCACTTTTTGGATGCTTTGGGCTGCGAGCTGATTGGCTGAGGGAAACTGCTCCTCTCTTTTTCCCTTTTCTATCTGAAAAAGCTGATACAAAGATGTGACAGAGGCCAGAAAAAATAATTGCAGGTGATCGAGCCAAGCTGTTTTCGATTTTACTACAGTATCTTTTGAGGTAAGAAAGTTTGTCCATTGTTGCTGGTTTTCTGTTTGTCTTGATCAGGTTGGTTATAAGATTCCTTGTAAATTTTCAACTCAACATCCAGACTACATGGGGCTCATATACCTCTGAAACACTGTGAATGAATTGTCCGCATGCTTCTTGTTTTTCCGTAACATCACAGACTCCAGAATCCAGAATCATTAATGCGTTCTTTTCATGTATCCACGTCCCACCTCCGCATCCTCCCACAGAAGCCCACTGCAGCGAGAGAGAGCTACGGGGGCGACTCTCACACACTACCAGACTTGATCCACGCAGCGGGCTACACTTGGCTCGCTATATGTGACGTTCGACCCTTTTGTAGAAAACAAACGAGGTCGTAATAGAACGGCAGAGGAACACGGGGTAAAGAGCTGGACAGATGGAGGCGGTGAGGGAGAGAAGAAGACGGGGAAGGATGAAAGAGGAGGGGAAAACGACAAAATGACAGAGTGATGCCAATATAGGTTCATCCCAGATCAGCACCGTGGAGTTATAGAAGGAGAGATATTCAGTTCTCCAGAGTCTGCTCAGGTTTATGGACAAAAAACATGATCTACATATTATTAATTCAATGCGTTTGTTAGATTACCTTAAATTTACCCAGGATAAAGTTGCATTGTATGTTTTTGGAAAGAGGGGCTGCCATCCCTCACACAAGCAGATGATGCCACCAGGTAAAGTTATTGTCCATAATAAGGTTTTCAATCTAGTTTTGAGAAATAGGCTCAAGGGATATTCATAACACTCTGCATTTTTGTTTTATTCACAGGTGCCTAAATGTCATTTTCAGTTTAGTGTGAAAGGGGAATTATTCAAATTAGGTCCAAACCCAGATACCAGCAATTCCGTCCTTTTTATACTTACCATTTAAGGGGTAGGGGGCTTTGGTGTTTGATATTTCTCTTTGCGATTGTTCCCCATTAGAGTAAACGAGTATCCAAAGGCCAAACTACAGGGCCCCAGTTTCGGGTTGTTAGTCTAGCCATTTGTTTGTAAACTAGGCAAGGAGTGTGAGGGGTCAACAGCTGTGAGTGAACTTGAATGAGAGGCCTCAAGGAACTAAGGCTAAAAAAAACTTTCAAAACGATGTTGGCTCTTGGGCTGTTCGTTTTCAGAGTTTCGGCGATTCTTTATTTTTTTAATATAAAGTACAAGGATTTATTCGAGAAATTTGCAAAAATGGGAATAGATGGAAGAAATGTGCGGAAAAAAACTTGAATCCTGGACAAATACACCAATCATATGATACAGCAAAAACAATAATAAAGTCACATACTGCCCCCTACTACCATCCCCATCCCCCACATAAATAATTTTGTTGTTATTATACCTACCCATAATTCATCTTGCTTTAGTTATTTTACATAGACAAGTGGGTCAAACACAGAAGTAACAGCGACTAATAGTTTATAACTGAGAGCTTTTAATCGACCAATCCTTTGACCAGGGGATGTCTGTAATCAACTATACAGCCCTAGTTCCATAGTTAGCACACATTTTCTTTCTCATGATTATGTCTAATGCCATTTATCAGATTTCCCTGCCCCAAGTGCATACAGGGATCTGTTTGCACACAGACAAACACAATGCAGCCATCACCTCTGCTTTCATGAACGCACAATAGTCCTTCAGTAGTCCATGTGTTCCACTGTATCGTCCAGTGCGGAGTGAGCTCATTGTACGTTTGTGTTGTGAGCAGCTGTACACTCCGGCCAGCGCCACGCTCCTGAGTGATGTCCATATGGTTTTAATCAAGGCTCCGGTCTCGACACACCGCGCTTCGTGACAGCTACACACCGCTCTATTTGTACAATGAAATGAGCAGGATGTGCGGCGTGATGCGTCGGGGGGCTTTTTGTTTTGAGTAGAAGTACCCGAGGTATTTTTTAGAAATAGTTCAAGAATTCCTTTTGTGCGGAGGTTTGAAGCCTTCTATTTCTTTTTTACTTTAATGTGTCATCTTCATTAGTTCACTTTTTTCCCATGATACATACAGCATAGCAAGACACATTTGATTTTTTTTTCCTTTTTCTTTTACCACCATGCTCCCCTTGTGTCAAAAAAGTTAAATAAAACTTACTTAAGAAGAACAGAGTGTGCTTTTTAAGTAAGAATGAATGTGTACCTTATTTTGATATGGTTTTTGTGTATATGGGTTGATTGAGATTGAACTGATGGATTATTTAAATAGTTATAGAACATATAGAGACTTAAACATGCTGAGCAGAAGTCTTTGACTCTCAGCAGATTTAAATTAAAACATGTTTTTTAACCAAACAAAATCCTGTGTAAATAGACTTCTATCTATCTATCTCATGTAGACATTCTCCAGGGGCATCACCTGAGCTTTGTTTTGGTTAAATGTATAAAAAAATCCTATTCATTGACCTCCTGGGATCTAAAGAACGAATCGATTATTCTAAAGAACTCATCCATCCATCTTCTTCCCCTTAATCCATTAATCTGGGTTGGGGGTGGTGGCAGTCAGAGCTGCACCCCTCACTGATCCTCCTGCAGGCGGTGAGTCCACAGGAGCCTTGATCTCTCAGTGGAGGCTTCAGGCAAAGTGGGGTTAAGTGTCTTGCCCAAGGACACAACGACAGCAGTCATCAGTGGGAGTCGTGAAATAGGTCTCGTGGTGGGCTTGAACCCACAACCTTCAGGCCCAAAGGCCAATGCTCTACCAACTGAGCCACTGTCGCCCTAAAGAACTAAAGAACAAATCCATTATTCTAAAACAATTGTCCGTTACAGCCCTTGTTTTGTGACAGAGCTTTTGTGTATCTGAATAAAGAAAGAATGTTCAATTGAACTAAGATAACTACCACTTTAGTTTGTTGTAGTTTTCTCAGGTATTTACAATATGCTTTCTGTTATGGTCTGATGGAAATGATAAAGAAATAAGCAACATTAAATGAAAACATTCTTTAAACCTTGACAGTTTTGCACATATTTTATTTCATTTCCTCATTGAATCCTGTTTTCATTTGTGATGTAAAATCAGGCTGCACAGACATTTGAGCTTTAACCGCATTTATGGAAACATGATTTGTGTTGTAGGTGTGTGTGCATCCTGTGCGGATGTCCCTCTGTCCCTCGGAGAGCACTTCCCCGCCTGAGGGGCAACAGGGCAAAAACACACTCCGATCATTACAACAACGACACGCACTCGCTCTGTGTGCCTCGTTGGATTCTCGCAGCTTCCCTGTCTCTGGTGTGTTGCATCAGTGGTTAATTATAACAGCCATGTGCACTGTTGCACACACTCTCCTATGACGAGTCCATTAGGTTAATCACAAATTTAAATTTTCGGTCACAGAGCGATCTTTATAATATTGAGATATTTCAGTAGCAAAGTTAAAATAGTATAATATGTTGTTGTTTTTTATGTTGCTGTTTATATCCCTGTGTCCTGCCCCTGTCATTCTGGTGGTTAGATAATAACTAGGATGTTTTACTCTGGAGTATGTAGTCAGTGTAAAATATTTAAATGTCTAAAATTTAAATCCCATATCCCTTTAGTTCACCCCATTAGATCTGATAGTTATTCCTGTATTGACTTAGAAGAAGATGTAGTTATATTCAATTTCATTTTTTCACTTCCAACTTTTGATTCTTTTGTTCAAGAAACTCATGAAACTGTTGTAGAACAGTAAAAACATACTGCCTTACTGGATCAAGACAAAATTCAAAATGTTGGATTTGGAGGAACAAAACCTCATGGGGTTTAGTGCTGCTGCCTTTTAGCCACGTGCATCTTTCATCTTTGACAAAAGGCCAGTGAACACAGAAGTGCCTTGTTGAATCTGCTCCCTGACGATATCTGATAGTGCCTACACTTACCTACACATTCCTCTGTGGGGTTAAGGTTAGACTGCGACAAGAACACGCTGGCCCATATGGAAATGGGCTTTTCCATCAAGGACGCTTCTGTACTTAGTCTGACCTATGTTAAAATGAGACAAATCTTCCCAGTCCTATATTCAAAGCTTTTAAAAGACCAGTAAAAGAACATCAATAAGAGGCCATGACACCAAAGAGACAATTATACATTTTTCCCAAGGTTTTCCCGTCAACGTAAAGCATTAGGGCCATCAAAGGCTTGTGAAGTAGCGATAGGGTCTGACTGATGAAACCAATGTTGTTTCTGGTTTGGAGGAGAAATCAGAGCATGCAAAAGATCCCAGAGGTCTGGGGCTATGTGCTAAAATGGATTTGAATGTCCTGCTCCACTCAGGCTGTTTTGGGACAGGGGTGCATGGCCTCCACGGTGTTTGTATAAATTGGCTCAGGTCTGTCGGGAAAGGAAGACGAGGCCAGAGTGGACAGGAAAGGAGCTGGAACGATTATATAACGGTGCAGAGAGGCTAACCTGGTCGAGATAAAGAAAAAGATGGGTTTGTATCTGAGAAATGGTGAAATAAATGGCTTTTTCATAAAAAGTTGAGAGAGTCCCGGTATAAATTATGAGACTATTTGGAGCAATTAAGAGCAGAGGAACAAAGGACCATGAAACTTAGAATCATAAATATTGCAGCAGTCATTGTGCTGGTACCAGACTGTAGGAGTGGACTGTGCTAACCTGCTTGCTTGATAAAGAATAGGGAGGTGTTTATGGACAAAGGTTTGCTCCTACTCACTTGTTTTTCTTTCAATGCGCATGGGACCTACAGAGGGACTGAAAGATTAGCAGAACTCGCCCAAATTTGGGCTTTGTCAAATATGCGTGTGTCCCTCATGCACGTGCTCAGAGGGGCTCGGCCGTGCTTTGACCAATCAGAGCTGCTGATCAGAGCGAAGCTGGAGCAAAGTTAGAGCGGGGGCCATACGGGCATATAGTTTGTAAAGTGTGGATTTATAGAAAACCAAAAAATTTAACATTTTTTTCAGAATGATAAGGGACACTACAATTGCCACAAAATTCGACCTTTATGAAAGCTGTAGGTTCTCTGTAAGCTGAGGTCAAGCTGTTTTAATTTACATTGAGTTCTATGGGACATTTTTCTGGGTAGCCCACATGAATTTAGTCTGCAGTACCGCCCATTGGTGGTACAGCTATAAGATAGTAATTCCCTTTCCAAGAACTTACCAATCAGGTGCCTTATATCCCAGAATTTGTCTACCGAATAGCGCCAGGAGGAGCAGACCATCCTTGCTATTTAAAGGATCTTTGGTTGCTTTAGTTGCTATGAGAGAATTTGGCTCCAAATTCCCTTTTATAATTTAAGGTATTCTTTCATCGCTGTGGCTCATCTCCAGATGTTGTTGCTTGGTCAGAACTACCAGAGCTGGAGGGTTATACCCCAGGTGTATGCTTAGGTTGTGTGGGAGAGCAGAGTGCCCAGAGAAAAGGGGAAACCCTCCCAGACACAGGAGGAGAAACATGCAAACTGGCCCAGGCCGATACGGGATCGAACCCACAACCTTCTTGAAGTGAAGCACGAGTGCTTCAGTTTGACACGTTCTACATCCTATGTCTGGAATTAACTATTGCTTTGGAAATAATCAATGAACACTAATGAAGGCCTGTAATTAGATTCTTTACAAAGTAATCAATACATCTGAGGAAACTTCACATTCAGATATTGTCTTGCTTCATGTATAGTGATGATAACAATCATTGTCAACTTCTTCATTATTATATCTTTAGTAATGTACAATACATTTTATTTTGAGGTGTGATATACTGTGTAGTTATTTGCGAATTATTGTAAGTAACTGTTCCTTTAATTCAGTGCAGAATTCCTTTATTTTTGCTGTTTAATCAATGCTTGCTCTGTTCGATCTTATGTTGTGTTTAAATCAGGGCTGAGTTTCCCCTTCTTCAGATTCGATAAGTAACATTTGTAAGTTTATAGGTCAGTGTGTCATTAAGCTACAGCACTATTATTATTATTATTTGTTATTTCCCCTCAAATTATCGTACTTTGCCATGTTGGCGGCATAATCATGCAAAATTAATTTTCAGGGGCTGAGCTGTGCTTACGCCACAGGCAGAAGTTCAATAGAAGAATCAGTGTTCACGGTTTTGCACATAACCCGATGCTTGTAATTCAATGACTGAGGAGGAAAAATAACTTGGCGATAAAGTAGGTTAGTAGTACGACTGGAGCAGCTCTGGATACTTCTTCACAGGCGGAGTAAACCAACACGAGTGTGCGTTTGGCCCTATATGGTGATCATGAGTGGAGGATTATAGTCTGGTCTGCAGTGAGTCCATAGATACAAATGGAGGGGATGAACCCGAGGGATATGAATGATAGTTAGTGGATTATGGGTCAAAGTCTCTCTCATCATGGCTTTAACACTGGCTGGATAATACGTGATTAAGTCATATTTTATTTCTTTATCGTGCATGTTCTGATAGTATTGTGAAGATACACAACATCTTTAGTTATATAGCGCTTTTTACAGACCAAGGTCACCAAAACGCTTTACTATGTTCAGATATTTGTCCATGCTCTCCACACACGGTGATGACTGAAGTATGTAATTGTGATGGGAACCGACTTTGAAACCGACTTAGTCAACAAAAAACTGGACACAAGTGTACATTTGTGTTAATCTCTTCTTTCCAATGTGCAAATTCAAATCTTATGTCAATTTCTTTGTCAATCTTCATCAAACTGTGTAACATAGTTGTGGGTATTTTGATGATGCCCTTATTACTCATAGACACATTGTTGGTGGTTTTGCTGTAGATTGCATTGCCTATTTTCTGACTCATCATTTCAATTAACTCAACCTGGACTTAAAACAAGATAAGTGGATGATTCGAGAGGCAAATGAATGCTTTTGGGACGTGGTTTTGGAGCTTAAACACCAGTGAGAGATTCTGAATCATCGATCTACTCCTGAGGCTTTGACAAGTGATATTGTTAGTTGTGAAAATAACATTGAAAATAACTCAAAAAACTAGAAATTCCTCTGCAAAGGCTTGGCTGTGTGGGGTGAACAGCTGAGCAGAGGAGCAAGTGCAGTTCAAACCTGTTTAATGTGATTGGATGCAGTTGTGCTGAGAGTGACATTACAGCGGCTTATGTGGCTTTGAGTGAAGTTAGGCTGAGGTAGTATTTAAGGATTCCCCCTGGTATTCTGTATGTGACATTCTGAAGATTCTTCCATTTGCATTATATTTACAGTACGTCTTTATCAACGACAATCAGTCAATCAATCAACAACAACGGTTCTCATTTCTTATTACTCTGAGATCCATCGATGTTGGAGCTTTTCTACAGCTTCTTTTAGTGCTGACATTAGGAGTCAGACTGACCACTGATCCGTCATATGGGAAAATCATTTGCTCCATTTGACCAATCTTTCAATATGGTTTGATACTTGTAGTTTAACGCTCGGACTCCCAGAATTATGAAACTACAAGAATTCACTGAGCCGCCATTTTGACTGCTCCCATTCAAATCAATCCGAGAAATTACACAAAACATTTTCCGCCTTTTGGTTTTTGTTTTTTTTACCTTTCTAACTCACTTTTACTAAGAGGTAAGACTGCTGAATATAACGTGAAACACAGAAAACACAGTTTGTTGAAAGGCTTCCAACTGACAGTGTGTTGCTATGGTAACTATTGTAACTAATTGCTCACGTTTCTAAAACAAAAGGTAATTTTGTAAAAATAATGGCGTATAAATAAACTGCATATAGAAACAGAAAAAGTCACAAAGTCACAAAGACAGAAAATGTGTATGAGCTGAGTAATCATTCTTCCAAAACTAAAAGCTGTCAAATTGACTGCTCTGGGAGTTCTAGTGTTCCCCCAAAAGAACACACTAAATAATTTACATAGTCAAACCATTAGTTATTTTCTTGATTGGACTTTTCAACCATGCTCTTGGATTGAATGTCCAGTTAATGCTTCTAAGTTCTAGGTGTGTGTAGGTTTATGAAATGACCCTGCAGGTTGTCAGTCACACACTTTCTTCCTTCCGGTCCGCGCATCAGTCAGCGCTTCTCACCGTCACAGTCAGATAAGATTGATAATTCAATGACTTTGAGCAGGTCACATAAGCAGCGCTGAGGGCCGCGGCCATTAAAGTGATTTACTGGACTTCACACTTGAATTTAATCCTCTCCCTGACCTCAGTCCTGTTCAGGCCTCAGTATCCAGTTATTCTTTCTACCTAACAGATCATCATGTGCTTTACTATGCTACATAGTTCAGGATCTGGCCAGTGATGCCAACAATATGAATACAGTTGTGCTTAAAAGTTTAGACACCCGGGCAGTAATGTGATTGTTGTCATTATGAATTATAACACAACATATTATTTTCCACTCTTTGTTAGCGGTTGTGTGAAGCCATTTAATGTCAAATTAACATATTTTCTATTTTCAACTTATGTTTTAATGGCGCCAATCTGGGGAGATCTCAAATGTGCGGTTCAAGCAAGGCAGCATGGGAATTTACAAGAACTGGAGGTTTTTTACCCATGAAGAATGTGCAGCTTTACCACAACTACCACAAAAGACTACAGGTGGTGGAAACTGCTAATAAAAGAGTTATTTCAGTATATTCCACAATTTATAGTCATATTGTCATTATCATTTGTAAATAGAAACATGTTTTTTGACAATTAATAGCTTCATATAACCCCTAACAATGTGTGGAAGAAACACAATCATACATTAATTCCTGCCTGTATGTGTACGCACAACTGTGATTGTAGCGTGACATGGTTTGTGTAAGAAACGAGGCGTCAGATGAGGTGCATGTGAGAACCATGTTGTTTTTTTTGCACATGTTTTGAAACGACATCCACGAGTGTCTCGTGCGGACATTCTATAGCCCTACATCACAGTCATACGTCCTCCAAGCCTTGAGTGAGATTGCAACAGTCTCTGAAGAGGAAGTGAAAACTAATGTTAGTTTGCAAATGTGCACGAGATGATATTCAAATGTTGGATGTGGAAACGTGACTGTACGTAAAGGGGAAGAAGGAGCGTTTTTCTGGTAAATCGGATTCACAAACATCCCATTCTAATCAGTGACGTCAACAGGCCACTGCAGACTGCTTTTGGCTGTACTTTTTGGCTTCATAATTAAAACTACAACGGGATTTTTGTGTTTTAAGTTTTTTAATTAAATCCTATTCATAAAGACGCATTCAATGTTTCATACTAAAAGATAGACTTTACTTTGAAGCCAACTCATAGATTTAAATAATAGATTCAAACACTTTCTTATGTAAATTAAGAACTTTATGAAATGCCTGTAATTTACCCTTCATGAGTCTATCATTCTCTCTATTCTGCTTTTGATTCTAGAGGTAGAACAAATGTGTTTTTCTCTGTAATCTGTTCATGCACAAGCTGAAAAACAAATTTGAAATTGAATCTTCTGTTGAATCACCTAAACCTCTTAACTGAACCTGTAAAAACACATAACGGGAGATTTTCCTCCCACACAGAGCTGCAAAGACAATATTCACGCTGATGCTGCGAGCCTTGTATTTTTAGATTTAGCAGATTTCAAATATCTTCTATAAACACTTTCTACATTTCTACAACTAAACGTGAGTTGTTTCCTATTGGCAGCTCGGCTCGTCTGCTCGCTGTCAGACCGTGGGCTGTGACATTCTACAGTTACATCCTGAATGAGTCACAAGTCTCTCTCTTCATGTGCTGACTTCATGTTACCATTTAAACAGGACGTGTCAGCTTTACAATCATTTATTGTTTATTGTGTTCACTCAGATTACCCAATTTTATTTATTTAACTTATTTAAAATGGCAATATGTAAGATTTTCTTGTCAAGTCATCATTAAATGGCCCTAATCTGTCAAAATGCACTAATAAATTATGCTCTTTCCGAATACTTCTTTATTTGATAACTGTAGTTCAGCCGAGATATTCAAAGTTCAAAATAAGTTACAGCCCCTAAAGCCCCTAATCTCATTTCGATGTCCCGCCCTCCACCGTTTCACCAATCACAAAGTCTGTGATCCTGGTTGCCAGAACTCACCGCGTTGAACTAATCTCGCTGGTAAAGTAACATGTGGCCGCAAAACTAAAAAAGGTCTTGTTCTGATTCTCAAATCATTAATGAGAAAACAAGGAATAAAACAAAGATTTCTACCGAGGCCTTTGAGAAAAAGGAGTTGGTTATAGATTTGTTGTTGACAAAACTTTTGTCTATTCAGTTATTTTGGTCCCAGCTGGATTTGTCTGCATATCTGGCAACCTGAGTCAGGGAGAGTGGGAGATGTTGCAGCATCACTTTTGGACAATTTTTTACATACTGCTCCTTTAACTTGGACAAAATGAGTTTATTTGAAAATTGAATTGTTAAAAACTGCCCTTTTGTGAGATATTTTTTGCTGAATTCCTCCGACATTGAGAAACCCAAAACTCTGATCACTGAAGTCTGCAGCCAGCGAACAATTTGTCCTGAGCAGAGACGCGTGCTGCTGCCGGGGTAAGGTGACATTGTGGATAAAGATAATGTGGGTTAGAAAAGCAGCGGTGTGGATGTACGCAGGTGAGATAAAAAAGTTGTAGTTCTGTCGACGCTACATTCTCATTTTAGAAGTTAAGCGCATCGTGTCACCTTAAAGAGACATAATAATTTGTTCGTTCCTGATGATCAATGACTCCTCTTTTAGCTTGTGTCAGGTTCAGGTTATGATTATAGTGAAGGCTACGGTTATGGTTAAAATACACTAATATACACATTTGTAACTGAAGTGTGCATGTGTAAACGAATATATGTAGATGTGTGTAAGCTCCTGGCTCCGGATATTTGTAAGTTTTAAATGTTAGTTTATTTTTATTTTCTTTCATTGTTTTTGTTGTTGTTGTACTTAGATTGTGGTTGTTGTACAGTCATTGTTAATATCTTATTTTCTCTCTAATTCTCCTGTTTTGCTAAATTTTCTTGAATTTTTCTCCATTTAAATGAAAAATAAAACGGGGAGGACGACCCACACAGACTTAGACTTAGACAGACTTTATTGATCCACAAGAGTAATTGCGTTGTCACAGTAGCTTGCAGACTATTCCACAATAAGATATGCAAACTCCTCACAGAAAGGCCAAGGCCAGCACTGGGAATCAAACCCACAACTGTCTTGATGTTGTTAACGCTTGTGCTTCACAGAAAGAAGGCCTTGATTCTTTGGTGTTTTTTTTTAGGATCCACTGGGATTTTGAGTCAGTCCAATGCAGTAGGGTCTAAGAAGTGCGATGATCCAGGACATTTAAGGACTCTTACAGACATTTATGGATATTAATGTGTCTGAACTATATTATTCTCTGATCTGTTGTTGGTGAATCGACAACTTTGTAAACTGCTGTTGTGATACAAAAACAAATTGAATTGAATTTCTGTGTGACGCATCTGCAGAAGTTTCCTCTTGGTGCTATGGTGACCGCTGCCACCAAAGACCTGTGCAATAGGTTTGGCATCACCTGCAGAGAACAGAATTTAGACCAAACTGGTAAAGCTCTTGGTGTGACCTTGATCAGTGAAATGTGCTGTATAACGATTACTTAGTTTATACGGCATACTTTATACAGACATAAAGTTTACTTACTCAGCACATATAAGGCAGAAGATAAATAAGGTTTAAGAAAATCTGTGGTGATAAAGTGTGGCCCATCCACCACAGACTTGTTGCATGTATTCCATTGTTTTTGTAAACGCTAGAGAAACAATGCCTTTATTAGCCCTGCGCAGAGCAACGCAAAGTTTTGGCACGACTGCAAACGTTACTACATTCTGCGGAATGTCTCAATGCGTTGCTGTATGTAGACTGGAGGAGAAAGGGCTGACTGGTGTAGAGACAGATTGCGTGTGATCGTTGCATTAGACACATAACCGCATTTGTGTACATACCAGACTCATGCTAGGCAATGTGGGTGAAGTGTCTTGTCTAAGGACGCAACAACAATTTGGCACTTTACAGCCGTAGCCGCCCCACTGTGGCACCCACTGTTCCTGGAGGTCTCCCATCACAGTGCTAACCAGGCCTTGCCCTGCTTAGCTTAGCTTGTATGGTGACCACGCTCCCATTACTGTGTTGGAGCGGAAAAAATGGCCACAATTGTAAAGTGCGTTGTAAACTGTATAAATAAATATGCTTTTCTTACTAGCAGCTAAACAATGGCCCTTTTAAAGATGTGTATGTGTGATGTGTATGCGTGTAACCCTCCAGCTTTGCTCATTACGGACTCTTTGAGGTTTTAAAGGAAGTTGCATCAATTTAGTGACGTCATGTAGCAACGGATTTCCAAATGTGCAAAGAGGAAGCAGATTTCTAGAGCGTTCCCCTGTTCATGAATAAGTGACTGTGACGCGCGTGCGAGGAGGCGGTCTCGCTGCAAGAGATTCTATTATGATTCTTTGAACCTTTTGAAGAATCAAACGCTCATGCCGTTTTTGATGTAACCTCCAATTTTCAGTTGTAATCTACTTTTCATGAAGGCATTGTTGCTCATGAACAACAAGTGAGTGTAGCAGGCGATGGATACGAAGCTTGTTGTGTAAGCCTTAAAGTCGCTATCACAAGTCAATATTCATTTTGCTGTTTTGCAATAATCAGAATTGGCTTTGTACAGATGCAGTTCTCTCTTACTTCCAACATTAGGGTTTTGGCTGAAAATGGGGGTGTCCAAACTGTTTAGTAAGAGGGCCACTTTATTTCATTAGACTTGTTTTGGGGCCAACAACATGAATGGATAGTAAAGCTGTTTTCTATTAGATTTGGGCTGTTTTCTTGGATCTGAGAGTATTATATGTCCACATTGGTTCAGATTCCATAATGTCAGTATGTACAAATAACGTTAACGGCTGGTTTGCAAAGATTCTGAGCTTTAAGGTATAGCATGACCATATTGGTGGAGCTGAAGTTAGCTGGATGACACTGTGAAAGTACCTCGATGGCTACATGGTGTTTGCAATGCAGAGGGCCTCATGAAATAACAAGAGGCCTGAATTTGGTCCTCGGGCCTTAGTTTGGACAGGCCTGATTCATTTTTATAATCAAGGAAAGCCTTGTGAATGACTAGAGCAGTGGTTCTAGAACTTTTTACACAAAGAAAAATCTCAAATAGGTCTAGGTCTAAATTTGATCTTAACTTTTTCTACTTTAAGATAGTGGTTCTGAATGGGATTAACCCAAAAGAGGTCAAATGTGGAAAACAATTTCTCTTAAAACAACTGAACTGCAGGGGAATTATGAGCCATAAAAGATGTATAGGATGTATGGTTCTATAGCCATAAAACTGCTGTAGCTTCAAGCAGTAGAAAAATGTGGGGTTGCTGTGAAATGTACAATACGTCCAACAAACATGGACAGAACATACCCTTTATTCTCGTTATGACTCACAGTGTATAATGTGGCACTATACCAGTAGCTGAGGACTGAGACTGTGGGTGGACCAGCATGGCTCACAGCAGCAGACTGAGGTTGTTGGAGCACAAATGCGGGATATTTCCATACGACGGGTCTGTCAAGAGGCTCTGTGAGTGTTCCCATGCGTCTGCGCTGTGTAGGAGGAGAGCAGGAACAGTTTTACAACATACTGATGTCCAGCAAGTGCTATCGCGGCTCCCTGGACAAACTGCTAAAGGCTATGGATGTGTCTCGACCGATTTGACCCTCATGGAGACTTTGTACATACTTAATGTACTCAAAGAATAATGCAATCTCGATTAACACATCAGATGGTATTTTAACATGTATTAATGTATTAGTTTTGTGTTTACTTTTTATGTATTAAAGCTGGTGTAGCCGGTGTTCTGTCGAGTTGGTCTGCCCGTCGAGATGATCTCCCTCAGCTGTTGATGATGTAATGCAAACCTGCGCTGCGCGTCTCACGGCATCCGAAGCGAACCAAGAGGGCGGACATGTAGTCCGTGAATTGCTACAAAAGTTAAAATACGAACTAATTAAGACACTAATGTCACTTTAGATGCAATTTGAGGCCAGATGTTGATGGTTCCGCGTTGTGATATGTGTGTTTTAAGAGTAAGAGTTTCGTGTAAAGTTTGTTTTAAGCAGTCCACTGCTCCTGTGAAACTACACTGCTACTGTAACCCACTATTGTTAATCATATTGAATACAGATAATACATGCATTTAATTTAATTTATCATTTCCATTATCAACCCGACAGACCAGTCACAGGACGCATCATCGGCCTACGTCAGTAAAATGACGTATGCAGCAGTCAACTCTGGGACTGCTCTCACACAGTAGCAGTGTAGTTTCACAGGAGCAGTGGACTGCTTAAAACAAACTTTACACTAAACTTTTATTCTTTATTCCACATCACAACACGGAACCATCAACATCTGGCCTCAAATTGCAACTAAAGTGACATTTGTGTCTTAATTTGTTTGTATTTTAATTTTTAAAGCAATTCACGGACTTCATGTCCGCCATCTTGGTTTGCTTTGGCTGCCGTGAGACGCGCAGCGCAGGTTTGAATTACATCATTAACTGAGGGAGTTCATCTCGACGGGCAGACCAACTCGACAGAACACCGGCACTTCAAATCACAAATTATATTTATGGTTATCAGCAGATTTCACATGAATGTATGTTTGGCCTTAAAATTTTCAGATTTTTCAGACTATCTTCACTGTGCCAATCAGTGCTTACCCCAAAGTGTCAAATGGTGACTCAACAATAAAGACATCATGTTGTGGTCTGACTTGTTCACAACATTTTACTTTTACAAGACTCTTTCGCTTGGGACAAACAAGATGTAATATTTATGGAAAAAAATTGGGCATCTCAACTAAATTTTAAGGGTTAGCTTTGTGCTCTAACAGGGGCAGGTGCAAACAGACGTGTTGCTAACATGGTTGTCATGGCAAGCTGGAATTTCCCTCAAATAAAGGTATCTGATTAGATAAGATAAGATGGACTTTATGGATCTCACACAGGAGAAATTTACACGTCACATTTGGCAAAGATAGATTCACTCAAGATTTGTGAAAAAGACAGCAGTGTGCAAACATGTTAAAGGCAAAAAAAATATGGTTTGTGCAGGATAAATTATTTACAATAAAAAGTGGCAATTAAAGAAACAGTGGCAAGAGTAGTGCAGGTTTTTAGTCCTTGTCAATCCTTATAGCTCATATCTGGATTTACAAAGATTATATCAAAATAAACAACTCCGGCTTTATAGAGAAGCATAAACCACAATATCTTACTGCCCAAAATTGTGACTGTAACACAAAGAATTTCTGAGCTGGATGAGTTTACTTTTCACTGTAAATCAATCAGGAGCGAGATGGAGCATAACCTTTTCCATGAGCACTTCTCCATTGGGCTTCATTGAGCTAGCTGGTGAGCAATTCTACATCAATAAACAGTCAATGATTAAAATATTCCTGTCATAAACCATGATTTGTCAATAACACAAGCATTTTTGTAGCAATTATCGTATTCTTTTGTGTTTCATGTGTTGAGTCGCTTTGTAGAGTGATGCTTCTCTTGAATCACTTTTACGTCATCCGTGTCCCACCGTTCTGCATCGTGGTCCATTTTTGGTATAGTGACATTTGTGTGTGAAAGCCCTTTGCTCTAATGCTGTTTATGCAGTGGCTATTGTTCCAAACAGACCCTTTCTAATCATAGCTCACATCCCCTCGATTGTCTCACGGCACGTCCAGAGAAAATCAGGAAAGGCCTCACTTGCACTGGCTGAGGCTTTCTGTCACCAGCGCCATTCACTGATCTTGTTGTTTCCACTTTCCACTTTTACTTTTATTGAAACGTTTGTGTACAATTACCGGTATTGCAGAGATTGAAGCCAGCCAAGTGCTCTTTGGAGTTTGTGGGTTTAGTAAGTAAGTAAGTAGGGCTACACGGTATATCGAACAAATATTGTTATTGTGATATTGGTGCTTGCGATATCCATACAGAAAAGATCTGTGATAAAAAAAATAATAATCCTATTAAAGACAACAAAACAGACAGACACATCAACATTCAACAAAAACAACAAACTAACAAAAAAGTATATAACTATATGCATTTGAAGGTTATTAATGTTGCGCTTATTTTTTGCTACTTGTCTCTTGCGTTTTGATTCAGTTTTCAATTTTGGGTGAAAGATAAAAATAGCGCAATAATATCGTTATCGAAATACTAAACACTCATATCGAATATTGCTCTAATTTCCAATAACATGCAGCCCTGTATAGCACACTTCATACACAAGGCAATGCAAAGTGCTGAACATATCAAGATAGCACTAAAATTATAAATAATCACAGTACATAAAAAATAAAGATCCAAATATAAATCCCTCAGTTGTCTGCACAGCTAAGCAGAACTGTTTTTAATCTGGTTTTAAGCATTGTCAGAGAAAAGGCTTGTCTCACATTTTCAGGAAGATTGTTCCAGATTTTAACTGCAAGAATCTGAAATCAGAGCCTCCCCATGTGGCACATTATAGCAGACCACAGTCACCCAAAGCGCTTTACAGTTATAGCTGAGTTCAGATATTTTTTCATTCTCTTCACACGATGATGACAGAAGCCAGACGCCGAACACACTGGCGCATCAAAGCCCCCAAGCAACACCTATTGTGCATGTTTTTGGTGCTAGGGGAAACCGGAGCAAACGGAGGAAACCTAGGAAGAACATGCAAACTCCACTTGGAAAGGCCTGGAGGTAGAATCAAACCCAGGACCTTCTTGCTGTGCCAAGGTTACAAGCTCTGGTGTGTACCGTGCCGCAGTGTCTCGCACAGTTATTCCAATGGGGTTTCACTGCAAATGGCAAATAAACTGAATCTGAACTAGATATTTTGTACATTTACCGGAGTTCTAATTTCTAGGTGCGTCTCATAGCATCCTGTGAAGTGTTTCTTTCTTCCTGGTTAATCACATTCTTTATAATGTCTACGTTACCCACAAAAGGTTACAAAAAACCAAAAAACATGCTTTTCAGCGTTCAGAGCGGCCACTGAGCGATATTGAAAAAGCGTGATGTGGAAGTGCCTTGTGATCCCGTTAGGGCACTGTCGGTCATGTGGAGCCGATCCCAATCTCTATCTGTTCAATCAGTCTGCAGCCGCTCTGAAGGTCTTCTGTCTGCATCAGCTCATCCTTTATTCAAATCATGGCTGTTCTCTAAACTAAACTAAAACTAAACCTGCAACATAAAGTTATTGTTCGAACATTGGTTGATCACATCTAATCAGTAAAGGCTATTTTGGTAATCATAGAATCTGGTTCATGTATTAGCAGTTTAGTGTCAGACTGTTTCATCCTCGCCGTGTGAAGGAGAGGTTCCGCAGGTCTTTCCTTCCTGCTGCTGTCAGACTGTACAACGATCAATTTCCTTATTATGCTGAAGATAGAGATTTTGTACTTCTTCTTTTTTTGCTAGAGTTAGAGATTGTATTTTATTATAGTATAGAGTTATTATTCATTTATCTTGTCCTGGGTTCGAATCCCAGTCGTCATGGGCCTTTCTGAGCGGAGTTTGCATGTTCTTCCCGTGTCTGCGTAGGTTTTCTCAAGGTGCTCCGGTTTCTCCTACCACTAAAAACATGTACAATAGGTCTGGCATGCGCCTCCTGTACTGGCGACCCCGCTCTCAGTGTGGAGTGGGAGATAAATGCCCACAATTATAAAGTGCTTTGTGTTTCCGGTCTTTGAAAGACTTACTTGTTCTGTGTGCTCCTCATTCCTACTGTCTGTAACTTGTGATGCAACACTGACATTTTAATAAAGAATCTCTTCATCTTAATCTTAATGTATATACAGTATATATTAAGGTACGGCTCATATATAGCAAGAAATTCAGCACCTCAAGGACAATTATTCTGGCTTCATGTGTGAAACCCCGGCTCACCAGCTTTTATGTGATCTACCTAACTGACGACAAATTGTTTTCTTGAAGCAGTATTTTCTTTATATACATATATTAAATAATGGCAAACTCATGATTAGTTGCTGCTGCATTTCAGGCATAGGCAAACTTGCTCTGAATCTATAACGTTCACACATTAGTTTGAACAATAGCTCGACTTTAAATTTGAAATGATTCTTGGATGTATTAGACCTATTACAAACAGACAGAAAAACTCTTTGTTGGCAAAAGGAAGTTGATTATGGGGTAAATGATCAGTGTAAAGAGTAAGATCTGCCCTGACCCTCTGACCCTCTGACCCACTCTTGGCCCAGAGCTGAGTAGCAGGCGATAAAGAGCGCTGAGTTTGAACCTTTTCTGTCCCTGGAGGATTCTGCTTCTGTGTGAATGAACGAAGCCATTGTTTTGGGAGAAAAATATCAGAGACAGAAAATGCACACATTAAAAGTATTCAACACAGGGTTTTAAATTACAGGTAGTGCAGAAACTGAACAAGTGAAGGTTCTATTGGTACGCATAGATAATTTGAACCAAAAACAGGAACCAATGAACATACTGTATTTGAGTGTTATTTTGGCTTACGTAAAAAGTTAAGATCCTTTTAAAACCTTTTTGACATTTTACCTGAGATACAGTAGTTAGCCCTTTTCTTTCCCTGCCAGAAAAGGAACCACAAAAAAAAATTGGATGCGCCCAGTGAAGGACACATATTAGATTACAACATTGTCCTTCATCCAAAACAGACCTGGAGTTGTTTTTAGCTCCAGCCACACTTTTGGCACAGTTTTTTTTTGTTTTTTTTTCAATTGCACGGCTGTATTTGTAGCACGCAATGTTTGATGTTGAAAAAAAAGAATATCTCCCTCTGATAGTAGAAGTGGGGGGTCACATGCTGAGATCATTATTCTATCATTTATACAGCATCAATGATATGATATATGGAGGAACTGTGCATGTTTATCTATATATCATCTACTAAGAAATAATGTCCTTAAACATGAAATACCATCGGGGAATGAATGATGAATGACAGTAAATGGTCTCATTATCATAGTTGGCAGTAAAAAAATATAGCATCATATTTCTTCTAGACCCCTGTACGATGTTTATGATTTATTAATGCGTTTAAATTTTGTGGAAAGATTAAATTATATCTCCCCTGCAGTTCAAGTTATATTGCCTCTGGACTTTACAACGCACTCGATGTGATGCTTCCGGCTCATTACTTATGTTGGCTCTCAAACACTGAACGCAATTGTTGTCCCAAAATGACCATCGGACCCTCTCTGCGTCTGTCCGCTCGTGGTCAGCTGCAGTGGGAGGAGCCGGGGGGGCAGACGTAGGTGGCCCGCCGGGTGACTTTTGTGCTCACAATTACTGCCTTCATGAAGCTGCTTAACGCAAAAAGCCAAGAAGAAAGCAGCGTGAAAAGACGTCCTGGGGGTCCCGCTATCTCCTCATCGCACTCCACTCAATCCTTTTCATTTTATTTGGCACCATTTCTAGGTCATAGTTTTACACACAGCAAGAAGTTCATTTGGATTTTTGTCCCATGGCGTTCGTAGGAAAGCACTGGAAAGAATGCAGACGCTTAAACATTGTAATCAAAGCAACGGGTAACCTATTTCTCATCATAAATAATCCATATGGTTTGTCCCATTTGGTTAAATTACTATCAAAGTAAAAGGTTGTGTACAAATCAGAGCATAATCTTACTAGAAAATGTGTTGTATTTTTGCATACTTGTATAATTACAGTACATTCTATAGATTTGAGTTAAGTTTGTATTCTGTGATTTGAAAGAAATGTGGTATCTTTTATTGCTTTAAAAGGCTGAATTACAGTGACCGGGAATAGTTTTGATATAGTTGAGCCGAGACATCTGGAATTTAAATGTGTTCAAATAGTTTTCACTTCAGTCAAGACACAAAAAAATAAACGTGCTGTCATCAGTGATATAGCGTTGCATTGGGAATATTACTATGTGATTGCTTTGCTCGATTCTACCATGAAGTTAATTCTAAGCTTTTGAGTTTCAGTCCATTATCAAGATTACAGAAATGCGCTCGCTGGAGTCATGATTCACTCATATTTTTATATTGTTAGCAAATGCAAAACATGTCCCAAGTGAGTCCATATAGATGCACACAGACTGCATCACAAACCACACACCATTTCTGATGCTTAGTTTTTCTGGGTTTTTTTTTTTTGCACGCCTTGGCTGATCCTGTGAAGACTGAGAAGTGGATCAAAGCCGTTGAAAAAGCCATCTCCTCCAGTCTTGCGCTCTTGCCCGCCTTCTCATCTGCGATAACCCAAACCCCATTCGCCACCAAAGAAAAGTAACAACCGCAACGTCCGCTGTGCTTTTGTCTCCCCAAGAATAGACACCGACATTATGGATTTGTTTTTGTGTGTAACCAATCTCATAATAATTACCGCAAAGAGAAGAGGATAACTTTTCCCTTTTCGTTCGTATTATTTACAGCCAATGGGGGGGTGAACTGTGAGTCTGAATCTGAAAAGCGGCTTATCCGTGCGATATGGCCGTGGGAGGGGGGGGTATTTGAAAGCGCACCCCCACTTTATTGCGTGGGGGCGGACAAAGGCGGATAGATGGAGAAGAGCAATCTGGTACGCTGCAAAAATGACCTACTTCCTGTCTCACAAATGGATCACTGTGCTCAGATAGAGGAGAAGAAGAAGAAGTAGAGACGGGGTGGGGGTCTGGTGAGGGGCTGGCGTGCCACGGTTAAATAAGCAATAAGTAGGTGACTCTTGAGATCACACACTGTAAAAATCCCTGGTTTGTGTGTGTCCACCTGTGTGTAACATGTCGTATAATGGTCTGCAGCTTCCTCTTCCCTGCCGCTGTTAATTAAGCTGAATGTGAGCTCTATCAGAAAGACAATATTTGCAGGACTGCTCACACCAGATGTCCGCCTCATGGATATGGACTTGCTATAAACCAGACATGTCCAAACTGTAGCCCTCAGGATATATTGAAGTCATCTTTTTTGTTGTTGCAGGAGTCATGTCCCGCTAACTTTGAAGACCTTTTTGTAAGTTTTGCGTAAGCTCTCAGTCGTACAGAGATTATACAAAACAAAGGCAGGTTGCTCATCCATCATCTGTGCTTCAGTTAGCAGGTTTTACAACGTTCACAAGAAGAACGAAATTTTGTAACTGAAGTCCTTTGTTTTGACCTTTTTTTCTACTTTTAAATTAAGCTTCTTTGTTTGTGCTTTTGCGGTTTGAAGTTATGTAGAGTGTTGTGTCTGGCTAAATTCACCAATGGAGCTACATAGTCCACTTCCTGGTTCCACACACTTAAGAAATACATGCTTTTTCTAATAGTGATTCAGAGAAAAATGTGTTGTTAAATGTTAGGTTTTCAATGTGCTTTTTGGGCTAAAAACAATCGCGCTTCTTACCAGATGCCAGTTAGCCCCCGTATTCAAACTTTTATTGGGATTTTTCAAAACTCCATTGGGAAATTTTACTTCCGGAGCCCGAGCGGACTTCCCACTTCGCTGTTCTATTTGAAATGCAAATGGTTTGGACAGCTTTTTATGTTTCTGTTCAGACTTCCTGTATTTCAGAGTGTGGGCCTTGATGTAAAAAGTTCAAACAACCAGCAATAAAATTAAAAACCTAATTATCAGTACATGATAATTAGGTTGAAGATTTGTGTGTGTGTGATTTTGATAGTTAACTTTGAAATACGTCACAAAACTCTTTCTGTTACAACGAGCAAAATGTGTCGAGTCCCGCAACTTTAACTGGTAAAATGTTTGAGACCTAATTTATTGACCTTTATTTAACCAGGATAGTCCCACTGAGATTTCAGAATCAGCCTAGTCCTGACCCCAGAGAGAGAGGCGCGGGAGTGGGGTCTGAGAGGGTGTTACGGGGGACTATCGTACATGTTTTTAGTGGTAGGGGAAATCAGAGCACCTGGAGGAAACCTACACAGACATGGACAGAACATGCAAACTCCACACAGAAATGTCTAGAAATAAGATTTAGAGATCCATTATTCACAGGACACAGTGGGCTAAATTTCAGTGTTGCTTCACAGGTTAAAGAACAGTAGAAATGAGGAGCGCACAAAGCAAGATAAATGAACGATAAAGCTTAGGTAAAATTTCTAGCTTTAGCATGATGAAGAAGCAAATCTAAAATCTCTAGCTTTAGCATGATGAAGAAGCAAGTCTAAAAACTCGAACTCAGAACAAGAGCTAACTTCTGCCAAACTTGACTTGGTCACTGGTGCATCCCGACACATACACAGGCTGGTGACGGACCACTTACTCAAAACGTCCACAATGCAACTCTTAGTGAGCTCTAACACCTTCACCTTGTACAGAAATCGTTCCCATAAAAAAAAAAGAGAACACTCATATGCCAACAAATTCAATTAATTGTTTCTTCCATTCAATCCTCTTTTGTAATTTGATTGGAGCTGTAATTCCAACCACCATTAAAATGTGATTACCGGGACGCACACAGCCCTGTAACGTACAGTGATGTGACGACAAAGGCTGCGTTTAATTCCCTCAATTTAGGTCATTGCTTAAGTCCATGGAGTGAATCACCACTTTCAAGTTTACGTCGAGGCGCGTGATTGGCTGCCGCGAGTGTGGATTTAATCCCTACTCTTAAACGCGGCTCTTCTCACTCACACATTTATCATTCTGTCCTTTTTTCCCATCTACAGTACCTGAAGATCTGTCTGTGCTGGAGCGAGATGAGCTGTCCAACATACGGCGCAGGAAGAAAGAGCTGCTGGATGACATTGAAGTAAGTTTTATATTGTGGTTATTATGTGTCTTCTTTATTGAAACATGTGTTAAACAATGCAGTCCACGGAAACATTTTGAATCAAAGAAGTATTCAGCAACATTCAACTTTCAATCTCAAAATGATAGTATAAGTAAATAATGAACTATGTAACAAGCCTTTCGACTTTCTAGATAGGCATGTCGTTGAATTTAATGATGTAAATAAGATTCATTTATCTATGTATTCTGACTTAGTTTTGACTCTGAAATGCAATACCACTTTATTTTAATAATAGTGTGTTTTTGCTGAGAAAAGTCGCTTTTGGGGTTGTAAAGGTGCTATTGTAACAACACATCATCAGCAGGGTAAAACTACCTGTCTAAAACTAACTCACGACGGTCTCTTTATTGAAAGATAGATTGATAGATTCTGTTTGCTTACTTACAAACTAGACGTCAGCATTGTTGACCTGCACCAGGACTTTAAACTTACACTGCTATAGCCACTTTTTTATTTTAATCGGACATAAAATACCTCTATTGCATATTTCCGTCTTTTTGCATAACCTCAGTGATCCTTTTTAGGTTATATGTGACAATTAAATTTCTCCATTGTGAGATCAATAAAGTTCATCTTATTTAAATTGAATGTTGATATTATTCAAACTTTATCCTTGCGTCTTTTTCTTATTCTTCCGGTTCCATTTTGAGCTGATAATTTGTAAAGTCCTAAATAAGATTTTAAATGTATCGACACATGGTGAAACTGTTAAATATTGCTTATGTGTCTGTGTATGTACAGTATGTATGTGTATGTACAGTATGTATGTGTATGTACAGTGTGTATGTGTATGTACAGTATGTATGTGTATGTTCAGTGTCTATGTGTATGTACAGTATGTATGTGTATGTACAGTATGTATGTGTATGTACAGTGTCTATGTGTATGTACAGTGTCTATGTGTATGTACAGTGTGTATGTGTATGTACAGTGTGTATGTACAGTGTCTATGTGTATGGACAGTGTGTATGTGTATGTACAGAGTGTATGTACAGTATGTATGTGTATGTACAGTATGTATGTGTATGTACAGTATGTATGTGTATGTACAGTGTGTATGTACAGTGTGTATGTACAGTGTGTCTGTGTATGTACAGTATGTATGTGTATGTACAGTGTGTATGTACAGTGTGTATGTGTATGTACAGTATGTATGTGTATGTACAGTGTGTATGTACAGTGTGTATGTACAGTGTGTATGTGTATGTACAGTGTGTATGTGTATGTACTATGTGTATGTACAGTGTGTATGTGTATGGACAGTGTGTATGTACAGTATGTATGTGTATGTACAGTGTGTATGTACAGTGTGTATGTACAGTGTGTCTGTGTATGTACAGTATGTACAGTATGTATGTGTATGTACAGTATGTATGTGTATGTACAGTATGTATGTGTATGTACAGTGTGTATGTGTATGTACAGTGTGTATGTGTATGTTTTTTTTTTTCATTTCATTTCATTTCATTTCATTTTCAACCCCTTTGTCCATTTCTGGGTTGGGGGGGTGGCAATGAGAGCTGCCACCCAACGCTCATAGCACCAGTCCCTCGCTGATCTTCTGCAGGGGGTGAGTCCACAGGAAGATGGCTGCTCCGTCAGTTGTGAAACAGCCTTGATCTTTCAGCGGGGGGCTTCAGGCAATGTGGGGTTAAGTGTCTTGCCCAAGGACACAACGACAGCAGTCATCAGTGGGAGCAGTTGGAGTAGGTCCCATGGTGGGAATCGAACTCACGACCTCCAGGCCCAAAGGCCAATGCTCGACCAACTGAGCTACTGTCGCCCCCATGTATGTGTATGTACAGCAGGCAAATATATAATGAACGAATCTATTTCTGCTTAAATGAATGAATGCAATGAAAAGGAAAAATGAAGAGAACTGTAATTGATAATCCCGACCCTGCTGTATGTGTCAGTAATGTGAAGCACTGATGAGTTTTCTCCTGCAGCGGTTGAAGTTCGAGATCGCGGAGGTGATGACGGAGATCGAGCAGCTCACGTGCGTCGGAGAGAGGTGAGAGGACGTCAGCGTTGGCTTTGTTTCTATGGAGCCGTTTGTGGAAAAGGTCGCATGTGTAAACAGGTTCTTCTGTCGCTTTGAGTAATCTGCTGTGGCCTTTATTCTACGGTGAATACCAAATAATACAAAAAAAATAGTCATGCCATGTTTGTTTTTTATTTCAATTCACAAAAGATATTATATTTTCCCTGCTGCTCTGATCCAAACCAATATCAAAATATGATCATTTCTTGTTAATCATCATCACACAAGATCAAAGTCACAGGGACAGACTGTAACTCTCGATAAAGTGCTAGTACTTTGAGTTCACGCGTCATTCATACAGATTTTGTCCGTTTTTGTCTGTGGAAATACAAATCCTAGCGACCCTACCTCCTAATACTCCTTCCACGTCTTATCCGGTCATCTGAATACTTCACAATGAACTTGCAATTAAATCCTCAGTCAACAACTTCCTTCCATTCAGATCTTTTCCCAACTCATCAGAGCGATACAATACAGCTGTAATCTGGATCTGCTGTGTCTGTAAATAAGTTTATACTGCAATCATGTGCAATGTGCAATACTGAAATTTCACATTGTCTACTGAATGTTTATTTATTTATTTATTTATTTATTGTGGATGGCCCCTTGAGATGAATCATCTCTTTTTCGAGGGGGTCCGGTTATAAAACAAAGTTACATACATGACCACAAAGACAGACAAGACAATAAGCGCATACAGTACATAAAGACAGAAAGAAAAAAAGAAAAAAGAAATAAATAAATAATAATAATAATAATAATAATAATAATAATAACAATAATACAATAATAATAAAAAATAAAAAAATGTCACTGTATGTATTTATAGTGCAAGGTTATAAACATATATAGGGCAGGAAAAGTAGATGTATATTGAAGCGTTTACAGCTAGCTAAGAAAAATAGCAGCTACTTATATTGTATGTTTTGTTGCTCCCTGTGTGGTCTTACTACTGTCCTGTATGTGCGCTGCAACATTGAAATTTCCCCACTAAATAACGAATAAATGATCTCTAATCTTATCTAGCTCCTCTCATCATCATAATTTACAACCACATGTAGAGTATTAGTATTTATTCTGATCCTTGGGTCCAAAGTCTACCGTATACGTACTGAATCCACCTTTTCTCTTTCGTCTCTGACCCACTAAGCCAGACGACTGCCTCTTCGGCCTCGCACCTGTCATTTTCTGTTTGTGCGCGTGGTCATCCTTTGTTTGAACAGTGAAGGGGCTCCACGTGCAACTAAACATTATCCAAACAGTCGCTCTGAGGCTGCGCTGCCATTGGCTGAGGAGGTGACGCCAGGCTCAGGTGCAGAAGATAACACTCAGGGCTATTTCCAGCAAACAGGAAGCACAACACTGACAGGGCAAAATCTCTCTGCAGGGAAAGTAAAAGATTTCCATTTGAGAGAGTTTTTGAGGCTATTTGATACAACTGAAAGACAAAATCATACAAAATATACAGTGACGGTCAGTTACTTGAGAGAGTGAAACTTCTTAAAGGCAAGTGCTGGTTAGGCCCGCCCATAATCACCTCTGCAGCTTCCTGATTGGTCTAGGCCCTTCATCATTCTCCTCCAATAAATCAGCCTGGTGGAAGTTATGCCAATGTCAAGGTCAGGTTTATAATATATAGCACATTTTAAAAACAGACATGATTGCCACAAAGTGCTTTCCAGACATAACAAAAATAGATGCACACAAACAAAATACAGCGTAAAATAAAATACTGGTCTGCTAACATAAGAGATAAAATTAATCTTGAGTTAAAAGCCAGAACAAAGGGAGGGACTGGTTTGATTATGTTATTGGTGACAAATACTTACTCTGCATAATAGGTCAAAGCCTGAAGTTCAGAAATATACACTGTTTTCAAAATGAGATACATTTTAAGTTGCTGACATCACCTTTAATTGTGCCCAATCTTGAAAACAATATTCAGAAGATAATGTGACAGTCCACCAACTTGTTCTAAATGGTTTGGTGAAGGCTCAAGATTCACTTTAATTCTACAGTTCACTTATTGCACTTTATGGATACCTGAAAGAATGTGCTTGTATGTTTTGTATGTTTTTCACACATTTCTGTAAGTTATGCCCATAGACTGTATATAGATGGACATTGGTAAGCCGCTCGCTCTATGAAGATAGGGATGTGTTCATGGGTGAAGTTTTGCTCCGGCTGCCTTTTTCTCCTCATTCACTTTCATTGGCCTTAAAATATGTATATAGATGGATAGATAGAAAGAAAAATGAAACGAAATGGATAGAATGATTAAACCACCTATTTATGTTTAAAATCCAGACATGTTTTTCCTTGCCGATCCAGGAGAGTCTGTGAGAGCCTTGTGAGGGTCTAACAAAAAGGACAGGGGTGATGAGCCCAGACACTCATCATTTATCAACATTTATCAACATTTATCGACATTGTCCATAAGATATCTGCCTCTTATGGACCAATACCAATATGTGTGATTCTTTGATCTGTGTTGGCGAATTCAACGGTTGTGTAAAGTCCTCCGAGATAACTACTAGTGTGATTTAGGGCTATGCAAAAATAAATTGAATTGAATTGAATCGAACATGACCCTAAAATAACTGACCAATCAGGTGCCTTCTGTCGAATAATGCCCTTTGGTTACTACGTCGTTGCTACCCACAAAGTAAGAGTCCTGCCCAAGGAGCCTGTTTGAGTGAGCTCTAATCCGCTGACAAACGCTATACTCTGGGTGACGTCAACACTCGGTTAGTCCGCTCCTTCTCCAGTCTATGGTAATGATAAGATAAGATAAGAGTTGCTTTATTCGTCCCACAGTGGGGAAATTTCAATGTTGCAGCGCACAGACAGGACAGTAGTAAGAGCACACAGGGAGCACACAATATATACAAAATACGTACAGTAATAGCTATGCTGGAAATGCTTCAATACCAGTCAAAAAATATATACATGTAGTGCAGAGTTATATACAGTACATATAGGGCAGGATAATAAGTAGATAAAGTAAAGTGACATCAGTGGATATTCTGAAGTTGCAGTATTGCACATTGCACAAGATTTAAGAATTTACTTATTTATAGATGAATGAAATGTACAGGCTCAGCAGTTCTTATTGTACAGTCTGACAGCAGCAGGAAGGAAAGACCTACGGAACCTCTCCTTCACACAACGAGGGTGAATTAGTCTGTCACTGAAGCTGCTCTCCAGAGCAGAGAGAGTGTCCTGCAGGGGGTGACAGTCATGGTCCAGCATAGATGTTAGTTTGTCCAGGACCCTCCTGTCCCCCACCTGCTGCACTGTGTCCAGGGAACAGCCCAGGACAGAGCGGGACTTACTGATGACCTTGTCCAGCTTCTTCCTGTCCCTCTCTGTGATGCTGCTGTTCCAGCAGACCACACCGTACAAGATGGCTGATGACATCAGATGATACACTGATATTCAATGCCACTACTGCTTTTTAACCTTGGATACTCTCTTGTGGTGACATGTTTGGTAGCATGAAAGAGGAAAGTGCTTAATCATGATCCTTGGATTTTCCTTTAATTATAAGATCAATTTTGAGACTTACAATAATGATCCTTGTCCCTATGCAGCAGACCAAAGAGTTACTAAAGCTGATGCTGTTTCAGACCGATATATGGAGTATTTACCTCTCAGTAGTTTTGTATAAAGCAGCATTTGAATCCTCTGTAAACACAAACCACGGTGTAGGGATAACACTGTCAACACACAGGCTTAAACAAACTTTTTCAAACCGTCGTGTCAACTCCTGAAGCCGATGTTTATCACCTGGAGCGCTGGACCGCACCTTTAAGAAATAACATTATGTTTACATTGCAGCAAAACCTCTCAGAGAAACAAACAGATCGCTATGGGGAGGAAGAAATTCAACATGGATCCCAAAAAGGTCAGTTATTTTAGCAATCGAAAGCACACTTGAAATGTCATTCAGTGTTTTTGTTCTAGGGACGGAATGCAGGTTTTCTATGTCCTGGTTCCTACATGAACGTGTGCTTAAAGTGATTTAAAGTGACTCCAAATGAATTAAACATTTTAAGAATTGTATTAAATTGACCTCCTGGCCTTAAATGTTGATCTAAAATAAGTCATTTTATGAATTCTAATATTACGGGTAAGTAATACCCGATGCCGTCCACGTTAACCAATCAAGTGATGCCAAGGGCTGTCAATCATCGGCGCTCATGCTCGTAGCGAATCAACCCTCCATTAGGCTCTGGAACTACATGAAAACTGAACAAAGAATTCTGAACATCCGCGCTGAATTATCCATTTAGTAGTAAGTAAGTAAGCTTTTATTTATATACCGCCTTTTCACTGCACATCGGAGTCTCAAAGCGGTTTACAATTGTTGCCAGTACAGGTGGCCCATGCCATACCTATTGTACATATTTTGTTTTTATTTATTTTTTTTTATTATGCAACATTTACACAAACAATACAATAACAACATAAAAGTCAGAAAGATAACCCTAAGACTGATGTTGACAAAATACAAAACAAACAAAAAATATACAACAAATAAGACAATAACAAATCAAGGAAATTAGTAGTAACTGAGGGAGGTGTGTGTGTGTGTGTGTGTGTGTGTGTGTGTGTGTGTGTGTGTGTGTGTGTGTGTGTGTGTGTGTGTGTGTGTGTGTGTGTGTGTGTGTGTGTGTGTGTAGGTAATTGAAATACAGATACAATATTATTGTCATCCACACATTATCACCATCGCCACCAATAATAATAATCCACATAAATCCTCATGATCAAAAACTATTTGAGTTTTTAATTGGAGATTATAAATAATTATAATAACAACAATCTTATTAATAATAATAATAATCACTTATTACCATCCCTATTATAACAGTAACAGTAACAATAATTCATAATTTAATGGTGTACTGCTATCTTCCCTCCACCGTCCCCCCTTCCCTATTTAAAGTGTATTATTTTTACAGTTTCGCTACTTTGATGTGTGACATGTGTTCTACAGTGCATTAAAAGGCAGACATGAGGGGATGTCCCGAAGTGGGTTTCTCCCCCACGTCCGACCGGCCCTATGTGTATTTATAAAGACATTTCAGTGCTACTCTAATGTGATGCATTAAAAGACAGGAGATGGTAGGGGGAAGAAGCTATCATTTCCTTTCAAACGATATGTAATAAAATAATGCCAATAATTAAATTGTTAAGAGTATGGTAATGACCAATCATGATGATAAAAACGTAATAGCAATATTAGTGATGATGATAATGGAGATGGTGTCGGTGACAACCGCAGCAATGTTCAGGTGTATGTGGGTGTTCTGTTGGTCAAAGTAAGAGTGAGAGGGGCTCACATACATTGTACATATTTTTAGTGGTAGGGGAAACCGGAGCACCCAGAGGAAACCTACGCAGACACGGGGAGAACATGCAAACTCCACTCAGAAAGGCCCTGGTCCAACCGGGATTCGAACCCAGGACCTTCTTGCTGAGAGGCGAGAGTGCTATCCACTCAGCCACCGTGCCGCCCGTATATTTATATACTGAAACTATATCCATAATCAGATTCTTTGCAGATGTGTCCTATAATGTTCAGTTAATGATAATAGCTACTTCCAGGTTTACCGCAATTTCTTTTTTTGTGCATTAAAACAATATTTTTGCCGTTAAAACATTAACAAATAATTCTGAAAACCTCCGTGCATGTGTATTAATAATGTTTATGTATAATGTGTTCCACGATTAACATTTAAATGTGTTGATTGATACGGAAACATAGACCAATCAGAAAGGAAGGGGGAGGAGCTTGGATCGTTTTTTTCAAATCATGTACCTCTCTTTCTTTATTCTGACAAACTCCAGACAATCACTTTAAAGCTACAGAACCTAACTCTTATTGTTTCATAAAGAACACATTGTTTGTCCCAAAGTAAAATGTTTAATGTTTTCAGCTTATTAGAAATCATAACGTTTGCATACTCATTTCACTTTTCTGTCTGGAAAATCTAAAGATGTGACTGATGCCAAAAATGCATGCATGTGAAAAAAAGGGAACTAAACTGTTATGCGAGTGAGGAACTAGTTTGATGGATTTAATTACATAGTTAAAAAAAAAAAATTGCGAATTGAAAGTCAGGTACCCCAGCTTTAACTTGCAGAAAGACAACTGGTTTGGATTGTATGGCGTTTTAATACTGCTTGTATAACCAGTAAGGGCAAAACTACTTCCTTTATGATTTAAAAATGACTCCTAGTGGTTTTTTTGTATTTCAGGGAATCCAGTTCCTTTTGGAGAACGATCTTCTCCAGAACACCCCAGAAGACATCGCTCAGTTCCTGTACAAAGGCGAGGGTCTCAACAAAACGGTCATCGGAGACTATTTAGGAGAACGGTGAGCGCTCGCTCTGCTGAATCTCCCATGCGTGATCTCAGACAAGGGCATTAAGCCGCAGGAAATTGGGAGTCTGAATTTATGAGGGAACGCAGCGGTGACTGCCCGCTAGTAAAATAACATGTGGTTCTTATTGGAAGGATAGAGCTGTCAAAACAACAGGCTGCACACCACTCCGCTCTGTGGCCTCCTGCTAAAGCCCAGAGTATCTGCTCTGACCTCTGAAATCAAAGTGGTGTGTGGCACCTTCTCAGATCCATTTGGAGTGTGTCTAAACGTGCAGTGTGCTCTCTCCAGGGAGGACTTCAACATCAAAGTGCTGCTGGCGTTTGTGGAACTACATGAGTTTGCAGACCTCAACCTTGTCCAAGCATTAAGGTGAGTGTTTGGAGCAAAAGCAGCAAATTACAATGATAGTGTTGTCATGGCTTCTGCTTCCAACAACAGTGGACTGCTTTATGTACCCTCTTCAAAGGAAATAACATGAATAAATAAACATTATCTTGACTGTTTCACTTTTAATTATAGCATGGACTAAACTTGCCTTGGGCTGCTTTTTCTCCTTTGAAGAAACACATAAATATTAACTTTATAGTACTGAACTAGTTAGCAGCCAGGAGCATTGGTTTGTTTCTACAAAATTCTTCTGTTTAACATTTTAACATTATTAAGTAATAGCTGAGAGTGTGGGACATGATTAATTGAATCATCACTTTGGCCTCGTACCATTAAGGACATTAGCATAATACATCTCCAGTGCATCCTTCACAGTGTCCTCATGTGTGCAGACAGTTCCTCTGGAGCTTCAGATTACCTGGTGAAGCTCAGAAGATTGACCGCATGATGGAGGCCTTTGCCTCCAGGTACTGCCAGTGTAACCCTGGGGTTTTCCAGTCCACAGGTAATATACGTGCACATGCACACACACTCTCACACTAACATTTCATATTAGAGAGGGTCTTGAGCATTGTGCTGTAATTTGATCAGAACTTTAGTAAAATAAAAGACACTCACAAACTGTGGGTGTAATTATCTCCTCAGCATTAGTGCACAGATCTGTGTTTGTCGCTGTGTCTCCAGTGATAATGGAATTGATCAGTGGTCAATAGCACTTGTTAGTGCTGTGTTGGCTGGTCCCTGGTCTGGTCCCTGGTCTGGTCTCTGGTCTACGCCCTGGGGGCGTGTGGAGGGGACAGGTGACAGCAGGAGTCATGAATATTGAAGCAGTGACAGACACAGTTATTGGTGGTCCCTGGAGCCGCTGAGGGGGCTGTAAATCACAGCTCGCTGGTGTGGACAGTGTACGGATGAGAAAGACGAGATATGACCACATGTGTCCAGTGCTGAGGACCCTTTTGAAATATGTGCTGCTCTTTGTTGATTAGATTTTCTTTTTATTTGACAAAAAACAGTATTTCATTTAGTGACAGTATCTTGAGATAGATATTGTGCATTATTCATGTGTGCTGGTCGAAGAGAGCTTATACTGTACACAGCCTGCTTATTGACTGAGTATTGTCTCCACAGACACCTGCTACGTCCTGTCATTTGCCATCATTATGCTGAACACCAGTCTGCACAACCCCAATGTGAGAGACAAGCCCCCCGTGGAGCGCTTCATCTCCATGAACAGGGGGATCAACGAGGGGGGGGACCTCCCCGAGGAGCTGCTCAGGGTGAGTCCAGCCGCTGCTCACTTTCTGACAAAATGCACTTTTTAACAAAATGCACTTTTTAACAAGAGGCATAGACTCTGGCAAGAGACATTTTAGATTTTTTCTCATGGCTGTTACTTTTCTGAAATTATGTGTTTCCTGAATTGACTTGTTTTGTAGAATCTGTACGACAGCATCAAAAGTGAACCTTTTAAGATCCCAGAGGATGATGGGAATGACCTGACGCACACATTTTTCAACCCCGACAGAGAAGGATGGCTGCTCAAACTCGGTTAGTGGCATTCTACTGTATTCGCTCTGATACATTATAGAGCTGTATCATTTTGAATATGTGATAATATATCTGTTGTGGATAATGACTCGTCATTGGGGTAACATGTCAGTTTTGTAAACTTAAACTCACACCTGGCTCTCTGCACATTCCTGCACTTGTATGTAACGTCTCCGTGGCCTCATTTAACTAATAAGCAGCAGTTTAAATGCCCCAGTGCGACTCTCCGTCCTGTGATTACATTCTGGAGCTGCTCCTTCTTGGAGCCATTCACATTTTTGACACAGTACACTTTTAGAAACACATTTTACTCTCTTCGTACAATATGGCACAGTGTGGAGAGGGAAACTGGCCACTTACTATAAGTCACACGTAAGGATTATTGGGCAAGATGTAATAAAAGGTGGAAAACAGGAAGTAGAATATGTTATGCACACGCTTATTATTAAAATATTATCACAATAACTTTTATGTGTAAGGCCTTTATGCATGTTTCTGCCAGTAGAGTCTGCATAGTGACTTAGAGTGAGAGGAGCTCAGGACTCAATCTGAAACATGAGAATGTGAAGAAAATGACATACGATGCGGAGGTCTGGGATCGTGTCTCAGCAGAAGACACGTTTTATTGTTGGTACAGTTTTCACAGCGTTCACATGGTTTCATACCAAGACAAAATACAGAGTCTCCTCTCAGCATCTGCTGCGTTGCCACTAGATAAGTTATGTTCTAACCAAAACCTCAAGTGGAAATTACAGACATGTTGTAATATCAACTCAGTTTGAACATATTTGCACAAAAAGACTCATAACATCTATGATAGACGTTTGGACTTTCTCCTGTGTTCTCTGTCCTTCTGAACATGAATGAGACATGTGCTCTGAGAACTTGCTCTATGTTGGTTTTGTTCTCCTAAGTTCCTTCAGGGCAGCTGGAGGTGCCATGTTCGCTTTCAGTCAACTGTGGTTTTTACTTTTGCTAAGATGCTGCAAAGATTTTGGTGTTTAAAAATGAATGAGGGCAGCGTGCAATAATTTATAAGGGACTGAGTCATCATTTAACTCACCCTGAGAAAAGTTAGATTATTTCTGCAGGTTTCAGGGAATGTTTAAACAGAGAGGTACACTGCCATATTTTATTATGGCATCCATGGCAGGGGAAGCAGTCTAAGCAGAGATGCCCAGACTTCCCTATTCTCTATTGTATTTTGAATTAAGAGTATAATTTTAACAAAGAATGTAACTGAGAGGTCAATTATTTCTACATGTTGACCTGTTGTCTGGGAACACCAAGAGAAGATGTAGATGTAATTTAAAATAGTTGTGACTTAACTTCTTCTTCTTCTTTTTGGATAAACATTTTTGTCACTGCATTTGCCAGATTGAAACAATTGGTCACATATTTAAAGAGCGTCTAAACACCTGTGACCAGCCTTACTCCGCCCACATGAACATTTGAAAATTTTCTCTTAAAACTGCGTTGCCTGGAGGACCAAGGGGCTTGGAGTTTGGCGTGGTCTGGGCTGTGATTGACAGCTCACTAGTCACACAAAAAAAAAAACAGACAGTTGTCATTGCTGCTTAAAGCAATAGTTTACACACCAGAAAGTCTCAACCCTTGTTAACACACTAGGATAATTGTAGAGCTACACACCTGAACCTAAGTCACTGATTTATCTCAGCAGCAGTGGTTGTCAACTCATGTAATTTAATTTTAATCCACTAGATGTCGCCAGAATACTTCAACCTGCTGCTGTGGCGTGTGTGAGAGTTGGATGGGTTCATATCACTGGCACAGACAGACGCACGTCACACACACAAAATGACGTCACTCAGAAATAGAGAGTCAATGGAGAGGCCAGGACCAAATTCAAATGTAGTACCATCGAAAAGGTTGAGAGGGCGCCACACACAAATACAGTCTATGGTTTTTTGGCTCAAAAGTGAGATTTTATCTAATTTGCACTAAAATGTTAAAAAAATGACCAGGATGTGTAGAGAGCACTACAATAAACATATGTATGCAGTTTATGAGTTGAAAAAAAGTTGATTTGGTGTTTAGTCGCTGTAATTCAATCCCACCATAGGTCATTGATTGGAGCAGTGACAACACTTTAAAATTGCTGTTTGATATTATAATAAATACATGTTTTAAATACATACTGTGGGACATATTATCGATACAGTAACATGCTTTTATGGTGGCGGTAGAAGTGAATGTTGACCTCCTCGGAGTCTGTCGGTCTGAGTGATCTCTTGTTCCTGTCAGGGGGCCGGGTGAAAACATGGAAGCGACGCTGGTTCATCCTGACTGACAACTGCCTCTATTACTTTGAATACACAACGGTAAGTCGCTTAAATGAAATGGAAAGTCATGAGTTTTGCAAGCTGTGCATAAACGCAGTGATTCAGATGAAGTTTGCTGACTTCATGATTGCTCCTCTGTGACGGTATAGAAAGCTCCAGAATCAGCGTCTCTGCCTCCTCAGCACCGTCCCCTCCATGTGTCCCCGGTCCCTCCACACACACACACACTCCAACCCAACCACCCAGCAGCACCGAATGTTTTTAAACCAGCCATTAGGATTTGGCTAATTCATGGGTTTAGGAGTGGAAACGAGCCCTTTCGCTCCAAATAATGTTATTCATAGTATGTTTTAATCCAGGATATTTGTTTCAGCTCAGTGCGGTTTTAAAAAGCTTTAGCCTTTTCCCAAATGCAGCAATAAAAACATTAACAAATATGCACTGCACGGTTATAAAACTAAAGTTAAAGCCGGGGTACCTTGTTTTTACACCACAGAAATCATCTCACTAGTGCGCTCAAAACAGTTTGGGTCTATATCTATCTGTCATATTTGTGTTTAGATCAGATTTGTCAGACAGAAAGGTTTAAGAGAGAGGACTACAATCTCTCTCTCAGCCCTTTCTTTATATTTGCAAAAGATGAACAAAATATAAAAGAAACATTGGAGGACAAAAAATGAACTAGAAAAGCACAAAAAATATGAAAGAACAAAGTTTTAAATCAATTTCTGGTATTCAACAGAGACATAAAAGCTAATGTTACTATGAAGTCTCGGGTTCAATTACAGATCAATTGTGACAAAAATCAAATGCCGTGATATTTACACAATAAAATAAATCTTTAAAGACAATAACATTTCACTTTTCACTCACTTATATATAGATGTAATTATTTTCCTTGGAATCTCCCACGGTATGACGTCAAACTGAGGATTTTCTTGATACAAAAAAATCTTTAAAAATGACACCAATTGATAACATATATTTGTGATTTTCTACTCTGTTCTTCCTCCTTCAGGACAAAGAGCCACGCGGCATCATTCCTCTTGAAAACTTAAGCATCAGGGAAGTGGAGGAGCCCAGAAAACCGGTGAGTTTGACGTTGTATTGTTCCAGATCTCCGGCTTTACCCAAATAAAGACGTCTTTGACATGGAGTGTGAGGGCTTTCTGACAGCAGCTTGTTAACGCCGCGGCTGTTTGTCTCTGTGCAGAACTGTTTTGAGCTGTACAATCCCAATCATAAAGGCCAGGTGATCAAAGCGTGCAAGACGGAGGCAGACGGACGCGTCGTGGAGGGGAACCACGTGGTCTACAGGATCTCAGCGCCAACGCCGGAGGAAAAAGAAGAGTGGATCAAGTCTATAAAGTAAGATACAGAAGCTAACTCTGCAATAGCATTTGACACGTAACTTGGAAAATAGTAATAATAAGGGTCAATACTAAGGAAGGTGAATGGTCAGAGTGAGTTGGGGGCTGTGTTTTTGTTCTTCTATGTGTGTGTGTGTGTGTGTGTGTGTGTTTGTATTGTGTGAACGGGGGGGGGGGGGGGGGGGCGGGCATTTGTTTTGTCCAACTGTATTTTTCAAGTCTGATGTCTGTATCTTAATGGTTTTGTTATGCTGTTTGAAAAATACAAGTTAGAAATAAACACTTACTTATTAAAGCTGGGGTACCTGACTTTCCCCCATTGTGTGTGTGTGTGTGTGTGTGTGTGTGTGTGTGTGTGTGTGGGCTTCTGGACTGACTGAGCTGGACTTTGTAGATGGACTAAGATGTAGGAAAACTCTCATTGACTCATTACAGTTTATTATATTTTTTTACTCTGTGATACACAATCCACCAGTCGGGCAAAAGGAAAAAAAGTAGCGTTTGCTGTGTAGGCACATTGTTTTGATGGCACACACATAAATATACTGTGATCACATTTGAGCTGACTTACCGTAAAAGGAAAGTGACAGTTTTCATCTGTGGGCAGACGTCTGTGGACTATTGCATTTCTTATTCAGTCATTCAAACTACGGATAAAGATACAATTAGATAGAGAACGTTTATTCATCCCACAGAAAAAGGTTGAAACAAGGATTCTTAAAATAATGAATAAAACGTGCCTGCAGTGGCCGGCACGTTGTAGTTCCCAACAACCCATCTTGGTTTGGTTCAGGAGTCACGACTGCGAGTAATGGAGAAAAACAAGCGATACATTAACTTAACAATTACATATCAAAGCTTTCATGAGATCTTTGTTTATTCGTAATATTTAGGTTAATTGATAAACGCATTTCATTATTGGTGTGTTATGAGTGTGTATCTTGTTTTGTAAACCGCTGACCTACAGCTGCCCTTGCTTACATTGACCCGTGTTGAATGGTCTATTGTCCACAGAATTTGCTGCAAAGTCAAAGACAGTTGGTTCAGCAGAACAGAGCATTGTACAGCGTCTCCCTCACTCTCCATATTCAAACACACACAGAGAGTTCCCCGAGGAAGAGATGAGAGATTAGTCAGATCTCCGTAAACCCTGGGGCTGAGCCAACAACCTCCATTCAACTCACCAGAGGAGGGCGCTCTGCTCTTGCCTCACAGGACATGGGGTCATATACAAATATTATACACATATCATACAGATAATATATATGTGTCCTACAGCTTGGATGAGCAGAGAGAGTGGTAGATAAGTATCTAGATGTTGAAGCAGTAAATCAAGTCAATCAAGTGTTAAACTCTATGAAACAGTTATTTGTTTCTGATTTCTATAATCACATTAGTTGCAGTTGGTGGAAAATGACAATTATGTGTGCTTTGTGGTTCTTGTTTTTGGTGTGTGACGTGTAAAGTGAATGAGATATATCCACAGCGGGGGGTAGAGCCTCTTCCTCTTCTGTGCTAACCGGATTTTAAAGCTGTGAAGCGGTCCTCTTCAGTGGAACCCGAATGGCTTCCTGACTCATTGCCTCAGCTCTGTGTCGCATTGTTGCCTTTGCTTTAGCGCAGGTTGTTAAAAGTCCATAATCTCAAGTGACATTGTTTGTCCTCATTCAGACCCTCTAACCTGCAGCAGTGCTTCCTCCATGCTCCACAGGGTCCTGGGGCAAGGATCATTGAGATGTTCCAGAAAAACCTAAGGAAAAGGGAAACTTAGGAGGGAGGGGGGTGTCTACTCAGAAACCATGGAAACCAAACTAGGTCATTGCATAAAGTTGTTTTCTTTTCTGATCTAGTTGAGGCAGTGGTTTGTGTAAATGTGTCCACAGTTCCAGATGAAAGTGTCCTCTCATGTGGCCTTGTTATTGATCTCATTACTGCACTGTGATTGACCTCTCCAGGGCCAGCATCAGCAGAGACCCCTTCTACGACATGTTGGCCACCAGGAAAAGGCGCGTCGCAAACAAAAAGTGAGAGTGGTCCATCCTCCTCTAACCTACACTTCATTGTTCTCATCCAACTCCACAGAAGAGCCCACAACAGTGAGGGATTGTGTCACTGTGGGGGTCTGCTAGCATCAGGACAGCTGCCATGTTTGCATGTGGTGACCATAGACTCTTTTTGTTTGTGAATGAAGTGTGCATGCTGTTAGTGCACATGGCACCTTCACTGTGCTTTACCAAAAACATGTATGAAGAACACGTGTGTCTGTGACTCCGAGGAGAGAGGAACCTCCAAAACAACAGCTCTGGTTTGTGTAGACGTCAGCTGGGCTGATTTCAGAAGTTTGTGAAGTGCAAACATTTTATATTAGTTCTATTGTTCCGGTGCTTTTGCAAAGGCTGAACTCCTCAGTGGACTGAAGGGGTTGGATGTGGCTCTGCATTGGCCTAATGGGTACCAGTCTAATTAAGCTCATTTCTCCCTTTGACCTGTCAGTGAAGGTCAGCGTATTGTTCTAACCTTGTTTGTATTTGTTTGTAATCCTTCAATGCTTGCTTTGTATTCATCTTAAAAAGATATAGCCTGTTGCTGATTTGAATTTATTTCCTTTGTAAAATGGTTTACTCTTTCTATAAATGTTCTTCTCCCTATACTTAAGTTATGTGTGTATATATCATGTATAAGTTTGTTGTCTGTTGTAAAATGCACAGGTGTGACATGAGTCGATCGGCAGAAGTTGCATCACTTGTTTGGGGTATTCTTTACTAAGCCTTAAACGTCAGAATATGAAATCCATGATGTGTATGAGACTGAGAGGGTGTCGGTAATAAGACATGACTGATGTAAAGTGCTTATATTTATGATGAACATTATAGAAAAATTACAAACTGATGCAATGTTTATAATGGTAAAATAAATATCTATTGACAATGTCAAATCTATAAAATAAACTGTTAGTTTTTTATGTGTGATTTGTAAAGAAAATGAAGCATTGTGTCAGAGGCACAACATTGTACTGCCCTTGTGGGCAATCGTTTTTATATTCTGTAAAATCTATTGGTAACATTGCACATGATATGTATCTACATAAAGAATATATATGATGCCAACTGCAGTTGTATTGTGCATTTATTATTGATGCTGATCTTGACCTACATATTTGCATTGAAGAAATGATGCAATGAATTGAAGACTTCTCTTGGGGAAGCTCTGAATATTCCAGTGCTCTAACATTAAGATGCGTGAGGAGTGAGCACGAGCCTCCTTAGAAGAGGAGGCTCGTGCTCCCACTGGGAGAGGAGCAAAGTGCTTTACACACAGGCAGGAAATAATGAGACAAGTGCGCCCTCATGTGGTCAGAGTCTAAACATTCTGTTTAGCACCAGCTTTTATTACTATAGTTTAGTGAGGTCTCAACAAAGTTGAATCAAAATGGCTCTTGTTAATAAAGAGATGTCTATAGAACATTCACGTTTTTGATAATATTATTGTATAATAAGAGTGATATATACAGGTGAACTATGTAGTTGATGACACTAAGTACTTACATTGGACATAATCATAAACTGCTCCAACAATATATAGATATTGGCCTCAAGTTTATGTTAACAACTGAAAAAAATATGTCTCTGTTTCTGAAAAATAAAAAGTACAATCCTGTATAAACAGCTGAAATCCAAGTGCACAGTCCTTAGTGTCCAGTCCTGAGTCTCAGCAGGGAGAGGAGGACGCCTGGTCGTACTCGGGGCACTTGAGCAGTGCTGGGTAACTGCTGCTCATCTGGAGAGACGCCTCACTGGAGATGTCCGAGGGACTGCGGCCTCGGGACCAGGCCTCCGGGTGCAAGAACTGTCCTGAGTGGTCCGAGCAGTTACTGAGGCGCGGTCGGTAGAAGGCGGCGTGACGCGGCTGGTACAGCTCTGCAGAGTAACGCTTCATGAAGAGGTAGACCGACATCACACCTGCACTCTGTGCACAAAGACAAAGACTCAGAATCCAGGTATTCCCACAGACTCCTTCACAATGATCTTATTCCATGTGTGGATCAGATAATTAAAAGATGTATTAACTTCAAAGAGACTAAAGCAGAATGTAGAGGGGAAGTTGTTGTGGGGGAAAGCATTTTTATCATTGTTCATGTGTTCTAATGTTCATTGTGTCTTTAAATAAAATTTGTAATCAGTGAAGTGGAGCATTCTTTAAGTGTGTGAGAGAGAGTGACTGTACAGGACGAGGTGGGCATCACCACAGTATTTGTATATTTCCGTACCTCTGTGAGCAAGAATGAGATGGCAGAAAATGCAAAGGACCATCCGTATTTGTAGGAGAAGAAGGCCTCACTGCTCTTGGGCCGATTCAAAACTTCATCATTTATACTGGAGATATACAGCACCAGGCCCACGACCAGAGCCAAGCCTAAAGTCACAAGAGAGGGTTGGATGAAAGGACACATAGTACGAGAACAGCACAAGCTTAAAGAGCGAGGACCTGAGAGGATGAAGAAGATCCCAGAGACAAAGGCCAGGATGCTGCGGTGTGGACGCACATGTCCAATGTTGTTCAGGACGAAACCGATGAACATGAAGAAGAGGCTGACAAGAGGAAAGGGCGTGGCCGAGCGGATCATCTCTGCACAGACAACACAGACAACAGCAGTGATAGTGTTCAGTAACACAGAATATCTGCAATCCTGGGGTCCAGAAGTTTAAGCATTCTCTGCTAATTCTTTTAGGATGATTTCTATCACTTCTCACCTCCTTCAAGTCTGATCTGAAGCTTCTGATAAGTTTGCTGACAACATTTGAGGTAATTGATGGCACAATAACATCCCAGACACACTTAATTCTTGTTTGAAAACATACACAATAATTATCATAAATATAATGATAGCAACAATAAAGATTATAATAAGAAGGTTGAGCTTCCTCCCAGCCACTCTGCGGAACTTCCTCCGCAGAGTGGCTGGGCTGGGTGAGGAGCTCGGTCACACGGGAGGAGCTCGGAGTAGAGCCGCTGCTTCTCCACGTCGAGAGGAACCAGTTGAGGTGGCTCGGGCATCTGTTCAGGATGCCTCCTGGACGCCTTCCTGGGGAGGTGTTCCGGGCACGTCCCACCGGGAGGAGGCCCCGGGGAAGACCTAGGACACGCTGGAGGGACTATGTCTCTCAGCTGGCCTGGGAACGCCTTGGGGTCCCCCCGGACGAGCTGGAGGAGGTGTGTGTGGATAGGGAAGTCTGGGCGTCTCTGCTTAGACTGCTGCCCCCGCGACCCGGCAACGGATAAAGCGGTAGAAAATGGATGGATGGATGGATGGATAAGAAGGTTGATTAAATCACCTGGGCTATCGGAAACAAGAATTGTGGATCTAAATAAGTCAATAAGTGGTTCATTCCTGGGTACAATTTCCAAATGCTTAAAGGTCTCATGCAGTCTTGTGTTGGGGGTGCATTATAAAAGATGCATCATGAAGAAACAACGGTAAGTGAAGATACTGATGCAACATCGTACGATGTGATATTGGGTGGAAATTGAGTCTTCCAAATGGAGAATGGTAGTTGGAGAGTCTTAAGGACATCAAAGGACATATTTTTGAGTGGTCATTGCAAAGCTCAATCCTATAGAAATGGCAAACCTGTCTCGGTTCCACCAGCTCTGCATGAATAATGGGCCAGAACTCCAGACAAATATTGTAAGAAGCTTGTGGAGAGATACCCAAAATGTGTATTCATATAAACTTCTGAATTTAGAGACAGCAGAAAAAAAGGAAACAATTCACCTCTCATTATAATGTAGTATTAAGCAGATGGAAAGCTTTATGGTTCAAAAATAACTGACCTACATCTATTTTTTTTTTTTGCTTTTGTTTTACTTACATTTGGAAATCTGTCCAATGCATTTGACCCATCCTGTAATGCCACAAGGGCCTCTGTCAGGACCAGCGTTCGTAGCATTATCCATCTGCAGATAGTGACGCTCAGCTTGGTCAGGACTACCGGGGCTGGAGGTTTTTTTTTTTTTGACAGACAGACAGACAGCCATTCTCTGATCTGGCTGTCAGACATTAAGGCTTCCGCAAACCCAACATCAGAGCCTCAGTCAGAGGGGACTGTGCGGTTCCTAAATTCAAAACATCTTTGAGACAGTCCACCTTTACCCCAAATGGAGCCGGACTGTGGAACGCTCCTCCCACTGACCTAAAGCTTCAAACAGACTTAAACATTGTTACCAGGCATCTCAAATGTGGCTGAAATTGGAGCAAAGTTGTTTAAATATTTAGATAACTGTACATTGGATTAATTGTATATTTGAAAAAGTTGAATGTGTGCATTTATGTTGAAAAGTATGTGTTGCTATAACACAGTGCATCTGATATTTTGTCCATATATGATAAATAAATAAATCAAATAATTTAGTGGTAGGGGAAACTTGAACACCTGGAGGAAATGTGTTGTTTACTCTATGTGTGTAAACTTCTGGTTTCTCATGAAATTGTAACTAAACATTTGTAAATGAAGATTACCGATTATAACCTTCTCTGTTCATTTTTTAGAATAATTTCTATAACTTTTCACCTCCTTTAATTCAGAAGTTTGCATACATAAATATCACTATGTCTTTAAACAATGCTGCCGTGGCCTTGGAAGCTCCTGATTGGTTTGCTGACAACATTTGAGGTCAATAGTGACACAACAACATCTGAGACACACTGCTTTCTTGTTTGAAAACATAAACCAACAATTAAAATATAATAATAATGTATACTTTTAGTGCTGTATCCTTTTCCTATACTTTAACAAATGCATTGTGGTTTCTGGTCAGAGCAATGAATCTCTAGATGTGGACAGAAAGACCAGAGAGACAGACAGACGCCCATCCTTCTGTGGCCGTGGACTCACTCAGCACATTCATGGTGGACTCAGACGTCAGCTGTACTTTGGAGGGCATAATGTACTCGATGGTGAAGCAGCGGCCACTTTCTTCACCTGAGACAAAAACACAAATTACCAGGATTTTAACGAACATGACAGAAGGAGCAGGTGCAGCAGGTGCAGCAGGTGGAGCAGGTGCAGCAGGTGGAGCAGGTGCAGCAGGTGCAGCAGGTGCAGCAGGTGGAGCAGGTGCAGCAGGTGGGAGGTCAGGAGCTTTCACAGTGAGAGAGGAAACACACAGGCACTGGCCAAACACCTCACTCTAAACTAAAACCGTTTGAAATTTGCAAACAGAAAAGGTTTTTTATTGTTATCGAGCAGTAATGTAAGATGAAGCTGGGGATCTAATTTTCAAACCACAGAAATTCCATCTAATTAGTTCCTTACTCTCAAAAAAGTTTGGTCCATCACTAGTTTCCATCTGTTTCATGTTTATTTTTTATAGACAAGTGAAAAAGAGAAGACCACGCTCACTCACAAACACGGCACGTCCTCAAAACATGCAATCTGATTGGTTCACATTCAACATTTAAATTGGATAACCCAGAGCTCATTTATTTATTTTCTAATTAAAGCCTTGCTAATTTCATTTTTTTTTGGCTGGTTATGTATTTGTTGAACCCAAATGGTTTTACATGTTTGAAGATTTGTCACTGCATTAATCAATCACATTCAAAGCTTAATTTCCTTGTAATTTATCAGAAATGTCTTTAAACCAGTGAAGAAAAGACTATTCTGGATTATTTATCCTTTCTCATGTTTGGATTCACCTGCGTATGGAGGTCCAGGTCACTGACGTTACAAACCAAGTATGAGTTCCAACAATTTTCATACCACTGTACTCCTGTTTTATCCTTTTTGATTTTTAGTGATTTTACTCTTTTCTGTGAATTTGTTTTTGATTGTTTTCTGTCTTATATATACTGTATATAAAGTGTATTGAAATGACAGAATTAAACTAGTATATATTCTATTTGAGCATTTATACCAGCAGAAGCACAGAGCAGCACAGAGCAGCAGACCCAGGACGTGTGTCCGCTCTGTCATCTGTGACCTGTCAGTGTGACGAGACCCCGAGCTGCTGCCACATTTAGATTTAGGGCAGAAATGACTTTTAATCAGAGATGTGGGCGAACGGCAGCTGACACCACCGTGAACTGAGCAGACTGTGGTCTCTTCAGCAATACTGATTATTGTGACGGTTCAATAGGCCTTCAGAGTCATCAGTGTTGTGCAGTGATTTCTCTGATTGTTCCTAAAATGAGTAGAAGTGAACAACATTAATTATCTACTTTTCATATTGGCAGAGAAGTTCACAATTACTCATCAGGTTAAGTAAGTAAGTAAGTAAGTAAGCTTTATTTATATACCGCCTTTCACAGACCAGAGTCACAAAGCGGTTTACAATTGTTATTTTTTGGGCACTTGACATCTCACTCCACACAGAGATGGGAGCGGGGTTCATTCAAATAAACTTGTAAACACTTCTTTAACTGTAACACAAATCTGCATCATGAAAAACAAGTGACAGAAGTGACTTCCAACCTTTTATATGGAATGACTTGATCTAGGGCTATGGTGATTATTATTATTATTATTATGAACAGCGCCATCCCGTATTAAAACCAAATTAAAACGTACAACACAGTGAGGAATTAAAAAAACATCATGAGTCCCACCCCTGCCCAGGCACGTCACCTAATAAAAAACATAATGAACACTATTGTGTTCAGAAAAACCTAACGTTATCCCATGTTTACTTAATTCACATAATTTGAACAATGAAAAATATGTTTCTAAATTTCTGCTATGTCTGTAACATTTACATGAACCTAAAAACTTTAAAACATTAAAATCACACACAGGATTAAAATCATGAATAGCCACAGTGCATTAAAAAGAGTAAATATAAAATCATTCATTTGTAGAGATGAAATCCTTAGCTATATACTGTAAATGTGCCGTGATGCACTCACCCATGAGGAAGCAGACCCTCCAGAGCCCCGCATGCAGAGAGCTGCGGGTGTCGGTGGTCTGGTTCAGGGGCAGGATGAGGCCCTCCTCCAGGTACAGCCAGTAGTCGGTGCTCACGGCCACTCCCAGCAGCCCCAGGCCACTGAGGGCAAACACAGAGCTGAGGAGGGTCAGCGCTTTCCGGCCGCACGCACTCATGACCACAGCTGGAAGAGGAGACACAGCACAGGGGAAGTCATGTCGAATGTGCAGAAAGAACAATACATTTCACAGTAATATTGTATAAACATGATCATGAGTATAATTGATCGCTTTAAAAAGTAAGAACACTTTTCATTCATGAAACAGGCTTTTATCTAGGGGAATAAATAGATCTTTTCCCCCAAAATAAAGGGGGAAAATATCCATAGAAATAAAAAAAAAATCTGTCATTTTTGCTTTGTAAATTTTTCAAATCCATCAGAGGAGGCAGGAAAACATATGAAAAACATTGTCCTTCAGATGACTTGTCCTGTGCTTGTTTCCATGGAAATGTTGTCAGTATGTTTAGTCTTAGATTACCACAATAAATTGGGCTAATTCCTTGTTTTCAAAAGTCACCCTTCATTTTTATAAAGTGCCAAGTCATCAAAAAACCCAAAACATATACAAAATGTAGAATCCTCCAGCTCCGGAAGTCCTGACCACGCTGAGCATCAACATCTGGAGATGGGTCCACAGCATAGATCTATCAGGTCCACAGCATGGATCTGAATATCAGGTCCACAGCATGGATCTATCAGGGTCCACAGCATGGATCTATCAGGTCCACAGCATGGATCTGAATATCAGGTCCACAGCATGGATCTATCAGGGTCCACAGCATGGATCTATCAGGTCCACAGCATGGATCTAAATATCAGGTCCACAGCATGGATCTATCAGGGTCCACAGCATGGATCTATCAGGGTCCAGGTGCTGCTTTGTGTGACCACTGCTCCGGACAGGTCGCTCTACTGGGATTGAATATATTTGTTAAAGTTAAGTACTTTAACCTTCACCTTAAAAACAGTGACTAAACTGGGTCCTCTGTGTAGCGCCAGCAAGAATTTATGTTACTGGTCTTCCAAGCGAGGATCCAAAGGTATCCATAATTGTTTGTTGATTTGATAGTGACCTTTCAGTAAGTGCAGAGATTTAGTCATGTCAAGTCATGTCAGTCAACATGCGTAACACAAATCAATAGCAGGGTATAGTTGACTTGAGTGTAAACCTAGACCACTGCTATATTAAGACCACGCAGATACAAACAGCACATTGTGTTTCCAGTAAATGTGAAGATATTTGAGCCATGACTTTTATTGATGTTCACCAGCCACAGTCTTCACTGAACTCTGGGTGCAAAAAGATTCAACAGAAACATTATCCATAAACAAACCATTTCAGGTACTTTGAGAGAGGGCCAAGTGACCTTCCTGAATATCTATCTTCTCCAAAACGGCCACTTTCTCAATCACACTTCATAACAGTGAACCTGAAGATTAGTAGACTATATTTAGTTACTGTGGGTATCACATAAAATATCATGTGTCAACGGAAAATAGATAAGATCATTAACGATTTTTAAAGTGGTCAATATTTCAGTGTTTAAATAACGCGACCCCGTCACAGTCCGTAATATACAGTAGCACTGCCGCTGCTCAGATGTGGACGCATCGTGTTATTGTCTACGTGACAATAACACGTCACCTTGAACGACGACTTTGAACTAATTCCATAATAGACTTTTAGTCACAATGATGAAGTTGATTGCAGTTTACTGACGGTGAAGTGCTCACCTGTTTGTGTCGCTGATCCTTCAGATGAAGCAGTTGTTGTGGATTCAAAGTGTTTTGTTAAAAGAAGTCCTCAAAAAAGAGACATAACGAGCATTCTTAAAGGAAAGTTCCGGCGCGGCTCACGCTGCGCTGCGCTGCGTGTGGAGGAGCGTCAGCACTGGACAGCTCCTCTGAGGAGCACGAGCTCTACAGGCGGGACCAGCAGGGGCGGAGCGAGGGCTGTGGCGGCCCGAAGCAGCGTTTTGGGGCCCTTCACATGTGAATGAAGACGGGGCAACCGACAGTTCTCTTTTCTAGTGGATAATAATATAATATGATTAGGTTTCATAGTTTGAAAATATGAAACAAATAAACGAATGCTTTCCTGTGAACATCAGCTCATCACTCTGAGGCTACTTGTATTTTACAAAACACTGGAGGCTCTGAAGTGAGTGACATTGATTAAAGCAGCCGACATGAATAATAATGATCTCATTACCTATACCTATCAGGAGTGCAAATTTTAATTAAGTCCTTTTCAAATTTATCACAAAACCTTATTGATCTCAGGAGGGACATGTTCATGCTCATGTTTTAGCCTCTTAAAGCATTACACATCGGGATGGCCCAATAGAAACGTCGATTGATTATTAACACAAATACTTCACATAATTCAGCGTTTTATTTTTCAGTAAATTTCTGTGACATTTTACTTCTAAGAACGTCACAATTATTTTTGACGATTATATTGTAACATTGTGGGAGTATGTATTCCACACATGGGGATACTGCTTGTATACTGTTAGTATGTCCATCCATCCATCCATTTTCTACCCTTTAATCCATTTCTGGGTCAGGGGGGTGACAGTCAGAGATGCCACCCAAGTCTCATAGCACCAGCCCCTCACTGACCCTCTGCAGGTGGTGAGTCCACAGGAGGACGGCTGCTCTCTGAGTGTGAGCATAGCCTTGATCTTTCAGTGGGGGCTTTTGGGCAAAGTGGGGTTAAGTGTCTTGCCCAAGGACACAACGACAGCAGTCATCAGTGGGAGTCGATGGAGAAGGTGCAGAGGTGGGAATTGAACCCACGACCTTCTGGCCTTAAGGCCAATGCTCTACCAACTGAGCTACTGTCGCCCCACTGTTAGTATGTAAATACAGTAAATCCAGTTGACGAGACAAATCTCATCACAATCACAATCTCATTTATATCATTGGATTTTTCCCCCATTCCCATTCCCCCACAATTTCTTATAAACAATACCATAAAGAAAGTAATGTACATATTTTAAAATACCTAAGAATTTCTGCATGAATAAATGAAACCAAACCTTAATATTAACCTAATAACCGTTGAACAGCGGAGACAGAAAAGCATTGGGGACACATTTTAGAGTTTATTTTGTATACACAGTATCCATCATAGCACAATTAACAGAGGAACAAGAAGAGTGAGGATAACAAAGCAGGGGCAGTCCACACATCCCCGTGGTTCTTCTGACAGCTGCAGTGACACGTACCCGGACTCTGTGACAACACTACTTCTCAATGTGAGACATGTAATCCTTTTCCCATCTCATTTTGGTCCACACGAGTGATTATACAAACGACATCATGGAGCTCCAGACATTCAGTTTGGCAGTTTTAAAAAGCTGTATTGAATTGTATAGCTTGCCTCAAAGTAACAGTTATACTCATGAAACAAAGAAATCGGTATATGGCACGAACGTAAGCGTTAATACGTTGTTTATCACTGTTTATATTTCAGCTCTCAGGCCAAAAAGGCGGGCTACATGAAGCACTGGGAAAGAATCAGGAGCAGGAAAGCATACAATACTTGCTGGTTCACTTCTTGTAAGGTTCCATGCTTCGCAGCGGGGGAAGATCCTCCAGTACCATAGCAAAAAGGCTTGTCTACATCCTTCGAATCAAACATGCACCGGTACAAAAATACACGGAAAACTAAGACCGGAAATACTTCATGAATAAGCACTGTGATTTCAGTCCCATAAAACATGAGGATTAGGTGGTCTGTCGGCGACCAAGGCAAAAAGGGCGTCCAATCACGTACCGGATACGTGCTGCAAAAAATTCACATGAGGTACACAGAAAGTAGAGGAAAACAAAATGGAGAAAAAACATATGATCTACGCAAGATACCACAAGCTCAAACCAAAAGATTCGTCTTCTGCCAAGCTTTGTCGTTCTTTTAAGGGGTCATCTCTAAACACATAGAAATCGTCTAACGTAGTAAAAGCACATTCATTTTGTTGTATAAAATATTTTTTAGAATATATATTTACAAAAATTGTTGACAAGGGTAAACGTCTCCAGACTGAGAGGAAAAGCAGAACATAAACAGGAACGAAAGCGTTTTGTCATAGACTTTTTTCTTTACAACAATAATACATAACATAGCTTATACTAGCCTTTACATAGAAACCAGACTGTAGATCTACTGTCCATAGAGTCAGAAAAATAGCATGCGACAGAGAACTTCTTAGTGCATATACTCAGATTCATGAAATACCAAAATACTTCCCCTTTAACACTTTTTCTGACCCTATTTGCCAGAACCCTGCAGCCTCCCACAGAAGAAAGAGTTGGTAGATTTAAGACTTGCTGTATGTGCATTTGACAGTAGCTCAAACTCAAAACAGGTTCGGATGAGATTTAAAAAAAGAAAAAAAGAAATGCTTAATTTTCCACTTTGGCACTCTCTTTGCTTGATGTAACAGTTTAGTACTACATGAGTTGGTGTGGAAAATAAGTTAAAGTGACATTATGGTTCTATAAAGAATGAAATCTGTTGTAACAGTGTCGATGTGTTACTTTAAAGTAACTAAAACACAATCTATATTTGATGTATGATGGAGCTGCCAAGTGTCAATCCGCTCTGATTCAGGAAGTAAATACAAATACTCACTACTTCACTTTCATATAGTTGTATGTAGTAGTTGACAAACTGTAAACTGTGCAGTGGGAGTAGTAGAAGCGAGGGAATCCTGATGAGAAGGCTTTCAACCAGTGGCCTCAGTGTTATCAACGCATTATTATTGTCAGTTAAAATGATCGCCACCTGCTGGCTATTTGAAGAACTGTAGAATTTAAATTAACGAGGGGATATTGAGAGCTTTCTCCTCGTTGGCGTTGGTTTTGTTTGGTGCAAACTCCTTCTAAGATTTATGGAAGCTCTTCTATCTTTAGATTGCGTGCATTAAATAAATGGTATATGACTACAAAGCATTATGGAAGGTGCAAGTAGCAAATTGAGATCTTGAAGACAAGTGCTAACTAGCTTCCTGCTAACTATTGTTCACAGCGCAGTTGCTTTCAGCCCAAAAGCACAAATAAAACATAAAACATCTCAAAATACGTTCATAACTTTGCGTTTTTTTACAGATTTAAAAATATACTTATAATATACTTTCTGTTTTATTTATTAGAAATAATTTAAAAATGATAACAATAAAGATAAATAAATGTTTTCTTCATAACCTGGAGGCGGGCGAGCACTTTGCAGCTCCATGTGTCTGGTAGATCGATGCTATTATGAGATGGTCAAATGCATTTTATAAATAAATACGCAACTTTTTACACAGTGGTCCAACATATTTGAAAACAATATGTCCAGCTCGTTGTGAGGGATACAGCATTAGGAAAAAGCAACTGTACAAATTAAGGTTTCAGAAAGTGAACAGAAACATGTGCATCTTCCCAGTCGCTAATGTAACGGATCATGGCGGATGTCTGAGATTTCTGGAAGAGTCCTTTAGCCGCTGCTCATACGACGCTGTGCAGCGACGGGTGCAGGAACTGGGGGTTGATGTAGGAGAAGCCGGCGAACTCGCTCTGGTCGATGTTGGCGATCACCAGCTGGTCCGGAGGGGTCAGGACGGGCTGTGTGCGCGTGAAGAATTTGTCAAAGTTCTCAGCGCCTTTGCCGCCCTGAAAGAGATTTGTAAAAAAAATTAAGCACAAGCAATCTGATCTTGACAAGAGGAGATGTAAACAGTGACAAAAGTCACTGTTTTATTTCTGGTTGCTATTTTATCTGGAATGTTCCACAGAACGGCACAATTTCCATTCACATTGAGGACAAGCAAGACTTAATTTGGGCAACTTAAAAGTGATATCTGCAGTGATGTTTTTGAGCTGTGAAAACATCTGTAATTAATTAGATAATATCATTCTGAGGTACATTCCAAGAAAAGCAATAAGCAGCAAGCAGGAAGCAGACCTACGCAGAAAAGTCATTACTATTATTATTATTATTATGATCCAGACAGCCATTTTTGAGGCTCTATTATTTAAATCTACTTTTGAGTAACAAAATCGAGTACTTTTTCTATCATTGTCAAAGCCTATGTAAGTTGATGAATATTGTCTCTTCTACTGCCGCAGCACTTTCAAAGAGCTTTTCAACCCATATTTGTCACAACGAAAGAGATCAGACGCTGTTAGATGTGAGGGGTCATAATGATTAGTTAGATCTGATGCTTGTAACTTAAAAGACTTTTCATGCTGTTTCTATTAGATGGCGCATGGTTGGTCCCAGAGGGAAGGTGCTGGGAAATGTCGAAGTGTGTGTGTGCGTGTGTAACCAGGCAGAGGTTGTAATCAAACTAAGAGTTGTCCACAGTAGAGGTCACAGCGTCAGTGCAGATGCGTGGCAGCCGTCTCCAGCTCATCGACATGTTATCCAGATGTATTTGCCATTTTCCAAAATGTAAGAGAATGTCACCCATCTTTGCCTGTGTGATTGGTGGTGGGTGGAAGGAGGGACGGAGCACATTGGAATGTTAGGTTGGGCGGTTTGACACGGGCATCTCTGTGGTATTCTTTTATATTATTATTAATCATGAAAAAGCATAGAGGATAAGCATAAGAGGCTCACAGCCTCTCGCAGCCGCATTACAAAGCGGCCGCAGATGCCCCGGAACACTACGGCCGCTGAGGTGGCGGAATCCAGTTCGAGTGCATACAGCAGGTGCCCCGCGGATACGGGCGCCCCGCTCGAACAATTCTCAACGGATTTACACTTCTCATAAACATGTGTTTTGTATGAGGCAGACAGACCGGCCCAACTATGGCCAGTCCAGCCCTGTCCGCTGGCATCCTTGAGCTTGGACTACAAATTCGAAGTAATGCACAGTAGAGGAGGGCTGGGCCGAAGTGTTTTGTTAGACGCCCATGCCCTTATATAGCAGTCCCGCTGCAAATACTGTGACGTAATAATTCCAAACACGTAATAGAGAATGGCAAAATCAGAACGGGTTGAAAAATCTTAACCAAACAGAATATGAAGTGTTCTCTGCAACCCATGAAGAGACTGATTTCAACTTTTTTGCACTCCTAGAGGCTCCCAACTACACAACATAAGGCATTTAAGACACAAAAAGTGGATTTTTCATGATATGTCCCCTTTAAATGGCTCTACTTGGATAAAATTGCTGTTGTACATAGTAATTCAGTTCTGTGGGGTCCTGGGTGCACTGCGACGAGGACTTTAGAAGACTTATCTGACTTATTTGAGCAGATTAGCAAAATGGGAAGTTTGTTTTGACCTTATATTTTAACACATCACTGTCTTCCCGGTGGTGAAACATCAACACAGGTAAAAATAACTTTGAAATCATTTCGACTGCAGCATTTCAAAACAGCATGAAACTGTAATAAACCCTCTCCTGCGCAAATGTTGTATCCAAACAAATGACAATGACAATGCGACAATGAATTTACATGAAAACACATGCTTGCGCTGAGAAGGAGAATTGCAGTGTATATGTGTTCTGTATATAGATATCCCCAGAGAACCATCAGCCTGCTTTGAAATTGCATAACATTAGGCTTTATCCTGAGTCCTGTGCGTCTCTCAGACTTCAGTGAACCTGAATGAGCCACTATTAGACGCGTTTCCGCTCTGTATGAATGGAGCATAATACATCCGCTACGTAAGCCGTCCATTTACTGCGTCCGATACTGAGGGAACTCTGCCGTTAACAGGGCTATTTATAATCCCTGAGCTGGAGGCTCCGGGAGAGACAGTGGAGACAGGAGCAGGCAGAGGTGTGAGGAGAGGGGCTAAAGGACTGGTACAGCAGCTGTGTCTCAAAACACAAGTGGACACACGTTTAACACGGCAAACAGCTTCAAGAAAGAGGGAATAAAGTGACAAATAATGGTGAGGTTTTGGGGTGGGGGTGTGGGGTGGGGGTAATAACGTCAACTTGGGCAATAGCTTTCGAATCTTTCACATTGAGTATAATCACAACCACTATATGGCTTCACACATGACACCACGGTCCGTCTCACTTGATCGGTTAGCTTGGACAGCTAACCGATACCAGTTGGTTATACACGTGATACCTCCCCTTTAAAGCTAGGGTACCTGACATGTCTTTCCAATAAATAAGGTTGTGTGTCCCAAATAGTCTTTTAAAAGTAACATTTTGTGGACCAATCAGACCGAAACCTCCTGTCCTATTAGAAGACTTGTTATCTTTTGCACACTTGTAATAAAGTGCTGCGCGAGTCACTATTTGACACTTTGAGCTGATTGGCTGAGTGAGGGTATTGGTCCTTTCACTTTTCTCCTTGAAAAAGCTGATCTCAAGATATGACAGAGGCCAAAAATATATGCATGTGAAAACTAGTGATAAAGGCAGTCTGTTTTGAGAGCGAGGAAAAAAGTGACACACATTTTATGACTTAGTTCCATTGTTTGTGGTTTGATATTCAGGCACCCCAGCTTTAATTACAGAATAATACTGATTCTACACACCACTTTAGGTTTGAAGGGTGGCTGAATCTCTTTGTTGGCGAGGCGTTCCCAGTCGATGCGTCTGAAGAAGGCCTGCTCCCGGATGTCCCGTTCTCCCTCCGGTCCACAGCCCAAACGCTTGGATGGGTGCTTGGTCATGAGCTGAAAGAACATACGAATAATCAACAATTTTTCTAGTTATGCCTGGTGCTGGTGTTGCAATGTCTTTATAAAGGTTGAAAAAATCTTTATGCAAATAGAAAAAAGTTTAGGGAGAAAGTAACATCAGGACACAAGCCGGTCCTCTTGTTGTTGAGTGACTCAGGCTGCACCTAAATTGAATCTTCTCTGGTGTGAAAAGGGAGAACGAAAACTCATTTCCTTGTGAATAAATAATCATGGAAAGACACGACACCACTTCAATGTGATAATACGGACAAAGCCCAGGTGGGAGAAAGAATGCAGGTGTGTCCCAAAATAGACTGGTTCTTGTCTGAATAAAGCAGAAACGGTAGGGATTTACATGGACCACACAATAGTCTGAGCAGTTTCTCAGGAGAAAGTTCTGTTCATTTCCATAACTATGCTAGCAGTCGATCATTTTCAAATAAAAAATAAATTAGACTTCTCCCTCTGATGGTAGCAAAAGGAAAGCATGTTTTATACTTATATCACCACCGATTTTCTACTTGAGATATTATTAGATATTTCAAAACATGAAGTGAAAAAGAATCATTAAAATCATTATAATCATTAATAATTTTGAAAGGCCACAAATAATTTCTTCTCTAAATCACTAAAATACCATAAAATAAGGTAGGGTCACTCACTCCTTTGCAGATGGACACGGCTTCTTTAGACATGGATTTGGGATACGAAACGTTGTGCTCCATGATGGACTGGAAGAGCTCGTCCTCGTCTTCACCGTCAAACGGAGGCTGAAGAGGGACAGAAGTCGCAATGATTAATTTTTATCGATAAGTGTACAGTATATTCTGGTACAATATATATTTGCGTTTATATCTGTGTGCAATAGGACTATTTCAAAGTAAATGGAATACCTGTCCAGCAAGCATCTCGTACAGCAGAACTCCATAGGCCCACCAGTCCACTGACTTTCCATAGGGCTGGTATGCAATGATCTGAAACAACAGATGTAAATAAATAAATACGTATATGCACATTGTGATTGGTCAAAATGAATTAAAATCCTTTAGGCTACTTGTCATTGGTAAAACTTTTCTCCTCCAACAAATATTACCAGTTGTAGTTGTGTCAAAGGGTGGGACTATTTTACATATTGTTGAAAAACACATAATACATAATTACAGTACATAATAGTACAGAAACCGATGGTCAGAAATATATATTCTTTTAAAAATGCGATACAATTAAAATCTTGATCACCTCAAAAACTGTATCTGTTCCCATGTCTCATTTCCGAGCTTTATGGCAAAAAAAAAAAAAAAAATACAAAACCCGCCCCTAACTTATTTGGCAAACCAACCAACTAACAAGCAGACACACCTTGGTGATTGCATTACCCGCTAACAGAGGAAATACATCTATGCCACGGGTTGGATTTAAGTTTTAGAGCGCGGGTATAATAAAACAGGGAGCAGCTATATCTTTTGGAAACCCAGTCATTAGATAAAGCTGTCTATTTTGAGGAGCAGTAACAATGAGATCTTTCTGCAAGCAGCCACTTTGCCGTCCCACTTGTTACGCCTCCACACGGAGACGCGCGTCGGCTGCAACGCTAATAACGAAGACACTGGCGCACCGAGGGAGCCGCAGCTGCACTTTTCAAATGTTCACAGTTCACTAAAGAGCAATTAGACGCTCCGCCGCCAACACGTATCAGCACCAGAGGCAGATCTATGACTCGTAATGTGACCTGTGAAATGGTAAGACTTTGCTTTATGTAATGTAAAAGGATGTGACTGTCAGTGAAATGAACAGGCGAGGCAACAAGAGACTGTGGATGTGTTGTATGTGAGTAAAGTATATGAGCAATGTGTCTCCCATTGAGTATGATAATAACAGATTAAATATAGATTATCGGTAGGACATGGTTGTACGCTCATGCATTCAGAAATACGGTTTAAAAGTGCATCACCAAGGAATTGTTATTGTTTTTTCCTGGAATTTTCTATCACATGGCCTTAGCTGTATATTGTCCTCGCTGGTCTTCACACTGTCACACTGTGAATGGACACTGTTAAAATAGAGGGGAAACATCTAAGGCTGCTTGGATAAACTGTGTGAATGAAGCAATGAATTTTTCCCCACAAAAAAAAAATAAAAATCCAAATGATTAGTTTTAAAGGCATAATAAAAAAGGCATGCTTGAGGCAAACTATGTGGTGACTACATAGACTGTATATAGATGGACAATGCTAACCCCCTAGCTCAAGAAAGTCCAAAAGGGAAGTGCTCATGGGCGCAGTTTTGCTCCAACTCCCTCTGGCTCCTACGGACATACATTGGAGAGTAAACTTCTGCTCTACTCACCATTTTGGGCTTAAAACAAAACGTTTTTTTAGTGCTCTCTATGATCCTTCTGTTAATATTTTGATAATGCCTTTGTAAATCCAGATTTACAAAGACATAAGGATTGACATTATCAGATGCATTCATTGTTGGGGGAATCTCGAGCTTGTCTTAGCAACCGTCTTAGCAACACGTCTGCCCACTGCAGAACAAATGCCCATAAAAGGAAATTGGCTCTATCTAGTTCAAGTCGGGTTCTTCTGTGTTCGTAAACTACCTCCTTCCTTGTCCTTATTGCTCCTAATGTCCTTCTGTTGTGGTCAACCTGAAGGAGCTGCTAGGAGATAGGCCGTTTGAGAGAGCATCTCCAAGTCGTTCTTAAGGACTTCAGACTTTCCTACTCAAGCGGAACTAGCGCTACTGTTGATCCACAACAAATCCACAGCAAATCTATCAAGAACAGAAACTTACACTAACCAATGTAATAATGCTGATGAATCACAATGTGCACTAAGGAGAAAAGACTGAACATGTGACCAATGCACATAATGTACCTCTTGAGTAATAAACAGACAAATGGGTGCATCTCGATCATTGGGTGAAACATCTTAGAATCGTCACCTCTGGAGCGATGTAGTCCGGTGTGCCACAGAAAGTGCGAGTGGACATTCCTTCGAACATGTTTTCTTTGCACATGCCGAAGTCTGCAATTTTGATGTGGCCTTCTGAGTCCAGCATCACATTGTCCAGCTTTAGGTCTCTGCGGAAATGAGAACAGACATATAAACATAATAAATCACAGCAACACTATGATAAACTCTCTAAAACTACAAACAATCTAAAGCTACTCCTGCACTTTTTTGTTTTGGTTTTAAAAGCTGCATTACCTGACTTTATTTTTCTATTAATTAGGAAAATTCAGACCATATCCATGCAGTTTATTGGGATATACGTCCTTTTGAAGAATAAGTAGCGCAGGTTTGTGCTGGAGTGTAATTTTCTTTTAGATCGAATTCTCGCGCAATGTGGAAGAAAATTTATTTCGGGACCAGATTGTGACCAATCACAGCGGACCACTGGCCCCCACTTTCTTGAGAGAATCTACAGATCTCTCGTTAGCACAGACAGCTGAGGTGAACGAGCATAAGGGCGGAAGCGAACCTGAAACTTCCTGTGTCTTCGTTACCGCTTACTGCTTATGCAGCGAAACAGCCATCTATACGAAAGTCCCTACAAGAACGGAGAGAGGCCAAGAGTTTGACGGACCGGGAGAGAGGCACCGGGAGAGAGGCACCGGGAGAGAGGCACCGGGAGAGAGGCACCGGGAGAGAGGCACCGGGAGAGAGGCACCGGGAGAGAGGCACCGGGAGAGAGGCACCGGGAGAGAGGCACCGGGAGAGAGGCACCCGGAAGTGAGGCCGAAAGAGTCTCAAACAAGTCCACTTGTTTTTGGGCTAAAACAAGAGACGTATCCACATATTATTATAGATGCATGATCGTAAACAACAGCACACGAGTACGCGCATGAGTGGGAGGGAGGTGGTGGGGAACGTAGCTTTGTGAGAGCGGGGAGGGGAACAGAAAGAGCGAGGGCAGCGCTTATACATTTGAAACTGCTGCTTCAAAGTCACAAAGTGAGTTAGTCCAGCTTTAATTTTTCCAGTTTGTTTAATTCCTGTACTTTTAACTTTGTTTACTTATGGACTTTTGCAAATGCATTCCAATGTGGTTTTACAGCAAATGGCAAATAAAATGAATCTGAATCTTGTTTGTGAGAGCTTAGGATGGACAGTGAAAAATACGAGACCTTTAAATCCCATTATTCAAATCATCTTATATACAATTTTCCTTTTGTCAAAAAGTACATTCAACAATCAAATATTTAATCAAATGTAAAACATATGTCACAGACATTGCTGCATTTTCTTACACCCAGGTAAGCAGACCATACCATTAACTATCACTACCACAGCATCTCCAGGAATCCTTTTCTCTACAGCCTTTTCCCTTGTTTCTTAAGGCTCAGATGTGGCTCATCCTGAACTGTAATACTCTGTGATCTGTGAATTCAACTTAATCCTTAAACCTAAAAAAACAAACATATATTCTCTATATGTTCAAGGCAGGATTTGCTGCAGTCACAGTTCGTTCAGCGTTTGTTTTTTGTTTTACCTGTAAATGATCCCTCTTCGGTGTAGGAAAAACAACCCAGCAGCAATTTCTGCTGCATAAAATCTGCAAAACAACACAATGAAAAATAAATTAGCTATTTTAGTGTTTACCTTCATATTCCTAATGCACACTTATTGTGACGCTGATTTTAAAACCACGATTTGAATGAGAGCTAATGATTTATCTTTTATGAGGTTCTACACAGAACATAGAGAAAACAAAATATGATTTTGAAGTTAGTATTTTAAAGGTCTTGGCCTTGGCTTCAAAAGAAAACATTGTTTTTTTAGTTCGATTAAAACTAACTTTCAAGAAGGAATAATGCGAGTGTTAATGTGTGTGCTATCAATATTATACATGCAAAATCTGTATTTTATCCATAAAAATACTGTGATTCTATTAAAGCAGTAGTAAATAAAAGTAAAACATTTTTTAACAAATTAGACCATGCTGTGTTCGTATTATTAGAAAACATCTTTTGCATACTTGTAAGAAAGCCCTGCGAGTCACTATTTGACACTTTGGGCTGAGGCGATCCACTCATTTCCACTTTTCTGTTTGGATGTGGTAGGGGTCAAAAATACAGAAAATAATGATGTAACAAAACTTGATGGATTTTTTTTTTTCAGTTTATTTTTTGTGGTTTTAAAGTTAGGTACTAGGGCTGGGCGATATGGCTGAAAACTATATCACGATATAAGTCATTCATATCGGTCGATAACGATATATATTGAGTTTTTTTTTTTAACCTAAATAAATATATTTGTCGTGTGGGCTAACCAACCTTAGCAGCCTTGTTTACAGTCACGGGGCGATGAGGCTGGAGGAATATGTTCACACTGTGTCCCTCGTTGTTAGTCCTGGTTTAATCCTGGTTTTTTATTCCTGGTTTAGCTCCTGGTTTAGCTGTTTGAGGGTCTTGTGTCCCCGTGGCCGCTCCGTGTGGCTCTCTGTGCCGCACATGCTTCCCGAGGAAAAAGTTAATCTCTTGCTTTCGCCGAATACATCGTGTCTGTCCACTGCCTCTGCCGCCGCACATGTTATTCCGCGCACGTACGTGCATAACCATTGACACGGCATTGAAACACGAGCTATAGATCCATGGACGCTACGCATGCTGCGGTTGTTGTTGTTTTTGCATTTCCCACAAAGTTTTGCGGTTCCTGCTCGGCTGTTATTGGTCGAGAAGCCTCTGCCTACATCCCCCACAATGCCATGCGCTTATGAGTCGGCTTTACTTCCGGTGTTTTCTTCCTGTTTTTCCTGACGGAGTTAAGTTAAACTATCGAACATTCTATCGACCCCATTCTCTATTGATATCGAACACATGTCTATCGCGATATATATCGTTATCGTTTTATCGCCCAGCCCTATTAGGTACCCCAGCTTAAACAAAGTCATTCACAGCCCAGAACAAAGAGATGTTTTGCTTACACTGCCTGCGGCTCTTTGAACTTCCCCATGCGCTGGATGTGGTACATGAGGTCGCCTCCATTGATGTACTCCATCACAAAGTAAAGTCGGTCCTGGAAACAATTTTTTTTTTCTATAACAACACCTTTTTTATTTTTTACATGTCAACAATATTTTCTATACTTTAGATTTGATTATCAGAAATAAAATGTCAGAAGTGTTCAATCTACAGTATGGCTGATGAATACAGAAGGGACTGTGGGATCTGGATTATTCAAAACCCTTATAATTATTTTTTAGGTGAATAACTAATACCCGAGCTCGTGGGGAGGTTGAGCGATACCGACTAGAGATAGTCGGCCTCACCTCCACACACAGCTTGGGCTCTGGAACCCAACTCCTTGAGAGGTGTTGGACGCTGCACTTTTCTGGTGTTTCTTGCGGGGAGAGGCAGCAAGCTGGGGTGGCCATACTCATTGCCCCCCATCTCAGCCGCCACGTGTTGGAGTTTTCCCCGGTGAATGAGAGGGTCGCGTCCCTCCGCCTCCGGGTGGGGGACAAGTTACTGTTGTGACGGCCTACGGGCCTAACAATAGTGCAGAATACTCGGTCTTCTTGGAGTCCTTGGTAGGTGTACTGGACAGTGCACCGCCCAGGGACTCCGTTATTCTCCTGGAGGACTTCAACGCCCATGTGGGAAACGCCAGTGACACCTGGAGAGGGGTGATTGGGAAGAACGGTCCCCCTGATCTGAACCTGAGCGGTGTTCAGTTGTTGGACTTCTGTGCTAGTCACGGTTTGTCCATCACAAACACCATGTTCGAGCACAAGGGTGTCCACCAGTGCACGTGGCACCAGGACACCCTAGGCCGGAGGTCGATGATCGACTTCGTTGTCGTATCATCTGACCTTCGACCGCGTGTCTCGGACACTCGGGTAAAGAGAGGGGCGGAGCTGTCAACCGATCATCACCTGGTCGTGAGTTGGATCCGCTGGCAGGGGGAAGCCGGTCAGACCTGGCAGACCCAAGTGTGTAGTGAGGGTCTGCTGGGAACGTCTCGCTGAGCCCCCTGTCAGACGGACTTTCAACTCGCACCTCCGGGAGAGCTTCTCCCAGGTCCCGACGGAGGAGGGGGATATCTGGCAAACCATCCGGTGCCTCAGAAGGGGGAAGCAGTTCTTTGCCAACACCGTGTACGGTGTGGGAGGAGAGCTGCTGACCTCGACTGGGGATATTGTCGGGCGGTGGAAGGAATACTTCGAGGTTATCCTCAATCCCCCCGTCACGTCCTCCGCCCCGGAGGTTCCCCGGGGTGTCCTTTGAGGGGTTCTCCGGGAGTATGGGGTCCGGGGTCCTCTGCTGAGGGCTGTCCGGTCCCTGTATGACCGGAGCCAGAGCTGTGTTTGGATCGCCGGCAGTAAGTCAGACCTGTTCCCAGTGCATGTTGGCCTCCGCCAAGGCTGCCCTTTGTCACCGGTTCTGTTCACTGTGTTTATGGACAGAATTTCTAGGCGCAGCCAGGGGCCGGAGGGGGTCCGGTTCGGGGACCACAGGATTTCATCCCTTCTTTTTGCGGATGATGTTGTCCTGTTGGCTCCAACGAACTAGGACTTGCAACATGCACTGGGACGGTTTGCAGCCAAGTATGAAGCGGCTGGGATGAATCAGCACCTCCAAATCCGAGGCCATGGTGCTCGACCGGAAAAAGGTGTCTTGCCCTTTTCAGGTGGGTGGAGAGGTCCTTCCTCAAGTGGAGGGGTCTTGTTCACAAGTGAGGGAAGGATGGAGCGTGAGATTGACAGGCGGATCGGTGCAGCGTGCGCAGTGATGCGGTCGCTGTATCGGACTGTCGTGGTGAAGAGGGAGCTGAGCCGAAAGGCGAAGCTCACGATTTACCGGTCAATCTTCGTTCCCTCCCTCACCTATGGTCATGAGCTTTGGGTAATGACCGAAAGAACGAGATCACGGATACAAGCGGTCGAAATGAGCTTCCTCCGCAGAGTGGCTGGGCGCTCCCTTAGAGATAGGGTGAGGAGCTCAGTCACACGGGAGGAGCTCGGAGTCGAGCCGCTGCTTCTCCACATCGAAAGGAACCTTTTGAGGTGGCTCGGGCATCTGTTCCGGATGCCTCCTGGACCCCTCCCTGGGGAGGTGTTCCGGGCACGTCCCACTGGGAGGAGGCCCCGGGGAAGACCCAGTACACGCTGGAGGGATTATGTCTCTCAGCTGTCCTGGGAACGCCTTGGGGGCCCCCCGGACGAGCTAGATGAAGTGTGTGTGAATAGGGAAGTCTGGGCGTCTCTGCTTAGACTGCTGCCCCCGCGACCCGGCAACGGACGAAGCGGAAGAAAATGGATGGATGGATGGATGGATGGATAATGATATCAATATTTCAAAATCTGATGAAAAACTTTTTGAATTACAGCAAAGCTATTTTATTCACTCAGCGGCACGGTGGCTGAGTGGAAAACACCATGTTCTCAGCAAGAAGGTCCTGGGTTCAAATCCCAGTCGGAACAGGGCCTTTCTGAGTTGGTTCTGCGTAGGTTTCCTCCGGGTGCTCTGGCTTCCCCTACCACTAAAAACATTTACAATAGGTCTGGCATGCGCCTCCTGTACTGGCGACCCCACTCTCTGTGTGGAGTGGGAGACAAATGCCCAAAAAAACCAATTGTAAACCGCTTTGTGACTCTGGTCTGAGAAAGACGGTATATAAATAAAGATTACTTACATACTTATTCTAAGACACAAACGGGAATGACACAAAGACACACCGACAGGAAGATCTTTCTGAAAAACCTCTCTGACATTACCAATATTGCGCCTCATTATGCACTCCATACTTGTACGCATATATGATTTTAATAAGTCTTCTCTGAGTCACCGCATCTACGTCCTCGGCTCACGTCACCTCGTTCTGTGATTTTGTATTCTTGTCTTTTCTGTAACATTTAAGGCATTGTGCGATAACTGCAGGTGGAGAGACTGAGTGGTCGATGATGGTGATGACAGCGTGCACAGAAGCAGGAAAACGTGAAATTATGAGAAATGGACTGTTGTGTAAAAATAATGGAGTCGTGTGTGGGTCTGAGCACACACCACGGTCTGGAAGCAGGAGTGGAGCTGAGTGAGGAAAGGCGGCTTGTCTCTTTGGGCCAACACGCGCTTCTCCACCATCGTACACTCCACGTCATCGTCCTGGATCACCACGTCTTTCTTCAGGATCTTGATCGCGTACAGCTCCTCGGTGGACTTCATCTCAGCCAGCATCACCTGTAGACGCAAGTTCAGAGAAGTGGCGGGGGGGGAAATATCGTTCATGTTCAGTATCGTGATATATTTTGCACATCCAACTAAATCGATACAGTAGTAGCATTGCGATATTTAGTTAAATAAGTATTTATTCATTTTGTGTTTTCTCTGAGTTCTCTGAGATTTATGTTATTATTTATGTTATTTATTTATTTTATCTACTTGTTGTTGCTCTAGTTTATTGTATTGTGCTGGGAGTGCTGGGAGCTCACCATTCATGTGAGAGGTTGCCTATTCAGAGGAATTTTGTCTAATCCTGTAATAAGGTCCCTTGTCCAGAATGTTCAAGGATAAAGTTTTTACACTTCAGTTGCAGACCATGATTCCAGTCTTTTTTTCCTCATTTGTTTGTAATGTCTTTGAATAATATGAGGGACATGAATCACAATATATTGCAGAAATGAATCGCAATACTTTATGTTAAGAATCGGAATAACAATACTTTTGAATCATCATATTTTTGCCAATTTCCCACCACTAGTGCAGAGGTGGGAAAGTGTACCACAAAATCACTGAATGATGAAATGAATGGTGTTCTCCCCGACCTTTCCAAAACTGCCTTTTCCGAGCAGAGCCAGGAAGTTGAAGTCGCTCAGTCTGACGCGGTCCATGTTCCCCGAGGGCAGACTGAAGCGCCGAGGGTCCGATGGAGTGATCACCTTCTTCCCGTGGCCGAGCTTTGCTTTCTGCGAAATAAAATAAAAAATTATAATTTAGGTTTAAGATTTAATTTCTTCTTTAGGACTTTAAGTGTCTTATTGTGGAGTTTTGTCAACTAGCCAATTAATAATCGCAACCCAAATTTGAAGGAGGGATGGAGGAATTGAAAGAACACATTTACATTGTGAAGGAGACTATGTCTTAGTTAAAAGCCAAATCAAACCCTTTTCTGTGGGAGGTCTCTGTAACTGTGGATTCACAGTTTGAGGCTTTTTGACAAACAGGGTAATCTTCCCTTTCTTAAAACCATCAGTGGGCACCATTCGTTGATTCCTGTTGTTATAATGACAGACCTGCCAGGAGACGGGAACTAACGGGCAATTAGGGCCTGCACCCATCACCACATCCTCCCTGTGGGCGGGACGGGAGCTGTGTCCTGGGTGACCGTTTTCGGCTGTCCATATCTATAGACTAATTATATCTAGAGTAATAAAGTGGATTTGAACACTGAATAGATATAAGTTTCTACTTTACATTAAACAGATGCAAAGCACTTTAAGCAGAGATAAACAATTTTCATGCTCCAAAAAGCATCATAATTTCTGTAATGAGAAATAATAGCCCAACATAAATACAGAATATTTATGCTTCAGTCCACATTCTTCTACTGCCCCCTGGTGTTGAGATGTGGCATGCACAGAAGAAGCCTGTTCATTCAGAATTAGATCAAGATTAAGCATCATGCAATATGTCCAAAAGACCTTCTATAGTCCAGACTATAGAGGGATCACAGCAGGTGCAGTGTGAGTGATGAGAGAGAGAAAGGACCATCATGGATTTACTAACAATGTCGCCATCTTGTGTTGGGAGAAGTGAACTGTTGTACAATTTACCTTCCACTCGCATGGACTGTGTGACCCATTGTTTTTTGACTATTTTTTTCAGTGGCTAGTTTAGTTTAGTTTATTGTTTATAAAAAACAGGGACAATGTACAAAAACCATTAGTCTTTACAAAAGAACATATGGTTTGCACCAGATTTAGCTGCAGCTACTTTCCATCTGTAGTCCCTGGGCAGGACTACAGAAAGAAATGCGTTAGAAATGCGTAACTATCAGACACACTTTTTCAAGTATAATTTTACCAAGCATTCTGATCTACACTTTTTGGCTTTAAATTTGTAAATATACCCCCAACAGCAGAAACACCCAGGGAAACTTTGGACAATCTAATGCAGTATAGGGATAATTTGTCTTTTTGGTGACAATATATTCAATGTCCATCTCCAGCCCACTGTACTCACTTCGGATCTGTAATTAATTGCTTGGTCATTTTCACTGAGAATAACGTATTTAACCCTTTAGGCGCCAAATTAGCCTCTGGATAAGACACTGTTTTTCTTTCTGATCGCAAACTGTTAGTTTTTGTAATAAAAAAAAAGAACCCTAAACCGTAAATAAGATTCTCTTCACCGGTCCTTGGTTACAGTACATTGAAACAGGAATATTAGCATTTTAATAGATTAAATCATATCTCCTTGATTTGGAATATAATATTATCCAGCTCATGAATCTATAGGACACTTTCTATACAGCGACCTGAGTTCCCACAAACATTTCCCAACATTTTTCTTACATCTTTTCCTTTTATTGAGTACTGTTTTTTGATCTGAGCTATCCTCTATCTCTCTAAGTTACAGGGCTCCACCTTTTGTCCGTCTCACATCACATTTCAAAAAAAAAAAAGGAGCCTTAATAGTTAATTCAATTCATAAACAAAACCTGGGAAGAACATGTGTGTGACAAAGACATCGGTGTGGAAAGCCTCTTCGTGAACAGCCTACTGCCATGGAAATATTATGTTTGTAAACAGATGCGTTTATGAAAGTCTTGCAGAGTCCCACAGACAAAGCTTAAGTTTAAAATGGGAAGCAGCGATAGAAGGAAACAGGCAGGGGGAGGGGGCTACCTTCAGATAGTGGATATTTAACTGGCAAGCCTACAAGAGAAACAACATTATAATCATGTTATGAGTGCATTTGAGTCTTGCTTGAACAACATGTTACAACACAGAATAATGGATCTTGTGAACCAGATGGGGGCATTTTGTCTAGTTTCCACGGCAACTACAAGAAGTGTATGAGGACTGTGATAATAGTCAAGGTCAGCGTTTTATGATTAGAAGTTTTCTTTTCAACAGAATTATGAATTTAAAGAAAAGGTTGGTCATTCAGAACTGGGCACAAGTGTCATGAAGAAACTGGTTAATAATGGTTTGAAAAGTTGAATTGTTGACTTTATTGCACCGCGAAGCTTTGACACAGCCTGGGCACTAGAGGGCGCACACAAACAAGCCTAGTCTAGATCGAACAATGCTATACTGTTCGGTTGTAATCATCAAGAAGCATATTTTGGGGGGTTAAAACTTAACCTCAAGGAAAAACTAAATTCCTCTGTCATTATCAATTACAGCTGGAGTATCTAACTTTCATTTTTCATAATTTTTTTTATTTTGCTTGTCCCAAAATGAGAGTTTTGTAAGAGTAATTCTGTTGCATTCTGCACTCATTCTATTTAAAAACATGTCATCTTGTAACTAGTGAGATTGATTAATATGGTCTATCATTGTGTGATTTCAAAGTTAGGTACCTCAGCGTCAAGAAATCTATCTATAGCAGTCAACCCAACGTCCATCATGATCTAGCAGATAATTGGGTTAAGCTGTTTGATTGGCTATACTATATATTGCCGATAACCAAAATACATGTATAAACAAGTGAGTGACATTTCAGTAAATGCATGTTTGGATAAAGTCATCAATCTCTCCACTTTCTCCAGTCCCCTAAGAAGTTATTCTTATTATGTCACTGTTACAAACTTTTATATTCTACTGCATTACATTTGCAAATTCCTGCAGGATTTAAAGCTGATCTTTCTCCTAATCTGACAAAGAATAATGGCGTTTTCATGAGAAATACACTTTGAATTCTCAACACGTAGGAAAAAACCGAGAGGACGGAGACATTTAGGGTAAAATGTGCACTGTTTTAAATCACCTCAAATTTCTGTCGGAGCTCAAAGTTCACGTCGTCCACTTCTGGGATAGGGACGTTGTAGTATTCTCCCTCCTCCTGGTTCAGAAGCTTGTACCTGCAAATGCATGAGTAGTATCAGCTCTAAGTGCTTCATATTATGTGATGTGACTTCTGTTTCCATGTCTGCTAAGCCTCATGTTGTTCCCTCAGGTGAACTGGGAGCATGACGTTTTGGTCAAACTGGCAGCGGAAACTTAGCTCATGAAAAGTGATTTGAATGTGTTTATGAATGAGAGGAAATGTTCATGTGTCATGCATTACATCAGCCACTGAAGATTAATCTAGGCCGAGAACACATTGGAAATTGTGCTTCCGTTTGCTTTGAGAACATGTTTTTAAAGCTGGGGCACATAACTTTTACGTTTCATAAATAATTCATGTTTGTCCCAAGGAAAGAGTTATGAAAAAGTAAAATGTTGTGAACATGCAGCACCTCGCCTCCTCCTCGTCATCCTCTGAACAATGCGGAATTAATCTTCATGTCATCAATCCAGCTTCCACCACCAGGGTTGAGACTCCAGGGGGATTTCACTTTCATAATCTCTATTAAATTCCCTGCTGCCTACGTCATGTAAAATATCATATACCAGCATGTCAATATATTGTTTAAGATCATAAAATATGTCTGCAGGTCTAAGTATCTAACCATGCAATATCAGTCTAATGCATGTAGCGTCTTGCCTGAGTCTATCTATCTTTCCAATCTATCTAGGCAAGGAAATGCAAGGCAAGGCAAGGCAAGTTTATTTATATTGCACAATTCATACACAAGGCAATTCAAAGTGATGAACAAAATAAGAAAGCATTAAAATCATAAATAATCAAAGCACATCTATCTATCTATCTAATTATCAATATCATTTATCATTATAGTACTTAGTGCAGAAAATAGAGACAGGAGTACATACAGTGATCAATAGTTAAATATGATTATCTACAGTATGTATCACATGTAGCCACTGACCATCCACAGTTTGTAGCTTTGATGAGTTCTGAGACTCCGAAAGACATGGAGCCCATGAAGTCGTTCCTGGTGGTGCGGTCCCAGTCCCACACCTCGATGGACAGACGTCGGTCTTTGTCTGACGCCTTCAGTTTACTGACAACACACAGACGAACCAGAGCAGACATGATGTAAGATTAAAGTAAAGAGAAGAAATGCTTAACTGTGTGTGGTTTTCAAGGAATATTCAGTAATTACTCACACACATATAATATGTGCATATACAGTATATATACAGTATATATATATATATATATATATATATATATATATATATATATATATATATATATATATATATATATATATATATATATATATATATATATATATATGTCTAACTCCAAATTGAACGCTGGACTATGTGTGTTTCCTCACAAAGAGAAGGACTCGTTCCAGCAGGGGTTGAGCGATGAGCGGATGGTTCTCGTCTTCTGTTTGGTCTCGTTCTTCGGGTCTGGGATCAGTTTGAGTTTGACGTATGGATCCGACAAACCATTGGGATCCATGGGAATCAGGTTTCTGGCCTCTCCCACTAAAGAAACACAAGAGAGAGTTCGACTGGATGTTATGTCTCAATCCAATCAAAACTGCAACGTGAATGATCACAATTTGTAAAAGACTAAACCTCATATTTTTCACGTTACATCCTAAATAGACCTTTAATCCATGTTTCTTTTTAAAGGCAGTGGGCTTTGTACAAGTTGATTATAGTCTAGTTGAGATGTTTAAAATCTACCTACACTTATATTACATCAAGTTGCCTCTGCCCAGGGGGTAAAGTGATCACCATTGTTGGTTTGTTTGTCTGGGAACAGTAAAATAAAGTTGTAATTTTGGAGGTGATCCGACTCACCGTCTTGATGCAGGATTATTTTAAAGGAATGGAACTGTGCCTCTGGGCGGAGGTCTGAGCTCTGCGAGTGCTTTGTTGTGTGATTTTACTCGTACCATGACATAAGAGATACATTCTAAAAACATTGGCAAGAATCCTCTTAAATTCTTGACAAATATAAAACATTATCTTGGCCTGTCTTTTTAAAATAATGTAAATTTACACATTTACTATGATTATTATTTGATATAATATTTATAACTAAGAATTGCCCAGCCCCACACGAGAGAGAAAGTAAAGTGGGAATCAGAGCCAGAAGGCACAATGGCTTCTTGTTTTCAGGTTGGTGACTCATTATAAGATTTTTCAGAAATAAAAAGAAAAACAGTCAAAAATAGTGACACATTTAAATCCAGGTTCAGTTTCACACCACATGGCATTTAAAACAGTAAAAGTGTTATTGTGTCTTTAAGAAATAAGCCGTTAAGAAATAATTGTTTTTTATATTGAAACATTTAGTTAATTGTAAATGTTAGAGGAAATGATGCTGTGAATGGACTACTTTCAAAATGATGCAACAGGAGAAATTGGAACCCTAAATAAATGTATTTTTTTACCAATAGCTTCAAAAGCCTCAGTTGAACAAAAACCCAAGTTTTCACTCAAGATAAAAACATATTGGCACAACAGACTTAACTAAACTCTTACATTAGACACCTTTGTCTAAACTTAAAGATATATGTAATACAATCTATTTGACTAGTTCCTCACTCTCAAAACCGTTTGGGTCAATCAGTACTTTTCAGACACTGTATTTTCCGTCCCTCTCAGCTTTATCAGACAGAAAAGTAAAAAATAAAGGATCACCTTGACTCAACCAATCATCTCTCAGCCAAAAGCATCAAACAGTGACTATTTCAAATGAGATAAAGACAGCATGGTGGGGTCTGATTTGTTCACAAAAAGTTACTACAATAAGATAAGAATAAGATAAGAATTCCTTTATTAGTCCCACAGTGGGGAAATTTCGATACAAGTTATATACAGACCTCATTATGGTACTTTGTGTTTTTGACTCGACCATGACACGAGCAGTATTTTAGAAACACAAACAGAACAAATATTTGATGAAATATTTTAAGAACATTGAAAAGTCTGTATTTTTTTTTTTCATTTGAAGTGGTTTCACAATGTTCCAACTCTGAAATTGACATTATGCATGCGCACTCACAGGCAAAAGGTGCTTTGAGGTCAGATGGAATTGGAAGCACCAGTTTTATCAGGAGGTGGAGGAGGAGGTGGTAAAGGAGGAGGTGGTAAAGGGGGAGGTGGTAAAGGGGGAGGTGGAGGTGGTAAAGGAGGAGGTGGATCAGGAAGTGGTAAAGGTGGAGGTGGAGGAGGAGGTGGTAAAGGGGGAGGTGGGGGGTGTAATAATAATGTAACAGCACAACAAGGTTAGTTGTTAGTAGTAGCAGGAGTTGTTGATTTGTCGCCAGAGTGAGCTCATCACGTGCAGGAGGAGCCACGTTTGTCCCCCGTGTGATGACTGACACATGGAACATAAGAGGGCCGTTTCATAGCAACAGGACAGCAACGGGCGGAGCGAGGATGCCACCCTCACCATGACGACGGCATACAGTGAAATGGCCAGAGGAGCCAGAGACACAAACAACACCTGTCAATCACAGCAAAGAAGCCGATGGCATCCTGTTCATCATATCATTTAGTTTGAGCAGGGAACAGGTCTTCAAGAAAAGGCGGGTAAAAAATTTTCTTAATCTTAATCTTTATGGTGAAATCTGGTAATTACATGCTTAATGGTCTTTCAAATCAGTTTTTTTCATTATTATTGTTTTTTGTCATTTTATTGTGTCATCTTCATTACTTCACACTTTTTCCTATAATACATAACAAGACACATTTTATTTTCTTTAATCATTTATTCCCCACTATGCTCCCCTTGTGCCAAAAAAGTCAAATAAAACAAAGCAAAAATAAAATGAAATAAAAACACAAGCAAACAAAACAATACAACAAATGAAAATAAATATAATCTGTTTTCTTATGTACATTTCATAATAGAATAGAGTAAATAGATTTGGCCTCTTTTGCTTTTATTATTATTTAAGAGTGAATAATTCATCAAAACATTTCCACATGTCGTCTATACACAAGCCTGTATCAGACACACACATTATTGAGGTCAAGTTTAAAGATGGGCAGAAGTGGATATTTAAATTCAGCACATTTGTTTTCAGTATTCAATATTCACATGCAGATGTTATCCTGCCACCACAGCTTGTAGTGAATGCTGTAGTGAATGTAGTATAGCAAGTATGTGGCAGAGTATTGGCTGATTTTAACCATGTTGCATCATTGCAGCCTCATTAAAACTGTACCTGGAGCTGTTTTTAGCTTCATCCAGCAGGTATCACAAACAATTGGTAAAAAATGCTACAAACATCACCCCACCTCGTCAGTCCAAATGCTTCCTTTTTCAACTTTGGCATAATATGAGAAATCCTTAGACTATGAGGTCAAGAGCTAATATAATTATACATGACATTCTTTACAACTGTGTGCCTTCAAAATAGACCTTATCATATCAGCATATTGTAAGATTTGTATCAATATTTAGTAAGAGGTAATTTTCCACTTTCTATTACTGCTCTGGAACTCTCCCCCCTGACCTCCGTACCATTGACTCTCTTCCCCTCTTCAAATCCAGACCCAAAACCCATCTGTTCAGACTGTCCTACCCCACCTAACACACACACACCCACCTTCCATATTGCACTACTGTTTTATTCTGTTGCTCCTGTTTTAAATGTTTTTATTACGTCCTGTACAGTGTCCTTGGGTGTTTTGAAAGGCGGTTTTAAATAAAATGTATTATTATTATTATTATTATTATTAATCCCTACTTAAAGCTGGCATAATTGGCTTAACTGAACCCACAAAATAAACCTATGTGATAAAATTCATTGTTTTATTGTAACATTGTATTTATAAATCAAAACAACATTTGGGAACTCCAGCTTTAAGAAATCATTTCACATTCAAAACTGCCAAAGAAAGATCAAACTAATGTGTTTCTGTAACCCTAACCCTCTTGGTAGTTCTCTCATGTCTTGGCCCTCCATTCCTTCTCCACCATCCTTCAGGCTGCTCTCTGACCACAACTCGCGCCTTCTTGGCAAGTTTGCATGTTAACTTTTCCATCAGCACGAGAGCGAGAACCACTCCATATGTGTGTCAAGTCTGCACATGACCGCTGTGACAGATGGAGGAGACGGACAGGGTCAGGCTGGAGACTGTATTTCCCAGCTCCAACAAAAGCTGCATATTTATAGGAAAAATCGCTCCAGTCCTGAATACTGATTCTCCAATGTCACATTTCAGTCAGTGTGAACTTCCACCCCCTTGATAACCATTACAAACAAGAGGAAATGTTTTTTTATTGCGGCATATACATAATTCAAGCATGGAGGTGTAGCTATAATGTGTTCGAGTGTGCTTGTGGATTGCTCTGTAACGAAACAAGTGTATATAAAATCATGTTTAAATCCAAGGGCAAAGGCCACTTCATCTTGTTTATACCTACTCCAGTCCAAAGCCAAAGCACATTTATTCTCCTTCATAATGAGCTGAGAAAATTAAATGTATTGAGATTCTATACATAATTTGTCCTCATGCCATACATGACATGTGCTATATGATTAAAATGTCATTCTTGCATCAAATATTATACAAATGAGATGGACTGACAGCAGTTAATGCCATTACAACATTCCAAAGAGTCTATAGTTTAATATTGTGCTGTAGGGGAGCTGAAAAATCCAAACTATGGTAACTGTCAAAAGCCAGACCTCTTAGTTTAGAGCTAATTTCTCTGTAATTCCAGGACCAATCCATATGAAACAAAATCTGCTACAAAGTTAGACATATTCTTTGTGAGCACATATCAACTGTGGTCTAATTATTTTCTCATAAAGGTGTTTAGAAGTGTTTGGACAATATTCAAATAACATATGCATGATTTTGGCCAGTGCCAATAATATGAAAACATTTGGAATTTTTAGTTCTACATTTTTTTCAAAAATGCTTCTTTACTTTAGATATACAGTACAGACCAAAAGTTTGGACACACTTTCTCATTCAATGAGTGTCCTTTCTTTTCATGACTATTGACTGTAGATTCACACCCAGGCTGTGTAAGGGCTGTTTGACCAATAAGGAGAGTGGTGCTGGGCCAGATGACCCGGCTTCCACAGTCACCGGACCTGAACCCAATCCAGATGGTTTTGAGGTGAGCTGGACCACAGAGTGAAGGTGAAAGGGCCAACAAGTGCCAAGCATCTGTGGGAACTCCTTCAAGATTGTTGGAAGACCATTTCAGGTCACTACCTCTTGAACCTCTTGAAGAGTGTGCATGAAGCAGTAATCAGAGCAACAGGTGCTACTTTGAAGAACCTAGAATATAAGACATATTTTTCAGTTGTATCACTCTTTTTTTCAGTACGTACATAATTCCACATGAGTTAATTCATAGTTTTGATGCCTTCAGTGTGAATCTATAAAAAATAAGAAAAAACTCTTTGAATGAGAAGGTGTGTCCAAACTTTTGATATGCAATGTATATTGACACCTGATTTCTAGAAAAGTACATTTGTAACGTTGTAGCCATATAAACCAAATCGGACTCTGGGGAACACGGGGAATGGACTCCTGCTGGGACTCTGAGGAGCACAGGGACTAGCCTCCTGCTGGGACTCTGAGGAGCACAGGGACTGGCCTCCTGCTGGGACTCTGAGGAGCACAGGGACTAGCCTCCTGCTGGGACTCTGAGGAGCACAGGGACTGGCCTCCTGCTGGGACTCTGAGGAGCACAGGGACTGGCCTCCTGCTGGGACTCTGAGGAGCACAGGGACCGGCCTCCCGCTGGGACTCTGAGGAGCACAGGGACTGGCCTCCTGCTGGTGCCAATCTGGAACAGTCTTCCTGAACATGTGAGTCAGGCTATGTCTCTGACAATGTTCAAGTCCACCTCAACACAGTTCTGATCAACTGTGCAACAACTCTTTTGAATGTACTGTGATTATTCATGATTTTAATGCCCTGTGTGATTTCTTCTGGTTTATTTATTTATTTTTATTTTTTTGTTATGCACTTTGAGTTGCCTTGAGTATGAACCATGCTATAAAAATAAACTTCCATTGAACAAATTTTTATCATCACAGTAAAATTCATCAAATAGGAAAAAATGTAAACTATTCCCTTGTTCCAGCACTAGAGGGCAGAGTTGTCTAGTCTGGTTTAGTGATGCACTTTTCTTTTAATCTCATGATGAAAAGCACAAAACTACAATAAGTTCAATACGTTTAATGCCAAAGCTATAATCCTATCAGAGCCAAAGACTGCAGCTAACCACACACAACAACTTTCTCTGGCCTTGTAAACATGATCATATGACTCTCTTGCATACAATATAACAGCATCAGTGATCAAGGACCATTGCTGGCGTTGCTTGGATACACAGAGCAGCTCGCCTCCCGCTCCTCACTCCTTATGAGGTAGTTACCAATACAATTGAAGCTACTATTGTGTCAGCCTACCTGTCTCTCTCCTTTTCTGTTTTGCTTTAGTCTGGTGCTGAAGTAAAGGAACAGTCAAGAGAAAGATGGAACTTTAACTATAATAAACATCCATCCATCCATCCATTTTCTTCCCCTTAATCCATTTCTGGGTCGGGGGGGTGGCCAGAGATGCCACCGAGTACACAGAGCACCAGCCCCTATAATAAACAATAATATACAAAACAGCGCAACAATAACAATGAGGTGAAACTGTTAGTAGCCACTATATTTGAACTGAAGAACACATGAGCAACGAAACATTAACAAAACAAAAAACATACACAGGAAAAAACTGGTATTTATGCATATGGCCGTTAAAGCAGTTAATAGAATTAGTCTTATGGATGTATTTTGCAACTTGACTGAAATAAATCACACATGACTGGACAAAAGAACAAAGTATGTGCATAAAAAAGATACTTCTCTCATTTTGGATCAATTATATCACATTGTAACTAATTGCTCAGCTCGACTCAACGCTTTTGTGCTTGCCTCAATATGATGTCATGACTTGGACTGGGAGGGGCAAAGTGGCCAGCAGCGTAATCTTCAAAAACGGCTTAGAATTCCAAATGTGCAGTTGCATAACACAATGGCATGTGCGTCCAATGGAGGCTGATAATCTGTGGGGAGAGCTGCATCCCTGCTGCTCTGCCAGGACGGAGACCAGAGGGGGAACTCAGCATCTCTAGCCTGTAATGTAGTCGCTATTTGAAGAACTCAAATGAATGTGTTTATTTATTTATTTTTAGTTCAAAATTACAACAGCAGTCGCCTCGAGGGGTTTGAGTAAATGGCTAATATGCTAATAGTAGATAAGAAAATCAAAGTCGTTGGTCAAATACAAAACATACAGTTGGTTGAGCCAATCATGTCTGTCAGAATCAAGGATAATAACTTCCATTAAAATCAGGTGTTCCACAGGGTTCTATTTTAGGTCCATTGCTTTTCTCCCTCTACATTAATGACCTTCCCCCCATCTGTCCTAGTGGCGTCAGCATTCATATGTATGCTGATGACACAGTTATTTATGCACATGGCAAACATCCGTCACAAGTGGAAGAAAAAACTCACACAGTCCTTGCTCCATATTAAAGATTGGTTAAATAACTCAACGTCAATAAAACAGTCTCTATGTTCTTCTCCAAGTCCAATTTACAGATAAATGTTTTTATTGCAGATGAAAAAATGCCAAAGGTTTCAGAATACAAATATCTGAGTCTCACAATAGACTCAAATCTAACATTTGAAGTAAATAATGTCCCTAAGGAAGTCAAATTAGATCTTTCAAATTTGCGATTCATCAGGTCACAACTATTTTTGCAAGCAGCAAAAAAGTGTATGCACTCTCCATGGTCCTATCTCACATCTGGTCACGGGCAAAAAAAACAACACTAAAACCAATAGAATAACGAAACGGACAAAAAAGTACTGGACAAAAAACCCTTCATCACTGCAATATTCTTCAAAAGCACAAGTTCTTAAACTGGGACAATCTCATCAAGTATTCAAACTCCGTTTACTATACAAAGTAATTCACAATCAGTCCTCTCCGCCACTCAGTCAGTTTGTCCACATCAGGAATACTGCCCTGTCTCAGCGGGTAACCAGGGCTGTCAAATAAACTGATAATAAAAGGCTCAAGTGAAACTGATGTTTGATTATCAATGAAATTACACTAACATCAATCAGAAATGTTGATCCATTTAATCTACTAATGTAATTAATATCACCACTTGATACATTGGACACTTTATTATATAACAGCTTTGGACACTTATTTGATAAGCTGCACTGGTATATATACAGTATGATGTATATTTATATATTAAAAGAATTGTGAAAAGATTTGCCTTTATGACTATTGTTTTACATTTTATTGCACCATATAAAGCAAATGTGTAACCTCCTGTCACTTACAAAGGCAATACAATAATTATTGTTTTAGTATGTTTAAGTAATTATTTACTTATCTTCAGTGTTCTTAGTTTCACTTTTCCTTTTTAGAAAGTGTGTTGGATATATGTATATCAGAAATATTTTTGCTACATCTTGTTAATATAAAAGTACACATACATTTTTACAGCCAACACGACAACTGACATAGATGTAGTCTTTGTAAGCTCAAAGCAAAAGGCCAAACTGACTTCCTCCTAACCAACATTCTTCTGTTCTGTCTGATGTGTCCACTGGTCTTGCCAAAATATTATCTTTATTTCTTTTGACAGGATGGTTGTATAACTTTCCATTCAGTAATAAAAACATTAGTCTTGACTGTTCCAGCCATGAATATAATCTGTTGCCAGTAGCGAGGTGAGCGAGCTCTCCTTCTTGCAGTTAAAAAGCCCACACAGCTCGTGGTCATGCCTCTGTCACTTTCACATCAAAAGTAACTCATGACATTGTTGAGATACAATCACGAACAATATTATTTCAGAAAAAAACCCCACCACAACAAAAACTGACAATAACAAGAGGCTAGGGGGAGATTTATACAACAGGGCAAGTTTGCTTTAGGTAGCGTCAAGCAAAACAAGAAAAATAATTCTTGTTGATGTTTTGAACCTGGGGCCACGGCACATCTCACCCTGAGTAAACCGCTGTCTGCTCACTGTGGCCTTATCCTGACTCGCTCCCAGCATCTCGCCGTAAACAAGAAAAAGCTGCACAGGCACGCTTGATTATGCATCACTTTAGGTAAATTATCACAGAAGCAGAAAGCCAGAATTAATGGGAAGAATAGCACATGCACAAAGAGTCAAGACGGACAGGAGGGGCGGGCTGTGTTATAAGAGGGAGCCCCTGGAGGTGTCCGTGTGGTTTTGTGGTTGGGAGGATTTAATAAAGTTACAAATGATGCGGTGAAACAGAGTTGTGTCACTTGCCGGGACCAAAGGCAACAGCGCACAAGCCTGCTAATCTATGCAGACATGGCACCACACACAACGCGATCTATGACGCTTAGTATGAATATGGATGGGTTTGGTCACATTTTATTTTTAGCTGTTATTGCTTGGAGTTTGAATTGACATCAAAGTTGTACTAGATGAGGGAGTAGGATTTTATAAAAAAAAAAGTGTACTATTATTGTACTTGCTGGATATTTGTGGCATTTTGCTGCATTACAATTAACAAAATTAAGCAAAAAATAAAAACGAAGACTAAGACTAAATCGCACCGATAGAGGCTTCATGCCTCCGAAAACAGAGGTTTTTTAGGTTGGTCGTGAGTGCACTGAGTTTGTTGACCTACGCAGACACGGGGAGAACATGCAAACTCCACTCAGGAAGGCCCTGGTTCGACCGGGATTCAAACCCAGGACCTTCTTGCTGAGAGGCGAGAGTGCTATCCACTCAGCCACCGTGCCGCCCGAGCCGCCCATGGCGCCTTTTTCCCCTCTCGAAAACTGCTTTACAGCCTGGTCCAAAAGTGGCTCAATGTTCCAGACATGTGTCAATGCTGAGGGGAGTATTTATCTTTGAACCAGTCTAGTTTAGCCGCTGTGGACTTTTGTATACACTCGTTAAATGAATGAGGCTAATGCCGTCCAAGACATGCGCAAATGCTATCTATATCTATCTATATATATATTCGTTTATAAATGTCTTGCCCTATAAATGACTGGTCAACTGTGCTACTTTTATATTACATTGATGTCTTGAGGAAAATAACCACATGATTTACAAACACTATGAAAGAAATATGGTGGAGGTGTGAACAGGCGCCTCTTCTGTAGTAACAGGAACCGCGCACGAACTGCTGCTGTTCCTCGAGTGCAACACAAATCTAAAGCCACATTTAGACAAACATGGAGCTGGTGGGTGTCGGGGTCTTCAGACAGGAAGCACACCCGTTAAACATGGTCACACTTCTACCTGCGAATGTGCGGACACTGGCAATATGTTTAGCAAACTGTGGTAACCAAGTCAACAAGAACAAATCACATAAGAGGTGACAGAATCGCAAAGGCTGCCTTTTTTCCTTCCTCAACGGTAAACAAGAATCTTTATGAACGCAATATATTTCTGAGCCAATCTCAGCTCTTGCAATTGTGAGGTTATTGTGTCAGATCCCAGCTGAGTTGAAAACACATTATTGGCCTTGGAGCGACTTACCCCCCTCTGCTGCGTGAGGCCGAGCAGTCAATTCTGAACCCGACAAAAGATTTAACACCGTGAACCCGGATTTACACTCACACAGCTCCTGTCTGACGGCATCATTTTGTGGTGATGGAAATGTTGTAGATGTACAGACATGCTGCTTAGTACAGCGATACAAAGAGTGCAGAGCTAGACAACGAGAGGACAGAAAGCAACATTTCATAAAAAAACTAGAAAAGCACTCGAAGACCTCCGGATATCCACCAAAATCTAATAATTTCCTTCTCCCATTTCTGAGGTTTCCTTTTTCCAAATCTGCCCCAAAGTTATGTTGCTAAGAGACAGAAAGAACAAAAGACAAACCCTGGCGAAAACACTATCCCCTGGCAAAGGTTATAATAATAATCACAGTTTATTAGCAAACATAGAGCATAGCTTTTTTATTATTATTTTTTTTAGACAAAACTAAGGTATTTCAAAAGTATGACTGCTCTGCTCTGCTCAGCCCATTCTTTTCATTATTTCTAAAAATCCTGTGCTCAGACGACAACCCAGATCTCCAAGATCAAATAATTATTTTTCTGATCCCATTTCCAACATTTATTGGCAGACAACTTTTTCAGCTATTTTGGCAACTAACAAACCCAGATGAAAACATTACCCATGGCGGAGGTAAATATGCATTAAGAAACACATTTTTGTAAAATTATAACTTTCATGGCATTAACTCTGGACTGCTCAAGAAAAAGCTTATAAATGATGTTGTTTGTAAAGACTAAAGAATAACTGATGTCATCTTATTTAGAAGTTTATATTGTATTTAACTCACTGACTGCCAGGCATTTTCAGATTTGAGAAGTGCGTTGTGCCAGCAATTTCAGGTGATTTGACCCAACTTTGAAGTGCCACAGAATATTCATTTTTTAGACGATGTAAACACCAAGGGCACCAAATTAAAGATTAACCTCTCTGCTTTACTCTGAAAAAAACAGTTTGTTTCTACCTCTTACCGTTCTTGAGCTATTTGCCATAGAACAAAGCATACTTTCGCCCATAACACCTGGTCTGAGCAAGAAAACAGAGAAAACGAGCTGTATGTAAACAGGAACATATCAAGCAGAAAAGATACTTTTAGATGCATATTTGCTGCTTTAGTGACAACTCAAAACATCTTCACACTTGTTCCATTACAAAAATTATAAAAACATGACTCTGAAATAATACTTTTGATGGCAAATTGTTGGCAATTTATTCACAGATAGAAAATTTTACTTTCTTCTATTCCATCAACCAAAACGTCAAACAACAACAACACAAAGATCAATAAAACTATAGATGTATAAAATAGAATGAAGCATGTGAATTTGAGTGTGTGTGTGAATGTCAGTGTGCGAGTGAGTGTCTGTGTGTGTGAATGTCAGTGTGTGTGACTGTCAGTGTGCGAGTGAGTGTCTGTGCGAGTGAGTGTCAGTGTGCGAGTGAGTGTCTGTGTGAGTGAGTGTCTGTGTGCGAGTGAGTGTCTGTGTGTGTGAGTGTCTGTGTGCGAGTGAGTGTCTGTGTGTGTGAGTGTCTGTGTGTGTGAATGTCAGTGTGCGAGTGAGTGTCTGTGTGTGTGAATGTCAGTGTGCGAGTGAGTGTCTGTGTGTGTGAGTGTCTGTGTTTGTGAATGTCAGTGTGCGAGTGAGTGTCTGTGTGTGTGAATGTCTGTGTGTGTGAATGTCAGTGTGTGTGAATGTCAGTGTGCGAGTGAGTGTCTGTGTGTGTGAATGTCAGTGTGCGAGTGAGTGTCTGTATGTGTGAGTGTCTGTGTGCGAGTGAGTGTCTGTGTGTGTGAGTGTCTGTGTGTGTGAATGTCAGTGTGCGAGTGAGTGTCTGTGTGAGTGAGTGTCTGTGTGTGTGAATGTCAGTGTGCGAGTGAGTGTCTGTATGTGTGAGTGTCTGTGTGCGAGTGAGTGTCTGTGTGCGAGTGAGTGTCTGTGTGCGAGTGAGTGTCTGTGTGAGTGAGTGTCTGTGTGTGTGAGTGTCTGTGTGAGTGAGTGTCTGTGTGTGTGAATGTCAGTGTGCGAGTGAGTGTCTGTATGTGTGAGTGTCTGTGTGCGAGTGAATGTCAGTGTGCGAGTGAGTGTCTGTGTGAGTGAGTGTCTGTGTGTGTGAATGTCAGTGTGCGAGTGAGTGTCTGTGTGAGTGAGTGTCTGTGTGTGTGAATGTCAGTGTGCGAGTGAGTGTCTGTGTGTGTGAATGTCAGTGTGCGAGTGAGTGTCTGTGTGCGAGTGAGTGTCTGTGTGAGTGAGTGTCTGTGTGAGTGAATGTCAGTGTGCGAGTGAGTGTCTGTGTGAGTGAGTGTCTGTGTGTGTGAATGTGGTCACAGGCCACTGCCACTACAGTCATGCCACTACAAATGATTTATAACAGAGCGGTTAAAATCCTAGACAGGAAGCCCATTAGGTCACATCATTGTATCAGTCTGAGGAATTTAAACATTTTATCTTTTGAAAACTTTATTAAATTTTCCCAGCTGAAGCTGATGCACAAATGTTTGAACCAGCAAGCCCCACAGGTCTTGAGTGAGTGTATAGTTCCTCTCAGGGCTGTGGGCTCAAGGACTAGAGGAGCTCAGAACGGGAACTGTCAGATCCCGAAACGAAATACTTCATTTGGACAATCAGCTTTTTCCGTACAAGGCACTAAAGCCTGGAACTGTTTACCCACTGACCTGAAGGGAGAGTCAAACTGGGTCCCTTTCAAACACGAACGAGAAATGTGACCACTGACCGTCTGCTCTGTTGTGTTTGTGTTGTACTGTATTATGATATGTGTTTTAATTATGTTTTAACCATGTATTGTTTAATTTTTATGTGAAGGCCCAACTAGGGACGGACATTGAGAATTAGCTTTGGCTAAAATGTTGTAGTATGTAACATGAGCTTATGTGACATACTTGTCCCTATTCAAATAAACTTAAATAAATAAAAAAGTGTGCGAGTGAGTGTCTGTGTGTGTGAATGTCTGTGTGCGAGTGAGTGTCTGTGTGTGTGAGTGTCTGTGTTTGTGAATGTCAGTGTGCGAGTGAGTGTCTGTGTGTGTGAATGTCAGTGTGTGTGAATGTCAGTGTGTGTGAATGTCAGTGTGCGAGTGAGTGTCTGTGTGTGTGAATGTCAGTGTGTGTGAATGTCAGTGTGTGTGAATGTCAGTGTGCGAGTGAGTGTCTGTGTGTGTGAATGTCAGTGTGCGAGTGAGTGTCTGTGTGAGTGAGTGTCTGTGTGTGTGAATGTCAGTGTGCGAGTGAGTGTCTGTATGTGTGAGTGTCTGTGTGCGAGTGAGTGTCTGTGTGCGAGTGAGTGTCTGTGTGCGAGTGAGTGTCTGTGTGCGTGAGTGTCTGTGTGCGAGTGAGTGTCTGTGTGTGTGAGTGTCTGTGTGCGAGTGAGTGTCTGTGTGTGTGAGTGTCTGTGTGTGTGAATGTCAGTGTGCGAGTGAGTGTCTGTGTGAGTGAGTGTCTGTGTGCGAGTGAGTGTCTGTGTGAGTGAGTGTCTGTGTGTGTGAATGTCAGTGTGCGAGTGAGTGTCTGTGTGAGTGAGTGTCTGTGTGTGTGAATGTGGTCACAGGCCACTGCCACTACAGTCATGCCACTACAAATGATTTATAACAGAGCGGTTAAAATCCTAGACAGGAAGCCCATTAGGTCACATCATTGTATCAGTCTGAGGAATTTAAACATTTTATCTTTTGAAAACTTTATTAAATTTTCCCAGCTGAAGCTGATGCACAAATGTTTGAACCAGCAAGCCCCACAGGTCTTGAGTGAGTGTATAGTTCCTCTCAGGGCTGTGGGCTCAAGGACTAGAGGAGCTCAGAACGGGAACTGTCAGATCCCGAAACGAAATACTTCATTTGGACAATCAGCTTTTTCCGTACAAGGCACTAAAGCCTGGAACTGTTTACCCACTGACCTGAAGGGAGAGTCAAACTGGGTCCCTTTCAAACACGAACGAGAAATGTGACCACTGACCGTCTGCTCTGTTGTGTTTGTGTTGTACTGTATTATGATATGTGTTTTAATTATGTTTTAACCATGTATTGTTTAATTTTTATGTAAAGGCCCAACTAGGGACAGACATTGAGAATTAGCTTTGGCTAAAATGTTGTAGTATGTAACATGAGCTTATGTGACATACTTGTCCCTATTCAAATAAACTTAAATAAATAAAAAAGTGTGCGAGTGAGTGTCTGTGTGTGTGAATGTCTGTGTGCGAGTGAGTGTCTGTGTGTGTGAATGTCTGTGTGCGAGTGAGTGTCAGTGTGCGAGTGAGTGTCTGTGTGTGTGAATGTCTGTGTGCGAGTGAGTGTCTGTGTGTGTGTCTGTGTGCAGGGCTGGACTGGGACAAAAAAACGGCCCGGGCATTTTTTCCTTCTTACCGGCCCAGGCATGTTTTTGTCACGTTTTTTACAGTTTGTTTATACCAGGGATCGGCAACTCAAAAGGTTCAAAGAGCCATATTTGACAAAAAATACTAAAAACATCTGTCTGGAGCCGCAAAAAAATAACAGCCTTGTATAAAGCTTATATGAAGGTTACACAATGTAGCTACATTAGCTACATTAGCCTATTATCTAAATGACCAAGTAAAGGCTACAAATACATGATTAGCATTCATGATTGTCAAATGTGTGTTTTCACTGCAGCGTGTCCTGGAGAGAATGACGCACCATGTGATGACTCTGCTTTAACTTTGACTTCCATTTTTTTGCCTTCATGCAACTGAAGAAATACAGTAAATAAATCTGCTTTTTGGCTCAAAGGTCACACACCTGCACTGTCCACTCATATCGATTACGTCACAGGCTGAAGTTTGCTGCAGCTGAATGTCCTTAATGGCCTTTTCTTTCACAGTCTTTGCGGAGGTTTTTGAAGTCTGAAAAAGGTGCTCCGGATTTTGTATGAAAGAATCCTTCACGTAATCCCTGTGAACGGTATTTAGTGCTTCATTGTTCCTCGTGTTGCAACAAAACTTCCTATTACATCGCAAACATGAAGCAGTCCTTCCTCATTGACTGAAAGCAAATGTTCAGTCTTGTTCTTAGTCCAGTCTTATTATCGACTCGTTCTCTTTTTATCTTTGGGATCCGTGCGCACACGCCGGTTTGTTTACAGCAGCGGCCGTCTGCCGCGGGGCCGCGCCACAGGATATGACTCACTACGTTGACAGAAATGTTGAAATTGAATATTACTTATACACATTTTTACAGCATTGAAATACGTTAGGAATGTTTTTACTCCTACAGAAACCACATTCAAACTAGGAATAAAATATAGCCCTCCCACTCCATTTTCAGACATTTTTGAAAAGGCTCCAGGAGCCACTGGAGGAGCACTAAAGGTTGCCGACCCCTGGTTTATACAGTATGTGGAAGCATACTGTAGAGGATCAGGATGTCTACAGTTTCAACAAAAAAATAAAGTGCAATAGTCTACATTACAAGAGAGTAATAAACATGTCTCAGAGTGAGGGAGGTGACACAGACAACACTGTTGTTTGTTACAGGGATGAGAATTGGTCAAAAAAGTCTGAAATGCATAATGTCAGCCATTGGCTGGCTCTAAATCTGTTTAATTTTTTCACAACATTTTACTTTTGGGCTCAAACATGAACTTTTAATGCAATGGGAAATTTAGGTACCCGAGCTTTAATTTAGTCGCACTTCGAGAGGAGAGGGGAGACGCGGACTGTTTCCTGCAGCGGCGTATTTATTGGGTGCACAAATTACGCAAAGACACGCATGGTCTTGTGCGCGTTTATGGTCTTGGGTATATGGTCACGTTGCGGCTACGCGCTCACCGTGTTGTGTTGTGAGCGGCTCCCGGTGAGCGGTTCCCGCGTCCAGCTCAGAGCCGCTGCATGCGGGAACACTGCGGCCGCTGAGGTGGTGGAATCCCGTTCGAGTACATACAGCAGGAGCCCGCGGACACGCGCGCCCCCTCGAACAGTTCTCAACGGATTTACACTTTTCACAAACATCTTTTTTGTATGAGGCAAACAGACCGGCCCAAATATGGGCATCGGCCCTTCTGGCATTGCCCGGTACGCCCGATGGCCAGTCCAGCCCTGTCTGTGTGCGAGTGAGTGTCTGTGTGAGTGAGTGTCTGTGTGTGTGTCTGTGTGTGTGAAGTGAATGTCAGTGTGCGTGTGAGTGTCTGTGTGTGTGTCTGTGTGCGTGTGTGTGTTCGTTAGTGTGTGTATGAGTGAGTTTATCTGCTTTTTCAGTCCTCCCAGTAGTTCAGCTTTGAGTTGTAGAGGTTGAAACACTGTGTGCAACGGAACACGACACGCTGTGTACCATTTGTAGTTCTCCCTCCGTGAAGAAGAGCTCCAGAAAGTCTGGATCAGATGAATCCAGCTCCAGAAAGTCTGGATCAGATGAATCCAGCTCCAGAAAGTCTGGATCAGATGAATCCAGCTCCAGAAAGTCTGGATCAGATGAATCCAGCTTCTCAGCCTCTGTCCGCAGTCTCTGAGGTCCAGGAGCTCCTGTGAAGGGCAACTGACTCGGCTCCCACTGATCCTCCTGTCAGCCATCTTCCCCAGAGCTTCTGGGTGACGAACGTGCTGGAAATTTGATACACACAATAACTATATTATACAGTGAATTTGTTAAAATAAATCAATACATAAAATACAATGAAGGCCTTCCTCCCACATTATTGACTGACTGCTTTTGGACGAAACAAGTATACTATATTATTATTATTATATTATATTGCCATGGGATGTACAAGAATAGAAATAGTAGTCCTTTTACCTTTTTTGTGCACAGCAACTGCCTCTTGATGCACCACCTGTAAATAATATAAATTTGTAAATCACTATACCAGTAGAATATATACAATAATATGTACAATGGTATGAGGAGGCATTATCTTTACCTCTGCTCCTTGCCCTGTCAACCCCAATGGGGGAGGGCTCTTTTATCAGAATCTGTGAATGAACACATTTCATTTAGTCAGAGCTATGTCACTGCAACAAGATGTTCAAGTATGAAATAACTAAACATAAAAATAATAAATACAACAATGATAAAACACATAACTGGCATTTACTAAAGAAACAGTAGGATTTGAGCTCTGTGTTACTTTGCAGATCAGAGCAAGTTTCCGCGCCTTTCCCTCCTCTCAAGTTAGCATATTCTAATCTAGGCAATTTAGCAAGTTCTTACCTTCGACTCTTTGTGGAGCTTCTGGAGAGGATGCTCTGCTGGATTGAGACTGCAACCACTCATCCGATAAATCATGATCAGGTTCTCTGAACGAATCCGAGGCATCAGTAACAGCAGCAGCTGATACGCTGCGAGAGGCGGAAGGTGTGTCCCTGCTCCGGGCTCTTGCTCCGCGCAAATGTGGCTGCAGAGACGGACCTCCACCGGGGTCTCCACTCTCTCCCCTCTCGACCTCACTCACTGATCCGCGAGTCAATCTCTGAAGCAGTGTACACTGCTTATAACTATTCTTTTTCGCCATCACTCTTGCTATACTATCGCTAAACTAGATCGCTGATCCGTCTCAATGCTACGCTATCATCGCTCTGCTACAGCAGCACGCTCTCCAAACACTCCAAGCCCCGGCGATCCAAGATGGCGCCCTATTCAAATGAATGGTTGTGCTCAGTGGCGCTTTGTGACAGCATGGGGGCTGAAAGATTATAGCGGAAGTTGCCTGAAACTCGCAAAGATCTATGGGAAACTCGCCTGTATTTGGGCATTGTCTGGTCCTCCCGGTTCTGCGCAGTGGATGATCTCCCATAATGCATTGCGTCAAACACGCGTGTGTGGGTCTCACACCGGGTCTCACGCACGTGCACAGAGGGGCTCGGCCGCGCTCTGACCAATCAGAGCAGTTCATCAGAGCGGGAGTTAGAGCGAGAGCCAGACAAGCAGACTTTGTGGCACTAAAATGTGGATTTAAACAAAACCGAAGGATTTAAGAAGAAAAAAAGTTCAGGATGACAAGGGACACTAAAATCCCCACAAAATCCGATCTTTATTAAGATCTTTATTAAAGCTGTAGGTTCTCTGACAGCTGAGGTTGAGCTGTTTTAATATGCATTGAGTTCTATGGGGAAAATTTCTTGGTAACCCACGTGAATTTAGTCTGGTTCAGTCTGCAGTACCGCGAGAATCCCCTGAGCACATGGGTTATTCAGCTACAAGCTAGTAATACCCTATCCAGTTAATATAATACATCCATGAAACACTCCCACACTCCTCCTCCTCCTCCTCTCCACTGACTTATGACCTCTCCTGTGGCGCAATACTGCATCCTACTGGTGTTGATTTATCATTACAGGTACATTTGCACTATATATCAGTATTGTGGGTCATTCACAAGGTGCGCCAGACATTACTGTAGCCTCCCGTGTAATAACATGAAAAAGTCGTCAAACTCGTCTTGGGCAGTGAGCGTTACTATTCAACATGACGAGTTTTGTCGTGATTGGGCAGTGAATGAGTTAAGTTTGAGAAGAATGTATATTATGGATAACACTTGGCCCTGCATTAGGAGATATATATGGAAATAAGTGTCTCCCCTTTTAATGTAGGTGGGCGTTTAATGAATTTAGTCCAATCATGAGGCGAGATATTGAGGATACAAAAATGTTCTCTTTCTTGTCTCAAGTTGAAAAATAACTGCTAAATAACTTTAAATGACAAGTTTCTAGTTATAGTAGTAGTAACCATTCTTAACCATCTGCAGCCGAGTGTGCTGTACCTGTCACATGTAGTCTGTCCATGATGACTTCTATCTTAAGGAACAGCCGCCCTCTGCGCTCCGTGTGGTCCGTCCCGCACAGGCTCGGCACGTTCACCACACACTGTTTGTGCACATTCATGTCACAGGCTGCAACAAAAACACAGCATTAGTTATATTTTTACCTGATGCAAAAAAGCAGTAAAACATACAGACACATACATGAAGTTATGCGGGGAGGAAAATGGACTATGGTCTGGTTTGCACTCATTATGGTCTGGAGGCACCAAAAGCACCAGTCCATTTAATGTTAGCGATCAGTCTGTAGATCAGAATCTACGGATAGTTCCAAGAGGGGACCGATCTTTCCAGGCTGTCGCTTCAGGGCATTAGAAATATCTTCTACTCTTTCGGCGTTCAAAAGAATCAAGTGACTAGTTTAAAAGCTACACTAAGAACATATTCATTTGTCCAAGATTTTGGTTAGTCATTTTGTGGCTGCTACCATTGTCGTATGGTTATCTTGGCCTCCTTTATCTATGTGTACATTTTTTTCTTATATATTTCAATAATTTTTTGTGAATCACTTATTTTGTAAGTGGAAGGTGCTATCTAAATATTGTTTACTTAGTTCTTATGAACAGTTTTGAATGAGTTGGACTGTAAAGATGAACAATTTGAACATCTCCTCAAAGAAAGTGTTTTCAGACCAGAGTGAAACACAGAGTCCGCTCACAACATTTTCCAACATCTTGTGCCTCTTTATAAACTTGTGAGGACTATAGGAGATTTTTCCCAACTTTAAGGAAAGAACCGCCCTCTCCACTGTCTGCACGTACCACCAGAATGACTGACAATTTGCAGGACCAACAGTCTTGATGATCCACCCGGAAGTAGAAAACCCTCCTAATACCTTGAACAAAACCATTGAATTTGCCAACACAGATCAGAGAATCAAACACAAAAGACGCAATGATAAAAAATAGTTCAAAGTTAACTTTATTATCCCACTAGGGGGAAATTGGTTTTGCAACAAGAAATCATCTACAACAGAGACAAATAGTCCCGCTTTCATTCATTTGCATTTGATGTCCCTTGTGCAAGATTGGCGTACATTTGCAGTTCAATCCCACAAGCAGAGACAGAGCTGAAGCAACAGTTGTCATCTTGCCGGCCCTCGTCTCCCCCACGTTCCTTCCAGCCTCCGGACTGCCTCCTCGGCCCTGTGCGTGATTCACTCAGTCCTGCTTCTTCGCCGCAGACTACGACATGGAACCAAAAGCCCAAAGGAGAGCTCCCTCCCGTCGTCCTCCATCTGTGCCCGCGCTGCCACTGCTGAGCTGCAGATGGACGGCCACAGCGACAGCACGGGGAACACTCGAGAGGTTGTGTTCACGTTGTTGTATTTGATGGTGTCATGGAGTCAGGCGGAGGGCAGTTCTATCTCATCTGAATAATGCATCAGCAACATAATTTCTCCATGGATAAGTACTTTACCTGGAAATCTGCACTTTTCTTCTAAACGCAATCAATTCTCCGATAAGCCAAACATTGTGTCATGTATTGAATTACTGTATTTACTGCTCAGTTATTTTTTTTTTTTTTCGTTCTATTGTATGATATTGTTATGGAATTGTATTGTTGGCATACAGTATGTGTGACAGGGGTTGGAATCAAAGTAGCAATAGTTTCAACCAACCTCTTTTTGACTTTAGTACTTGTTAATTGTCTGTAATATTGAAATAAACAATCTAAATAAAACATATAGGTGCTGCTATAACAGATATGTATAAATGAATGTGCACCCTGCAACTTTCTTAGTTAGGGCTCCATTGTTTTGCTTGTCCCAATCAGTGAATAAAAAATAAGATGCATTATTAATCTGTAGAGAATGTGACTATTTAGGTTTTTATTTCATGTTTAAAATAAAAATATATTTAGGCTTAAATATATATGAATATTATTTATATAAAATTATATGGTAAAACATGTTTTGTTACTCCACCAAAGGGAGAAAGTCTTTTTCTCTTCCAAATGTGAAAATTAACACATTCATATTTCCTTTAACTTGGGAATTTGCCAAAAGTAATTTAAGTGCCATGATTTATTTTAAAAAAGGTAGACAACTGCTGTGAGTGTGATGTCACAGTGGTACAGTGGCATCATACTATTAAAGGACTGAGACAGAAGCTTTTAGACAGATAAATAAATACTTACTTACTTACTTACTTACTTACTTACAGAAGGGGCGGAGTTACATGTTTGTGCCAGAAATATAAGTTGACATAATACGTCTCCTTTTAAGAACAATACCTCCATACTTGGGAACTTTCTAGCAGAGGGTGGACACAAAGACGTTATATGTTGTTGATGTTTTGGTCTTATGCAGTCCCATCCTGACACATGATATAAGGATAATAATACTGGGGTCAATATGACAGTGTGGTGAGACATCTGCTCTCATCTGCCCTGTTGGGATGAAGACAGCAGATTGGTGCACACACACACACACACACACGCACACACAAACACAAATACAGACAGTGGCACATTTGGAGCCGTATGGTCTCAAAGTGCTGTTTTAAATGAACCGCATCAGACATTTTTGGATCAAAAAGGGGGCCGCAGCGTGGCAGACTTTGGTGAGTGTCTGGCCAAACAACGGCTACATAATTACATAAAGACAAGTGAAGTGAAGTGAAATAAATAAATAAAAGATTATCATACGTCTGGCTTAAAGCTTGGGGGCTTAACTTTCAAACCATAATATATTCCACAGAACTGCTCTGGAGATAGCCCAGGACTTCAGCACTGACCTACCCTTCCAGAGCTCTACCTCTACCTGGTGGCTCTGTTTGAGGACGCCACACAAGAGTGACCATGATGCCCAAGGACATCCAGCTGGCCCCACGCATCCAAAGAGAGAGGACCTTATCACAAGCTGTACGCAAGCTGCTGGGTTTAATCCTGGGATATCCATCCGTCTGTCTATCTATCTATTCAGTTCCATCTCTAGATTTCATGCACAAATCAGCTTTTTTAGACAGAAAGGGGAAATCAGCTCAAAAAGTGACACAGAGGACTCTTTCTTACAAGTATGCAAAAGATGTTTCTAAGAAGATAATGATGATTGTGTGTTTTTTTTAGGGAATCTAATCTTGAATCTTGCAAACTTCACATGCTGTAGAACTTTTAATAATTGTGGTCTGTTTTTTAATTTATTTATTCTATATTCATTCTCTTGTAGTTTGAGTTTACTTCCTGTCTCCTGTTGATCGTCTGCCCTGCCCTTATGTGACTCACCTGTGTCTCCCTGT